>CM035411.1:65421464-66093964 GCA_020310875.1 Ceratopteris richardii
CTGAGCGATATGGCCAGCAGTGAGATGCCGCAGCCACACGTTTAGATACGGTTGGACCGTCACATTTGGGCAGCGGCGGATATGAGACAATGCGTCATGAGTTTGTAAGTACCATTTCATTTATTGAATTTATTTGTGTTAAGTTTCTCATGTATGTTCCTCTAATGTTTTGTATATTTGTTGCAGGAGCTGGCAATGGGTCGTCCTCCAACACGAATGGAGGAGGCTTACGGATATCGTCACGGATTGACTGCACTATTGGAGGACTTGGAGGGACGTGGTGCGGTCGTTTCATGGGAGCATTTGCGATGAGGTGATTAATTTATAAACTTGGTTTTTACTTGTTGTTTGTAATTTCATGTGAATTTATCTCATTCCATTAATGTTCTTTGTTGCAGAACTGTTGATATGGAACGTTCTTTGCATGTGTATGGCCCAACTCCATCTTAATCATTGGAGATTTCAAAACCCATAGGAATACCCAAAAGCCTGAACACTTTACCTTTTTGAATGATATCACATCCTCCATTCTTGACACAATTATGATTAACAACAGAACCACTAGCAATGCAAAAAGTATTAAGATAATTTAATAAATTAAAAGCAGAATCAGCATTAGCTCTCATAACAAGGTTAGGATCATCAGCAAACATTTGAAGACAGAGGTGAGAGTGGGCTATGGGAATCTCAATGCCTTTAATGGTACCTTGATTGATGGAGTTCCTAACTAGCCAACAAAGAGCATCACTAGTGATAGCAAATAGGAGAGGAGCCAGAGGACAACCTTGTCTAATAGATCTACAAAGTTTGCAACTTTTCTAGCCCAGAACTCTCTAGACATGGCAAGGGCACCACAAGCAAGTAGATAATCTTCGTACCTCACGTTTTCTTGAAGTTCAAGGATCTTCTGTCTCTTAACATTGATACATAAATAGAGCAATCAATATTATCTATCTCTTTGATAAGCATCATTCTTCTATTGTATATGATAACCTTGGCTTTTCTCTTGAAGGAGGTAAGAACACGTTGGACATCTCTAATAGACTCCTCCCAAGCCTTGACAGGGAAACACCCCATGACAAAGTGAGTTTTAAGATATTAATGATCTTCCTTTAACAATGGGAACCTTAAGCAGGGACATATCAAGATGAGGCCAGCCAGCTCTATAGGTAGGGTTATTACTAAATAACGTGACAATGAGGGGAGCATGATCAGAAACTTGGAGGGAAGTGTCAATATCACAATTGCAATTCCAGAGGTCTTGATATCTAGAAGAATTCATATAAAACCTATCCAGTCTCGCAGACAACAAATTGTTAACACTTTTGTTATTCCAGTTATGACCTGTACTAGCAGAGATGTCACAGAGATTATGATTATTGATAAGATTAAACCAGCTATTTTTTTCCGCCCCAGCAACAACATTGTTGCTATTACTAGTTCTATCTTCAGAGTTAGTGACCATGTTAAAATCACCAGTTAAAATGATGTCCCCATTAATCTTACCAATCTCTTCCCAGCACTTAGTCATGTCCAAAGGATTGTTAGCAGCATAAACACACACAATAGTAAAATTAAGAGGTTCTCTCCACTTCAAAGCAACCCATCGGTTGGTGTCATTGAAAATAGATTTTTCAACAAACTGATTAAGACTAGGTGTGATACCAATTGGTCTGCTTAGAAATAATCTTAAGATTGGCCATGAGCTGGAACCCACCAACTTTAATCTCCTGCAGACAGATGAAATCATGCACTAAAGAAGAATCTTTTAGCCAATTGTTAATAATTTTACTTCTAACGGGGTCAAAATGACCTTTCATATTAAGAGATAGGATTTTAATGTTATCCATAGAAGAAAAAGGAAAAAACTGACCACACATTTACTTTTTATGATTCTTGAGAGGCTTGACAACCGAGTTAGAGGATCTAACCATATCTTTCCTTTTTGTTTTGACCTTTTCCTTAGAAGCAGGAATTGCAGACATACAAACATTAGTCCCTCCTACAAAACCCATTTCGACCTGTAACATACCTTCCTCATCACTTTTATTCAATTGATCTATAAATACTTCATCAGCAGACTGCATGATATTGACTTCATCATCTTCTGAAAAATGAGAGTCGGAGGAGTTACCAGAGTTGGAGGAAGGTTTAAGACTGCCTCTCTTACCAACAGTGGTCCAACCTTCCTCAGCCCCTTGCTTTTCCTTTACATTGTTTTCTGTAACAGTACCATTGTTTACCTGCTGCATACCTGCATATCTTGAAGAATCTGATACTTCATTACTAGAATCATCAAGCACCTAAAAAGGATTACTTATCTCTTTTACCAAAACTTCGGGTTTCAGACCTTGATGGAGTGGCCTCCTTCTATTTTTGTTTGGAATCTTTTTGTTCCATTGTTCTTCCCTGGGTTGCTCTTATTTAAGAGAGTCTGGTGCCTGTTTTTGCTAGTTCTCACCTTTATTACCCTTAGTTTGATTGCTCATCAGAACCGGGAATCTTTAATCAAATGACCCTGCTTGTAGCAATGAAAACAGGCATTAGGAATGTTTTTATGATAAACTTTTTGTTCATGCAGTTTATACCCTTCAGAGTTTTTAAGCATTAGAATAGGTTTAATGTTCTTAGAGATATCAACTCCAATTAGCAATTGAGGATCCCATTTAGGATTAACACCATTTCTAGGTCTCTGTCCAAGAACTTTACCAATTAGCCTGCCCAATTGTTCTATCCAAGGATAGAACTCAACAGGCAAATCAGGAAATTCTATCCAGACAGGCACCTTAGTAGGTTTAGCTCCTCTAGGGTTGAACCCTGGAAACCATTTAAAAAATGAAATAGGAGTGTTCCTGATAATCCAATGACCTTCAGCTATCACTTGCATGGCATTATGAGCATCTTCAAAAAAAAAAGGAAATAATTATTAGGCAGATACTGAATATTTCTAGCAAACAGCCCTCTGCTCTCCCAGTTGACCTTCATCCAATTTTTTAATTTTTCCTGAGCACGACGAGGACCATGACAAAGTCCAATCAAAACTTTTTCAGATAAATGATTATTCTAGTTCTCCAATGATGTACTCTCAATGACCAGCGTACAATCATCATTATCTTCAGCTTCATGTTCCAGATTAATAGAGTGACCATGTCCATGATGAGGGTTATCCCTATCAACTTCACCCCCATTCTCTACCTTCTCCTTACCTTTGACATCTCTAGACTCAGTTTGAGGGTAGGGCATACCTGGTAGTCCTTGAACATTGAATATAGAGAATGGCGCTTGTTGAGGGGCTTGAACAGCATTCGCATACGTAAGTCCACCTTGTCTTTGATAAGAATCCTTAGGGTTAGAAATTACCTGGTAATCCAAGTGATTTCTAGTATTCATGTTCTTTCTCACACCTCCTGGATTAGTTCCACATGCGTCGAAGACCGAGTTGACCAACGAGTTAAGCATACCTACCATCCCATCATGCAGAGTAGAGGGGCCACCCAGCCCGTCCTTGAGGGCATCTTGTAACGCCATGCCTCCAAACAACCAAAGGCCCAGCGCATGACAAATGGAACCCCCCTCAGAGGGGGGCTTGGAGATAGAATGTTGTTCGTGAACCTCAAACCCTGTTGGCCACTCGGGTTTCGCTCTCATTCTCGCGAGTACGTGACTGAAGCTCGGCAATTTGAATAGTTGTTTTTTATCGAGGAGACTTCGATGAAGATATGCTTGTAAAACTTCTCCATATCGCGAGGTGTATCACTTAGCAGTAATGAGATTTGTGATGAATTCGTTCCTCCATAAACCTCTGTTGTAGTTATATCTAATGCATTTTCTTTTTAATGGAGGTTCGGCAAGAGCCTACTCCCCCGAACTTTAACTTTGAAAGAACAACTCTACATGTGAATGGGCATAGTATACACGTGACCCTTCAAAGTAATCTCGGGATTGAACTCTGCTATGACTACTTGCACAATTACTTGAGCATGAACACTTGAATGTATGGAGTTCTATCATTGAGTTTTCTGACCGCTAGTGCTGCTGAGTGTTGTTAATCAAAGTTGATGCTTGCGCAATTCGTAGCGGTCAGAAAACTTAATGATAGAACTGCATACATTCAAGTGTTCTATCATTGAGTTTTCTGACCGCTAGTTCTGATACCATTAGGTGCATCAGTGCTTGCGCAATTACTTGAGGATGAACACTTCGATGTATGCAGTTCTATCAATGAGTTCTCCGACCGCTAGTGCTGCTGAGTGTTGCTAATCCAGGTTGATGCTTCAAGCTCTTCCATCACCATTAGGTGCATGATTGCAGACATCTACATATGATTATGAATGCTAAATTCGAATGCGGTTGAGTTAGATGGGATTTCTGTATACGAACTCGTGAGCATTAACTTACATGCGTTTTTTGGTTGTAAGTATTTATGCTTTATGTATTTAAGGAGTGCGCTGATAGAAAAGAAGAAATGTAGAGATTAAAAGATCTACAGGTTTATATGCTGAATACATGTACATAATGAGTGATTATAATATAGTTTATTACCTGCAGCAGATTTGTTAATTATTTAATTTCCTGAACTCATATCTGCTGTATTCATACCAGGTAACTACTCAACTACTCAAGTTCCTCGAAGTTCAGGTAAAACATTTGCTCCAAAAGCAGGAAAAAAAAAGGTGGTAAATCTTCTAACCCTTTTGATGTTTTGTTTGAGGAGGTTTATAACCCTTTTTTAGAAAAACTAGGGATCTTGAGAAGGATAACAACAAGGAGAATGAGTAACCTAACATATAGTCTGATGGTCATGAGGAAAATTCCACAGGTAAGCATCACCCTTTGTCAAATGATAATTGAGATGACAGTAGTGATTGGACAGTAGTGTCTAACAGGAGAATGTTGAAGAATAATAATTCTCAATCCAATCAAAATATGGAAGCTAACACTGGCTCTGATGCCACTTTAATAAAGTACTTAATGATAGTGATAACCAGAAAATGACAAAACATGAAGAAAAGATGTTCTAGGGAAAGCTAACCACCCAAAATCAAGTAGGAAATAACTTTCTCCTCGTTGGTTTGCTTCTACTCTTTTTTTTTTTAGATGAAAACTATCAATGCTATTCCTCTGAACACAAAAAGTATCACATATCTAGTGAGAGCTAAGAACAATCATTTCTAGATTAAAATTTTCCCTATCTGCACTAATTGTTTGTGTTTACAAGAAGTTAAAATTAGTGGTTTGTTAAGGTAAAGGTGGTGAAGTTATTGGTATTACCTCTACTATTAAGCATTGCGTTACGAATGGGTTGTCTAGCAAGATGCATCAATGGATTGCCTTGGCCTTGGGTAGTCCTTTTAATTTTACTTTGGTGAGTGTGTATGCTTCTAGCCATAACTCTCCTAGGAAACACTGTTGGGAAGATTTAAAGATCTTCTTGGCCCCATCGTTGTTATTGGTGACTTCAATATGGTCATTTCTATCAATAATTGACTTGATCACAAAGGAATAGTATAAGTGGTGCTGAGAAGTCCACTTGGTTCAACTTGTCTAGTGATCATGATCTTGTGGATATTTCTCTTAACTTTCGTTACACGGGCTATTAGCCAACAAGGGGATAATTTTCTCACTACTAGGCTAGACAGATGCTATGCTAACATTACCCTCTTACAAGATTTTGGGAGGTCAAAAGTGTTATTGACCATGTTTTTTGTTTTCTTATCATAAGCTTCTCATTATCACTATTAAAAAGGTTCCCGTATGTATATGGCTGGTTGGCCTCATTTGGATGATAACCTCCTCAAGATCCCTAGTTTTTTTAGGAAAGTTAAAGAGACCCTTTCCTTCCACTTTTCTCTAAGAGTTCCTTCCAAAACTTGGGAGAATATTGTGAAAGATGTTCAAAAGATCTTTACATATTATAGAAACCTTACTAGGAAGATTAGAGCTCAAAGAAGGAAAACAATAGAAAATAAGTCAAATAAGTATGACATGATTAATCCTTCTAAGTCCCTTTTGGACCTTTAAAGTTGAGATATGAGTTGTATCTTGAAGCTTATATGTGTCTGGGTACATCAAGAGAGTTTTGGGTTGGGAACATGGATAAACTTAATAAGAGCGAACATTAAGGACTATATCCCCTTACTTACTAAGAGGAATGGTTGGAATACTATCAACTTTGAGGGGAATATGCAGGAGGTACCAAGCTTCTTTACGGATGTTTTCTCTAGTACTCCCAACTGGGGGAGCACATCCAAAGAGTTAGTGCTTTTATTTCCTTAAAGAGGAAGAAAATGATCCCTCCTGTTGATATATTTAGGTAATAATGTGTGTGAACACTCTAGGACCGCCGGGGCACTTTCTTCCCTCTTTAGGAGGTTTTTTTCCCCCGACTTGTATATACGCCTATTGCCCTAATGGGCTACTTATCTTTGTACATTCTCTAGTAATACATTTAGTATTGTGTGTTGTGCTCCAAGATTCTTCTCCTTGTGTTTTTCGCGTGCTTGCGCAGACGTCTATCCCCAACAATTGGTATCAAAGCAGGTTGTCGCTTCATCTAGGGCACCATCGAAACTCCTCTGGTTGCACTCATGCTTCATCATTCATGCATGCATATACTTCAACATTCATGCACACATTTTTAACATATATGCTTACATAAACTATACATATGCATGCCTTTTTAAATTACATATGCACATGCATACATGATTCATATCACATCCTAACTTACATGCTTATGCATTTGTGCATCACATGCATACACATGTATACATGCAAACACACAATCATGCATACATGCACTTGACATGCATACATATCATGCTATCATACATATATTCTTCACATACATACATGCACATGCATACTCCACACATACACATGCATTTCATGCACTCAACTTGCTAACATATATATGCATACATGGATACTACATGCATACAATCATGTAAACATTCATCCTCATACTAACATGCATACACTCATGCATACATGCATACTAACATACTGCATACAATTATGCATAATCACTTATGCATACATGCATTTGACATGCATACACATACAAAATTTTATCACACATGCACATCATATGCACATGCTTTTCATGCACTCAACTTGCTTACATATATATGCATACATGCGTACAACATGCATACATGCATTCATTCTTCACATGCACATGATCACATGCACACACATATACTTATGCATATGCATCTCTTCTCTCTCTCTCCCTCTCTCTCTCTCTCCTTCTCTCTCTCTCTCTCTCTCTCTCTCTCTCTTTCTCTGTCACTCGCGTGTGTCTGCCTACAGTGATGAAGGAGGGGGGAGTTGACTTTTCTTCTCTCTCTCTCTCTCTCTCTCTCTCTCTCTCTCCCGGCTCTATCCACTATGTGCGTGCGACGCTCTGCTGGAAGAGGGGCGGAGGTGAAACACTATCTCTCTCTCTCTCTCTCATCACCTCCGGTTCGGTGTCGTCTGCAATGGAGGTTTGGAGTGCAAGACCTGCCACCTGATCCTCTTCCTCTCCGTCTGCTTCTCCATCTCCCTTTAAGCACGTGTCTGTTCTGATCTAAACCCCCATCCTGGCTTTTCACTTTAAGGCTAAGATGCAGATCAAGAAACTTCTTTTCACCATCTTCCTCTTGCGCGGGTGGACTCTGACTTGCGTTGTTGGTCATGCCGTGGAAGTCCATTGTAGGCTGTAGCTACCGGGGGTAAGGAGATCAAACTATCCTTGTGTATGCAGACCTGCGGCCATAGATGGAAGAGGAGAAGAAAAAGGTTCTAGCACTCTCTCTCTCTGATCTCCCGTTTCTACGTGCAATCTACTGATGGAGGAGGGGGAAGAAGGTGATAGAACTCTCTCTCTCTCACACACTCTCCTTCTCTCTCTCTCTGTCTCTCTCTCTCTGTCTCTCTCTCTCTCTGTCTCTCTCTCTCTCTGTCTCTCTCTCTCTCTCTCTCTCTCTCTTCCGACGGTATCATGA
Organism: Ceratopteris richardii; assembly: GCA_020310875.1. Lineage (NCBI taxonomy): Eukaryota > Viridiplantae > Streptophyta > Polypodiopsida > Polypodiales > Pteridaceae > Ceratopteris > Ceratopteris richardii. Next base: position 65,429,456 of record CM035411.1, read on the forward strand.
TAAACATAGTTTAGACACATAGGTAATACAAATTTATAAACTAAATCATTTTTTTTAGTGTAACCACATAAGGTCATAGAGTTTCCTACATTCACATGAAATAAATAGACAATTTCACTTATGAACACTCAAGTTAAGATATATATTTTATTTTTCAGTCTAGATGTTTTTAATTTTTTTAATTGCTTCTTTTAGATTTTCGTTACCTTGTTTTAGTTGTTTAATCCTAAGTGCTAATAAATCCTCTCTTGAAACATTATCTTTCGAACCTAAACTCATCCAATTAACTATCTGAGTATGTATCGAAAATATCGATTTCTGATAGTACATGAATTTAGCCGGCATAAAACCAGTTGTTCTCGTGTATGTCATTCTATCAGCCCAAAGAGCAAATAAGAGATATTTTGGCCATTGTCCAATATCTCCATGGCAAGCTTTAAAAGTAGCCTTCACTTTGGAAGGATGCCCTCGTTCTATTTTACCATTCGCTTCTGGGTTATAGGAAGTTGTAAGAGACAATCGAATCCCATGCTGTGCTAAGAATTCTCTTGCCTCTCTAGCATCTAACTCACCTTGATCTGCTACTACTTTTTCTATATATGCAAATCTGTATAATACTTCTTCTAGAAGGAATACGCATACATTATAAGTAGTATTGGCACAAAGTGCTCTACCTTCGACGTGGTTTGAAGTCTTCTCGTGCAACAACAATGTATCTCATACCACTATTGCTTTTAGGCATGGTCACAAGGTCCACTACCCACTTGTAATGAATACAAGGTGGATAGGTCGGGTGAAGGGGGTCTCTATGCTTGAGAGAGGAATGTAACTGGCATGTACTACAAGTGCTCATAAATTCTTTAACAGTTACGTACATCCTCAGCCACCAATAGCTTTCCCTAATTTTTTCATATGTAGCTACAAAGCCTTTATGACCAGCCCAAAGGCTTTCATGCATCTCCTGCATAACTTACTCTTGAAAAAATTTTAAACCTAGAACTCTTTGAGAGTTTCGAACCTTTCCTCTAGCATGCCTCCAAAGATATCCATCTTTCAAGAAGAAGTTGAAAGACTTCTTCTTGATGTTGCGGAATCGATTTGAAGACCAGCTTGGAAGAGGCTGAAATGAATTCAGATAGTATCCTATATCTTGCCACTCTCCTTCATAATCGTCTTCTCTAAATCTCTCATATGTATAGGTAGATGTTTCATAATTTATTAAATTTATATGATTATCTATTGCTTCACTATCATTGTCGAATTTTGCTCTTGAGAGCATATCAGCAACGGTGTTATGTTTACTGGCAATATGTACAAAAGCAGGGTTAATAAATTTAATAAAGACTATCCATCGTAACATAGCTATGTCTGGAGATGAACAATTAGCTATGAAACCTATTAATGGAAGACAGTCAGTCTCTACTATTACATTAGCTCCTATAAAATATTCTTTATCTGTTTTTAAAGCTGTAACTAATCCCATAATTCTCTCTTAATCTGAGGGTAATTCCTTTGAGTATCGTGTAAAATCTTCGCTCCAAAGCGAATTGCGTACCTTTGCTCCTCCTCATCATCCTGCCCAATGACCCAGCCTATACCTTTCCTGTATAGTCAATACGTTTCAAAATAAGAGCATTGATTAGCAATTGCTTTAGATGCCTCATTGTTCTAGAATGCTCATCAGTCCAAAAGAATTTCTTTCTTTTTCTCAATAAATCATAAAGTGGGTTCTCTACGTGAGCAAAGTGAGGGATCCAGATGACATAGAAAACACATGCACCTAGGAATCTCCTTACTTCACTAACATTGCGACATTGCTCAAAAATCCTACTAATGGCATAAACTTTTGCTGGATAGGGTCTACGACCGTAATGGCCACATAAATGTCTGACTATTAGCACTTCATTAACACCAAAAGTAGATTTCTCTAGGGAGAAAGTTAGTCCAACGTCTTCAAATCTTTCAAATATCTTTTCACAATCAGAAATATGGCTGGAAACAAACTTTCTACAACCAAATGAATCTAGACTTTCATCTTTTTCTTTTTCCACACACCCTTTTATTGGAATGTCATCAATAAAAGGCATTGTCACCTTTGGGATAAAGTCATGTAAGACGAGATTCATAGCATTCATCATGTGTGCCACAGAATTCGTCGCTCTTTGTGGTAAAGTACACATGCATACTAAACCCAAAGGAGTCTTCATGGAGGTCACATCTCGACTCTCAATAGCTAATTGAAACTCATCATACCCTGAATATAGGTCTCCCATTGAATAGATGGAATGATCGGCAAATGCCTCGGCAAACTCATCTACAATGGGACCTATTCCTACATTCCTAATAATGACTTTATTCACAGGCTGCAGATCCTGAATAAAGCATAGCTTCCCGCTCTTTTTCGGTATCGTGAACCACCTATTGGAGTATGGTGCTAAGGATGGTTCCAAGATTTTCATAGAAATCTTCTCCTTTAACAGTCTCATTAGCTCAGGTAAATGAGCCTTTGGAACTGGTGTCGGATGAAGGTTCCAAGGAATGTGTGGTGAAAATAATCATAGAAGCTACTAACTTTGGGTCTGCACATCCTATCTCGCGTGGGAATAAAGAAAATGCTTTACCATGATGAACAATCATCTTGGTAAACTGATCTTTTTCTATTTGAGAAAGAAATTCATCACCGAAGTTAATATATTTTTTACTCTCCTGTGTAAACATATGACCTATCTTAGATCGATCTCTAAGTATAGGGTGATCTGATACTCGCCGAAATTTTTTCATGACTATCTTTGGGTAAGGGTTGAGCTACAGGCTTTATTTTCTTTTCTACAGTTTTGTATTTGGTTTCTCTGATAACTTCATGTTCTAGACTGAATTCACTAATAATCTCATATTGTTGAATGGAGTTAAGAGTAATCAGATTTGATTCTAAATTTTCTTGAGAAATACTTTCTAGGTCTTCTAATAAAGTAGAACTTTTTGAGAGTTCAATTATACACTCAATTTTCTCATTATTTGAAATTAATCCTGATTTTCTAAAATATTTTTCATGTTGGTTTCTAAATGTTTTTGTAAGATTTTCTTTAGTGATATAATGTAAGCTAGTCGTAGGAGTACAAACTAAATAATCTTCAAATTTATTGATAGGCGAGATATCAAAACAATGTCCACTATTGTCCCGCTCAATAGTGGAATCTAGCAGAAATTTTCATCATAATATGCCCCATATTCTCTTACAGCCAGTGGATCATCACATACATGACTGATCGAGTCAATGGGGTTTCTTCTTAAATTCTTTCTATTTCTAGTGTGATTTGAACAAACCATCATAACTTGCAAAGAATCCATCCTTGATTTGGATCGAATTCTTGCATACGTTGACCCATCATCCATTGCTTTTGTTTCCATTCTCATTTCAACTATAAATGGCTGTCCGAGAATTACTTCATACGAACAATTATCTTTTTTTTAATATAAAGGAAGTTCGGCAATAGCCTACTCTCCCGGACTTGAATTAAATTAAGAAACAAAGGTACAAAAGAAGGGGACTAGTGCCCACGGGACCCCCCAAATCCCACAAAGCAGGGGAAGCTTGGTTGATTCCTAGGTTGCATTACAAAGAAGGTTGATCACCCTCTCGTCGCCCTCATGCGGGACCCACTTGGGTTTGAGCTTGTTGTTGATCAAAAGGAGGACTTGATGATGCCTGAAGGGGGGGGATTTCTTACTGTTGGCAATCCTTTTGCCAAGGAGGAATAGAGATTTTTCAATCGACCACTCCCTGGGGGAGTCACCGAAGTTGAGAGCACACCGCTCCCGCCAAATTTTCCACAGGACTTCCCCTCTGATTGCGTTCCAGAGAGCCGCAGAGCACCCAATCGCTTCACCCAAAAGGACTTGTTTCCAACTAAGCTGTTTCTGGACTCTGATTTTCAGTCCAACCATCTGCCAGATTCTGTAGGAGTTGGGGCAAGTAAGGAAGATGTGTGGGACATCTTCGATTGCGCGGTGGCAACGTTTGCACCACGGAGGGATCCCACAAATTTTGCTAGCCTTATGGTTAGTCCAAATTCCTCGATGAAGAATTTGCCATAAGAGGACCGACTTCTTAATCTCTATCAGTGGGTGCCAGATACCCATGAATTTCATGTCCCACCGAAGCCGCGTCCAAGACAGGCACCACTTCTTGTTGAGGCTGATCTGGAGGTCAGTCGTTTCTTTGATGTACGGGATTTTGAGTAGACTATTTCCATTGTGCCATTTGAGACCACGCGCGTTCGGAGCATCATGTCCCATGAGAAGGCGGGTTTTGTGACGATCCCAAGCGAGGCATCTGCTTTGCAAGGTGTTCCATTCTTCGTAGGAGATGTTTATGCGAGGGTCGATATCCTCGAAGTTGATCCAACTGTTGGTGTCATGTTTCCAGAGGTGTTTCCATTTTTTGAATCCTTTGTTCCATAACTTCTTGGCATTTTGAATGTTCCAAGATTCCACACTCCGGATGCCATGAATCGGAAACCAGATAGAGTCGTTTTGTCTGATTCCGGCCGCCCACTTCCAGTCCTCACTAATTCTTGTGAAGCTTTTGACTTTATTCCAGCCCTTCCAAAGAGAGCAAACGAGATTGGAGCCTTTCGGGAAGACAGGTATCGGGGAGAATAGCAAGGTCATGATGTCGAGGTTCTTCCAGTTCGGGGACCCCGTGAGGGCCAACTCATTTTTGTTTCTGAAGATCAGTTTGGCCCACGAGGCCTCCCTATTGCACCAAGCTTTAATCATCCATTTGGCTGCCAGTTTGTTAGCCATACACCCAATGTCCAGGATGCCAAGCCCCCCGCTATCTCTAGGGCTGGTGCAGATGGCCCATTTAATTTTAGGGACCCCCCTTCTGTTATGATCACCTGTCCAAAGAAAGTTTCTGCAGATGCCATTCAATTTGGACAGGCCTTGCTCATTCGGTCTCCAGCAGGAAATGAAATAGATGGTAGACGAGAGGAGGAACGTGTTGATAACCATCGCCCGTCCAGCGAGATTGATTTGCATGCCTCTCCAGTAATTGAGCTTGTTTTCAAGTTTGGCCAGCACCCAATTCCATCGCTGCTCCATAGAGACACCAAATCCCAAGGGGATTCCAAGCAGCCGAAAGATTTGGCCCTGCGGAATGATTTGATAGCCGTGATCAATGAGAAGGCCAGGTTGATGTCCCACGATGGCCCTAAAGGCGGTCTTATTGTGGTTGATTTTGGATCCAGAGGCCTCACAAAAGGTATCAAGACACTTCCAGAAAGTCTCCAGGCTGGTATTGTCATTGTGAACGAGCGCGTTCATATCATCAGCAAAAAGTCTCATGATGAATTGACTGTGGTCGTGCGGTAGTTGGAGGCCTTTGATATTGCCAGCCTCCACATGGTGAGCCACAAGTCTGCTCAGCCCCTCAGTGGCGATGGCAAAGAGAAGGGGGGCAAGAGGGCACCCTTGTCTAATAGATCTTTTAAGATGGATCGCCTTTGAAAGCTTGCCGTTTACGTTAATTTGGGTCGTTGCGTTGCCGAGAAGGGTCGCGATCATCTTGGTGAATTTCTGACTACATCCGAGGTCTTGACGAACAATTATCTTGAACGAAGAAGTAAAACTCTTCTCGAATGCCACCTAATAAAATGCCAAAGCCATTGTCATTCACACATTCACACATGCACCTAATAAAATGCCAGAGCCATTGTCAGCTGTTCTCATCCTCCAGCCATGCTCTTTGTCAATTGGCCATCAAAATTTGTCAAAAATTTTCTTTGAAATAACATTTATCTCTGACCCCGAGTCAATGAGAGCCAGAGCTAAATAGGAATCCTTCTCATCTCCAATTCTTATTTTCACTTCTGGTGTGCCTCTTGCCCAGAAGGTAGAATTGAGTTTACTTTCACTATTTAACATCTCTTCATGAGGTTGTATAGGTCCTAAAAAATTTCTATTTATGCTTCCTGTTGTAAATTCTTCATCGTCTTCGTAATCACTCTCACTCAGTGTGATTGCATCATTCATGGCTAGTGTTTCTTCTACCACATCTTGCATATCCTCGTCTCGTGGCAATGGAAAGCATCTTCTTCTAATCAGTCAAATAAAACTGTCCTTGAACGCGGGTTTTGCAATCGAAAACACTTGTTCAAGAGACATTGTTACTTGACTTTTTAGAAGAATATCATTTAAAATTTCCCTAGCATCATTTTTCTTCTCGAGCTCGGAAATCATAATAGCACGTGGAGTTCTTCTACCCTTCTTTTTCCCTTTCTCTTCATTTTGCTTTTGGTCCTCTTTATTTTCAGTTTTAGAGTTTTCTTTTTTAGATTTCTTCTGTTCTTCTTGTGATTGAATATTTTCATCTGTTGGCTTTTTGCCTTCCTTTATCATCTTTCTTTTCTCCTCTTGAGATAAATTTGTATTCTCAAACTGAACTTTTTTATCAGTTTTCTTCTCATCCTCTCTTGTTTGTCTCCTAGTCACCCTCCTATCTCCTTCTTCTACATCATCTTGCATATCATCACGTCTCCGTTTTTCCTCAACATTAGCAATATGAGAATAAACGGAGGCTTGATATATGGGAAATTTCCACATAGTTTTATACATTGTAAAGGCAATATGGGATAGGTATCACATACACAAAATTTGGCAGATTCCCAACTGATGACCCAAATGCACACATTCGAGCCTTTGAAATTAATTATGGAGTACTTGAAAATCCAAGAGATGATGCATGTAGAGCCAAAGTGTTCCAGTCGACTTTGGTCAATCAAGTTGCCTAATGGTTGATCGAATTTGATATGAATCATTTCAAATAATATGATGCCATATTAGATGTCTTCCAACATATATTTTGTCTTGATAAAAGCTAAAATCTTTGATTTCTTACAAAACAATAAACAAAAGTTGAGCCAAGGATCTCACGAATATACCACTATTTTTCAAATGCATTTAAGAGAGCTACCAACAACAAACACAACTCTACCAACAAATGTAATTAAGCAATGGTTTATCAATGGGCTGAACCCCGAGCTACGTAAAATTATGATCAATAGATGTATCGAAGGGATGATCGGCATCCATTGGAGAGCTGGTTGAAGAAGAGGCCATCATGAGGCAAATTCTCAATGGGATTAGAGGTGACAAGCAATGGCAATCTTTCACCACAACCTATGATCTCATCATGGATGTGCAAACTCAAGAATTCAACATCTTTCTTGGACAACTCTTCAATCCAAAGGCCAACAATAGCATAGAGAAAGGTAACTCCTATAATGATAATTCAACTAGTGCTCTATATGTAGACAAGAACGAGACTTCCCAAGCCAACTTTGCAGGAAAGAGCAAGTTGAAAGGGAAGATAAAAGGACCAAAGCATGACAAGCACAAAGGCTAGAATGTTCAACCTTGTTCCATCTCACACAACTCAGAATTGTTGGTTCAAAGGGAAGACCCAGAAATGAAGTGGAAGAGGTGGATATGGTAGCAATAGAGGCAGAGGTGGGCACAACTTCAACAATAAAGATAGAGTACATAATAGAAGGGGCTACAACAATTATTCTGAAGATCAACAACATGAAGACTCATTGCTTTTCATGCATGTAATCCACAAGGAAGTTAAAGAAGATGATGATTTATTCTACATAGATTCAAGATGTTCAAATCATGTTGCAGGCAACATAGATCTCTTATCTGATTTGGAAAGTCCAAAGCATAGACAGGAAGTTCAAATAGGGGATGAAACAAGGCATAGTGTGCATAAGATTGGTAATGTTAAAGCTTCCAATGATAGGACAAATATTCTGAGCAAGGTACTATATATTTCCACTATTACAAAAAACCTAATATGTGTAGGCAAAATAGTTGAGAAAGTCTTGCAAGTTAGGTTCACCCAACATGGAGATTTTGTGTAAGGTCCATGTCAAGGCTTCAAGAAAATAGCCAGAGGTGAGAAGCATAATAGGCTCTTTAATTTTGAAGTAGGAGAAATAAAAAAACATAGCTCTATTCAACTTTGGGTCTCAAACCCTAAGTGAGCTTGAAGTATGGCATACGAGGCTAGCTCATGTGAATGAAAGAACCTTCAAAGATATATGTAGGGATCAAAGTGTTCTTGGATTGCCAAACATATCAAAGCAACACATGATCAATAGATGTGATGCATGTCAGATTACAACCACTAGGTTTTGAAAACCCTAATCATACATCATATGTTTGTAGACTTAAGAAAGCATTGTATGCATTGAAACAAGCTCCTAGAGCTTGTAATTATAGGTTGGTTACATACCTTCAAGATCAAGGGTTCAAACATACCAACTTAGATCCTTCTTATTCATCAAAAGGGATCACAATGATGTTATCTATCTATGTATATATGTAGATGATATTATTATGATAGGTGATGATCTGAACGGCATTCAAAGGATCAAGAGACACATGCAAGAGGAGTTAAAAACCAATGACTTAAGTGAGCTAACATATTTTCTAGGTATGCAAGTGATTTATATAGATGAATGGATGTATCTAACTCTAAGAGGATACATTCAAGAACTACTTCTCAAGTTCAAGATGGAGAACACAATGCTTGCAGGTACACCTTTGGAATTGAAGCATAAACTAAGTGTTTATGAAGGTGAGAAGATTGATGATCCTAAAGAGTATCAAAGCTTAGTTGGTAGCTTGATATATGCTACTCACACTAGATTGGACATATCATATAGTGTGGGAGTGCTTAGTGAGTTCATGCACACCTAGAGGGCCACACATAGATTTTGTAACAAGAGTACTCAAGTACCTCAAAGGGACACTTAATGAAGGTATCTATTATCCTCGCTCTTCAGGTTTGGATATCAAAATCTATTCAAATGCAGATTGGGCAAGAGAAAAGGATGATAGAAGAAGTACCTCCTGATACTTAGCATTTGGATGTTCAAAGGTGATGTCATGGAGTTCCAAGAAGCAACCAATAGTTCATTTATCTTCAAATGAAGAAAAATATAGAGATCTAGCTATAGCAAATTAGGAAGCAATATGGCTCAAGGAGTTTTTCTTAGATTTGGGACTTGTAAGTTCCAAACCTCACTTACTTGGAGATAATGTAAGTTCCATGCATCTAGTTGCAAATCCAATTAGTCATGCAAGGAAAAAGCACATAGAAGTCCATTACCACTTTGTAAGAGAGAAGCTTATGGCACAGGAAATTGACATTTCATTTTTTCCTACTCAAAAGCAAATAGCACACATGATGACAAAGGCACTTGATGGGATAAAGCTTTGTAGATTCAAAGCTATGCTAGGTATTCAAATTATCAAAGAATGAGGACTCAAGCACACTTTAGCTTGCAGGGGAGTTGTTGGAACATCAAGCTTTATTTATGCTTGAGGTGGACTCAAGCACACTTTAGCTTGAGGGGAGTTGTTGGAATTATGATTTGGATGGTAGGGCACCATCTACTCATATATATACCTTGAAGAACAACACTTATGTGCACATTATTTTTCTGTATTAAATGGTTGATCACTTATGATCATTCTTGTAAGGTTCAAAGTATTGAACTTTGTAAAAGTAAAGCGTAAAAGGCCTAAAAGCCATGAGTTAGAAGTGGTTGATATTGATTCCTAATCAATCAATCAAGAAGTAGATATAACTTCAACTTTCTCTCTTCCTAGATTATAGGAAAAGATTCCAATCAATCTTAACTACCAAATTTGCATAATTTCGAATTCAAACTCATGAAGAAAGGCTGTGGTCATATGCTCAAGAGTCTATATAAAGACTCCAAATTGATTTTGCATTAAGTAGAGTGTTGATTTGAAACAATACATATACTCTTTGATCATTGCTTGGTGCCATTTCAATTCTCTGCTCCTTCCTCAGACTCTGTTAGATTTTTGAGAGTTTTGCTCTCTCTTCAGAGCTTTAAATCAAGTGTTTAAGACTTCAATAGAAAGGTATGACTTTCTAGTTTATGTGTAACAATTTTTAAGTCATTCGATTTGGTAACGTTAGAGAAATTTGAGTCTTATAATCTCAGGATCATTGTCTGCACATTCATGAAAAAATCGAGATGACACCCAATTAATGTTAAAGTGATTGCTCCTTCATTAGTTGATATAAATTAGGGATTTTATGCATTTTAGCAAGAAAATCCTATGTATGACACTCTTGTGAGAGTTATTTTTCCAATTATAATTGTGATGGCTGCTCTCAGTAATTGAAGTCATAACTTCCATCCATTTTTAGAAGGTTTTTGTGAGCTAGACAAAGTGCAAGTTATCTATTTTGCATCAACTTGTTCTTGTTAATGTTCTAAAGTACCTATTGGGTTTTATTGCACTAAACACAACCTACAAGGTCTAGTTTACATATCTCTTAAACCTTTTACTGTTTAAAATTAATTCAACTCTGGGTTCTTGGGATGGTTAGGGGTCTGTAAAATAGAGGCCCTGTTTGTATTTTCCCTAATCTGCAGGTTCATTATATCCATCTTCACAGACTTTCACGCATTATACCAAACTACTATCTATACAGAATTTCGGCAACCCCGCGCTCCACTACAGGCTCTCGCCCAGACGAACAGTCTGGCGACACACACCTACCACTTCATGCGACTCTTCTTTTATTAAATTTGTCAAGAGTTACAACTTTTGGGCTACGCCATATGCGTGAGACTTTTCAGGGTATATTACAAAATTAAGGAGTTCCTTTCCGATGGCTTACACTCGCATGCATGGTGGACTCGAACCCAAAAATGGTAATTACATAGTCAAGGTTCATCTATGATACCAAGGATGTACATAGAGCGAGCTAATTTGAAGGTACATGTAATCTTTTGCTTTAGGGAATCTAACATATCCTTCAAAATTGCAGGTTCTATCAGATGTGCATCATTTCTAACTGAACTGGCAACGATGACTTGGCTTATTAGTAAGTCCGTCTGCGTCTGCAAAAATGATTCCTGAAGATAAAACTCATTGGCGAGAGCAGCATCTCATCGCAGCTTCATTTCAGCTATGTCTGCATCAATGCGCGAGAGTCTGTTCGCCTGAACTCCCAATTGCTTCTCTCTTCTCTCAAGTTCTTGAGCTTGAAACTGAATGGTTTTGTAATAAGCTTCTCTCTCCTTTTTAATAGCTTCCATCTCCTTTTTTCAGTTAATCTATAGGCCAATCTCTGCTTCCAAATCACGACTCTTCTGGAAAAGTTCCTCGGACACCTTCTTTAACTCTCAGTGTTGTGCATGGCAAGGTCTTCCATTTCTTGTCCTTTCTACTCCACCAAAGCAAGATTTGCACGTGTATCCTCTAGCAGATTTCCTAACGTAATCCTGGCATCTTCTTTATCACTCACCATTTGTTTCAATTGGGAAATTTCTTCATTGCGAGCAGCAAGGAGAACGTCCTTCTCATTCAATTTGGCTTGCAAAAGACGAATCCGCTCTTCGCAGGAACTGGTCTCAGCTTTTGCAACGAGCACTTGTTCTTGAAGGGGTGCGATATCAGCTTCTAGGATATCGACTTTACACTACAGCTCCTGTTGAAGAGATTGTTGAGCCATCTTCATCTGAAGAGGCAACTGTGGAGAGAATTGAATAAGTAATTGGCCCATGGATGCCAATTCAATGAACATTACTGCTGGAGGAAGAGAAGGAGGAGGCTGTGATGATGAGGCAGGGAGCAGGTGAGGTGATGATGGTGGAGGGTAGTCGGGAGAGGATAGGAGATTTGTCGATGCCTCCCGAAGGGAAGTTGAAGGCGCAGTAGGAGGAACTTCAGCATGAGCAAGAATGGTGGTTGGAGGAGGAAGGGGGATAAGAGAGGTCGGAACGAGGACTATTCCGATCTCATTCTGAGGTACCGACAAAACAACTTTGGTAACCATCTCTTCTTCACAGGTCGGTTGCTTGACCGTATCTACTTGATCGTCTTCGATTGGTGGAGAAGGAGGATGGCATTCACTGACAGCGGTATCTTCCATGGTCTCTGTGAGAGGCTTAGCATCCAATTGCTTTAGTTCATCCTGCAACTGAACTCACATCGGGCTCTGATTGCTTGCTAGGAGAAGATTATGCTGATGTGCCCTGTAAAGTCATGGCTGTATCATGGAAGACTTCAACCTCGTGAACTGCGGTTGATTCCTGCACCTGGCTTTGCGATGGGCTAAGACGTTTGCGTTTTTGCTGGAAGAAATGTAGCACGTCTTCATCATCATCATCCTCCATCATCTACGTAGGAAAGCAAATGCGGCAGCCGAGTTCTTGGAATCTCGTTCTTGGCTATTTGCTTGGTAACTGGTTGGCACTCGCGGTGAATGCGCCGGAAGAAGAATGACGTAAAATTGATGGTTTCTCTAGAGGCAGAGTCTCTCATGGAATAGAACGGACGGGAGATACCGTAAGTTTGTTTTTGAAGATTTAAGGCTGCTACAAGAAATTGAAGCGCGGTGCGCTCGGGTTCAGGATGATAAAGAATGGCAAACTCATTAGATGAGTGCCGAGGAAACAGTTCTTTCATGGTCGCCATAGGGAGAAGTGGTCCATCGACCAACCCCTCCTGAGGGAGACGAAACCCTTCAGCGACAGTGTTGAACATAACGACAACACGAGGATTTAAGCACGTTAATGGCCAACATTGCTCGATAGCAGGCATGGCGGCTATGGCAGATATAATCTGCGCATAGAAGGGATGACACTCCACTGAATGCCAAGACAATTCAGCGAAGGCCAAAAGCCCTCGAGCATGCAGGAACTCACTCACATCCAGAGTGAGACTTGCACGGAAGATCACGATACTTGCAAGAGCTTCCATGGCGCACTCGGACACAGACAATAACACAAAGCATACAAGGGTCACAAACACACAAAGACACAATGGCGACTAACAACGGGAAGAACAAGATTAAGTAGAAACATGGGAAAAATCAGGCGGTAATAACCCTAATCATAACGTAGTATTGGAAATATACCAACATAATGATGACATGCGTGCATTAACATAATCGAAGACACAGAATGCAGCCACTTAATCATGATTAGGTAGGAAAACACAACTATTATGGTCAGTCGGTCAATCGAAACACAGAGGTAAGAAAGGAAGTCGAGTGAGAAAAAATTGTAAAAGAAAAGAAATAAAAATACGGATGACACATCATGAAGACGGAGATGATGGATAATAGGGGCAAAGCTTGGAGACATCGATCGCTTTAGGCCATAGGACACCGATTAAGGTGGATAACCAAAAAGTTGTAGGTCCCACTTGTTCGGTAATACGGTAGGGACCGAACCAACGCAATTTAAACTTTTCGGCGGACCTATTAGACTTAGCATTATAAAAGAGTATGAATTGGTTGACCATTGTGGTCGTGATACGATAGCAAGCTTGAAGATTTGGAACATAACATTCAACTCAAAAACTTGGTAGCATGAATGCAGATTGGTGATCTCTATCCCTCACCATGTTTTGATAACTTGCATAATTTGCTTGAGATAATGAATTATCGATGATATAGGTCATTTGGTACTTGCTCATATCATTCTCATGCATGGCTGCAAAGATTTGACAAACATTGTGTGCAATTTCTGTGTTAAAACAATCGTGTATGGGAAACCTTCTGTTTTTGGGATGTGCTCGAAGGGAAGCCCAAGGCGGCAGATGATGGGAATTAGCGGGATAGGAATCATCGGTCATCGTCATCAGCACGTGATCATCATCTGCTCGTAAAGCATCTGAGGACCCGTAGATCAGACTATCTAGAAGGGAAGACACATGTTGGACGAACAACAACATGAGTAACGCGAGCTTGAAGGAGACGAAGAGAAAGACAGCGAAAAAAGCAGGATCTGAAAAACACTGAAGGAGACACCTTTCTACGACTCTGTTGCGCATGTACATCTGGTATAACTTTGTGATGAACTACTAAAAGAGGTACGTTTCTGATGGGAAAAGCCAATACATGCGACGTGATTGATACCTTCTCTGTTCGAACGCTTGATTATTCAACATTAGTTGGTGGCATCGTCTCTGCTCGCTTCAATTGACAACGTGCATCTATTTCAATCATTGACAAACGAAAGCCAGGTTAGAGTTGAGTAGCTTTGTCCTCGAACCTTCGGTTTCTTTTGATGTCTCTACTTACATACCTTGCGATACTTCAATATGATTTGTATTAAAATTCTGCCGCTAGTCACCTCCGTTTTTTTTTTAATTCTATACTATAACACATATTCTCGGATGATTGGGTTTATGTTGAGAAGTTGTTAAACATTGAAATTATGATGAACGTCGATTTTTGATTATTGGAGAGATTACTATAATGTTGTGATTTGAAGAGATGGCAGCAAACTTTAATTGATATAAATGTTTTTGAGTTCTGAAAAATCCGATAGTGAAATGCTCTGATGCCTTCAATCTACGGTAGTTTTGCTATATCTGAGGATAAGTTCGCTAAGTATTCTGGGAGGTAACCCAATCTTCATTAGTGTTCTGATGATCTCACATAAAGGTTACTCTCGAATGCTACAGTAACTGTTTGATATGGCTAACCTTGATAACAGCATGAAATTCGACCTTGTGATGATGATTAAGTAGTTGAAAGTTAACAGTGCCCCACTCTGTATGTATTTCCCTCTGTCATATCGATTCTGATTTACCATTCCTGTACCCATACATTCAATCTTTCGCCTTCACATCTGATAAGCAACTGACATCATAAATCTCTGTTGTTCCGACAGCTGGTGTAAGCATAGTGCTTAGGTATGAAGGTTAAACAAGCTATATATCAGAGCATCTTGTTGAGGACAATGGGGTCGGAAGCGAGACCTCAATGCTTGTGGTGAGAAGGAAGACCTCAATGTGTATGATTTGAAGGGAATATAAGAAAAGAAACTTTATTCTCTTTAATTCAGAACCGTTCTTCTCATCCATGAATAGGACGATCTAAGACCTACAAATTTTAGTGCTTCTGGACTTATGGGCTTCAGGACATAGAGGTCGACCGTCGCTGTTGGAGCTCGTACTCTGAGAAATCACGGGATCTACTTTGCACCACTTGAAGACCTCTTCTTGTTGATTTTGAGGGTTCAGGAGACCGCAAAGGACCATCCTCAGGCGTCGCGCTGCTATCAAAGCTCGGAACGAATACAATTCAATATGTTTTTACTGTTTATTCTACATTGATAGTGCTTCAACGCAAAGCAGGTCAAGTTTCGAGCATTCCGATGTAGTTTCTAAGTACAGCTTGAACCAGCAGATTACTGTCGACGAATTCGACCCTGTTATCAATGCCTTTGCGAACCTGATATATGCTTTTCGATTTGATCATCATTTTTGTATTTGAGATCACCGTTCGCACCAAGTCTTGGTGTACCTCATTGTCTTGTTCCGAAATTCTTCTTTTGTCTCCATCTGGTCGTGAGTCAAGACTTATCGCAGATATCTCAGTGGAAAATTTTTTCTTTTGGAATGCTAACTTGATCTCTGTGATTTTCTCCTGCACAAGAAAGCCCAGAGTCCTATGGTATTTATCTTGAGGAGTATACCTTTGGTAAAAAAAACATGAGTCGATGTAAGCTATATGCTTTATGTTGATCGTTCGGAAATTAGATTTCTTCAGTGAGTATTGCGATTACTTAGTTGTTTCTCTCCATAGGTATGTCTTTACCGGATCACTTCAGACAGCTCAGCTTACATACTACGTGCTTTTAGCTACACATTCAGCAGAATTTATCAACTTCGGGATTTTAATGATAAAAGGGGAAAAACAAACTTAAGATTTCAAACTTTTCACTAGTTCTTATGCGTGGATCGAGCTAAAAGCCAAGTTCATCTTTTCATGTTTCTTTGTATGCACCTTTGGGTGCTATATTCCTATCAAAGTAGAATGCTTATATCAATGGAATCAAAAAGCATTAAATATTAGAAAGACGTTTCAATGAATAAGACTAATGAAAGCTCCTTAGTGACGTGGTATACTTTCCAGGAGTTACATTCTAAAGTAAGAGAATTAAAACATGCAATCGATCAAAGTTCAAGTTAAGCTCTTTGTTTACTTGCAACCTCCTTTCCGAGAATCCTCGCGACATACCTGGTGAACCCGACGTGAAAGGAGGAGAGTGTAGAGATCCTGATCCTAGTTTAAAGAGTGGTGCGGTTGAGTGAGCTCATTGTGCTTGACCATTTATGGGCGACGCAACGATGGATGTTATAACCCAACTTCTGCGCTTTCAGCAGGACGAGAAAAGACGGAGTGCCATCCAGGCATTTCATGAGCGAGTAGTCAGAAGAAGTGGATATTTCAGTGGTAAAAATGTTACTCGTTTTTGCAAGGAATATGAATTGGAGGCACGATACCTTGGTACGGGTCTAACACCATTAAGTGACCAAGAATTAATAGACAATTTTGTATACGTTTCAGAATTACATTTGCGTGACCGACTAGTTGTGGATGCACCTCGACTAGTTATAGAAGGGCAAATAAGATGGTCACAATACAAGATGATACTCATAAGGATGTTTGCACTGGATGACGAAGATAAAGTGACTAGATCCACATTTCTAAAGTGGATACATAAACCAAAAGATCAATCTATTCTAGATATAAAAAGGGAGTTTGATCAGCAATTTGCAGACTTATCTGATTATGATAGGAGGGCTATAGATCAAGAAAAGGTATCCTTGTTTCTCCGGGCTATAGATTCGAAAGCCCGAGAAGAAATTTTTCCACAATTACAACAGATAGGAATTGAGTCTGGTCTTACCGAAGACTGGGGTAATGTAGATGAAGCTGTTAGAGGATATGTAGAAAAGCAAAGAACTTTGTCTAAGTTCATGCAGAGCTGGCATGATGATATGCAAGAAGAACAAGCTCAGGCTGTTCAGTAACCTGTACAGAACCCTCAGGTAAACCTACCAACACCAAAGGATGTTGTGCCCACTAATACAATGGAAGATATGTTTAAAAAGTTTAGTGACCTTACGATTCAAAGTATGAAGCAGATGATTGAATCTCAATCTTTACAAGCACCGGCACCTAAAAACCCAAAAGCTCCAGAAATTAAAAGATGTATTTGGTGTGACTCTTTGGAGCATAACAGATATTCGTGTGAGAGCTTCAAGGAAGCATTAGCAAAGAATTTGGTATTCGTCAAGGAAAAGATGATATATGACTCTAAGACTGGAGAAAAGGTAAACATTAATTTTGGTCGGGGAGGAATGAGAATATTCTTCCCTCGCACTTGTGAAAACGTTGCTTCAACATCGCATACGTATGCATGTCAGGTAGTTGACGAAAATAATGATATAGAACCGTGGTCTAAAGTAATAAAGTCCTTAGACCGCGGGAAGATGCATCATGAAATTTTAAAAACAGCCAGTAATGAAGTCCGAGAGGTAAGTGGATGGGATGATCCTGTAGATACTCTCTCGGTTGTTACATACCTATGCTCTTCGGTAGAGCATGAAGCAGTAGTGGAAGAGAAACGAAGAAGAACCAATGAGGGTGAAGAGGAGAAAAGAAGAACTAGGCGTCAAGTAGAAGCTTCACATGAACAACCTCAAATACCAAACCAAAACCATCCAACACAAACAAACCAACCCACTCAAATAGATCCACCATCACAACCAACAATAATCCAACCAAATAAAATTCCGACTCAAGTTCAAATTCCTACTTCTGCTGAGATGCCAGTCTCTACCCATGATAATATTCCTCCTCAAGATCAAGAAATGCAACCTGTGAAAAAAGGACAAGGAAGAGTGAGAAATCCCTCATATATGCTAAAATCGCACATAGAGCAAGCCACAAATCTTAAACAAGTTCTCGAGAAAAGAGTGCTCGATAGTGTAATCGAATTTACACTCGGTGAGTTACTGGGAATAGCAAAAAGAGAATTTCTAGAAGTAATAATTGACCTCTTAAGAAGGAAACGACAACCAATAGCTGACATGCAAGAGATTGAAAGAATGGATGAAGAGACTCCTGTTCATACTGTGCAAGCGCAAGTACAAGAGTTAAAAAATGTACTTGAACCAATTGAGACTAACGTTCAACCGTGCGTGCATGAGGAAATATCCTTGGAGAAGAATCCTTCCGAAATAACTCCTTCGAGTTATTACACTAAGGATCATTGGGCTCGAGCCACAACTGAGACGTTGGTGAGATTAGAGAAAATTAGCACTCCAGTTGTCGCTCTTATTGATCATGGATCTGAAGTTAACTTGATGTCCAAAGATCTCTATATGAAGGGAAAATGGCCAATAGACATGCAGCCTGGTTGGAGAATTAAAGCTACGAACTCGATGCCAGGTGAGTTGTTTGGTGCATGCCCGCAGGTTCTAGTTACAATTGGAGATGTCAGTGATTATCAAAATTTTTTCGTACAAGATCATTCTAGTTACTCATTGATTTTAGGGAAGCCATATATTACTGCCTTAAGAATGGAAACAAGAGTCTTAGAAGATGGATCGGCTTATGCGCGAATCCGTAGTAAGGATGGAAAAAAGGCAGTCCAATTCATGACGGTATGTGTAGATCATATCAGGAATAGAACTTCTCTTCGGACAAGACCTATTCCTGAAGAATACGAGGATCAAAGTTTTTAAAGGAAGCTTTCATAAGTCGGGACTATGAAAGCTTGAAATGTGAAAAGATCCCGAATGTAAATATGTTTATATCAAGTTTTATAGCACTTTCTTCGACAAATTCATTTCAGTTTCGTGTTTTTTCTGAGTTAAAAAAGTGGGAAAAACAATACATAGCAGATCTTCAAAGAAACCTTCATGGATGTAGAGTGCTTAACTTCGATGAGGAAATCTCCGGAGTCTTTGATGAGATATCCTTTGCAGACACATTGTTTGATCTGCAAGAGTTAATTCAGGGAAAAAGGAGTGATTATGTGATTCAAACGCACTCTATTTCCATGTATAAGGAAATAGCAAAGTTTGAGCAAGATGAAACGGGTAAAGAAGTCTTCGTTGAAACAAAATACAAAACAATTGATAAAAAGATAAAGCCAGTTGCAGTTCCACTTCCTGAAGATAGTAATAAACTTATGGATGATGTAAAATCTCAGCCACCTCTCAGAGATAAGAGAAAAATAGGCCATAAATTCACTAAAGAAACACTCGAGCAAATTCAATTGGGGAAAGATGGTTTCCTCAACGAAAAAGAGAAGAATGTATTCTCTCGGATGTTATTTAAGCATGGAAAAGCTTTTTCTTTCAATGCCCAAGAAATTGGGTGTGTAGATCCAACTGTGGTGACACCTATGATAATTTTCATGATACCACATGTACCTTGGAATCTCAGACCAATTCCGGTACCAAAAGCTCATATTTCAAAGCTAATTGATCTGTTGAATGACAAGATTAGAATGGGGATTCTTGAGCCATCAAGTGCTCCTTATTCTAACCGTTGGTTTACTGTACCAAAAAAGAATGGGTCATTAAGATTTATCCAACATCTACAGCCAGTGAATAAAGTGACAATTAGAAATATGGGAACTGGGCCTATTGTAGACGAATATGCAGAAGCTTTTGCAGGAAGATCTATTTATTCAATGGGAGATTTACACTCTGGATATGATCAATTCCAGCTAGCTCTCGAAAGCCGTGATTTGACGACTATGAGGACGCCACTTGGGCTTGTGCGCATGTGCACTTTGCCGCAAGGTGCCACGAACTCGGTGGCACATATGATGAATGGTATGCATAAAATTCTTAGGGATTTTATTCCACATCTGACTATGCCATTCATTGATGATGTCCCTGTTAAAGGCTGTGAAGAAAGAGATAAAGACGAGACTCTTGATGAGGATGGATGTAGGAATTTTGTTAAAAAGCACATAACTGATTGTGAATCCATTCTCAGTCGGCTGGAAGAGGTTCATTTGACATTGTCTGCTGAAAAATCAGTATTTAGAGTGCAAGAGGTTTTAATTGTAGGAAGTTTATGTGGACCTAAAGGAAGGAAGCCATGTCCAAAGAAAGTAGATGCCATTCAGCACATGAAAGAGGTCTGCTCCTCGATCACTGAAGTGAGGAGATTTCTTGGGGCATGTGTTTTCTATGTTGTATGGATTCCCCATTTTGCCCATATTGCTGACCCACTTTATCAATTGCTTAGGAAAGGGCAAAGATTTCAATGGAAAGATATCCATACTCAAGCTGTGAGAAAATTAAAGAAAGCACTTGCAGAAGCTCCATTTCTTAGAAAGGCTGATTATACTGATAATAAAGAAATTTATATCACCATAGATACAAGTCCAACAGGTATAGGTTGGGCGATTGGCCAAGAGGATGATGAAGGAAAAAGATATGCAATTCGTTTCGGAGCTAAAGTTCTAAATGTTCGCCAGAGAGGTTACCCTCAAATTAAGCGAGAGCTTTCGGGAATAGTGACTGCGCTAAAAAAGAATATCTGATTGGGGCAAATGTGGTAGTAGAAACAGATTGTTTACCATTGTTGGGAATGATCGTGAATTGTTCCACTGCAGATATTGCCATGTTAAGATGGATAGCATATATTAAGTCGCTAAACCCTGAGTTTGTTCATATAGCTGGAAGGAATAATGTGGTGGCTGATATGCTATCACGAGCTATATATGAAAATGAAGATTCGATGATTTCTAATGATGAAGAGATAGGTCTGGACTTTTATGCTTCACATGTACATAATTTAAGCCTAAATGAAGCATCCACTGGACTAAATAGAAAAGAGCCTAAGCGTCAAAATGAAAGGCTTGGAATTTGTACTGAGTCTTCCAAGGAAGTTCAAAATAGCTTAGGAAGAGGGAAAGTTAACAGATGGATAGAAGAAGAACCTTACAAGATCCAAATAGAAATAACAGAAAGATTTAATGAAGACGAATATGAAAATGAGTGGAAGGAAATCGGGAGATATTTAAGTATGAAGTGTCCTGATCTTAGTTGGAGTAAAGAAAAATTTCGTACCATTCGAAGAAAGTCAAGCAATTATTTCCTGAAAGATGGATTACTCTGGAAGCGAAGGATTGGAATGGGTAAGATGCCCCAGCGAGTTGTAGGTTGTGAAGAATCGAGAGGAAGGATTATGCGTGAAATGCATAGCTCACTATGGGCCGGTCATAAAGGCTTTCAAGGAACTTATGAAAAGATAAAGGAAAGATACTGGTGGCCTGGGATGTATGTGGATACCCAAAATTACGTAGCCACTTGTACACCTTGCCAGATGTATTCCAATGTTAGACACAGAGATGAATTACATCCAACATATCCTCTTAATATTCACTATAAGTGGGTTGTTGATTTAGTTACAATGCCATTAGGGGTGCATCAGATGAGGTATATTGTATTAGCAAGAGAAGACCTAACAAATCATGTTGAAGGAAGAGCTCTAAGGACGAAAACTACAAGCAATGTATGCAAGTTTCTATTAGAAGATGTGTTTAGTAGATTTGGTTATGTGGAGAAAATAGTTGCCGATAAAGGTGAGCTTGATGCTCAGGAAGCTAAAGACTTCTTTAAAAAATATGGAATTCGATTATCACTCACCACTGCTTACAATCCTGAAGCTAATGGAAAAATTGAGCGTGGTCATCCTCCAATTATTAAAGCTTTGGCTAAGGCTTGTGAGGGGAAAATAAAGAATTGGCCAAATTACCTTCCATTTGCCCTTTGGGCAGATAGGATGACATACACTAGAACTACTGGATATATGCCAGCAGAATTGATGTATTGTCAAAAACCTATTTTGCCGACGGAGTCACATGCTTTAGCGTGGACTTCCTTGCCTTGGGAAGATGAGGTGTCAAGAGAAGATCTTCTAGCAGTGCGGATTCTTCAACTAGAAAGAGGAAAAAATCTGGTAGAAGAAGCTGCATTTAAGCTTAGAGCTTCTAGAGAGAAAAATAAAATTGCATTTGACAAGTCCCACAGGTTAAGGCCAAAAAGGTTGAAGGAAGGAGACTGGGTACTTGTTTATGATAGCTCATTGAATACTCAATATGAGGCTCGAAGAAAACTGGTTAAGAGATGGTTTGGTCCCTATGTGGTATGTAAAGTTTTTGATAATGGAACATACTCACTTAGAGAATTAGATGGGACCAAGTTAAAGGATTTAATTGCTGGAAAAAAAGTTAAGCTCTTTGTTTACTTGCAACCTCCTTTCCGAGAATCCTCGCGACACCGTAAACACAGGGGTTTTGAGGAAACGATCGTGGGTTTTGGCTTGTCTAAGCTGCACTTCCTCCAGCACCAGGAAACTCTGAAGACACTGTTCATCCAGAGACCATAAAGCCTCCAATCGAAAGGGAAAAGATTCTTCCGGTAATAGTTTCCGTTCGAGGGCCACCTGCAGACTAGGAACCACCAGTTCCATAGGAGCAATCGCTTCCAATCCATACGCCAGCTTGAAAGGAGTGGTTCTAGTCGCCACTTTGTATGTGGTATGATAAGCCCATAATATAGCAGGTAGAAATTGGTCCCAACTCTCTGGGCAATCCAATACCAATTTCTTTAAGATGTTCAACAAAGATTTGTTGGTGCTCTCAGTGAGTCCATTTGCATGTGGATAGTAGGGTGAACTGAACTTATGGACAATCTGGAAGGTTTTATCCCACAGACGGTGCTAGTGTTAAACCTTTTACTGTTTAAAATTAATTCAATTCTGGGTTCTTGGGATGGTTAGGGGTCTGTAAAATAGAGGCCCTATTTGTATTTTCCTCAATCTACAGTTTCATTATATCCATCTTCACAGACTTTCACGCATTATCCCGAACTACTATCTATACAAAATTTCCGCAAACCTGCGCTCCACTGCATGCTCTCGCCCAGACGAATAGTCCGATGACACACACCTACCGCTTCATGCGACTCTTCTTTTATTAAATTTGTCAAGAGTTGCAACTTTTGCACTACGCCGTATGCGTGCGACTTTTCAGGGTATATTACTAAATTAAGGAGTTCCTTTCCGGTAGCTTACATATCCAAAGAGCTTTGGCTGGTCCTATGCTAGTTTGTTGGACCACCTTCACCACTTGACAACTCAACTTTCCAAGCTTCTTAGCAATCAAAACTCTTGCACTCGAATCTAGATATGCCTTTTTTGTATAGCCTTGATAAGTGATGGGAAGGTAGGTGTTTCCTTATTCTCCTTCCCTCATGTCTCTATATTATCCAATGGTATCTAAGGTACAATCCTATGTGATCCTGCTTGAGATTGGGATTTAGCTATTTCCAACATTTGGTTAGCTATCTGCTTCCAACATTTTTGTCTAATTTTAACTATCTCCTCTAAAGTGAGGTGACAATGCACTTTAGTGTTCTTCACTACTTTTGTGTTCCTTGGTAGAGCCAATTCTTCATTTCTTATCATAAATTTGGGGGCTCTCATATGAATAGACTTAGACTCCTATGTACCTGCGAAGTGAGGCAATTCTTGCAAGGAATTGGATTCAAAGTCTAATCTTTTGGTTGAATGCACTTCTTCTTCTTCCCCATAGATAGAGGGAATGTCCTGAGGGAATTGATCAAGATGATCATCCACTATTTCAATAGGAGGAGGGTTCCTTCTCTCTTTGGCCCATTTCTTCTATTGTATCTCTCTCAAGAACCCCTACGAGCAATGATTTATAGAGGAAGGAATTTCATCATTTGTAGAGTTAGGAGGATAAGCTTCTTGAGGGGGTAAGCTTCTCCTTTCACTTCCACTACTCTGAGCCTTTCGCAAAGCCAAAATTCTAGTTTTAGCTATCAATCTCTCTAATCTCTGCCATAGTCCTTGTTAATGTAACTATGACTTTGATGATTTTATTTGATTGAAACAATGGCTTGCATCAAACAAACCTCGAGCTAGTTCCACCATTTTTTAATTTCCTACATTCTAACCCATTATTGAGAAAACCTTAGCCATGTTCTGTCCTTTGCAATTATAGCATCATCTTATTGATACCATCCTCAAGGTTTGTCTACTCGAGACTCCTTGTTTCTGCTAACTTGTCAATTGATGTTGAGGGCTTGGAAGTGAAACTTGTAGCACAACTTGAATCCTTGTAGATCTTTGAAAGTTCTAACTGATCTTCAAAGTTTCCCTCAACATCAATGCACATTTGCGTGCATTGTTCTCTGGTTCTCATTTCCTTTAGGTAAACACATGATCTTAACTTTTCACTTAGCATGCCATCTAAGAACAATGCCACTCGCTTGGCTAGTGTGGGTAGCTCTGGAATAGGGAATCTCTCAATGTATTACCTAAACCTTCTTCTTGCTAGATTGACTGTCTCGTGTGGTGTTTGTTCAAAGCTATGGATCAAGGATGAAGTATTATGCCTGATGCCACTCATAGAGAAATCCATAAGGAATGCTTCTAGTAATTGGTTGACTTCTTGAATTAACCTTGATGCAATGGTTGAAACTGTTGGAGATAGACGTCTACGGAAGCACGCGAACAGCAGAAGGAAGGAGAAGAAGCTTGGAGCTCAACACACAATACTGAATGTATTACAAGAGAATGTACAAAGATAAGTAGCCCATTAGGGCAATAGAAGTATATCCAAGCCGGGGGAAAAAAACTTCCTAAAGAGGGAAAAAAGTGCCTTGGCGGTCCTAGAGTGCTCACACACATCACTACCTAAATATATCAACAAATCCCCCCTGGGAGTGATGTGGTGAACAAGTAGCTAGCACTCATGTATAAGGAAGTGCCAACCTATGTGGAAATCACTCCACAAAAGGAAGTAAGCCCAAAGCTTTGCGAAAAGCTTCAAACTTCTCCCTAGGCAGAGCCTTCATGAAAAGATCTGCAATGTTCTCTTGCGTGGGCCACATACGTCAAGCTGATCTCCCGAGTAGAGAACCTCTCCCTGACATAATGATAATGCACCTCAATGTGCTTAGTGCGAGCATGGAACACAAGGTTCCTTGCAAGTGCCAATGCGCTTTGACTGTCAGTGAAGATGGTGGTGGCAGAAGACTGACCATCACCCAAATCAGCCATAAGGCGTCTGAGCCACACACACTAAACAATCGCTGTGAAAGCTACCCTATAGTCAGCCTCACAATTGGAAGTGGCCACAGTAGGCTGCTTCTTTCTCAACCGAGATATACATGAGCTACCAAGCATGAAGCAATAGCCACTAGTGGACACACGAGTGTCATAGCAACCAGCCCAATTAGAGTCAGAAAAAGCATGAAAATCTGGCGGTAGTGATCCCCCCTTGGGATAAAACAACCCAAGTAGCCGAGTACCACTCAAGTAGCGAAAGATGCGCTTAACCGCCTGTCAATGCTTGACTTGTGGGCAATGCATAAACTTGCTCATCTGTGAGACAGCAAACTGAATATCTGGTCGAGTAATGCATAAGTAAATCAAGCATCCAATAGCCTGCTGATAGAGAACAGCATCAAATGCATCTCCAGCATCATGAAAACTCAATCGTAAACCTGTCTCCATAGAAGTGGCAATAGGCTTACAGCCTTCAAGGCCAAAACGTTGCAATAATCTGTCAATATATTTTGTTTGACACAAAGCCATTCCGTTATCAACTTGCAGAAATTGAATGCCCAAATAGTGATGCAAATGCCCCAAATCAAACATCTCAAATGAGGCATGCAAATCAACCTTAAAATCAGCAATATGCCCCTCATGAGGACCAGTGAGCAGCATGTCATCAGCATAAACCACAATGATCAGAAGTAAATCATTAGCACGCTTAACAGATAAGGTGCTTTTAGTTGGACTGTTCTCAAAACCGTGTGCAATCAAATAGGCATGCACCTTTTCATACCAAGCACGTGGGGCTTGCTTTAAACCATATAATGCCTTCTTTAACCTGCACACCTCGTTTTCATGCCCTTTCTGCACAAAGCCACGGGGCTGAAAAACATACACTTCTTTATGCAAGTCACCATTTAGAAATGCAGTTTTAATGTCCAACTGATGTACATTCCAACCATGATGGGCTGCAAGTGCACATATGCTCTGAACACTATTCATACGGCATGTAGGTGCAAAGGTCTCATCAAAATCAATGCCTCTTTCCTGTGCATAACCCTTTGCAATAAGCCTAGCCTTATACCTATCAACTGTACCATCAAGTTTATGCTTCAGCTTGTATACCCACTTAGTGCCAATGGCCTTCTTGCAAGGAGGCAAGTCACATAAAGACCAAGTACCATTCTTCATTATTGCATCATATTCAGATTGCATAGCAGCCATCCAGTTTTCTGAATTTTGTGCTTCATCAAACAAAACAGGCTCAGTCTCATCACAAAGACTAGATGCAGCCATAGCATAGCAGTCTGATGCAAAAGAGGCACTATGAGAGCCTGATCGAGTGTGATATGACAGAGGTGAATCTAATTTGTTGTCACGCAAGGTCTGCACCAGCCATTTTGGCATAGTTTTTGCCTGCTCAATATCAACTCTCTCATCAATAAGTGCATCATATAAATCTGCATCAGAAATGGAATGATCTGCATCATCACATGAAGCCTACAAAGGCTGAGAAGTTCCCTCATTAGGACCAGCACTAGACTATCCACCTGTGAAAAGAGGCAGCAAAGTATCATACATGTCTTTGGAGCTAACAGATGTCTCCTTAGTACATGAAAGCAATGGCTGAATAACATCTTCCACAAAAACAACATCATAGCTAACTAGAATGCGTTTAGTATGTGGATGATACAGATGATAGCCTTTACTTTCTAAACTATACCCAACAAAAATACATTTTACTGCTTTATCTTCTAATTTTCTGCGATGTTGTTTGGACACTAATGCATATGCCAAACAACCAAAACATGCAGATGAGCAACAGATGGCTTGCGTTCATGCCAAGACTCATATGGAGTGATAAAGTGCAGTGCTTTGGTGGGACACCTATTAAGTACATATGCTGCACACATGACTCAAGCTAGAAACTATGTGGTAAAGCCAGGCTCTTGACCATACACCTCTCCATCTCCATGAGTGACCTATTCTTTTGTTCAGCAACTCCATTCTATTGAGGTGTATACGACACTGTACACTGGTGTTTTATCCCACGTTCAGCCAGAAATGCATTAAAATCAGAAGACATATATTTCCCCCCTCGATCTGAATGGAGGGTGCCCATTTTACATGTTGACAGATTTTTAGCCAACAACAAGAATTTTTTGAAGCACATGAACACTTCGGACTTTGCCTTCAATGGATATACCCATGCATGCCTAGAAAAATCATCGCATGAAGTAAAGATAATTCCCAAAAGAAGGTGTCTGCATAGGACCACAGACATCACTATGTACAAGCTACAATTTCTGAGTAGCCCGAACTGAACCATCTTTTGGAAACGACGAACACTGCATTTTACCCAAAATACAGCCTTCACAAACATGTTTTCAAGGTGCCTCAAGTTTGGGCAAAGAGGACACCATTTCAGATTTCTGTAGGCATAGCAAACTAGCAAAATTGAGATGACCAAAGCGTGCATGCCAAAGCTTTGCATTTGACATAGCTTGAGAATCATTTACTACACATGCCAAATCATTTACACATCTTTCATAGTCTATGAGCTTATACAGCCCACGACATAAAATGTGAGAAGAAATAATCACATCGCCATTTGATAGATCATGAACTGTACACCTATCATCAACAAATTTCACAACCAAGCCAATCTTGGCTAATGCAGAAACTGATAACAAGTTCTTCTTGATCCTTGGCACAAATAAAGCATCTCACAAAGTGAAAGAACTACCATCAACAGTAGTCAAAATGATCTTATCAACTCCCATAAGAGGAGTTGTTGGCGCATGTAATAGTATTCCTTGTAGGGGCAGGGTCGAGTGAAGAGAAGAAACTGCGCTGCGAGGTAATATGTTTGGTCGCCCCACTGTCAAAATACCAAACATGTGAGTCTATTGCAGACATGCACTGCTCATGAGAAGATGGGTCAAAACTAGAGACAGTAGTAAACACCCATTCTTCTTCCTGCACAAGATTAGCAGACTCTGTTTTTGGTGTAGAGGCCTCTACAACAACCATTCGAGCCTCTTTCTTCTTTTCCTCTTTAGTAGCTAGTTTTGGACACTTCTTTATGATATGATCATTCCCTTTATAATACTTACAAAACAATTTTTCTTCTCTGATTTCTTCTCATCTTTATCTTCCTTCTTTAAATGTGCAGAATTAGCAAATTTATGCTTACTGGTTGAAGAGCTCCATTTTCATTTGCCCTTCTGACTAGCCAGGAAAGCTTGATCTACAACTCGCATAATGGACCTGCTCTGCCTGGACTAATCTTCCTGCAACAGAACAGAGACTAACTCCTCAAACGATAAGGCATTTGGATTGCCTTTCATCATCAACCAAAGAGTAGAAGAAAACTCTGATATGAATCAAGAAGGCCATTCAGAATGGTCTGCACAAGTGAGCTATCTGGTATTACCTCATCAACAGAAATCAACTGTTCCTTCAAGTCTTTGATCTTCGTTAAGAAGCTATCCATAGAATCACCTTACTCTCCAACTCTTTTCGGAGATAAGCAACACGAGCCTCATTCCTAGCTTGGCACAATGTGGTAAGTCTATCCCAAGCATCCTTAGCTGTTCTGCAAGAGCGAATGTGAGGAATAATGGCACGTTTGACAGACAAAGCTATCAATGCATGTGTTTGGGCATCTCTGCCATCCCAGCGAATCTGCTCTATAGTAGGTGTAGCAGAAACTATAGCACCAAGAGGAATATGCAAAATATCACCATCTTCGACACTTTCTGCATCAGCTTCAGTACCTACAGTTGTAACAGTTGCAGGTGTGATAGGACGTTTTTTGACACCCTGCATAATGTTCCACAGTCCTTTTGCAACCAACACATGTCGCATCATAGAAGCCCATAATGTGTAGTTGGTACCATCCCACTTATCCTCAACAGCCAACATATGGAATACATCACTGCTTTCAGCCATGGCCGATGACTAAAATACCTTGATGCAAAAAATTGATTGTATCTCAAAAAGTTGAACAGAACTGCCCAGACAAATTCCATTAGACCTGTAGCAGACTTCGAGACGCTTATACTGAAAAACGAGCTCAGATCGCGATGCTGCACACATGACAGCCTCAAGCCAGAAACTGTGGTAAAGCGTGACTCTTGACCATACAGCTCGCCATCTCCATGAGTGACCTGTTCTTTCGTTTAGCAACTCCATTCTGTTGAGGTGTATACAACACTGTACACTGGTGTTTTATCCCACGTTCAGCCAGAAATGCATTAAAATCAGAAGACATATATTCCCCCCCTCGATCAGAACGGAGGGTGCTCATTTTACATGCTGACAGATTTTCAACCAAAACCAAAAATTATTTGAAGCACATGAACACTTCAGACTTTGCCTTCAATGGATATACCCATGCATGCTTGGAAAAATCATCGATGAAAGTCACGAAGTAAAGATAATTCCCAAAAGGTGTCTGCATAGGACCATAGACATCACTATGTACAAGCTGCAATTCTGAGTAGCCCGAACTGAACCATCTTTTGGAAAGGACGAACACTGCATTTTGCCCAAAATACATCCTTCACCACGTGCCTCAAGTTTGGGCAAAGAGGACACCATTTCAGATTTCTACAGGCGTAGCAAACTAGCAAAACTCAGATGACCAAAGCGTGCATGCTGTCAGCCGCTGGATTGGCATTCTGTATTTTTTATAATCCCTATATTTTTCCCATACCGCACAAACCGAAAGGTTGTTGCGAAGAGATGTATCTGTTTATCAACTAATGAAAGGGTATTGCGGTGACTCTCCGGTAACGACGAGCAGTATCGCCAGACTGTCTATCTGGGCGATTGCGGTCTGGGAAGTCGCTATGGTGCCGTGTTCGAGAAGTCTGAGTATTATTGTTTTCGTCTTTGTTTAATTAGATTAACTTGTGATTAACACAGTCCCATTAAGTTAGGGATCATAAATCTGTGTTACAATAATGAATAACTCCGGTGCTACGTACTGAGAAAGTATTAACCCGAGTATGAACAGTAAGTCTGTGAGGGGACTAACCAGAATCTTGACAATGATTCGTATTAAATAGAGTTTTGTACATTAACGTACTGCGACTTGGATAAGTTAACCGGGAAAATCAAGTTACAGGGTCTCTGATTTGTCAGACCCCTACCACTCCCAAGAACCCAAAAGAACTTAAAATGCCTGTAATGAAGAAGTGCATTTTAACACTGGTGCCGTTTGTGGGAAGGTGGCCACAGATTGTGAATCAACAGTAAGGTGGAGTAGTACGCAATTGGTGCAAAGGTGATATATGCCGGTTACTCGGTCTGGGGAGTCGTATCCAAAGTACAGAAGAGACCAGCGACCTTGGGCGGTACCAAATTTGTTAGGGACACCCCCAGGAGGTAGAAGCATAGACCGATCGAGCCCAATCGTCGAAGGAGCGAAGCCAGCTAGCAGTGATTCCAGTACCATTCCGGTGATCTGTGCTGCCATTTCGGTAGATTCCGGTGTAATTTCGGAACAGTTTGCAGAAGGTACAGTAACTTTGGAGTGTACAGAGACGCAGTGCGCAGTTGACTCGACACCGTCTGGTCAGGATTCGACCCTTTCTGAGGATAAAGTTGTGTTACCCAGAGAGATCATTGTCGGTGAAAGAATACCCTGTTTTGGGGAAAGCTCGACAAATTTCGGTGACACTTTGGTCCCAGTTGCATGGAATTTACAGTTTTCTGGTGATAGTGTGATACTTTCTGGTGAATCTTCATTTCGGACACCACTGTTCGGGGCAAATTTGCCTACCTGGGATATCCAAGATGAGGATAGGTTCTTCAATTTGGAGATCCGTAAGAGACTGAATGCTATTTTCAAGCCGGAAGGTGAACAGTCTGACCATACAGACTCTGAAGGTCAAGAAACGCCACCTCAGAGCTCAGGAGATAGCAACAGTACCACGGCTAGCACTATGAGTGGTCAACAGCAACAGCAACAGCAACAGCAACAACAACAACAGTAATAGCAACAACCCCTTCCACTTCGACCGGTTCCAACAGGGGTAACTTACACAAAGTTTGGTGGATTTCCAAGTGACGATCCTGATGCCCATGTACGCACCTTTGAAATAAGTTATGCAGTGCTAAACCATCCACCTGATCCGGCATACAAGGCCATCGTATTTCAATCAACATTAGTCAATGAAGCAGCTCGATGGTTAACAGAGTATGATTCCAATCATTTCGTTACCTATGAGCCGGTAAGGGATGTGTTTTTGCAGAGATTCCGGTTGAAGAAAAATCCTGCCGAAATCTTCGATTACTTGCAGAACAATAGGCAGAAGCCGCATCAGACTATTCAGGAATATGCCACATTATTTAGAACTCATTTAAAACAATTGCCTCCGGCACATGCTAATTTACCAGATGATGTTATAACCCAGTGGTTCATTAATGGTTTGACCCCACAGCTACGACAAATTATGATCATCCGCTGCGTGGGTGCTATGACACTGGATGTTGTTATAGCGATGGCCCTACAACTAGAGCATAAGGTTGGAGGATTCACTGAAGACTTGGAATGTTCAGGCTAAACAGATGTATTGCACTAAGTGCAAAAACCCCGGGCATACCAGCACTACGTGTGCCCTTAATCAGATGTATTGCGCCATCTACAATATCACCGGACACTCCACCTAAAATTGTGCGTATAATGCCAAAGTGCAAGGACGAGCAGTTGTAAATGCCATTATACAGGAACCAGGATAGCCTGCAACTCACTACGTGCCACCGCAGATGCGAAACAATCAGTTGTAAGGATACAGGAATTACTGGGGACAGCGGAGTACTAACTTCAATACAAATCGCTGGCAGACAGGTACATCACCGGAAGGTACTTCTCTGCCACCACCTCGATGTCACTTTTGCGGTGAACTTGGCCACATCCGAAGATTCTGCAAGGATGCAGCCGAATATGATAAAAGAAAGAAACAACGTCAAAATCCGATGACCAACATGGTCTATATCTCAGTAGTAGAATCGCAAGTAGTAGTGGTCCAGACAAGATCCGGTAAGCAGTTGCAACCTGCAGCTGAGGTGTTTGAACCTGGCATCCGTGAACAACATCGAATGTATACCAAAGCCAGCCAATGGACCACCAAAGAGCCTACTTTGTTGCCCGATCCAATTCCGGTGACACAGGTTCCCCTGCCAAAGGTGAGAGCACATGAACAAGATTGTACTCCAGTAATAGGAGAATCATCATCAGAATCGGTGCAGAGTAAAACTCAAACAGAGTAGGTATGGGATATTCTCTCTAAGGCTTCAATTACACTCCCCTTGGGGCAGTTACTCGCCTTGGTGCCCAGAGTTAGGCAGTAGTTTCAACAACAAGTTAGTCTTGGATCTCCCAGTACTCCGGCGACTGCAACAATACAACCGGAAACTGATTCTACGGTGGATCATTCAGTCCCCTTAATTATGGTATGGCATAAAAATCACAAGATTACGCAAGTGTTAATTGATGGTGGTTCCGGTGTGAACATAGCAACGAGAGCTCTCTACAAGAAGTTAGGGTGGACCCAAATCAAGCCCATTCAATTCTTTGTCAGAATGGCAGATCAATCCCAAGTTCATCCGGTGGGACTTGTAAGGAATATCCCCATTACTTTGCAGGGCACCACGTTTAAAATGACTTTCGTAGTCTTAGAACTACCAGAATCCAGCCTCGATTACAATCTCCTTTTCGGTCGACCATGGTTGAAACAGGCCAAAGTTATACAGGATTGGTCAGCACAAGAATTGACTTTTAAAGATAATCACCGTATATGTTGTCAAACTAGATGCCATTCAACTCTGTGAGCTTCATGCTAGGCCCTATGTAGTAGAGCGAGTCCACATGTTGGATGGCTTATCCGACGATGAAGAAGAAGCGTTTCTGAAGAACAATAAAGATCTGATTTCCTTAGGTACTGTAGATCTGCAATCTGTCACAGGCAACTGGAGTCCGGCAGCCTGTACGGTTGTTCTCGTGATCAGAGACATGGATGTAGATGATAATGTTGCTATGGATGAAGCCACTCTGCAACAACTTTTACAATCAGCTGACAATCCACGGAAACCTCGTCAATTCTATGTCCCGGAAGACCAGTTAGTAACCTATAACTTGGGTGATGAAAGCAACCCGCGTCCTGTTAAGATTAAGGCAGGATTGTCCGAGGTATTTCAAGAAGATTTGATCCGACTCCTGCGTGAGTTTTCTGATGTTTTTGCGTGGGATTATCGGGATATGAAAGGTCTGGATCCGCAAATCTATCAACATCGAGTCGTGCTTAAGCCGAAAGTGAAACCAATTAGACAATCCAGTTACCGCATGAATCCCAATTATGCAGTACAGGTCAAAGCAGAGCTCGATAGGTTATTGAAGGTGGGATTCATCGTACCAATAGAACACGCCGAATGGATATCTCCGATCATTATTGTTCCTAAGAAAAATAAGCAGCTACGAATCTGTGTGGATTATCGGAAACTGAATGCAGCCACGGTACCTGATCCGTTTCCTCTTCCCTTTCTTGACACAATGCTTGACAGAGTGGCCGGGCATGAGATGTACTCCTTTTTGGATGGCTAGAGTGGTTATAACGAGGTTAGAATGGCTGAACAAGACATACCGAAAACAGCTTTCATTACAAACTGGGGTCTTTTTGCTTGTACGGTCATGTGGTTTGGGTTACGGAATGCTCCCAACACATTTCAACGCTGTATGCAGGAATTTTTCTCACCCTACCTAACCACTTCTATGCAAGTCTATTTAGATGACTTCTCCTTATTCAGCAAGATTGCGGCGCACCTGTATCATTGAAATTCAAGCATTATTTGCTAGGCCGAAAATTCACCTTTCACGTGGATCATGCTGCACTTGTATATCTGGTCTGCCAGCAACATTTAGGTGGTCGCTTGGCTCGTTGGGTCTTATTGCTACAAGATTTCGACTACGAAGTGATTCATCGACCAGGTACAGCCCATGCCTTAGCAAACTTTCTCTCTCGATTGGATTTCGACGAAGCTCCGATGGGCGTTGACGATACCACACCAGCAATTTACGTTGCTGAATCAGCTCGTGACGAATCTCTCAAACATCATGAGCAGCCTACCTATTATGATACGTTGTTAACTTTCCTGACTGATGGATGTCTTCCTCTTCACACACCTCCTGCTATGCGACGGAAGATTGCAGTTTATAGTCGCTGATTCCAGTTGCTGGTAGGACAGTTGTATTATATGGACCACACTGGTGTATTACTTCGCTGCATTCCGCCACATGAAGCAAACTCTATCACCACTATGACACATTCAATACCCTCCGGTGGACATTTTGCTACAAATCTCACTCATCGGAAGATTTTACAAAGTGGGCTTTGGTGGCCAACCATGTATAAAGACGTCCTTCAGTTTGTGCAGCACTACGACACTTGTCAACGGGCTAGACAACCATTACAGAGACACTTTTTTCCTCTACAACATGTATTACCTTTGGAACCTTTTCTGAATTGGGATCTTGATTTTATTGGACCAATCACACCTCCAGCGACCCTTAGTTCGGTTGGAAGCATTCAGAGATTTGGATGAACATCGTTGGGAAAGCTTTCTAACTCTTCACGAAGTTCAGTTGCGGCAAGCCCGGACTCATGATCATTTCCTCAAGACTCCTGTGTTTACGGTGGGCCAACTTGTGTTGTTTTATAATGCTAAATCAAATTGTTCTGCTGGGAAATTTAAATTACGGTGGTTCGGTCCTTATCGGATTAGTGAGCAAGTGGGACCAGCTACTTTTTGGTTGACTACCTTGACCAGAGTTCCTCTTCCTAAAGTGATCAATGGTTCAAAGTTTCGTCCGTATCACCAAGCACCTGATTCTCGCTGACGTGTTCTTTGTTTTTTCGCATGTCACTTACTTTCTTTTTATTTCCGCATGTTGGTTGAATAAAGACCGTAAAACTCCTCGTTTTGCTACCTCATCATGATTAATCGCCGTCTGTGTTATTGATTCTGCTCATGCATGCCCGTCGTAATTATGAAGGTTATCATCTCAATACCGCGGGATGATTAGGGTTTTCGATCGCCTCCCGTTGCCGAGTATCTACTTAATCTTCTTCTTTTCACTGTTAATCGCTATTGTGCCTGTGTGCTTGCTCTGTGTTTTCTGCGTATTCGTGCTTTTGTGACTTCGCGTGCACATCATGGAGGCTCTAGCTAATTTTGCTGCCTTTCGTGAGGGACTTACTCCTGACATGAGTGAGTTCTTGCGAGCCCGAGGCCTATTGAACTTCGCTGAACTGCCTTGGCATTCAGTGGAGTGTCACCCATTTTATGCGTAGATCATATCTGCCATAGCCGCCACACCTGCTATCGAGCAGAGTTGGCCGATTACATGTTTACCGTCTCGTGTAGTAATCACGTTAGCATCATTCGCTGAAGCATTTTGTCTGCCCTTGGAAGGCGTAGAGAATGGTCCTCTCCTTCCTATTGCAACTATGGTAGAATTGTTCCCACGGCACTCATCGAATGAGTACGCCATTCTTTGTCGCCCTGACCCTGAACATACCGCCTTACAGTTTCTAGTGGCTATCCTTAATTTACAGAAACGTACTTATGGCATTTCTCGCCCCTTTTACTCGATGGTTGACATGGCTTCTCGTGAGCCTATTAATTTCGCCTCTTTCTATTTCCGGCGCATTCACCGTGAATGCATTACGGTTATTAAGCACGTTAACAAGGGAGATCTTCCGTGTTCGCGTTTTCCACATATCCTTATCTTTTTGTTCCCCGCCATTCAAGCAGCACAACCCTCGCCAAGAGCTCCAATTTTGTATCATGAAGAATCTGCCCAAGTGCTCGAAGATACAGAAGATGATGATGAAGATCTCTTCCAGCTTCTCCACCGGAAACGCAGACGGATAAGCCCCTCTGAGAGTCAAGTACAAGGCGCCAATGCGGGAAATGAAGAAGAAATTTTCCACGACACCACTACTTCAATCCATGTGGAATCTTCTGGGCATTCTTCTCCAAATAAGCAGTAGGAACAAAGTGCGTCCACCACCGCATCTGACACAATTTCTACTAAGGAGGAATTTCAGCAACAGACAACCGAAGATGTGCAGGATATTGTTGCAGAAATCCGCAATGAAGTGATCGCTTTGGTGGAGTCTTTCATCACCAGAAGTAAAGCGACTACGCAGCAACCTACCGGAATAGTGTTGGTGCCCAACACTCTGATACCTACTCCTCCACCAATGACTTCGGTGATGCCCATTGTACCTATTCAGCCGATTGTTCCTGAAGAACCTGCTACTTCATCTTCTTTTCCCACTTATTCTCCACCGTCTTCCCCTCCCTTACTAGCAGCTTTGTCCTCCCAGCCACTCCCTCCTCTTTCTCTTCCGGTCCCCATGTTTACTGAGTTAGCATCCATGGGTCGTATGTTGATCCAATTGTCGGAGCAATTACCAATACATATAAAGGAGGTTACTGACAATCTCAAACAACAATTACAACACAAGGTCGATGTACTCGAAGCGGATATTACTCCATTGCAAGAGGAAGTAGATGCAGTGAAAGCTGAAAACCATGCTTTGCATGTACAGATTCAACAGCTCCAGGCTAGACTTGCTGAACAAGATTCATTGATCAATCAAAGAGATGCTGCGTTGGCTGAGTTAAGAGCCAAAGATGATTTATTAAGTGCTTGTGATGCAGAGATCAACCAGTTAAAATAATTAGTACAGGATAAAGAAGATGTTCGTGTAGCACTTGGGAACTTATTGGAAGAAACTAGAGTCCAGCTAGATGAAGTTGTGCAGAAAGGACAGGAGATGGCTGATTTAGCCAAGCAAACTAATATAGAACTCCAGCTCGCAAACGCCAATCTGTTTGAAGCAAATTCTGCTCTTAAAACCCAGATGACTTTAACCGCTCAACTCCAAAAGGAGGTTGCAAGGATTCGAAAGGAATGCGATGCATATTACCAGACTATCCAGTATCAAGCCCACGAACTGGAGAGAAGAGAAAAGGAGCTCGCGTATCAAGCAGAACGTTTATCCAGAATCGATAAACATATTGAAGACATGAAATTGAGTCGTGATGCAACCCTTGCAAATGACTTCTACCTGCAAGAGGCATTTTTGGAGATGCAGACAGAAATTTTGCTGAGTCAAGTCATTGCAGCCAGTTCTGTTCGTACTGACGCGCAGTTAGTTGAACCCGACACTTTAAAGCAAATGCTGGATAGTTTGAAGCAAAAAATTTCCAGAACCTTTAAATTAGCCCGAACCATGTAAATACAGGGTATAGTAGATGAGCCATAGATTTTGCATCACTGCGGGTTCAAGTCCACCGTGCGTTCCAGTGTCAGCCGCCGGATTGGCATTCTGTATTTTTTATAATCCCTATATTTTTCCCATACCGCATAAACTGAAAGGTTGTTGCGAAGAGATGTATCTGTTTATCAACTAATGAAAGGGTATTGCGGTGACTCTTTGATAACGACGAGCAGTATCGCCAGACTGTCTGTCTGGGCGATTGCGGTCTGGGAAGTCGCTGTGGTGCCGTGTTCGAGAAGTCTACGTATTACTATTTTCATCTTTGTTTAATTACATTAACTTGTGATTAACACAGTCCCATTAAGTTAAGGATCATAAATCTATGTTACGGTAATGAATAACTTCGGTGCTACGTACTGAGAAAGTATTAACCCGAGTATGAACAGCAAGTCTGTGAGGGGACTAACCAGAATCTTGAAAGTGATTCGTATTAAAGAGTTTTGTACATTAATGTACTGCGACTTGGATAAGTTAATCGGGAAAATCAAGTTACAGGGCCTCTGATTTGTCAGACCCCTACCACTCCCAAGAACCCGAAAGAACTTAAAATGCCTGTAATGAAGAAGTGCATTTTAACAATGCCAAAGCTTTGCATCTGACATAGCCTAAGAATCATTTACTACATATGTCAAATAAATTACAAATCTTTCATAGTCTATGAGCTTATACAGCCCACGCCATAAAATGTCAGAAGCAATAATCACATCGCCATTTGACAGATCATGAACTGTACACCTATCATCAACAAATTTCACAACCAAACCAATCTTGGCTAATGCAGAAACTGATAACAGGTTTTTCTTCATCCCTGGCATCTGACAAAGTGGAAGAACTACCATCGGCAGTAGTCAAAATGATCTTACCAACTCCCATAACAGGATAAGAGGAGTTGTTCGCGCTTGTAACAGTATTCCCTGTAGGGACATGCTCGAGTGAAGAGAAGAAACTGTGCTGCGAGGTAATATCTTTGTCGCCCCACTGTCAAAATACCAAACATCTGAGTCTACTGCAGACATGCACTGCTCATGAGAAGATGGGTCAAAACTGTAGATAGTAGTAAACATCCATTCTTCTTCCTACACAAGATTAGCAGACTCTGTTTTTGGTGTAGAGGCCTCTGCAACAACCATTCCAGCCTCTTTCTTCTTTGCCTCTTTAGGAGCCAGTTTTGGACAGTTCTTTATGATATGATCATTCCCTTTATAGTACTTACAAAACAATTTCTGCTTTTCTGATTTCTTTTCATCTTTATCTTCCTTCTTTGAATATGCAGAATTAGCAGATTTCTGCTTACTAGTTGAAGAGCTCCATTTTCCTTTGCTCTTTTGACTAGCCAAGAAAGCTTGATCTTCAACTCGCATAATGGACCTGTTCTGCCTAGACTGATCTTCCTGCAACAAAACAGAGACTAACTCCTCAAATGATAAGGCATTTGGATTGCCTTTAATCATCAACTGAAGAGTAGAAGCAAAACTCTGATATGAATCAGGAAGACCATTCGGAATGGTCTGCACAAGTGAGCTATCTGGTATAACCTCATCAGCAAAAATCAACTGTTCCTTCAAGTCTTTGATCTTTATTAGAAAACTATCCATAGAATCACCTTCATTCATGTGCTCACTCTCCAACTGTTTTCAGAGGTTAGCAACACGAGCCTGATTCCTAGCTTGGTACAATGTGGTAAGTGTATCCCAAGCATCCTTAGCTGTTCTACAAGAGCAAATGTGAGGAATAATGGCATGTTTCATAGACAAAGCTATCAATGCATGTGCGTGGGCATCTCTCCATCCCAGCGCATTTGCTCTGCAGTAGGTGCAACAAAAACCGCAGCACGAATAGGAATATGCAGAATATCATCATCTTCGATACCTTCTCTATCAGCTCTCCTACATTGTAGTTGTAATAGTTGCAGGTGTGATAGGATGTTTTTCGACACCCTGTACAATGTTTCAGAGTCCTTTTGCAACCAACACATGTCCCATCATATAAGCCCATAACGGGTAGTTGGTACCATCCAACTTATCCTCAACAGCCAACATACAGAATACATCACTACTTTTAGCCATGGCCGGTGACTAAAATACCTTGATGCAAAAAATTGACTGTATCTCAAAAAGTTGAACAGAACAACCGAGATGAATTCTGCTAAACCTGCAATAGACTTTGAGATGCTTATACTCACGAACAGAAACTAGTATATACCTTTGGCACAAAAAGATGAAATAGCCTACATAAGCGCTGCGATAGTGCGTTCGGAGGCCGAAACGAGCTCAGATCGTGATTTCGGCATTACAGAGCGAAGTTGTTTTGATCTCAGAAACATGCTGAGTATGCTCACAAAAATTCGTGCGATACTGAGACTGCAAATGGAGGAGTTTCCATGGCAGCCTAGATGAAGCGACGACCTGCTCTGATACCAATTGTTGGAGTTAGACGTCTGTAGAAGCACGCAAACAACGCAAGGAAGAAGAAGAAGCTTGGAGCACAACACACAATACTGAATGTATTACTAGAGAATGTACAAAGATAAGTAGCCCATTAGGGCAATAGGCGTATATACAAGGTGAGGGAAAAAAACCTCCTAAAGAGGGAAAAAAGTGGCCCGACAGTCCTAGTGTGTTCACACACATCACTACCTAAATATACCAACAAAGGGACCAAGTATGCCTAGAAGAACTTTTGAGCTAACAAGAATCATTGCTACATCTGAAATATGTCAAGGAAATGCTACCATATAGATATGTGTAGATGAGGCTATCGAAGAAGATTTTTGGAAGTTTCGTTCAACTAAATATCACACCAAGAGTGAGTTTCTAGTGTATGATTTTAAAGAACCCAGGAAAAGCAACCTATCTAGGTCATGACGGATATGTATAGTCTCCAACTAAAGTAAACAAACCCGTTCCCTTACATAAATTGATAGTATCACTCAAAAAGGTAAGTGCACACCCATCTAACACTCTAGGTGCTCAAAAGGAGAAATCAAAAGAAGTCTGACAAGCCAGTCTTATGCATAATCTAGGATGGAGTAGATGAGAGCAAGGAGCTAGGAGGCCACAGAGAGAGAGAGAGAGATCAACAAAGAGGAAATAGAGCGCATAGAGATGATGAAGACTTCCCCTACATAGGCAAATAGAACAATCCAAAACATTGAGACCCCCCAAGGTAGTGAGGAGCATGAAGAATTATTTTAATGGCATACGGGATCTCTATGATCAGAAAGCCAAATTCAAGCAAGTGTTGAGGATTGAGTAGACTCAGTACAAGCCATTTGGATTGATCCTAAAAGGTACAATCTTTGCATGGTTTTAGCGATTGAATGGAGGAAACTACCAAGAGATCTCATGGTTGATGGACACATTCATCATGAAGTTCACAAAAATGGAATTAGATATAACACATCATCCTTGATCCACAGCTTCATAAACACTCCCCAAGAGACTATGAGGCTAGCAAGATGCAAGTTTAAGCACTACATTGAGAGATGTCCAACCCCATAACTACCTACTCAAGTGAAGCAAGTGTCTTTGTTTCCGCCTCTTTCGTGGAAAGATTAGGTCTTATGCATATATTAAGGAGCCAAACATCTTAGAACAATGCATTAGAATGTGTATCAATATTGGGGACAATCTAGGAGAAGACTTATGACTCTCAAAGCTCTACAAGGTTTTAGAATATTGTGCTAGTACCACTTCAAAACATCCTTCATTGATGGAAGAACTCACTGAGTTACTTTCTCAAAAGCTTAGAGGAAACCTTCAAAATAGGCATAAACAGAAAGTGATCACACTAAAATGTTGTTGCAATTGTGGATTCATCACATGGAAAATGCATGTTCCATGAAAGTCTAGAGCACAACAAGTTTAGGCTCATATTATTTTATAATAGAGAGGAAGTACACCAATCAATTAGCATAAGATTGCCCATACACCAAGATAGGATCTTCATACTAGTTTCTCCTATTATTATAGAGAACAATGCTAATGTTAATAGATTTGAGTCCTCTCATGGTGATAGTATATCCATGTACTATAGAGAGTCACCAAAACATCTAGAGACCTATCATTACAAAGTCCCTCCATAGGATTACAATTGGAAACCTAATTATAGCAATGTGATGGATACAAATCGCAACCCTAGACCCCATATGAGGCACGTTGTCGTCGGGGTTCATGGAAAGGAGAGGGAGATATTAAGTTTAGCATGCACTTAAGTTGTTTTGAGCAACTGATGGCTAGGTATGTTGTAGGGATTATGCCATAGAAGAGATCAAGGTGACGCGTGGTGTCCTAGTAAGAAGATTCACTCAGAGTCTTTTGATCAACTTGACTCGATGACATAACATTCAAAACTTTCTATACAAGGGATTGTAATCATCCACTGTCCCGACCATGTCAAGGACTTCAATCTGTTTTGAGTTTCTGGATGTGATTGGACATGCTTCCACAATGGATGCAGGGATGGCATCTTAAAGCATGACAGCAAGTACAGACAAAGTTTCTTTACGCATGGTCCTTTGATGGTATTAGTATCAAAGAAACCACGCGCAGACTCGGCACAACTTTGCTATGTGTAGCTAAAGACTCGTTAGATGTCTATTGCAGGAAACTTCACCCTTCCTTGATTCAAATACAACAGACAAAGTTGTCTCACTGAAAACTTTGGATTTTCTGAATTCAGAATATTTATAAATGATCATAATCTCAATACTCAGGACTCTGACTGTTCCAGACGGAGATCTCCAATGAGTTAACTTTATTCAGAAGTCGGTGTGGAAATATTAGGCGATGACATTGTGTTGCACTGAAATATCCTTTATAGCCCACTAAGAAACCTAGATAGTAAGCAAAGACGAAGCTGAAAGAAACAGGCTCTGGAGGTCAAGAGCTTCAAAAGAGACTACTACGATCCAAGATAAACCCTCCGCACGCACTTTGGAGCCGCATACGAGATCAGCATCCACATAACAGCATCCCTATCATCTGAAATGCAGAACAGAAGCGTTGAATGCTCAAGATCCCCGCATCTACCATACATACTAATAAGCGCAGTTGCTGTGCGTACATCTGAATCTACATTAGCTTCAATAGCTCGGACATGAATTACTTTCCCCAAAGTTAAGTCAGCTGAACTAACACAAACTGAAAGTAGACTAACAAAAGTACTGTCATTGGGCATTAAGCCCTGCCATTGCATGCTCTCATAGACATGAATAGCTTCTTCTTTATGTCCATATTCCACACAAGTCTCGATCATGGCATTACATGAGATATCACCTGTATGTGAACTTTCATTAAACAGTTTGTGTGCATGATCTACAGCCCATATTTACGGTACAAACTTAAAAGTGAAGTTCTCAGTACAATATCTGACATTAAAACACTCCCCGATATCCGAGCATGGAGTGCTCTCCCAATATTTAAGCTATCATCAGCAGCTGTACATGCTGAAAGGGTGGTAGAGTATAATACCTTGTCTGGTAAAAAGGCTTCATGTTGCAATCGATCAAAAATACCAAACGCCTTTTATGCCACGAGAAATAGAAGATGGACTAGCACATGAGCGCAATAGATGAGAATAACAGTTGACTTCATCTTGACAAGTAAGTCCACAGTAAGGAGCAACTCCTGAGTAGACCAGGTATGATTGCAAAGGAAACAGGTGTACATTCGTTTGGTTCCACCATCTGATGTGCGCTTCCTCCCACAATCTCTTTCTCATCAGATCCTCAACAGAATAGTGCGCCACGCTTATTATGCCTATTATGTCATCATGCTTCCCCATAATCGAAGTCTTCAACGCGCATCGCTGCTGCAGACGAATCTAAGTTTCCAAATCTAAAATTTGGATATCCCCATCATTCATGAGATAATCTGAAACACTAAGCTGCATAGATTTCTTGTCGAAGATCAATGCAGCCCCGAGGGCTACAGTACACTTGAACGCGCAGCAGTCTCCTCCTCATCAGAACTTCTCTTCCACAGGTGTGCCCGCATAGACAGCAGTGACATACAGAATTCGTTCACGGGGACCAGCCATAGCAGCTAGGGGTGTCCCATCCAGGTCCCGATGAGACATCGCAGCATGTCTCCCCCCATGTTTGTTCCTTTCATCGAGGATATATGTCCTCTGTTTTGTTTCCTAACAGAAATTGGCTAATCCTTTCCATTTCGGACGCTGATTCCCTTGCATGCATGCGCTACCTTTTTCCCC
Source organism: Ceratopteris richardii (assembly GCA_020310875.1). NCBI lineage: Eukaryota > Viridiplantae > Streptophyta > Polypodiopsida > Polypodiales > Pteridaceae > Ceratopteris > Ceratopteris richardii. The sequence continues at coordinate 65,473,004 of CM035411.1, forward strand.
GCTCTTTGCCAGATCGCCTGTCGATTTTGGTAAGAATCTCGAATCTGAAGCTACAAAGCCACTCCTCCAATGATTGCCGCCTGAGATGCAACTGTTCTAGACTGGGCACATGACGTGCGAAAGCTCCAACACCTCCTGAAGTTATTCGACAACCACTCAAATCAAGATGTTTTAAGTTGGCCCCTATACTTCTGATAATATCCATGGCTGCATCGTTTATCATGGTTCCACTTAGATCCAATACACCAATCTTTGACAATCCAGTTAAGAACGTGACGTCCTTAAAATTTGAAGAGGATAAGTTAACCGTCAAGAGATTATGCGCCCCTATGCCAGCTATTACTTCTAATGGACCCTGAATGTTTGTACACACGGTTTTGCTCAAATCTTCCTGACGATATGATAGCGGTGGATGCCTCTCCAAAACATCTTATGCCGAAAGCAATGGCTCCAAATCGTGACGACATCCACCCCCTCTGAACCTGTACATCCTCCGGATGTACCACCATCGATCTCGGTATCTGCAAGTCTTCAAGAATCCAAATGTGAGTGAAATCAAGTGCATGGGTTAAAACAAATGTGCCTATGCACGGCCATGTAATAAGCCCTACATATGCATACTCTAAGTGCATAAAAAACAGCATGGTGCAAATAGAGGAGGTATTAGGAATTCGGTGTTGAGGATGTACACTCAAATTGAACTCACATCATGGATATAAATTTCAATACAAGTGCAATCACTCGTGCAACTATGGGTTTTAACCAAAATAACACTCGTGCTCTTTACATTTCATTTATGCATGTTTTAGGTGCATGAAGAGAAACAAAATGGTGTGAAAAATCGAGGGTTTTATGGTATCTAAGCAACGCTCACATCGCTCACAACTCCACTCTCTTACAGATGCAATCACTCTCCCTTACTGAGAATTATCCTCTCTTATCACTCAAAACTTGCTTTATTATTTTTCAATGATATTTACCTATCTAATTGTGCAGATGGACGTGCTTCTACGGAATTTCAAAGACGTGTTTCTATATATTTTTTACATGCATATTTGGTATGCAATGCATCTCAAAAATGGTGCAAAGAAAAGATCAGGGTTAAAGCACGATAGCTAATGAAAAAGATTTTCACGAATTTGTTCTTGAGCCATCATCTCCGTTGGCTTGGCTTGATCATTCCTGCACTCATAGAAACTAAATAAATCATGAGAAACATCAAATCATATGACACAATATGTACATGCAATCCATAAAAGAACTTCGGGAAACCATTTGCAGTAAACCATAAAGATGTAATTTGAAAGTGGTTGCCTCCTGCACAATCCATCAAACTCCTAAATCTCCAATTAGCTCCATATCAACACCTGTTTATATAAACTCAGAAAACACATTAGTAGCATCATATTCAAAAAGATTATTTTGAAAAATTTTCATTTTCTTGAGAGCTAGATGCATTTTCTTGATCTATTTATTTATGCATTTATTTGTTTATTTATTTATTTATTTATTTTTATATTTGCTTTTATCCATCTTAAAAAATCAAAACATAATTATTAAGTATTTACATAATTATATTTACAAAAGTCACTTTTGAATTTCTTGTGAATACAAGAAATTCCTTTCCAATACATTTTCACAAATAAATTCTCCAAAGAAGGTATGTTTAAAAACAAGCCATCTTTGAATTGCACCAATCAGTGTTGCATTCATAAATACAGTAAATATGTATACAAGCCACCTTTTTTGCTTGTCTACCTCTTGGCAGCTTGTTTGGTCTTTGTAACTCTCAGAGAATTTGGTTATCCATATTTCAATTATCTGAGCATAAGTATCTTTATTTATGATTCTTTCAAATTCATCATGTGCAGAGTCATGAATACATGTATATGAAGTTTGAAATTTGCATATGTTTGATTCATAATTGAAATTTTCTTGCAAGCATGTATTTTCTTTTATTTCATGCTTGAGATCATTTATAGGAGTTTCATCCCTTTCAATATCTTCTATCATGTCTCCATCACCGTTAAGATGAGGCTTTTGAATAGAATCATTTGAATCCCACTTCAAATGGAAGTGTTCATCATACTCAGACATCAAGACACAGTCATCTTTATTCTCCATGGCAAAATCATTCCTTTCTGACTGAGTTTCGGAAATTATGAAGTCTGCTTCTTTCTCCAATCTTTCCAGGAACTCTTCATCATTGTCTTTTTCCAGATTCATTTGCCCATTTTCATGAAGAGACTCGATATCACTGAATCCAAGAAAGTCTTCATCTTCAATATCACTAGAGACTTTCTTATCAAGATCAAACTCATCATAATTTTTACACCTTATAGGACAGTGCATGTAGATTGACGGGAACTCAACTTCTTTATTCAAGATCCCATCATAGAATTCTTCATATCTCTCAATCATTTCTTGCTCATTCTCTTCAGAGGATGTACTTAGTCCACCTTTTTCAAGCATTGATTCTTCAATCACTGATTCTTGCTCAAGAATCTCATCATGTATGAGAATCTCAACATACGCATCCAAATCAACTTGAGCTTCATCGTTGCAATCGTTTGACTCAATAGTTTTACATTGGATATCCTTCAATGCTATACACGCATCTGATTTATCATATGTCACAATAAACATTTCATCTGCCACTTTATGCTCAATTTCTTCAACGTGTGGACTCAACTCAACATGATTATTTTTGACATACATATCAGTGTTCAGAGGAATGATCAATGGTATTTTCTCATCCTCCTCATGTTCATTCATATTTCTCTCTTCATAGAATGTAGCTTCATTTACATACATATCATTATTTTGAACTCCATCCAACTTATCCTCTTTTTTATGTGTAGGATCTTTGTCCAATGTGACATCGCTCAAAAGAATATCAATATCTTGATCTTGATCTAGACTATCGGTAGGATTAGGATCATGCTTATCACCATCGCCATACATATCACTATCTAGAGGACTTATCATTTGTATATCCTCTAGATTAGCATCATGCTCAACTTCGTCATCACACATTTCAACCTCTAGAGGACTCATTATTTGCATGTCCTCCTTCATATAAGTAAGTTCGTTTTCTTGCATCTCTGTATGCATGTATAATGCGGATTCCTGCATATCCATTTTCTTACCCATCGGATCTTCTATTGACAGGTCCTTAGATTCAACATCATGTTCCATGGGAGTTCCTTCATGTAATTCAGTCATTAGATCAGAAGTTCTATCCGAATCTTGTGTTAGAAAAGGATCATCACCATCAAGTGACATCCAATCATACTCCACATCTTGCCCGATGTCATCATGAAAGGATGCATCTCGAGCTCGATCTTCAGGCATATTTATTAGGTTCTCTATTTGTATCTCATCTTTTATCTCCATTTGGTCACCTATGAGCCTTCTAGATATCTCTATCTCTTTGTTTGTATCTTGATATGTTTCTTGATTTGTTTGATTATCTTTTATTCGATGTGAGGAGTTTATCGGAGTAGAGGAAGCTTCATCTTGATTTCTTGTTGGGTTTTGTTGGTTTTTGTTTTGTTTTATGTTTGTTGTTTGTTTGGTTTGATGTTGGTTTAGTTTGGTTTGATTTTGATTAGCTTCCACTTGCTCCTTTGATCCTCCCATCTTCGGGCTTTGTCCACTTATGGCACCTAAAGATATAATCATTGTAAAGAAGTCTAGGGGCTCTTGGCACCTTGTAACCTTTGAGGTTACATCAATCGCACTTTTAGAAGTTTCTTCATATTTCTCATCATCACTATGGATATCAAGCCCATGCATATCTACTTCATGCCCAAATGGGGTCTCTACAACCTCATGGACTTGAACATTATCCACGATTGGTAAAATGCTTGGAACATGATTATAATTTTCATCTGTTTGAAGATCTGTTCTCCAATCATTTAGAAATTTCTCTATTGTTTGTTGTTTCTTTACGTATTTCATCACAGCTTCATGGACGAGCATCCAATCCTCTGTGAGTCCTGAGTCGGAGTCTATATCTTGTAGAAGTGGAATTAACTCCTCTCGGGCATTAACATCGATTGTTCGAAGAAACAACGAAACCCTTTCATGACTCATGCACCTCTTATCGTGCTCAGAAAGATCATCATATTGTCGCTCAAACTCTTCTTTGATCTCTAGAATTGGTTGGTCTTTGGGCATATGAACCCACCTCAAGAAAGATCTACGAGTTACTTTATCAAGATCCTCTAGCATAAACTGCTTGAGGAGTGTCGCTTTGTATTGGGACCATGTCGTTTGATTTATTCGCATTATTTGGTCTCGCATGTCGTATCCCGACACATAGATAAAGTTTTCGCATAGTTCTTTTTCCGTCATTGGACTTAGTCCGACACCTAGATATTTGGCCTCGAGTTCATATTCCTTGCAGAACTTTGAGACATTCTTTCCATTGAAAAAGCCACACCGATTGACTAGACGTTTATGAAGTGATTGGATGGCTTTTTGACGCCTATCCTCTTCTTGAAATCGTAGGAATTGAGCTAGGATCTCTTCCATGTCTAAAGTGCTAGATCGCTCAATTTTTGAATGCTAACTCTATTCTTCAATAAACTAGTTCGATACTTTATTCACCCCCTCCTTTCACGTCGGGTTCACCAGCATGTCGTCGGGGTTCATGGAAAGGAGAGGGAGATATTAAGTTTAGCATGCACTTAAGTTGTTTTGAGCAACTGATGGCTAGGTATGTTGTAGGGATTATGCCATAGAAGAGATCAAGGTGACGCGTGGTGTCCTAGTAAGAAGATTCACTCAGAGTCTTTTGATCAACTTGACTCGATGACATAACATTCAAAACTTTCTATACAAGGGATTGTAATCATCCACTGTCCCGACCATGTCAAGGACTTCAATCTGTTTTGAGTTTCTGGATGTGATTGGACATGCTTCCACAATGGATGCAGGGATGGCATCTTAAAGCATGACAGCAAGTACAGACAAAGTTTCTTTACGCATGGTCCTTTGATGGTATTAGTATCAAAGAAACCACGCGCAGACTCGGCACAACTTTGCTATGTGTAGCTAAAGACTCGTTAGATGTCTATTGCAGGAAACTTCACCCTTCCTTGATTCAAATACAACAGACAAAGTTGTCTCACTGAAAACTTTGGATTTTCTGAATTCAGAATATTTATAAATGATCATAATCTCAATACTCAGGACTCTGACTGTTCCAGACGGAGATCTCCAATGAGTTAACTTTATTCAGAAGTCGGTGTGGAAATATTAGGCGATGACATTGTGTTGCACTGAAATATCCTTTATAGCCCACTAAGAAACCTAGATAGTAAGCAAAGACGAAGCTGAAAGAAACAGGCTCTGGAGGTCAAGAGCTTCAAAAGAGACTACTACGATCCAAGATAAACCCTCCGCACGCACTTTGGAGCCGCATACGAGATCAGCATCCACATAACAGCATCCCTATCATCTGAAATGCAGAACAGAAGCGTTGAATGCTCAAGATCCCCGCATCTACCATACATACTAATAAGCGCAGTTGCTGTGCGTACATCTGAATCTACATTAGCTTCAATAGCTCGGACATGAATTACTTTCCCCAAAGTTAAGTCAGCTGAACTAACACAAACTGAAAGTAGACTAACAAAAGTACTGTCATTGGGCATTAAGCCCTGCCATTGCATGCTCTCATAGACATGAATAGCTTCTTCTTTATGTCCATATTCCACACAAGTCTCGATCATGGCATTACATGAGATATCACCTGTATGTGAACTTTCATTAAACAGTTTGTGTGCATGATCTACAGCCCATATTTACGGTACAAACTTAAAAGTGAAGTTCTCAGTACAATATCTGACATTAAAACACTCCCCGATATCCGAGCATGGAGTGCTCTTCCAATATTTAAGCTATCATCAGCAGCTGTACATGCTGAAAGGGTGGTAGAGTATAATACCTTGTCTGGTAAAAAGGCTTCATGTTGCAATCGATCAAAAATACCAAACGCCTTTTATGCCACGAGAAATAGAAGATGGACTAGCACATGAGCGCAATAGATGAGAATAACAGTTGACTTCATCTTGACAAGTAAGTCCACAGTAAGGAGCAACTCCTGAGTAGACCAGGTATGATTGCAAAGGAAACAGGTGTACATTCGTTTGGTTCCACCATCTGATGTGCGCTTCCTCCCACAATCTCTTTCTCATCAGATCCTCAACAGAATAGTGCGCCACGCTTATTATGCCTATTATGTCATCATGCTTCCCCATAATCGAAGTCTTCAACGCGCATCGCTGCTGCAGACGAATCTAAGTTTCCAAATCTAAAATTTGGATATCCCCATCATTCATGAGATAATCTGAAACACTAAGCTGCATAGATTTCTTGTCGAAGATCAATGCAGCCCCGAGGGCTACAGTACACTTGAACGCGCAGCAGTCTCCTCCTCATCAGAACTTCTCTTCCACAGGTGTGCCCGCATAGACAGCAGTGACATACAGAATTCGTTCACGGGGACCAGCCATAGCAGCTAGGGGTGTCCCATCCAGGTCCCGATGAGACATCGCAGCATGTCTCCCCCCATGTTTGTTCCTTTCATCGAGGATATATGTCCTCTGTTTTTTTTCCTAATAGAAATTGGCTAATCCTTTCCATTTCGGACGCTGATTCCCTTGCATGCATGCGCTACCTTTTTCCCCGCTCTTTGCCAGATCGCCTGTCGATTTTGGTAAGAATCTCGAATCTGAAGCTACAAAGCCACTCCTCCAATGATTGCCGCCTGAGATGCAACTGTTCTAGACTGGGCACATGACGTGCGAAAGCTCCAACACCTCCTGAAGTTATTCGACAACCACTCAAATCAAGATGTTTTAAGTTGGCCCCTATACTTCTGATAATATCCATGGCTGCATCGTTTATCATGGTTCCACTTAGATCCAATACACCAATCTTTGACAATCCAGTTAAGAACGTGACGTCCTTAAAATTTGAAGAGGATAAGTTAACCGTCAAGAGATTATGCGCCCCTATGCCAGCTATTACTTCTAATGGACCCTGAATGTTTGTACACACGGTTTTGCTCAAATCTTCCTGACGATATGATAGCGGTGGATGCCTCTCCAAAACATCTTATGCCGAAAGCAATGGCTCCAAATCGTGACGACAACGTTACACCACAAGTGCCTCGAGGACCATACGCTAGATGTTAAGGAGATCATTTCATACAAGAATTTCCAAACCTTTGACATGCAAGACAACCTCAGTCTTTCATGATTGAAGGGTTTTGTTCCGCCTGTGGCAATGAACATCTAATTTGCAATTGCCATAAGAATCTAGCCAATACATCAAAATTAAATTCAATCAACGTAGTTTCATAATGCAAAGTTCTAATGGGAAAACAACAAGGATAGTCCCTATCCAGGCAGTGAACCAAGAACAAGATTTAGAAAAAATAAAGCAAGCAGAACCAAAAAAAAGAATCCAATTTGAGTGAATCAAAGGAATAAGAAAAGACTAGATCATGGAAAGAAACTTGAGATAGAGTGAAACAATAATGGAGGAAGAAACTAGTTGAGCTAGAGGGTATTCTAAGGGAAAACAAACTGAAAATCTTGGAACTCATTTCTCAAAATCATTCTTACATCCCTCCATCTATTCCACTCATGCCTAATCGACGTTCTGTCTTATCAGATCCCACTCCAGAACACTTAGACATGATGTTTAAAGCATACCAGGCTCATATTAAGGAAGCGCCAAATGTTGAATTAGAAAAGTATTATCCTAGAGCTGATTTGGAGCTTGAGGGAGCTAATCTATGTATTAAAATGGTTGAACTAGTACAAGCCATGTTCAAGACGAGTCAAATATTCAATCAAACCAATGGAACTAAACTAGAGTTGCATTTTCAAGGATTATTAGTGCAACTAGAGAAACTTACAACGAAGCCAAAGGCTTTGGCACCACAAAAACCTAATTCTAGTGGAAGTTAGAAATGAATCTTCTTTCAAAGAGAATCTTATGTTCCTAACTCAATAGAATGCAGAATACCCATTCCATAAAGTACCTACAAGAGTTTCTACAAGAAATTCAGAAGAGAAGTGGGATAATGAATGGGGAAATTCATCTCCAATTTTAGAGATCAATGATCTACAAGATAAATTTCCCCAAGACATTCATTCATATATGGGGATCAAGTAGAACCTTAGTTAAAAGATAGATTAGAACTTTGAAACCAAATCTTTACAAGAAAGTAACTCATTTCATGGATCCATGGGAGTCCAAATCACGTCAATTGAGAGCCCCAATGATAGTAGTGAGGAAGAAAGATTCATTCATACATAGGAACACAAAGGTCATGAAGAACACTAAAGTGTAGTGTCATCTCACTTAGAAGGGCTTTTGAAGATGAACCAGAATTGTGAAAACATGTGGCAAATCAAGTTCTAGAGCTTGATTACTCGCATTCAAAAGTATGATCCAAAATGAAGTATTGGATATCCCTATGATAAGATAGGAGACATGAGTGGAGGTGAAGAAGGAAACACCTATATTCCCATTACCTACGAGGAGCACACCATCAAGGTGATCCTAGATTCATGCATAGGTGTTCCTATTGTACATCTCTATGGATGCGATGGGGCAAAATGGCCTTAAGAACAAAAATAATGAAACTTCAAATGTCTGACTACCATATTGAACAACCATTAGGATTGTTCAAAAATATCACTCTCATTACTTGTGTGTAGAGTTTGAACACACATTTGAAGTATGTGAGTTTGGAAAGAACTGTTGAGATATCAAGCTCAACATGTGATGATTGAGGATAACATGTACCACTTATTCATCTCTCTAAAATGTATAGTGGCTATGCTAACTATATGTTAGTGATACTTTTAGTGAGATTTATCAGATTCATCTATTGATAGTGATGCCACATTTATTTCTTGCCAACTCACTTATTCAGAAACATTAGGTTTTTTCTTTGTATTATTTTTTATATATTTACTATTTGTATTTTTGTATTAGGTCATTCTTGTATATTCTCTTTATGTAAAAGAAGAAGTAGAAGAAGCTCATTCTTTCTTGCTTCAATCTATGTGTGCTCCTCTCTTTGTGTGTGAGAGTGAGTGAGATCTTTCTTCCTTATCTTCTTTCTCTTGACATGGTATTAGAGTTGTTGTGGCTCTAGACAGATCATGTTGAAGGTGGATAGTGAAGAGTACATGAGAAGTTGTAGAGAATGCATGCTTCATAAAAGATTTCAAATTTCTATGAAATTTGGTGTGAAAATAGAAGGCCATCTCGACCTCAATTTTGAGCGTGCAAGGTGGGATGCACAAAAAGATAGGTCATTTTGCAAAATTGTAACTTATGTTTTGTTTTCCATCTCCCAAATATTTTAGATCCCAAATTTCAAGCGATTTTGTGTAGTGTTGATACATGAAAATTGTTTTCTTAAGATCGAAATGTCAAGTCATAGTGTGATGTTTAAGTCGAGGTACTACTTCTAGGGTTTTTGCAATATTGTAATTTTTTGTTGAAATGGAAAATGTGGATTGGAATGAATCAACTTATGAGTGATGCGTTGGACAAGAATAACTTTCATGCTTGGAAATTCAAATTGATCAACTTCCTTGGGAAAAGACTATTGGAATTACATTGAAGGAGACAATCAAGACCCTCCATAGTTGTGAGAGTAGAATCTGACTGCGGACTAGTTAAGAGAACATGAAGAGTGGAATCCAAGAGCATAAAAGATCATATGTTGGCTCTCATTTAGCAAAAAACATAGCATTATTCGGCACATACAAGATGTCAAAACTCTGAAAGAGGTTTGGAATTGTTTGGTCACATTGTATGAGATAAATACAAAGGCATGCAAATTGAAACTCAAGAATGAGCTACATACATTGGAGAAAAAGAGCATGTTAGCAACTCACTACACCTTAAAACACAAAGGCGTATGTGAGTCGCTTGCATCTATTGGAATCAATGTAGATCATGATGATAAGTTTGGTGTTTCTTTGTGGTTTAGAAGCTGCATATAAGTAGCTTAGAACTTATATTCAGATGAGAGAGAATATTCCGAATTCTTTTGATCTTGTTTCTTGTTGATAATTGAAGAAAATAACCTTGTTGAAGACTCAAAATCCCAAGGAAAAATTGGTAAGTAGTTATCCTATTGTGGAATAGGAAAAGGTAGAGGCAAAGGCTTCAAAAGTGGAACAGGAAACAATAACCAGGACAAAGGTCAACAACAAACTAATGCAGGAGGTGGAGGATAGTTTCAAGGCAAGAGGAGCCAAAGAGGATGCACATAAATTTCCAAATAAATGATTCCAGTAATAATAGTAAGACATGCTCGAATTCTCATAAACCTAGTCACTTTGAACATGATTGTAGGTTAAAGAATCAAAATAACAGAAAGAAACAAAACAACTATGCATCTAAAAGTGTAGACGATTCAGAGGTGTTGTTCATGGTCCAACATCACATGATGCATACAATTTTTCCTCATGTTTAAAAATCAAATTTTAATCTTTGGTATGTTGATCCAAGTGCTTCAAATCACGTGACCAATAATGTAGAATAGTTTAATAGTTTGCAAAAATTATCAATTCCTAGGTTTTTTTGAAATAGGTCATGATACATCGCATCCTATCGAGCATATAGGAAACATAGAAACATCCATGAAGGATAATAAAGTAAAACATCTTTCTAATGTATTTCATGTTCCCAATATAACAAAGAACCTAGTCTTTGTTAGACAACTGATTGAATAAGGATTACAAGTCAAGTTCAACAATGATGGTTTATTTGTAGAAAAATACAAACAAAGTGGAAGGTTGATCGCCAAAGGGAACAAAGTGGATAGGATGTGGAAGGTTGATTGCCAAAGGGAAAAAAGTGGATAGGATGCTCACCTTCAATGTGAAAATGATTGAAATGAATGAAACCATGTTTTCAGAAGTGTAGGTGTTATTGATAACATAGAGATTTGGAACAAGCTAATTGGACATGCAAATTTGGAGAGGCTAAAGCTGATGCCATCAAATGAACTTGTTGATGGACAACCAAATTTCAAGGTTGCAAAGATGTAGGTATGTGAAACATGTCAATTTGGTAAATAGTCAAGGGTTTCATTTTTGCATGACAAGCATGTCAGTGAGGATGTGCTAGGGGTATATAGATATTTAGGGTCTTGCGAAGACCACATCTATGGGCATTTGTAGGTTTTATGTGACTTTCATTAATGCCCATACACAAAAATTATGGGTATACTTCATAAAGGATAAGAGTGAGGTGTTTAACCACTTTCAAAATTTCTAGGCTATGGTGGAAAAGCATACAAGTAAGTATTGATATTAAATGAATTCATTATTTTTCTAAGAATCATTGAATTTGAAGGTAGTTTTCATGCAGGTACACACCACAATAGAATGTCATTTTTGAACATAAAAATAAACATATTCCAAAAATAGGAATAGGCTTGATGAGAAATGTGCCTCATTGTTATTGGGAAGAAGTTCTAGACATTTTTGTATACATCATGAATAGAACTGTGACTACTGTTGTACAGCAAGTTACACTTAAAGATAAGTTTACAAGTAGAAATCCAAACTTATCACATATGAAAGTATTTGGTTCTATTGCATATGTACATGTTTTAGATAAGATGAGAAAAAAGCTTGATCCAAAAGTAGAAAAACATATCTTCATTGGGTATTCCCTTGAGCAAAAGGGATATAAATGTTACAACCCACTCACATGACATGAGTTAAGAAAATATGTGGTGTTTGAGGAAATGTCAAGCTTTTATGCTGATTCCAAAGAAGGACTTAGGCTTGACTCAAATGATAAAGGAAATGCTGAAAACTCAAGTGCAAAATCTCAAGTTATGAATGGACTTGATATATCACCAAGAAATATGTGCAAATCTAACCCATGGAGTGGAATATTGCATGGAAATTCATACCAAATTCATTGACTATAACCAAGAAAGGTAAAGAAAAGGTTTCTGCTGGTAATAAAACATCTACAATTTTTAAAAGCATTGATGGATAATCAAAAGATTCAAAAAAGAGCATTGATAAGGAGCTTGAATCGCCCTCTATGAAGACTTCAAAAGTAAGAAGGCCAATGAAAATGATACAACAAGAAAGATGACATAGGACTAATAAGATCTAGGAGGATATGGAATTCAGGGCAATGATTGACATACAATAGCTACATGACTTGTAATTGTGCCTACATGAGCAAAGTAATACAAGATGTTGAGCCTTCTTGTTTTGAAGACGCAATTGGAAATATAGGTTGGGAGAAAGCTATGGATGAGGAGATGTCTGGATTTTATGGAAATGAAACATGGAAGCAGGCTCCATTTTTGCAAGGAAAAAAACCCATAGGTTGCAAGTGGGAAAGTAAAGCATAATGTTGATGGTAGCATAAGCAAGTATAACGCAATATTGGTAGCAAAGGGATATGCACAAACATATGTCATTGATTATGAGGAAAATTTTAGTTGGATAGCTGAAATGGCTATTATTAGAGCACTTGTTGCATTGGCTTTAACAAAAGGATGGATTTTGCATTAGATGGATATGAAGAATGCTTTCTTACACGATGGGTTGGATGAAGAAGTATACATGGACCAGCCATAAGGATATGAGGATTCAAAGTATCAAGAATATGTTCGCAAGTTGAAAAAGGATTTATATGGGCTTAAAGAAGCCCCTCCTGCTTGGCATGCAAGGATTGTAGACTACTTAATCTCCATTAGATTTTCTATGTGTGATGTAGATCACTCATTATATGCAAGGAAGGGTGATGATGGCATCACAATTGTGGCTATTTATGTCAATGACTTGATTATAGGTGGTGATAATGAAGAAAGCATTAAACATGTAAAGACACTCCTTATGCAAGAATTTGACATGAAAGATATTGGTGAGATATGCTATTTTTTGGATTCAGTTTATACATAAAGAAACAAGTTTATGGCTGTCCCAAAGGCAATATGCCTTGAGTGTGCCACATAAATATGGTATGGCTGATTATAATCTGATTTCTTCACCATTAGAATGGATTTTGAAGTTGGATACTACATCAAGTGAAGCACTGGAAAATGCTACTATGTACAAGACACTGAGGAAAGTTTGATATATCTCACAATTACAAGGCCTCACCTAAGCTACATTGTAAAAGTCAAATTTACACAAGCTCTGAGTAAACACATTTAGATCCTTTGAGACACACTCTACATTATGTGAGTAATACTTTGGATTATGTATTGTTTTATGAAGTTGGTGTACAATTGGAGCTTCATTGATACACAAATATAGATTAGGTTGTTTGTTATAAAGTTAGTCTATGATACGAGTGTCTCATTGGTTCAGAAAGATATGAAATTGGACAGCGTTTGGTCACTCATGTGTATGGTCAAAGATATCGAGAGTGGACTTAAGCATAGGTTTATGTCCTCTCTTAAACAAGTAAACCAATTAGCCTAGTGGTTAAGTCTCAAGGTTGGGAAGGAATAGGTCTAGAGTTTTTCCCAAAGAGCTCTAGAGCCTTCTATTGAGATATCAAGCTCAACAATTGATGATCCAGGCTGACACATATCACTTTTGCATTTCTTTGGCATGTATAGTGGTCACATTGGTATACATCAGGGATACTTCATTGAGCTTTACTAGATTTATCTACATAGAGTGATGGCACATTTGTTTCTTGCCAAATCACTCATTCGCGGACATTAGTATTTTACTTATCTAATTCTCTTTATATATTGCACTTGTTGTATTGTTATTTAGGCCATTATTGTACATTCCTTTTATGTAATAGAAGAAGAAGAAGAAGATCATTCTTCCTTGCATCAATGAGTGTGTGTGCTCGTCTTTGATTGTGAGAGAGTGTGTGAGCTCTCTTCCTTATCTCCTTCCTCATGACATGGTATCAGAGCTAGTGTGGCTGTAGAGAGCTTGTGGAGAAGGCTGACCATGAAGAGTATGCATGAAGGCGTGGAGAAAGCACGATTCACAAACGAGCTCTAGATTTCGGAGTCATCTCGACCTCTGTTTTGAGCCTGCAAAGGTGGGGCTCAATTCACAAAACTATAACTGCATCCTATTCGAAAACGCTCATATATTCCAGATCCAAAATTTCAAGAGATTTTGTGTATTGTTGATACACAAAAACTATGTTCTTTTGAGATCGAACTGTCACATCATAGTGCGATAGTGTTCAAGCAGAAGTGTTGCTTGTAGTGTTTTGCAATGTTCTCAATTGCTACAAAAATGGTGACGTAGATGGAATGAGTCAGCTTATGAGCTATAAGTTGGACAAGAACAACTTCCATGCTTGGAGATTCAGGATGAAAAATTTCTTGATGGGAAAAAGGCTGCTGGAAGTACATGAAAGGAGAGAACAAAAATGCTCCATAGTTACAAGGGAGAAATTGTACTATAGACCAGTTAAGAGCATGAAGAATGGAATCAAGAGCACGAAACGCAATGCATTGGCTATCTATTAGCATAGAAGATACCATGATTGAGCACATACAAGATGCCAAGACTCCAAAAGAGGCTTGGAACAGTTTGGTCACACACCCTAAAAATCAAAAGCATATGTGAGTCGCTTTCATGTATTGGCATGAATGTAGATGATGATTAGAAGGTGGAAGTGTGCGTGTCCATGTTGATTATTGAAGAAAAGAACCCTTATAAGGACTCAAAATCCCAAGGAAAATCTAGTTCTGAGCAGGTATTCTAATCTGGTAGAGGAAGAGGCAGAGGTTTCTGAAGTGGAAGAGGAAATAGTAACCAAGAGCAAGGTCAACATCAGAATCATGCAAGAGGTAGAGGACAATTTTGAGGCAGGGGGAGCCAAAGATGCCACAAAAATTTCCAATGAAATGATTCACATAATGAGAGTAAAGGATGCTAGAATTGTGGTAAACCTGGACATTTTGAACGTGATTGCAGGTTGAAGAATCAAAATAATAGAAGGCAGCAAAACAACTATGCATCCACAAGCGCACATGATTTTGATAAGTTGTTCATGGTTGAACATCATATGATGAATATGATGTTTGCTGATGGTTGACAATTGAACGGTAGTGCCTAGTATGCTGATTCAGATGCTTCAAATCACATGACCAATCATGCGGAATGGTTTAGTAGTTTGAAAAAATAATCAATTCCTAGATATGTTGAAATAGGTGATGACACATCACATCCTATCGTGCATATAGGAAACATAGCACTATCTATGGAGGACGAGAACCTAAAACATCTTGCTGATGTTTTGCATGTTCAAAATATAACAAAGAATCTGGTTTTTGTTGGATAAATGGTTGACCAGGGATTAAAAGTTAGGCTCAATGCTGATGGGTTATAGGTAGAAGAGTACAAATAGGGTGGACGATTGATTGCCAAAGGAAACAAAGTGGGTAGAATGTTCACCTTCAATGTGAAAACTCTTGAAATGAATGTAGCCATGTTTGCAAAAGGTGCATGAGTTATTGTTGATGTAGAGATTTGGAATAAAGGAATTGGACATGCAAATTTGCAAAGACTGAAATTGATGCAGTCCAAGGAGATTCTCAATGGACTACCAAATTTCAAAGTTGTAGAAATGCAAAAGGTGTGTGCAGCATGTCAATTTGGTAAACAATCAAGAGCATCATTTTTGCATCACAAGCATGTTAGTGAGAATGTACTAGAAATAGTACATACATATGTTTGGGATCGTGCAAAGACCACATCTATGGGTGGTTGTAGGTTTTATGTTACTTTCATTGATGAACATACACGAAAAGTATGGGTATATTTCATGAAAGAGAAGAGTGAGGTGTTCACTCAATTCTAGAATTTTAAGACAGTTTGATGGAGGATGTGAATACATGTGAAATGAGTTTAGCAACTTGTTGGGGATGTAAGGGTCATGTGACCTTACCCCCATATTCATATGTATGCATCATATATAGAGCATTGCCTCAAGAGAGATAATTATGTGGGTTTCGAGGCTCCCACGCATATGTGCGAGTCTCTCCTCTCTTTTCTCTCCCTCGATCTCCTCTTTGATTCTCTTGTTCTGCACACCAAAGCCCCTCATTGGTATCAGATCATGTTGAAGGCTTGTGTGCAAGAAGCTCCAATGGAAGCTTAGGTCACAAGAGGTGAAAGTGCAGGTCGGCATCTCTCAATAGTAGTTCAGTATTTCGGCGATAACGCAAGCTAGGGAGCTCGAATTGATGTGTTTTAAAGTTCTGTGCATAGCGAACACAGAGGATTACAACTTTGTAGAAGCCTATAAAACCTGGTTTGGCGATCTAGACTGCCAAAAATTTGAAAAACGCAGACTGATATAGAAGACGAATCTACAATCACTTGGACATCAAGTCAGTGTTTTGGCTATAAATTGTGTTTTACATACCAGAATGAGACGATTCAACTTGTTATGCGTAGCCTCAAATAGCTTCTACAATTTATAAGAGAATACAGTCTAGATTCTGAGTGCAAGGTCACAAAAATTACAAAATATAGAGCAATAGTATTGCAGGTGAAGGTGAAATTGATAGTTGATGCTTGTTTTGTGGATATCTTGAGCTACCCACCTCCAATAGGTATCTAAGTTAGTTAGATACTCCCAATAAGAATTTAATCAATTGCTAGCAGGTTGAGAGCACTCTTCATTTTACTGAACATATGTAGAGACCAAAATAGCAAGTCTTGGCACATTCTTGAAGTTTCTACTCATATGTTTTGATTCATTAATTAGCGGATCATGCTCCAAAGCACTTAGGTGGTTATTTATGCTTGTTGGGAAGCTCAAGGGGTTTGTTCTACTCTAAACAACTTTTTCTTGGCTGGTGTGAAATAGGATTTTGCAGCACTTCATCTCTAGAATCTATCCACCATCTCCTCAAACAATCAAAGCTCTTGCTATTTCTACAATATGTCTATTTTTGCATTCAGCAATACCATTTTATTGTGTTTTGTACCTACATACTGATGTTGAATTCCATGACTTTTAAGAAAATTGTGTTGGGGATGTAAGGGTCATGTGACCTTACCTATCAGGGGAGCACTAGATTGTGCTCTCTGACTATAATAGACAAGAATTTGGAATTATACTTTTGATTACAAGAACACCCACGTAGAGAGAACAATACAAGAATATGTGATTGATACAAGATGTCCCACAACCCGAGACTGATAGGTATGGAAAACTAGACTAGAGATGATGCAAGAGATCCCACAACCATGGATCGTAGGTAGGAAACAAGATATCTCAGTTACAAGAATTCCCTTCAGAGATATAGATTGGATACAAGAAATAACTTGAAAAGATCTCGTACTAAAAGATTACAATGGGACAAGAAAAGATGTCCACGATACAAGACTAGACAAGACTAGAGCAAGAGACAAGACTAGAACTCGAACTGGAACTTGAAAGTACTTACTTGGTGATCATGGCCCCTTCAGCTCCCAAGAGCAAGACTGAGAATGAATGTGGTGAATCCCTCCTTTTATAGTGTTCAAAGGCGGTTCTCCATGGCGGCTACGACTTGATGATGTCATCATGATATCATCAACTGGAAACAAGACCTCTGGGTGTCAGAATTCAACAAATAGACAGTCAATCTTGGGGTTTTGGCATGTTTTGGACGCAATGGAAGCATTAATTTCTCCAGACTCTGAGCCAATCATGAGATATAGAAATTGGCGTGGAGTCTAAGGTTCAAGATGGTTTCATTTGTGTCCATGACATCACCTCCCCCTCAAGCGACGAGTTCCATGAGGAGCGGTTATGTGAATCTGAGATTACAAGAAATAACTTGAAAATATCTCGTACTACAAGATTACAATGGGACAAGACTAGACAAGACTAGAGCAAGAGACAAGACTAGAACTCGAACTGGAACTTAAAAGTACTTACTTGGTGATCACGGCCCCTTGAGCTCCCAAGACTGGCATTGGCAAGACTGAGAATGAATGTGGTGAATCCCTCCTTTTATAGGTGTTCAAAGGCGGTTCTCCATGGCGGTTACGACTTGATGATGTCATCATGATGTCATCAACTAGAAACAAGACCTCTGGGTGTCAGAATTCAGCAAATAGACAGTCAATCTTGGGATTTTGGCATGTTCCAGACGTAATGGAAGCATTAGTTTCTCCAGACTCTGAGCAAATCATGAGATATAGAAATTGACATGGAGTCTAAGGTTCAAGATGGTTTCCTTTGTGTCCATGACATTACCCCCATATTCATATGTATACATCATATATAGAGCATTGCCTCAAGAGAGATCATTATGTGGGTTTCGAGGTTCCCATGCATGGGTGCATGTCTCTCCTCTCTTCTCTCTCCCTCCATCTCCTCCTTGATTCTCTTGTTCAGCAGACCAAAGCTCTCCATTTCCCACTTAAGGGTAAATGTGATCATAAGTGGAAAAACATACAAAGAATGATGTAGGACTATACAATAATGTACAGGAAGAGTCCGGATCTCAACCCATACGGATCATCCTACACCAACTGCCTCGAACAAGGTGTATCCATGCACCTCAAACTACTCTAGACTCATATCGATAAGAGTCCAGCTCACATCTGACTGATGCAAGAACTGATGAAGTTCCTACAAATCTCCCACTCCCTCTATGCTTGTGTCAATCATCGAACGACTGACAACTCCAAGTGCAAATGCTCCAACAGCAACTGCGATGTCTGGTCTCGAGCATAACAACTCGTACATCAGACTCCGGAATGCTAATGAAACTTGTGCTATCTTGGCTAACCAAAGTATGTCAGCCATGCCTATATCCAAGGCACCAAAAGCACCATCATCAAGACCAACATGTCCTCACATATCTATCTCAACATCTGGCATGAGCGAATCCAAGAAAGATTGCATGGTTGCTGACTCATCAACATCTAAATCAGTCATCCTCTCAACAAAGGATGTGTCTAGTTGTGCACCCTAAGAGCTAGTATGCTCTGACATACACTGTGTATCATAAGAGCTATCCTGCTCTACCACACCAAGTGTATCATCATGCTCCACATGAGCTAACTACACAACACCAATACCAAGGTCAAACTGATGATCTAACTCTAACTAAGTATCATCACAATGCTCTGCATGAGCATCCACATCATGCTCTAAAGCATCCAAATGATCATCCAAAGTGTGCTCCATAAGAGCATCTATATGATCAATAAAATCATGCTCTATATAAGCAGCATGAGCATCCAAAACACTCTCTACATATGCATCCATTTGAGCATCTGAATGTTGCCATACATATGCATCATGAATGTCAATAGACCTATGTGTAGGTAGACAAAATGAGACATGAGGAGTCTCACACTGCACATAAGGCTGAACTCCCACTGAGATGAGACTCTCTCTCATGTGAAATACATGTAGTGGCTACATGTGACTTATCCTAGCACCTCTGACAAGCATAAGCTGTCCCAACTGCAACTGAAAATGATGCTTACCAAGGAATGCATAACATCTGCTCTCCTGTAACTCGCTAACTAAAATCAAGGTCATAGGGAATGAAGGCACATAACGTACATGTCTAAGTACAAGTGATGCTCCACTAGGTAGCATAAGGCGTACATCTCATCCACCATCAATGTCATATGTCATATCATCAGACATGTGCACACATCCATGACTCTCACCTGAGAATCGAAAAAACCACTCACGATGTGGAGTAACATGAAAAGTGGATGATGCATTAAGCACAAATCCATATGTGTGCTATCCAATGAAGAAGAGGAATCATGAGATGAACCATAGGAGAAAAGTGATATCACCATCACTGGCATAATCAACTACCATAGACTCTCTAAAACCACTACTTGACCTGCATCACGTGCATATCTCTGATGTCATCATTGCATCTTCCTAAAGCAATGTTGTCGAATATGGCCCCCACGACCACAATGCTAACATCGAAGCTATCAATGTGATCTATGTCTCACATGAGTCAATGGACTCGCATACATGTCATGTAGTCTCTGCCATAATGCACTACTCATCTCCTCATACATAACAAACTCATATATAGAATCCACAAGTTGTAATCGGATAGTGGAGTTGGCCAATGCATCCATATCCATCCATATGTGGTTAGGAAGACGGCTATAACATATCCTTATTAATGTGCAAACCCATAAAAGAAGATGAGGATGACAAAGTCCTAGAATCCATTATAATTGATCCCGTTTTGTGATTGATAGGATGATTATCTGTGTATAATCAAAGAAAAAAATATGATGCAAGTGTATTGAAGAGTGAGATATATTCTTGAATGATCAATTAGACGGTGAAGAAAATAAAAATAAATTTAAGAAAACACCACATCTAGAGGAAAAAGAAGAATCATTGTTCGAGGTTCCAAAAAAACTTAAAGAAGAATGAAATCAAAGATATAAAAATCTTAGTGAGGATGTTGGAAAGAGAAGCTCTCTTGGAGAAGCTTATGATGACAAAGAAAGTGATGAAGAAAATCATAGTGGCAATTGAAAACCAAGAAGAAAGAGGCACATACATAGGAGATGATCTCCATATTGAACAAGAAGAAGGGTGAATGAACCTCCTACCTGAATATAGAAATGTATTTGCTTGGACTTACGAAGATTTGAAAGTTGTGGATCTAGACATTTTCTCACATAAGATCATATGACACTTGAGGGTAAGCCCATGCAACATAAACCTTAAACCTATAACAATACTTATGCTATGAAAATAAACGAGGAAATTGATTAAAAAAAAGAGCGAATGGGTATGCCCCATCGTGGTCATGCCCAAAAATAATGGAAAGTTATGAGTTTGTATTAACTAGAAAGACGTTAATGCAACCACAATCAAGGATAGTTGTCCAATTTATTGGAACCTATAGCAGGAAAGTAAGTATATAGTTTCCTAAACATATGTTTAGGCTATAAACATGTGGACATAGCCCCAAAAGATCAACACAAGATCACTTTTTCTACCGAATGGGGAATCTATGCCGTTTGAGTGATTCTGTTTGGACCACTAACACCCGTGCTACTTTTGAACAATTGATCTCTAATGTCTTTAAGGAATTTTTGTGAAAGATTCTAGAAGTCTATGTGGATGATTTGTGTGCACATTCCCACATAAGATAGAACACATAGGAGAGTTGGGATAGATAGTATTTTATTAAAGATAGTTTAATAGCATAGCCATTGTATAAGCTTCTAACCAATTCTGAGTGGGTTGATGAATTTGAAAATTCATTGTCTGAACTCAAAAGAGGATTGTGCCCAGCCCCTATTCTAACAATCCCAAACTGGAACAAACCATTCCATGTTTGTGTTGTTGCCTCCGATTTCATGATTGGATGCACGTTGGCATAGCCCAAAAACAAAGGGAACATAGACTTACCCATAGTCTAATATGCTAGTAGAGAATTCAATGCCACATAGATAAATTAAAGTACAAGAGAGAGCAAAGGACTAGGCATGGTTTACATTGTGATGAAATTTTGACATTATCTCTTGGTTGATAAGATTGAGTTCTTTACAAATCATCAAGATTTATTATATTTGGTCAAGAAGTCTTTCAAAACAAGATGATTCATAGATGGTTTCTTTTATTAATGGAATACTTATGATTTTGAGCTAGTGTTGAGGAAAGGAAAAAACCATCTATGGGACAAATTACACCTCTCACGACTCACTTGAGGGGAATCACCGCAAAGAGTGTCAGATGAACTTCTCAATGCCTACTTGCGCAACCTAGAAGTAATTCCAAAATGGGCAAAACAACTAGTACCCATCTTGAGTTTTGGATCTTTTAATGGAATTGTATGACCAAGGAATATTATCTTGCTATGTGGATGAGGAAGAGCATCAAAAGTGGTTATATCAGGCACACGTAGATGCACTTGGGTAGCATTGCTCTAAGCATAGAACACTACAAACTTTGAAACACTTAGAAGTGTATTGGCCAAAAATGGATTTATATGTTCATAACCTCATAAAGTGCTACTCGACTTATATCAGCACACCAAGGAAATCAGTATTTATACTTTATTCAAATTTATCAATTTCCTAAGTTCACACCCAATCGGAGCTTTGTTTGTTCTTAGGGTTCTTTTTTTTTTAATTGACTAAACAAATCATCAAATATCCTTGCCATTGTCTATAAATATGGTGTCTTGTACCACCAGATACACTTTGGTGATTGTATAAACCTAGACGTCACATACCATCTATTTTAGATTCTCACCTTGGTATAGACAACTTTAGCTCTTACTCTACGATTGCTCCTTAGAAAAGCTTTTTTTCCCTTATTCTAATGAAGTAGCATAGATAAAAAGTGCTTTAGTAGGATTTTAAGTATTATTCTTACCAATTCTTGATTGGACTTGAGATACCGTTTTCTTCCTTTAATAAAGATCGACTCTTCATTACACAATTCCTATAAAAGCTACTTCCCAAAATTTCTTCAATAAAGTTTGTCTATTCATGAGCATCCATTCCTTGCTGAAGTTGGAAAACCATGTGGCCATGTCCCTTCTTTTAGTTCCAACTCTTGTTGCCTTACCTTTATGCTCTTCGTAATGACCTATTTTGACAACATTTGGGACTTGTTCTCTGAGAAATCTTTCAGTCCTTCTATTGTGTCATTACTTCTTCCTTGAAGGCTCATATTGCTCACGAATGTCTCCAAGAGATGCGGTAAAAGTGTGGTTGGTATCACATGCAAGAAATGATGAAATTAGGGTCCAACCAAATAGCGGAGAGCACTTCTACATGCCCCAAGCTTTTGAAGGAGGAGGTGGCAGAGAATATTCCCATAGATAAGCTCTAGAGGTGCTTAGTAGACCATATAAAGCAAGGGGCAAAGTTACTCTTAATATTAATCAAGAGGGAAATCAAGACAGCTACCCTGCAATGTTTCTACCCTCCCTTCACACGTTGAGGATGCATCCGAGCATGTTGGCTGGGGGCTTCCTTTGGGGAGCTTCATCTTCTGAAGAGGAGGTTTCCATCCCCTCTTGGGGGGGGGGGGGGTTGTCTAATGCTTTTTTTTTTTGCAAGTAAGCAAAGAGTATGACAAGGTATTGGTTTTGTATAAGGGATCTAATGCAAGACATCCAAGTAATATCTAAAGAACAAATGCCTTGATTTGATATCAATTTTATAAAACCTACATAATCTCTAAGCAATGAACTATCTAGCAAGACCAGAGGAAGAGAAAGTACTTCTCCATATTTACCTCTAGCCCAAGGGGGTAGATCTAACCATGTGTCTAAGTATCATGGATTCTAATTGAGACCCTCACATGGTTTTCTAGAGCAAGTAATCACATGAGGTCACATGGGATTACCTGCATTTTGATATCCGAAGGTCTATCCCATGCCTTATAAATTAAATGAGGATTCGTCCATCACATACACCCCGAGGTGGCACTTAGAGTACCTTTTCCCAAAGCTAAGGTTCACACACCCTCAGATAAATGAATTCTAAGGGCTACAAAGATTCAATTGGGAACTTATATAAATAAATACCCTTAGGGCTCAAAGAAAAATTTCAAATCAAAGGTTCAAGCATGTACCAAATGTAATACAAGGGATAAATCAAGGATATTATACATCATATTCTAACCCTTAGCAGTCGTGAATTTTAGACTTCCAAACTGATGATCTTTACAACACTCATCAAAGTGAAACTACCACTGATACACTTTTGCATGAAGCAAACGCACATCAAATGTCAACTCTCTACCCATAAACCTTTTGACATGAACATGATGATCAATATTAAAGAGTATCTTTGGAAGATAAAACAAGATCTGTTGAGGTTAAGCAAAAGCAAGGAGAAGAATTATTAAAATGAAGTGGCACTAAGGACTGAATGAAGACTAAATATATCCATAGAAGGGAAGAATCTAGGAGTCTATATAGGAGGCACAAGTATTAAACAAAAGATCTTGCATAAAGGGACCCAAATTTTCATTCTATCTTGTGCTTAAACTAGGTGTTACCTTAAAAACACAATTATTTTGTATTTCCAATATGAATAAGATCTATGTTCCAAAGGCCAAAGAGTCTGTGAGTCTCTAGAGCACAAGTATATTTATCACAGTTTCATAGTATTTTTGAATCTCGAATTAGAGGTGTTATGAGCCTCCAAACACAGTCATTCATCTTATCTTGGGGAGAAAGCAACATTACACATTACATAGTAAGTTTCGCTTACATTTTTTTATTTGGTCTTAAACACTATGTATATATCTTATTGACTAGATCATAGCATATTCTTCTTGCACATGGAGCATATTTTATGAATCGATATGGGTCACTAGACATTTTTAGTACACAAGGAATGGAGAGGTCACATTACAGGGCTAGAGGTGTTTAATTTAAAAACACTCGTCATGGGGGTGGTCTACTCCAATCAAACTATGTAGAAGAAATGTTCAATTGGTTTCTCTGTGCGACATTCACTAGAAAATATGTAATGGAACGAGCATGTGAGTCACGAATAGCAAAGATTACACGAAAGCTACAACATGATATTTCAAGAGAGAAGTGGATGTCATCATCAGGATCCCTACATCATGTCCAATGGCGTGCACAAAGAGTCCACCAGGTTTCTGCTTGGAAATAGTTTCCAAACTCTTAAAATGCATTATTCTTTTCAAGGTTTTTATAACTCCTTTCACTTCAAATAAAATTTTAGTGTTTTTGTGAATATACTTTTAATGTCTTAAAACTAACTTTTATCCATTTAAATGTGAACAGGACAATTCTTAAGTGAAAGGCTATAAATAGAGGTGTCCTTCCTCATTTTACCACTTTACAACCTAAGAGAATGCACGCACAAAGCAGATTGCTAGAAAGGATCATGTCGTCTACCCTAGCCATGTGCAAGGTACTCAGCACCCAACATGGATGAAACCCCACAAGAAGCGTCGAACCACAAGCCACTCTTCTAGATGAAACTCACATGTAGGACACACTCTGGTAACATTCCATCACGGGGGTATGAAGCTTCATAAGAGAGAGATGTAACACAACAAATAAATTATTCCCCTCCCACATCTGATGATGAGCCCCCAGTCAGGACACCACTCAAGGCAAGACCCAAACAACGAGGACGGAGGTAAGTTGTGATGGAGAGATCAAACTTAGCGAGTTCCTCAGATGAAGAAAGTATACACGAGCCACCATGGAACAATGATGATATCCCCGTGAACCATCGAGTAACACAAGGAGGCAAGACATTCCCCATCGGACAAGGACAAAGACCAACCGATGAAGAAAGAGAGCAAGGTCGGGCAGAGGAAGTAAATGATGAGATAGGACCATCTAGGCATGCTCCAAGAAGAAAGAAGAACTATCAACCACGTCGTAGACCACAACGACCACAACCCAACATCCCCCCAAATGCAAGAGCACCACAAAGACACGGAAAGCAAACCAGAGCCTTTGCAGAGATTCGACACTATCAAAAGTCTGTGGAGCTTCTTATTCCACAAAGGTCATTTGCAAGAGTTACGAAGGAAGAGATCCAATGCTATTGCATTGGACTTTGTATCCAAGGGATAGCCATTGAAGCCCTCCAAGAAGCTACAGAGGTGTATCTTATATCAATGTTGGAGAACTCTAACCTGTGTGCCATCCATGCAAAGAGAGTGACAATACAACCTAAAGATTTGCAGCTAGCTAGAAGAATTAGAGGGAATAACCCTTAACAAAAATTTGTACTCCCTTGTTTGGAGAACTTTTTGTATATCCCATATGATGAATATTTTGTAAATCCCAAATGACAAATTTAATCTTTCTCTTCTTATATTTGCTCTCCCAAGTGTTTTTTATCTCTTAGTGTACATGTTTTGAACTCTATTTCTCCTATGTATCTAGGTGTCTTTTTCCAGTACCTCTTTGAAGTGTTTTGCATAGTCTAATCATTCTTTTTAATGTACTTCTTGTAAGTGGTAATGTGTTAAAAGCACTTCTATCACCCGAGGGTGTCCCTAATAAATTTGGAATTGCTCAGGGATGTTGATCTCTCCTATACTTTGGATAGGACTCACCGGAACGAGTAACCAGCATATATCGCTTCTTCAACTAGCGGTTACTATTCTCCACTGCTTGCCTTGCATACTGCTCTTCCCTTACTGATTATTCCCAATTTTCTAGACGGCGCCAGTGTTATGAAAAGAACAAAAGAAAAATGACACAACTACCAAGAAAACCAAGAAAGTACAAGACTAAGTAAAACAAAGAACAAGAAAAATTTCATACGCCATATGTGGCGATGCAAGAAGAGAGGATTTGTTCATTACAATGAAGCCTTATTTATACAAAGTTGTGGCCTTAAAGGCTCTTCCCACTCAATCTCTGACTCATCCTCCAAATGAACCTTACAAATATAATCTCAACTCTTGAATAGCCCAAAGGATAGCAAGATACAAAGTGCCCCTAACATTGGCAGACACGATGGACTTGAACTACCACTATCCCTTGATAAGTAATACCCCCTCAACAAGATGAAAATTACATGGAAACCATTTTTTAGGCTAGGAACCTTTATACAACATGTCATATAAGAAAGAAAGGTTGAGGCATATCTTCTCTAAGCCTTCTCCACAAGTGCTTAAATCCGTGAGCTTCCACATCTTTTATGTAGTAGGTCTCTGATACCATCACACGGATTAACTAAAATAAATTTTCTAAAGATGAGAACTCAATCCAATAGACAATCCCCATGTACATCTTCATAGTGCTAAAGTGATAGCACCTCTCTTGGAATAGAGTAGTCCAACTTCATATACATAGCCAATGTTCAAGCAACCTGTCAAGCAAGAAATATATATGCACACATAATTATGCTCTACCCTTATGAACAATACTTGCAAACCAAAGTGCATGGTTAGACCATGGTATGGAGTGCAAGTAAGGCTCATAACATATCCAAGACCAAGAGCAATGTAAGAGGCAAAGTGAAGTTCCTAGAACTTAATCCAAGGTTCACAAATACCACTCACATAACCCATGATCTTGCCCTCCTATATATGCATACAAGTAAAGCGCAAGTGAAATGCATTTACATCATATAATTTTGAAGAATTTGAATAGCACCGCATAGGTTCATATACAAAATAAATGTAAAGATTTTTCAATAATCTAATGCCATCTTTAATACTCATCTTGGTTCCATGAATGAGGTGTGAATGACACCAATCACTTAGGAAAGAGGAGATATTGAAGCAATACAATAGCCTAACAAAGCCAGCCATAGATAACAATATAATAGAAAATGTAAAAACGATAGAAAGAATGTTGATGCATCACATAACCCAATACATAAAATGAAAGCATGCAACAATCCCTGACAGAATAGCAGAAGTCATCAATAGTTATCATATTGGCCACCATCGTTCTCCAACGCTGCCAAATCCTCATGAGCTTCGCTGAACTCGCCTTCCTCCTTCATGTCCATCATCATCTTCTGCTGATTCAACACACACCTCTTTGTTATGCAATAGAATTCTCTATCCAAAACCATGGAACTTGCGTTGCGATTAGGAGCACCATTTTGATAAGTGGCTTTGCAGAGAAGCGTCTACCCCGGGTAAGACAGATAGCACAACATACTACTATTGGTGTCGAGGGCGGCTCAAGTACCATATGGCGAACTGGCTATAAACCATTCCACAAGAGAATGTCGCAAGATCTCCATGACCATGTTGGAACCACATGTGCTAATTTCCCACTTTCCATCATCTGAAGCTATGCACACATTAGGACGCCACCGTGTCAGACATGTTAGCGAAATGGGCACGTGATCTTTCGCAAAGCGAGCGCCAATTCTCAATCAGACATTCTTGAGGCACTGAATGTCGTTAATGCCCAAAGGATCATATGTATGCAATCCATCTGACAAGCGCAGGGAAGATGTACTGCACAGAGTTTGTTGGAGCAAGTCTATGACAAGCCTAAGTATTGGCTTGAGTCTCACAAAGTCTTAGAAGAAGCTTTAAAAAGAAGACTATGTAAAGTTCACTTATGAACTACCTCTTGTAACTTTTGAAGAGTTTACTTAATGTAAAAGTAAGAGAATCTTAAGTGGTTGAGTCCACTTGATCAAGAATGGAAAGAGGAGCCACGAATTTGTGATTTGTGGTAGGTAGAGAATCAAATCAATCATTGATTGATTAGAGAGTGATTGAGGGAAGTTAGCCTCCCAAACTGAACTATAAATAGATGGCAGTTTTAGTCGTGGTTAGAGAGACCTATGTGAACACCTCCAAGAGCTGAGCTTTATGCCATATCAAGGTGTGATTACAAGGCACACATATGTATCAGTAAGTCATTGTATTGTACAAGCAATATACTTTCATTTTCATGATTATTTGAGTTCATCTTTCCATGTTCTTATGAAGTGTACTACTCACTACCATTACTCTCAGTTTTCTCAGTCAGCTTGCAGAGATGTTTTCTCTAAGCTTGGTGCATCATTTTCAGTGATTTAACTTGGTAAAGTTAGCTCTGTAAGTCTACTATATGCTCATAAATTTTCATGTGATTTGGATGTTGCAATCTTCAGTTATGTTCATTTGAAGTCAACAGGGTCTGTTCATCTTCACTTCTCTGTCAGGTACCCATTTTTTTCACTCATCTTGTCAGAGCCATTTCTCAGTGGTTACTTATCCAAATTCAGTGATTTAAAGCTTGTTGGATTTAGCGTACTGTCTAGTATAACCATACAAATTTTCATAATCATTGGAGTTCTAAATTTTGAGTTATGTTGATTTTTCTGCTCACTGGTCTATTTCTGTAGCAGCCCGTGAAAATCGGGATGATGTCATCACTTGTTAAAACTCATTCTCAGTGTGTGGTTCATTATTTTTGATGAGATTACTCTTGAAAGTTAGCTCTTTAAGCTACCTAGACTTCCCCAAGAGGAATTAAGCTAATTGCTGATGTGCTTAGAGAATTATGTAAAACACTGGATAAGTGTATGAACCAAGAATAACAAGTTTTCACCTTTGAGCTAACTCCAACTTATCTGTTTTGATCTATCTTTTTGAGAGTGATCTTGCAAGGTACATAGGGTGTCTAATACATCCATTGGCAAGCTAAAAGGGCCCACCATCTACTCCTGGAGTTCATTTGGCTGGTGTAGATCAAGGATTTTGCAACACCTCTTCATCTTCAAACACATACTTATCCATCTCTTCACAGTGGTATCAGAGCAAGGTTGGACAACATGGGAGATGGATTTCCTTCATCAATTGAAAAATTGGACAGAGGTAACTACTCAGCTTGGTCATTAAGGATGGAAGCTTATCTTCAAGGTAGAAGTTTATATGGTTATGTGGCTGGAGATGAAGTTATGCCAAGTTTCAGGAACAAAAGTCAACCAACACAAGAAGAGCAAGAAAGATTGAGCACATGGTGCTCCAAGGATGCACTTGTAAGGTCTTATCTCCTCAACTCTATCTCAGATTTTTTGTTGCCTCACATTAGAAGTTGTAAGACATCTCAGGAAGTGTGGGATGCACTTGAAGCTTTCTTTTCTTCAAGTACCAAAGCTAGGAAGCATCAACTATGGCTGGAGTTCACAACTCTCAAGAAGGCTCCCAAACAAAATGTGACTGATTTTGTCACAAAGCTCAAGGACATAGCGGATCAGTTGGGAAGTATTGGAGAGGTAATAGATGAAGAGCAAATTGTAAGGCAGGTCATCAATGGCTTGAAGGCAGATGACAAGTGGGAAGCATTCACCACAGCTATGGATTTGTACATGGACATGCATGTACCTGATTTCAATACACTCATTGGACAACTACTTACTCAAGAGGCAAAGCTTATCAAAAATGGAGAAAGCTCTAAAGGTAATCAATCTTCAGCTTTATACACTGATAAAAGCAAGTCCAAAGATAACAAAGGAAAGGCAAAGAAAGTGGATGATGAAGCAGGTACATATCAAGCTAACTATGCAGGTAGAGGAAGACATGGCAAAGGTAGAGGAAGAGGAGGTAGACAAGGCAGGGGGAGATCCCAAGACTCCAACTCATGTTCTATTTGTGGATTAGCTAATCATACAACTGAAAATTGCTTTAGGAATTCCACGAATCAAAGAGGCAGAGGATACAATAGAGGAAGTTATGGCTACTCAAGAGGAAGGTTCAACAACTACCATGGCAACTACAACAACTACAATCATTCAAACTATCAAGGAGGCTACAAAGGAAGGAGAGACTACAATAACTACACAGAAGACTCAAACAAAGAGGATTCATTATTGATCATGAACATGGCTATGCCACAAGGTAAATCTGATGAGCATGTTTTCTACATAGATTCAGGTTGTTCAAATCATGTGGCAGGAAATGTGGCACTCCTATCAGATTTAGAAGATCCAAGGAATAAGCATGAGGTACAAACAGGAGATGATACAAAACATCCTGTGGAGAAAATAGGCAATGTCAAAGCACCTGATGGAAACATCAACCTACTCAGTAAGGTACTCTATGTCCCTACCATTACAAAGAATTTGATAAGTGTTGGGCAGATAGTAGAGAAAGGGTTGCAAGTCAGGTTCACAAAAGCAGGAGCATTTGTTGAAGATCCAAGTCAAGGATTCAGAAGAATTGCAAAAGGTGAAAAGACAGGTAGATTGTTCACATTTGAATTACAAGACACTAGAAACATTGCTCTCTTTAATTATGGTAGTCAGACACTCACAGAATTGGAAGTATGGCACAAAAGGTTAGCACATATTGGTGAAAGGTCATTAAAGCAAATCTGCAGGGACCAAAGTGAACTTGGACTTCCTAATTTGTCAAAACAACATATGATTTATAAGTGTAGTGCATGTCAATTTGGAAAGTCTCACAGGTTACCATTCATGAAGAAAGGTTATATGCATGGAGATCTCTTGGAGTTGGTTCATACAGATGTATGGGGACCTAGCAAGGAAGCTTCAATATCTGGATCAAGGTATTATGTTTCCTTTATTGATGATTGCAGCAGATGGACTATCCTATTCTTTATGAAACACAAAGATGAAGTTTTTTCATGTTTCAAAAGATATTTGGCTCTTGTGGAGAATTAAACAGGTAAATCACTAAAAGGGCTAAGGTCAGATGGAGGGGGAGAATACTTCTCCCATGATTTTGATTCTTTTCTTCAAGAAAGAGGAATCAAAAGAGAGGTAACTACAAGGTACACTCCTGAGCAAAATGGAGTGGCAGAAAGGAGGAATAAGAAAATTGTTGAAGCTGCAAGGTCTATGTTAAATGAAAAGCATTTACCTAATTACTTATGGGTTGAGGCTGTATCTACAGCCACTTGCTTGATTAACAGGTTGCCTTCAAAATCCCTTGATGGGATGACTCCATATGAGGCTTGGAATGGAAGAAGACCAAGCTTAGATCATTGTAAAATTTTTGGATGTATTGCTTTTGCTCATGTTCCTTCACAGGTTAGAGGCAAGATGGATCCAAAGGCAGAAAGGTGTGTATTTATTGGATATGATAACAATCAAAAGGGCTACAGGTTATACAACCCTACCAACAAAGGATTCTTGGTAAGCAGAGATGTAGTTTTTGATGAGAACAATTCATGGTATGAAGATTCATGCAGGAAGATCAATTTACCATATGATCTTGAAGAAGATTTTCCAAAGCTTGGTAGAGAACAATCAAAGATTGAAGAACAAGACACCTCAGAGGATGATGAAGAATCTCAAATGGAAAAGATCAAAGCATGGAAGTCTAAAGGTAAAGCAAAATTGCAAGAACTTGGACATGAGGCAGAATCATCACATCATGGCCTAAGAAGATCTATGAGGGAAAAGAAAAAACCAAAAAGGTATGGGTTTGACACCTCATTAGTAACTAAACACTCTATCTACATAGCACAGGATATAAACCAAGAGGAGCCATCATCATTTGAAGAGGCCAAAGCAAAAACAGAATGGAAGCATGCAATGAAGGAAGAGATTGAAGCACTTGAGGAAAACAACACTTGGGATTTGGTGCCCAAGACTTCATCCATGAAGGTAATAGGCTCAAGATGGGTCTATAAACTCAAGAAGAATTCTGATGGTTCCATTAACAGGTATAAGGCAAGGCTTGTAGCAAAAGGCTTTGCACAAACTCAGGGAATTGATTATGAGGAGACCTTCTCTCCTGTGGCAAAGATGCCTACTATTAGGGTTTTGCTTAGTATTGCCTCTTCCAAGAATTGGAAGATACTTCAACTAGATGTAAAGAATGCATTCTTGAATGGTTGGATAACAGAAGAGGTATATATGGCACAACCACCTGGTTTTGAGAATCAAGTTTATCCTGATTATGTGTGTAAACTTAACAAAGCATTGTATGGTCTCAAGCAAGCTCCAAGAGCTTGGAATTTCAGGCTTGTTTCATTCTTGCAGGACAAAGGCTTTCAACCAAGCAAGGCAGATCCTTCACTCTTTATTAAAAAGAGTAATTATGAGGTCATCTATCTATGTGTATATGTAGATGATATTATATTGACAAGAAATGATGCAGATGGTATGAAGAAGATCAAAGATCAGATGAGAGAAGAGTTCAAGATAAGTGATTTGGGTTCACTTACCTACTTCCTAGGTTTGGAAGTTGTCTACAAAGATCATGGTTTGTTTCTCACTCAAAGAAAGTACATTAAGGACATGTTGGCAAAATTCAAGATGCAAGATTGTAAGATTGCAGGTACTCCAATGGAGGTCAATCACAAATTGAGCTCACATGAAGGTGAACTCATAGAGGACATCACATCATATCAAAGTCTAGTGGGTAGTCTCAACTATGCCACATTGACAAGAGTAGATATATGTTACAGTGTGAGTGTGCTAAGTCAATTTATGCACACACCAAGGAAACCACATATGGATGCTGCCAAAAGGATTCTCAAGTATCTCAAAGGAACCATAAATGAAGGACTTTATTATCCTTATGTATCTGATTTAGGTTTGAAGCTATTTTCTGATGGAGATTGGGCTGGCTCCAAGGAAGATAGAAGGAGCACTTCAGGTTATCTTACCTTTGCAGGTTCAAAGCTTATTTCATGGTCATCCAAAAAGCAACCCACAGTTGCTCTCTCTTCTACTGAAGCTGAATATAGAGGTCTTGCCATAGCTACACAAGAAGCTATGTGGATGAAGACATTATTCAAAGATCTTGGATTGGAGTTTGGAACTCCAACTATTTTTGGTGACAATATGAGTTCTATTCACTTGGCTGCTAATCCTATTTTTCATGCAAGGACTAAACATATTGAAGTTCATTATCACTATGTACGAGAGAAGGTTCTAAGCAAAGAGATTCAAATATCATATGTGTCCACTCATCAACAATGTGCAGATATTCTAACCAAAGCATTGGATGGTACAAAGCTTTCCAAATTCAAGGCTATGATTGGTTTGCAGGTAATCTTGGAAGATTGAAGACCTCAAGCATACTTTGCTTGAGGGGGAGATGTTGGAGCAAGTCTATGACAAGCCTAAGTATTGGCTTGAGTCTCACAAAGTCTTAGAAGAAGCTTTAAAAAGAAGACTATGTAAAGTTCACTTGTGAACTACCTCTTGTAACTTTTGAAGAGTTTACTTAATGTAAAAGTAAGAGAATCTTAAGTGGTTGAGTCCACTTGATCAAGAATGGAAAGAGGAGCAGAAATTCGTGATTTGTGGTAGGTAGAGAATCAAATCAATCATTGATTGATTGGAGAGTGATTGAGGGAAGTTAGCCTCCCAAACTCAACTATAAATAGATGGCAGTTTTAGTCGTGGTTAGAGAGACCTATGTGAAGACCTCCAAGAGCTGAGCTTTATGCCATATCAAGGTGTGATTACAAGGCACACATATGTATCAGTAAGTCATTGTATTGTACAAGCAATATACTTTCATTTTCATGATTATTTGAGTTCATCTTTCCATGTTCTTGTGAAGTGTACTACTCACTACCATTACTCTCAGTTTTCTCAGTCAATTTGCAGAGATGTTTTCTTTGAGCTTGGTGCATCATTTTCAGTGATTTAACTTGTTAAAGTTAGCTCTAAAAGTCTACTATATGCTCATAAATTTTCATGTCATTTGGATGTTGCAATCTTCAGTTATGTTCATTTGAAGTCAACAGGGTCTGTTCATCTTCACTTCTCTGTCAGGTACCCGACTTTTTCACTCATTTTGTCAGAGCCATTTCTCAGTGGTTACTTATCCACATTCAGTGATTTAAAGCTTTTTGGATTTAGCGTACTGTCTAGTATAACCATACAAATTTTCATAATCATTGGAGTTCTAAATTTTGAGTTATGTTGATTTTTTTGCTCACTGGTCTATTTCTGTAGCAGCCCGTGAAAATCGGGATGATGTCATCACTTGTTAAAACTCATTCTCAGTGTGTGGCTCATTATTTTTGATGAGATTACTCTTGAAAGTTAGATCTTTAAGCTACCTAGACTTCCCCAAGAGGAATTAAGTTAATTGCTGCTGTGCTCAGAGAATTATGTAAAACACTGGACAGGTGTATGAACCAAGAATAGCAAGTTTTCACCTTTGAGCTAACTCCAACTTATCTGTTTTGATCTATCTTTTTGAGAGTGATCTTCCAAGGTACATAGGGTGTCTAATACATCCATTGGCAAGCTAAAAGGGCCCACCATCTACTCCTGGAGTTCATTTGGCTGGTGTAGATCAAGGATTTTGCAACACCTCTTCATCTTCAAACACATACTTATCCATCTCTTCACAGAGTTTCCATAGCCCATCAGGCTCCAGCACCAGATTTGGCTGGACAATCCCGCTACAGAGTTCATCTAGAAGAGCATGACGGTCATGGCACCATCACTTAGGAGTAGTCGCCATCAGAAGAAGTGCACGCATAGCACACGGACAATTGAGAATGCCAAAGGAGAGTATGGCCGCATGCTTTGAATCCCTCAAGTAAGTAGAGCCATGGGGTTAGGACACCAAGACAGCACCGTATGTTTAGAGAAGCTTGCACCTCTGTAAAAGACAGAGAGAGAGAGAGAGCACGACATCACCATGGCTCATTCATTACCCTCTGGAGGACACTTCGCAGCTGATCTTACTCACCGGAAAATTCTGCAAAGTGGGCTATGGTGGCCTACAATGTACAGAGATGTGGTTCAGTTTGTGCAGTAGTGTGATGTCTGTCAACGGTCTGTACAGCCCTTGCAGCCACACTTCTTTCCCCTGCAACCTGTCTTACCTCTGGAGCCTTTTCAGAAGTGGGGTCTAGATTTTATTGGCCCAATAACACCACCAGCGACCCTCACCAACAATCGATACATATTGACTTGTACAATTATGCCACTAGATGGGCGAAAGCTTGGGCTTTATGTTCTGCCACAGCTGTTTCGGTGGCCAAATGTTTGATGAAGGATGTTTTCCCTCGATAGTGACGGACCAAGGAACACATTTTGCAAACAACTTAATGCAAGTACCAACTCAGACTTTTCAGATTATGCATAAATTTAGCTCATCATACTATCCATGTGCTAATGGTCTGGCTGAAAGTACCAATAAGACTCTGCTGAATATGCTTCACAAATTGATCTTGAAATGTCCAGAACGTTGGGATCAACTCTTACCTGCCGTATTATGGGCATACCAGACCACGTACAAAGTGGCAACCAGACAACTCCATTTAAACTTGCTTATGGATTGGAAGCTATTGCGCCAATGGAAGTAGTGATACCGAGTCTGCATGTTGCCTTATCTCATAAATTGTTGTCGGAAGAATCTTTGCCATTTCGATTGGATGCCTTCAAATCATTGGATGAACACCGCTGGAAAAGTTTCATGATTCTTCAAGAAGTTCAGCTTCGTCAAGCCCATACTCATGATCGTTTCCTCAAGACCTCTGTCTTTACGGTTGGCCAACTTGTTTTATTCTATAATGCTAAAGCCAACAGATCTGCCGAAAAATTTAAATTACGGTGGTTCAGTCCATATCGGATTGCTGAACAAGTGGGACCAACAACTTTTCGGTTGGTGACCTTAACAGGTGTTCTCCTTCCAAAAGTGATTAATGGTTCTAAGCTTCACCCATATCAGCACCCGTCTGATAACCTATGACGTATACTTAGTCTTTTTTGAGTGTCACTTTTTTTTCTTTTTATCCCCGTATTTGGGTTGACCACTGACCGTAATCTTCCCATTTTCGTATCTAACTATGATTAATCGCCGCCCTGTGTTACTGTTTCTGTTCATGCATGCATGCCGTAATTATGAAGAATCTCTCTCCAATACGGTGCTATGATTAGGTTTTTTCTGCCTAATGTTTTTCGTGCTCTTACTTAATCTTGTTTTTTCTATTGATAATCGCTATTGTGTTTGTGTGATTGTGCATTCTGTGTCTTCTGTGTTCTCATGTTTACTTGTGCGCCATGGAAGCACTCGCGAATGTCGTAACCTTCCGTGCAGACCTCACTCCAGAACTGAGTGAGTATTTGCGCACTCGTGGTCTGTTGGCCTTCGCTGAATTGCCTTGGCATTCAGTGGTGTGTCACCCATTCCATGCGCAGATTATTTCTGCCATCGCCGCCACACCTGCTACAGAGCAGTGTTGGACCATTTCTTGTTTACCATCTCGTGTAGTCATTACTTTAGCTACGTTTGCTGAAGCTTTTTGACTCCCTCGGGAAGGATTGGAGAATGGTCCACTTCTTTTTGCGACCACCATGAAAGAATTGTTCCCCAGACACTCATCTAATGAGTATGCAATTCTTTGCAGACCTGAACCAGAGCGTACAGCTCTGCAATTTTTGGTAGCCACCCTAAATTTGCAGAAACGCACATATGGTATTTCTCGACCATTCTATTCGATGATAGATACTACGTCCCGTGTGCCTGTAAATTTCACATCTTTCTTTTTCCGGCGTATTCACCGTGACCTCTTTCCGGTGATCCAAGCCGCGCAACCTCCTCCAACCGCTCCCTTCTTGTTACATGAAGAATCTACTCAAATGCTCGAGGACGAGGATGATGACGATGAAGATCTGCTTCAACTATTTCATCGCAAATGCAGATGCGTTAGCCCTTCTGAAAGTCAGGTGCAGAGCTCCAATGTCGGGCATGAAACTAAAGTCTTCCACGACACTGCCACTTCCCTCCATGTCGAATCATCAGTTCCCTCTTCTCCGCTCAACCAGCAGGAACAAGGTGCACACCTGGAAGAATCCGAAGAAGTCTCTTCTCGAGCGGACTCTCATCAGCAGGATGAGGAAACTGTGAAGGAGATCGTCGCTGAAATCATCACAGAAGTAATTTCTAATGCTGAGGCAGTGATTGCAAGTACTGAGGCGACAAATCAGACTGTAACCGGAATAGTCTTGATGTCGAATCCTCTTCAGCCTTCTGCGCCTATAATCTCCACTGTAATTCTTGAGGAATCCACTCCTCCATCCTCTTCTCCCGACTACTCTCCAGCACCCTCCCCTCAACTGTTCTCCGCCTCTTCATCCCAACCACTTCCTGCTCTTCCTACTCTTCCTCCTCCGACTCTTATGTTCAATGAATTAGAATCTATGGGTCGTCTCCTGATCCAATTTTCCCAGCAGTTACCTCTTCAAATGAAGCTGGCAACTGAATATATCCGGCAAGAGTTACATGACAAAGTCGATTTGCTTGAAGCAAACATTGCTTCATTGCAGGAAGAAGCCAACGAAGTCAAAGCAGAGAAGCATGCTCTGCAGGTTCAGCTTCAACAACTCCAAGCACGGATCGTAGAGCAGGAAAACCTGATTGCCCAACGCGATGCAGCACTTGCTGAGTTAAATGAAAAGAATGTTCTTTTAGCCGCTCATGATGAAGAAATAAAGCAGTCAAATCAATTGGTGCAGGATAAAGACGATGCTAGAATTGCTCTGGGCAACTTATTGGATGAAACTCGTGAAGATTTCGCACTCGTGACACAAAAAGGACAGGAAATGGTAGATTTGGCCATGCAGAATACTGAAGAATTAAAGACCGTATCTGTCGTGAATTGGAAGCACAGACGGTCCAGACACTTCAAATAAAGAAGGAGATGGAAGGTATTATGAAAGAAAGGGATGTGTAATATAAAACCATCCAATATCAAACTAGGAGCTGGAACGTAGAGAAAAGCAGGTAGGCGCTCAAGCAGAAAGATTTTCCAGAATTGATGCCCAAATTGCGGATATGAAGCAGCAGAGAGATGCTGCATTAGCTAATGAATTTTATTTACAAGAAGCATTTTTGCAGACGCAGACCGATGAATTAATGAGTCAAATTATTGCTGCAAGTTCAGTCAGAATAAACGCACAACTGGTAGAGCCAGACACATTGAAGATTATGCTAGATTCCCTGAAACAAAAGATCACCCGAACATTTAAATTAGCCAGAACACTGTACATACAAGGCATAGTTGATGAGCCTTAGTTCTCTTTTTCTTTGGGGGTTCGAGTCCACCGTGCATGCCAGTGTTAGGTCGCCGAAATTGGATTGTATTTTTCATATATTGCATGCACCGAAAAGGCGTAGCGAATAGATGTAACTTTTACCCATTAATGAAAAGGCATTACGGTGATTCTTCGGCAAGGAGAGACGGGTTCGCCAGATTGTCTGTCTGGGCGACCGTGCTGAGAAGATCGTGTGCAGATTTACAGAATTCTTGAGTACTGTATTATGTTCATTGAAATGCAGCATTAAGTATTAACACAGTAATGTTACATTCACATTAACAAGTCTGTGCGACTGTGTGATTCTTAACTCGCGCGATAAGTTTACTGTGTAAAGATAATCGTAACCGAAAAATAGTAACTGTGTAGTGGAAGTTGTTGCCTTGAAAGTATAGTTACTGTTTAGTTGAATCATTAATTTGGGAAAATTAAATAAAGGGCCTCTGCACTGTCAGACCCCTAACCATCCCCAAGAACCCGAAATGAGATTAAAAGCGACTTGGATAGAGTGCACTGCATGCGAACGCTCTTACCAATAGCTAAACAATGTTGATGAACATACATGTACTTATTTACTGATGCATGCTTATATGCACCCAGAGGAGTCTGTTGCTCTAACACAATGGTGAGAACCACGTTAAGAAGCTCCACATCCTTAATGTCAATCCGCGGAAGAGATAGGAGTGATATGAAGATCGTGAATGTGAAATGCAGTGAGAGTGAAGGTGAGAAGCATAGAGATGCACACACATACACACACACATGTAGGAGACAAGCAAGACACAATGGAAGGTAGGAAAATAGACTCTATTACTCAAGATCTCAATTACAACTCAAAATAGCTCTAAGCTCTTCTCTAATCATACAAGCTAACCTCAAAAATGAGCTCTCTAGCTCTTTTTACAGATTCTAGACTAGTTTTGACCGGTTTCACATCTAGTGACCGGCATAGTTAAAAAATAGGTTCTAGGTGCTATTTGAAAGGGTAAACGAGGTCTAAAAATAACCAAAATTGGTAGGCTCGTTCTACCTAAGCTCCTCAAGCTCGAGGACTCCTCGGATTGCAGAAATTGGAGCATATCATTAAAAAAGGGGTTTTTCTATGTTACATATGATACATGAGTGATGAAAATCACTATTGTGGGTTTTTGAAAAGTATTTGTAAAACATATTTGTTTGAAAAATGATCCGTCGGGCTCCCTGTTACTTCACTGTGCTCTGTCTTTACATGCTCCCTCGATGTTTGTGCCTCTAGCTACTGCCAACACCCCCCTCCCTCTCGCTTCTGTCGTCCTCGACAGAACCTTGTTGTGGGGTCTGTCGGATATAATTCTATAGTAGGTCATGAGCGAGGGTGTGTTCTGAAATGCGGATACCTCTTGCAAGATCGACTTCGAGTTTTTCCCAATCTATGGGTTGAGGTTGCTCTGGTGGCAGTATTCGGGAATGCGTGGAGTACACCAGTTGTTCACAGGCAAATAATTGCAGTAGATGTGTAGGCCTACTTATGAACACCTCGGAGTGATACTCCCTAAAACCGGTAGTGAACATTTCTTTGAAGGTCATCTTATAACACGCCGGTAAATATTTGATTCGACAGTGCCAGGCATAACACACCCGGAGCGATGGTGTCGTACTCATGTCATAAGATAAATCTTGATTGCCATGCTCGAATCCCGGGGTGTTCACATGTGGTGCCTTGAGGCGACGGAAGACTTTGAATACTATCTGCATCATGTCAAAGATTTTGACAGTCATATGCACTGCTACATCATCCATGCGTCGTAAGCAAGGGAGCCAGTGATGAATCGTGGCCATCATATAGCCTACTATGGGTGGTCCTGTGGGTGGTCCTGTGGGTGGCCTGAAATATGGGTAATTGAGCCAATCCTGGCATTGCTTGTTGTTCTGTACTTTAATGGCAAATGCCTTCCAAGACTGATGACGTGGCATGGGACCCCAACATGGGTTGTACTTCAAGTGGAGTGGTGCCTTGGCCCATGTGCTCATCATTTCGGAATATTCTTGTAATAAGTCCTGGTGCCAAGTTGGTTGATATATCTCTCCTTTCTGCGCATCTGTTTGCAAGTCTTCTGGCTCAAACTGAGTTGCACGGGAGGGTTTCTTGCCTGTTTCCTTCTCGATGGCCAGCTGATATTCTACCATTAACATAAAATATGGCTTATATTGTAGCTCGTGCCCAGATATGTACCTGCAAGGGGCCAAGTGAGAAAAGTAAGGTGATTGGAGAATACGCTCCTCGATCCTAGCCATTGCATGTAATTGTGCTTCCACCCTTGCAGAGTGGGTTCGACCAAGTTCTTCGCTCGTCTTCATCCATGGGAGAGTAGGAATTTCAAAAGTCGTTTGGCCTTCTACCATGATGCATCCACCTTGGATGGGTTGTGGTTCGTATGCTCCTTCAAAAGTGTCCTCCACCGGGATAGTCATTGTTTCTTCATCCGCTGGTAGTTCCGGTGGGGAGTCTGGCCTAGGGGGTGCTTCATATGCTGCTATTTGTGTTTGGAGAGTTACTACCTGGGCCCTTAGAGCATTGAGTTCCTCGATGATTTCAATAGATGGGGCCACAAGAGTGGATGGTGCTTGCTGTACAGGTGCTCATAACTGTAATATCTTGTGTTCCTCTTTGAGCTTCTTGTATACCTCATTCATACTGTCATACTCCTCTCATAATCTGACATGATTTTTCAATAACATCTTCATGGATTTGGAGGGGACAACTTTGAAACGATTGGGACTCAAGGGCTCATCCGGTTGATCTAGAGCAGCTTCCAAGTTTTCTCTGTTCTATTCCTGTAGATGTTGGTTCTCTTCTTTAGCTGCTGCCAAGTGGTGTCTGAGCAGTCCCATGTTTCTCATAAGCATCGCATTGCAAATAGTCTGAGCCCGCAACAATTTGTCTATATCAGTAATAGCCTCTTTAGTCTTCTGTTCACTTTCAAGTTCAAGTTTGTGATAGGCCTGGCATAGCTCTTGGTAGCGGGTGTTAAGCGATGCATTCTTGAGTGACAATGAATTTAGCTACGACTGTAAATCGTTCGTTGTCTGCTGCAACGTCTGGTAACTAGTGCCAAGAGATGCAAACTCATCTCGCACTTGGATCATGCATGCGAACATCTGGCGAAAAGCAGTGTCGATGGTGGGTGATAAAATTAATGGTGTGATGAATGTAGATGTTGTGTGTGTGGGTGTCGATGCAAGGGGAAAGGGAAATGGGGAAGGGAAGGTGGATGCAGTGGTGATTGTGGAAAAATGTGTTGTGCCTAAATGTGATGGTGCAATAGGTGAGGTGAGTGGTGGTGGCACAGTGGGTGGTGATATGTCCATGTCACTGGATGTGGTGTCAAGTGCCGTGATTGTGAATAGTGGAGTGATAGTGGGTGCGTATGTGGGTGTAAATATAGGATTTACAAAAGTGGCAGAATAATTTACAGAAGGGCAATCTTGTACTGATTCATGGAGAGGAGAAAGAGAAAATGTGATTGATTGGGGAGGTGAGACTGGGGAGAAAGTCAATGGAGGTGGAAATGGAAATATGGGTCTTGAAGGTGTGGGGAAAGAAGGGAAGGATGGATGGAGAAATGGACTGGAGAGAAAGGTGGATGTTCGAGGAGGTAAGCTAGGTTGTGTAGGTGCGGCAAGGGTTAGAGGAATGGAGGCGACAAAGGCTTCTGCTACCACACTATCAAAGGATGTGGATGGTCGGGGAGAGGCAGGGTATATAGGAGAGACTGGAGGGATGGGAGGTGAAAGAGGAGCGATTCGGGTGGTGGGTACCTTGACAACTGTTGTGGTCTGTATCGTAGAGGTGTGAGGTGGGGAGTCGATGATGATTGTTTCTTCTGCCAAAGATTCTTCACAGATGAGACGGGCTTCCCTGGCTTGTTCTGAAGATTGGCCATCTGTTGGTACACGAATGTATTGACCTAGTTTGGATAGTAATCGAACTCGGCGTGGGTCAAACTGTGGTAGTGGTTTTCTTTGCAAATATCTTAATGCTTCATTTGTCCCTACTGACTTAACTAGTTCTCAGAAGCCTTTGATGTATGCTTCTTCGAAGCCTCCTGTGACGAGTTCTTGTTCTATAAGCGCTTGGCTCTCTTCCTCA
Source organism: Ceratopteris richardii (assembly GCA_020310875.1). Taxonomy (NCBI): domain Eukaryota; kingdom Viridiplantae; phylum Streptophyta; class Polypodiopsida; order Polypodiales; family Pteridaceae; genus Ceratopteris; species Ceratopteris richardii. The sequence goes on from CM035411.1 coordinate 65,515,607, forward strand.
TATAGCTTTTTACACGCCCACACTTTTTCCATGGTGTGATATAACTTCTTGATCGGCAAGGTGTAGGCTGTTGCTTCAAATGTTTCATCTTCGTAAGTGCTAGTGTCACCCTGGGTATCATTGTGTTGTTCTTGTTCATCCGTTTGCACATTCTCTTGAGATTCTTGGCTTCCTTGACTAGCTTCATCATCTCCATTGTCATCATCTGTTTTTGTCCTTTCTTCTTCTCACCTGGATACTACTTGTCCTTGCTATTGATCAGGGGGAGTAGTAGGGTAACTTGGTCGTTCATATTCCTGAGAGAAGAACTGGCCTTCGGAAAACTGAAATTCATTTGAAAAAGCATCCGGCATTTCAAAATCAAACGTGGTGTTCAGTGGTTCTGCTTCTAGATTGGGTATAGGGAACGAAAACGCTTCGGCACCAATAGTGGTCGGAATTTTTGTTGCAGTGGTGGTAGGTTCCTGAACTGATGTTGCCTGAGAGGTAACTGCACTGGTAGTGCCTTCTGTTATGACAGGTCGAGACAGGCATATGCAAATGGGTTGTATCACTGCAGGCGGTCCCATAGGAGATTGCTCTGGACAGGGTTCAGGCGATGGGGACTCTAAAACTTGTAGGCATGGTGGATAGATCCTCTCATGCGCTTGCCTGCTCGTCCCTTGCTAGATTTTCTGGCTTTCTTGGTTGTCCCTTTTTAATGCCTTCAACTCTTCACTTGTCATCGCACACTCTATTGGTAAGTCGTATGCTAAACACATACACACAATTCTCGTGAGAGCACAACATCCATGGATGATCTTTTTTCTTTCCCATCTGTGTTGCGCTAAATACAACTAATCAATAATCCAACTTGACAAATCTACTGTTTGAGGCCCAATACAAGCTAAATACAGTCCAAACCAAATGTGTTTGTGGGGCATGGTGAAGTGATCCTGAGCTGGGAATGCGAAATGTTGCATACAGATTCTTAGTGGCTTAGAGAGCTCAGGTGTGATTGCCGAAATATCTTCCCATTTAGTAACATCACCATGCTTCATAGGCTCTGGAATCAGCCTTTCTCGCTCTATCAGAGTATGCGTTCCATGTATCTTGATTGCAGCTCTAATCAAATCTTTAGAAAGATAAAACTTCTTAAACAGTGGGTCATTTACTAAAGACAGTAAAATGAATGTGCTTGGCAAATCCTTGTTCTCCAATGTTGTCAATGTGGTTACCAAGTAGTAGCATCTGTAGAAATCTGGTTTGGGCAACGGATCACTGAAGTACTCTGTAAAACCTGCTCTAGCCCAAACATGCTTTAAGTCCTCCGTATTCTCGAGTGCTTCAAACTCTCTGGAGAAGAACTGATACTTGCCCCATTTACTATTGTCAAAGGTCAAATTGGCATCGAAAATAAAATCTGCATCTGGCAAAGGTCCTACTAAACCTTGGAACCAATGTGAATTGTGATGGACCTTTTTCGTGTATCCCCTTGGTGGAATCAATGGGCATCGGTCCTGGGAATCCTTGGAATTCCGGTGGCTGTGATGTAGGATGTGGTTCAGCCAGTAATTCGCCAATATCTGCCATGGGTACACTGGGACCAGCTTCAGGTGGTCCTTCTGCCTGCAATGATGAATGATGCGAGTGTGTAGAAGATCTGCTACAAAAGATTAGCACATTAGTATGGAAATTAATCATGATCCCATTAAAGTGAGACCGCAATCCCTTTCCATAACCGATGTGTAACCCGTGTAGCCGAGTGTTGTGATGTGGTTTATGGAATAATGTTTGCAAATCTAGTGCAGGTCTCTAGACACCTACATGTGTCAAATAATGCATATGTTGCTTGATGAGATGTCGTTACAAGTGATATTGAGTGTAGTGTGTGAATTTGTACAAGGTTCAGTTTTGAATGAGTTATTACAAGGGTAGTGTTTCGTCGGGGTGGGAGTAGTGTTAGACAACGGTTTCTGAGAAGATAGCTGGATACGTTTCGGTATCCATTTCCGAAGAGTTGCTGAGTGGGTGGTATGTGTGTGCTGGGGGACAAAAACTGATATTGGATGTGGTGGTGGTGAGGGGTGAAAAGATTTTTGAGGGGTATATATTACATGGCTTGAGGGTTGAGCTATGATACAATGTTTGGGTACCCAAATCTGCATGGGTGTGGGTCGATTCGTAAGGTACTTCTTGGTGATCCAAATCTGTCGACTGTTCGTACTTGTAGAAGAAGGTCGAGGAGATGTCAGATGTTGATTCTGCTTCTGCCTGGAATTCTTCTTGTCAATGTCTGCTTTGTTGAAATCTGGCGGTGCTTTCTGTCCTTTTGGCACCTATATTTTTCTCGTGCTGCTTGCTCAGTTATGCTGATACTGCTTTCCTCTTTGTGTCATCTAATATTGTTGTCGGTCTGGGTTCCTCCGTTGTGGTTGAGTCCTTTGTGGTCGAGGTTGAGAGGTCGGATGGACACTCTGCTTTGGAAAATAAGGGAGGTCCAACACTTGCAAAACCTTCCCATTAGGAAGTGCATTGTTTTGTATCAAAAATCTAGGCCAATCCATAGTAAGTGTGGAAGGATGGGCACTGCAGGGTGTTTTGCCCATGTGGTTGCTGATGGAGTCCACCTGACCGCTGATGCAACCCACCTGACCACCAATTGCCCCCACTTGTCTGCTGTTGGAAGACCAGGAGAAAATCTATTGCCATTTTCTTGTTTGGCCCCTATCCATCGGCAAGCTCTCATGGGTTGACTTTGGAATGAGCGTGCTTAACCGAGTGATCTAGGGTTCTAGGGTTACATACCTCTGGGGGAGTGTTGTTAGGGAATTCAAGTGGTATCACTCGCTGCCGATCTAAGGTTCCAATCTGCAAGGAGCCTTGTCTAAGATTTAGGTCCACTGAGTGATTGTATAGACAATCTTGGCCAAGGATTAGGGGTTCTATCAGTTCATCATCATGGCACACTAGTAGCTTTGCTGTCATGGTCACTTCTTTTATGAGGATAGGAACGTCCACCTCACCCATGCAAGGGGTTTACATGCCCCCTAACCCTATGAGGTATGCCTCAATTGGCCGCATTTCTATTCCTGAATCCTTATAGTGGGACCATCTAATCGCACTAGTCGCAGCACCTGAATCAATTAAAGCCCTGAGTTCTTGGCAAGGGTTGTCGTGCTCTAGCTTGAGTGTAATGAACGGTCTCCTGTCCACTATGCTAGGATGAGTACTTGACTTTTACTTGACACATGGCCATGGGGTATCTGGGTGTTATTTCCAGATGGTTATAATGTTCTCTCCCTAGTCCTTCTCTTCTTAACTTCATGCGCTTAATGTGTTCTATAACTTCTGCTGAGCTTCAGCTCATATTCTATTTTCTTCCTCCTTACGCTTCTTTGCCAACGTGAGTTTTCTAAGCATGTCCTCAGTAAGAGGTTCCTGGTATAACTTGACTCTACAGCCACTAATGTAATTAGGCATTATGTCTCCTTCTAGGGTGGCTAATTGTACTGCTCCACTTGTTGAGAGTCTTTTAATGATCATAGGTCCATAACCTCGCTTTTCTAATTTCTGTGCGTGTTGTTTCAACGTATATACTAGGACTAAATCTCCTTCTTTTAAGCCTTTATCTTTCACATGTGCATCAAAATAGGCTTTCTGTCGCTTCTTTGTTGCATATATTCCTGTTGCTGCTTTCAGTCTGGTTTCTCCTAATCGTTCCAAGTCCATTATTCTTGCTGATAATTCATGGCGGGTCCACTGATGTTCTTGTGCAACCTTAAGGGTCGGTATCAAGAAGTCCAAAGGAAGCACATCATTTTGACCAAAAACCATCTGAAAGGGAGTTGCATTGAGTACGGTCTTGTAGGCCACTCGATATGCCCAAACAGTGTGGTGTAACTGTTTGTCCCAATCTGAACGTTTGTTGTTCATGAGTTTCGTCAGTAGATTACAAAGGATCTTGTTAGTACTTTCTGCTTTACCATTGGCGTGAGAATGATATGGTGCAAATTTCTTGTGAATCACCATAAAATCCTATAACAAATATTGAATGACTTGGTTTAGAAAGTGAGTTCCTCGATCGCTCACTAACTCTATAGGTAATCCATATCTTGTAAAGACATTTTCAAATAAGAATTTTGCAGTCGTATGTGCATCGTTCTTTTTTGTGGCCTTTGCCTCTACCCATTTGGTAAGATAATCTGTCACAACAATAATGTATTCAGCATGTGTACCTTTTGCAGGGGGGTTAATGGGTCCTACAAAGTCTATACCCCACTTAGAAAATGCATGTCCTCCCATCATGGGTTTCAATGGCATTTCATCTCTGCGAGTAGGAAATTGAGTTCTTTGGCACACATCACATCTCTTAACATAGGTATGTGCATCCATGTGAAGAGTGGGCCACCATAATCCTGCAAAGAGGATGGCTTTGATTATCCTGTCAGGGCCAAAATGACCTCTTGCAACACCTTGGTGTGCAGTCTCTAATACGCTCAGATAATCGATTTCATGAACATATTGTCCTAGGTATCCGTCTCGTCCTCGTTTGTATAGATTGTCGCCAATAAGTCAGTAGCCTTGAGCTTCCTGCTCTAGACTTCATTGTCGTGCTAAGGTCATTCCTTGAGGGAATGTTTTCGTCCTCAAGTACGTCACTAAAGGTTCACTCCATTCTGGTGTGAGACACGTGATATAATGTAGCATGTTCTACTGGTGGTTTTTCACAACAAACCGGACATTCTTTATACATCTTATAGACATCTGCCTCCATAGAAGGCCAATATACTCCTAGTCTATGCAGAGTCTGCAACGTACGCTGTTTTGAACTATGTTGCCTTAAGGCACCTACGTATGCTAATTGCAGCCAATTCGCATGTTCTAATTCATCTACACAACAAGAAAGAATCTTTTGATTATCCTGTTTATATATACTTCCTGCTATTATTTGATATCTTTGTGACTTGGTAATCTCTCCTTCCTTGATCCTTATCCTAGGATTCTTGGGTCCATATGTGCGAATAGGGACAATAGGCTTAGCCCATCCTCGTACTATCTTCAGGTTAAAAAAATATGCATCTGGTAATTCATCCGCTATTCCTTGAGGAGCTTCTCCTATGGTTAATCTTGAAAGGTGGTCAGCTCTGAGGTGTGTCCTTCCCTTCCTGACTACTACTTCAAAGTCATACTCCATGAGCAATAGAAACCAACGTATCAGTCGTCCTGTATTACATGGCTTATTGACTAAGTACAATAACGCTTGATGATCTATAAAGAATTTGAACTTGTTTGCCAACAAATAATGTCTGAATTTCTTCACGGCGTAGATCATTCCTAATCCCTCTCGTTCTAAAGTGGTGTAATTTCTTTCTCCTGCATTTAACTGTCTGCTTGCATAAGCTATGGGGAGGTCTATATTTCCTTCGTTCGTGGCTTGTGCTAACACACATCCTATGGCATAGTTGGATGCATCCACATGTACATGGAATGGCTTGCTCCAATATGGGGTTGTTAATATAGGTGGTGAGCACAAATGTCGTTTAATTTCCTTGAATGAGTTCTCACACTCGTCTGTCCATTCAAACTTGGTCAAAAGAGAGTACAATGGCTTGGCTATGATTGCATACATGTGTATGAATTGTCTATAATAACCACAATGACCCATAAATTCCTATACCTCTTTTACGTTATTTGGTCTAGGTAGATCTGCAATTACTTTCACTTTTTCTTCGTCCGTAGAGATTCCATTCTTTGACACAATGTGTCCAAGAATTTTGCCTTGTCTGACCATGAAAATGCACTTTTCTAGGTTCAGACAAACCTGATATTCTTGGCATTTGTCAAATACTTGCCTTAATTCTAGGCTATGAGTCTGCCTTATATTCAAATGTGCACATATGTCATCGACATAAACTTCCAAATTCTTGCATAAGAATTCCTTAAAAACATGACACATGAGTCGTTGGAAAGTGGCGGGTGCATTTGTTAAGCCAAATGGCATCACACGAAATGCAAATATGCCCCATTCTGTGGTAAAGGTTGTTTTGTGTTGATCTTCTGGAGCAATATAGCCTTAGAAACCATCAAAAAAGCTATAAACTTCCTTGCCCGCAACTCTTTCCAATAAGTGTTCCGTGATAGGAAGAGGACAACTGTCTCTAATCGTGGCGGCATTAACTTTTTTAAGGTTAATACACACACTCAAGTTTCCATTCTTCTTGGGCACTACCACAATGGGGGATACCCATTCGGTATGCTCAATTTCATAAATGAATCCTGCTTCTATCAAACGATCTATTTCTTCTTTAATCTTCGCAGCGTAGTTATCATTGTATGTGTATGGTTTCTGTTTCATAGGTTTTGCATATGGAGTCATAGGGATTCTATGGGAACATATATCCGGTCTACTCCTTTCAAGTCTTTGTAACTTCAAGCGAACACATATGTATATTCTCGCAATAGGGCAACTAACTCTTCTTCTTCTTCATTAGTCAAATCATGCCCTATATATGTACATTTTTCTTCTTCTCCTTCTATGGGGACTATGAATTTTTTGGTTTTCTCTCGGTTATCATATACTTCTCCACATTAGGGAAAAAAATGAACCCTGCATGGGCCTTTTGGATTAAGGAGTGATTAGTGATGGACCAATGAGAGGAGGGTGGTGGACACAGTTTATAGCCTATAAATCACTAGGCTGAAGGGGGATGAGGGGACAGGATTCCCCTATGTTCAGGTTTTGCCTCTAGAGAGAGAAAGGAATCTCGTAACTTACCTGGGCCCAAAAATTCAAAATTTTCAAAAAGTTATAAAACTCATCATAACACCATTTAATGGTCCCCCAACCACTTTTTAGGATCAAAAGTGCTATTTTTGGGTTCTAAATCAAAATCCGTGCATGAACTGAAGTGAAAAAAGTGACTTTTTCAAAAATAACTCAAAATGCAACTTTCTCCCTCCAAAACCTCCCATTTTCATACCCAGGTCCCAAAAAGTCATCTCTTTCCACTACTTTCTCTCCCTAGCACAGCATTGCAGCTCCTGCATCTCCATTTCTTTCTCTATGCATCATCTTCTTTGAATTCCTACTGTCATTTCCATAGCCTGATCTCCAATGGAGAAACCTAAATCTCATAGACGTCCAAAAGATGAGGTTATCGCGATAAAATGTCACAATATCAAGGCTCCAGAGGGATTTTGGTTAGGACAGGAGTTTTGCAAAGGTGCATGGGTGTACATGCAACCCTCTGGTGTTGGTCCTCACCGTGTGAGAGATCGTGGAAACTTGGATCTTCATTGGAAAGGGAAGTTACTAGGCTTCAAAAAGCTCAAAAATGGTGAAACTGTTGCCATTGTACAACATGTGTTCACAATGTCAACCATGAAATTGGAAAACTCAAACAAAATGAGATATCCTATCAACTGTAAGTATTACTCATTGACTTTTGTCCAAATTTCAGAATATACCTAGCTAAGTTGTGTATTTTTTTGTTGTAGACATATTTCCTTCTACCTTGGTGGAAGAGCAACCACTTCATAGTCTTACAGGTACTTTCCAAGCATTGCATGCAGATGTTGGGTCGATAGTCTTTCCACAAGCCCGTCCTGCTCAGCTATTATGTGAGAGAGTTTTCTTTTACACACATACATATGTTGTACCCTCTTCATCAAATGATTTTGGCAAGTTAGAGATGATTAAGGTAGATTCTCTCTTAAAGCTTGAGTGGCCGCAACCTGATGTATGGACATTAACATCTTTGAAGCATAAGATGGTGATGGACATACACAACTCTTTGAAATTTACAAGAGTTTCAAGATCTATAGGATTACATTGGTGTGTTCCTGTTCATTGTTTTGTACATTTATTTCAGATATTCACAATTCTAGAGACGTCAACAATGTTCATGTTAAAAGATATCACGTATGAGCAGGTAGAGTGTTTGCTAGGTGAAAAATGGGGACTTGTAGAAGGATGCACCAAAGGGGATAGATACATTTGTAAAATTGGTGCAAGAGGCATAGGATTTCGATACTTGAAACATCGTACTTCATTGTACATTAGATTCTATTATGATCGTTGGATGTGTAAACTTGGTGAATGGATACCATTACAAAGTTCTGAGGGTGTTTTAATTTCATTTGAAATTAAGATAAATCTACCCAACAATGAAATGGAAGTTATTTCAGTAAATCATCATTGGACTCTTGCCAACGTGAGAGAACATCTAGTAATCATGGGATTTGAGGATCTGGATCAATCAAAGTTCAGAATACAAGGGCATAAGGTAAGTAGCATATGGTATTTCTTCTTTTGTTTATACAAATTCTTACACTCAAATATGTTCATTTAAAGTTTTCTATTTGTCTGCAGATTGGTAAGAGGTTGGAGGATAAAATTAAAGTCCTCCTTGAATGGAGTGTGGATGGAACTCAACTTTCATTGTCATAGCTCAAGGACTATTTGAGTGCTATAGTGTACACACACCTATGTTCCATTTATAATCCTACATCTGCAACAATGTATTTAACATGCAAGACATGTAGCATGTAAAATTTTTTGATCTCAATATGATGTACAATTTGCCAAATCTTTGGTTTTTCCAATGGCAATTTATTATAATTTTAAAGTTCTGAGAATTTTTTTTTTCTATTGTGTTGTCGTGTATCTTATTCTGGTTAATGATTCTGTTCAATCTTTTTATGAGCAAAAGTTTTTTTTCTGAGAGTTCTGTGCATGATTGTTTTATTTGAAGGTATCAGTTTTAGTTTTAAAATGGGTCCCACTCACTTTAAAATTTTGAAACTACTATAAAAGCAACACTTATTCTCTCATTTCTCACTTTTGCAACGAAGAAGAGCTACAATCACTAGCAGAGTACGCACACAAGCTAGCATCACGCGCAATGGCTGCCGCATCCTCCAGTACCCTGCAACTCAAACGTCCACGTGAACTCTTCAATGAGTTCTTGGAATCAACTGAGTTCAAAGGTCAGAACCACTTGTATGACCTACTGTCTAGGGTCCCTGATCTAGACAAAACAATTCAACTGAACTCTGATGTGCTCAAGGAAATCATAGAGTTCCTTGAGTACTACATCTTGCGTTTTTCTATAGAAATACCGCCTTATGAGGGTAAATGGGTTCCATGTGACCTTCTACTCTACATACATAGAGGCGATGAAGCCTTCATGGAGCGCCTTAAGCGCTTCATGGCAATTGCGGAAACTGCTGGGCACTTACTAGATGACTCTGTGCCATTAGTAAAAAAACTTAACAAAAAGAAGAGGATGGGTACAAAGTACCTATCCTACACTGCAACAACATATTTTATTATTAATGAGGAGCCGGAACCTACACCTGTTGAGCTCCCCAACCTTGCCACTGGGGGTTTTGTTAAGGAGAAGAATGAGCCTCAACCAGAGGCCATAAATTTTTCCAAAGAAAGCATTACAATCCACCAAGAATTCCCTGGTGGTGTTGAGGATAAACTACATGTGCAATCAAGCATGGAGGAGGCCCCCCCTTCAAATCTCAACCCCTCTGAGCCCACATTACCAGAGGTGGAACTTGAATATCTCTCCTGCATCGTTGTGGATGGAGAGGAATTTATTTTACTCCATGACATTGAGAAGGCATTCGGTCTACGTCTAGATGAATGCTTGAGTATTTTCTCCACAATGTCAGATGTTCCACTTGACAACACATCTGACATACTTGAAAAGAAGTCCATCCTACTTGGGGATTCTGTGGCAGACACCATATCAATGGTGTGTGCTGATATTTTAAATGATGACAACAATTCTACTACAGAGGAGGAGTTCAGTGCAGCACAGGAGAGGATACTGAAGCAAAAAATTCCTACATCCCATGTAGCAGAGCAGAGTGGCATGGCCCACTCTAGCATTGATCTTGATGCCCCTGGAAGAGGGGAGGAAGAAGACAAGCTTCATGATGTAAGTGGTAATTGAATTAAATAAATCGATAATTTTAAGTTAACATTGTAAGAGCTTGAATTCTCATTTGTTCTTAACAGGAAGCAATTGAGCTCGACAAGTTCGCAGCAAGGTCTGGTGGGGATCGAGCTTCTCGTGGGAGTGGTGCATCCTTGGCAAACTACATCGGAAAGTTGCCAAAGGATGATTTTGTTATCATACACAAAGACTACAGTCCCGATGGGCACTTCATCACTTGGTGCTTGAAGGCCCTTAGCAAGATTTTGTGTTTATGTACAATTACCCAAGGCACTAATTGTGTCATTTTGGTTAGGAAATCCTTAGTTGTAACTACTTTAGGACTTAATTTTAGAGGAAAAGTATTAGGGCAAATAGGTATCGCCATGAGTCTTGGAATGCAAGACCCCCATGTAATATCAAGATCTGTATTGACTTACCAGCTGCCTCAATCTCTCCAAAGGAGAAAGAAAGTTGTGGAGAAATTGAAGGCAGTTGAGAAATGATGTAATGTCTTGATAATACAAACTTTTTTTTTTCATCATTTGTCTACTTCTGTATATGAATGTGCTAAAAAATTGAACTTATCTTCTCTCCACAAATTGTATCTAATTGGGGGTCTTTGTATTGTGCTTTGGTCCTCTGTATGATTATATGCTTAAAAAAGGCCAAAAAAGCCCCAGCCACAGAAACGCGGGAAACAGCCCTGCAAAAATTTTGCAGGGCTGTTTCCCGCGTTTCTGTGGCTGGGGCTTTTTTGGCCTTATCTAGTGTTTTTAGGTGCTACAATACATAGGAAACTATGTAATTTCATATTTTCAATTGGTTTTGGTATTATCAGGACCAGAAGTTTTCAGTAGGGTATAAACTCAGCCTTTAGTAGCTAAAGATCTCATTTCCTATAGGGTATAACCTCTTAATACCTAGACCATTGCATCTCTACCATATGTCTTATGCTTACCAAAGACCAAATATTGCAAAAAAAACCCCAGCCACAGAAACGCGGGATTCAGCCCTGCAAAAATTTTGCAGGGCTGAATCCCGCGTTTCTGTGGCTGGGGGTTTTTTGGTATGAAAAGGACATGTTGCACACCAGTATGTAGAAAAGGAACATATCTAGTCATAAAACAATAGGCAAGTGCATGCATGTTTAACTAAATCCATATATAATTGACTGAAAGAGAGAGAGAGAGAGAGAGAGAGAGAGTGAGAGAGAAAAAAGAGACAAAGAATATAAGTCAAAACAAAATTTTCTATTATCCATTGTATTACATCGCAAAGTAGCCTATCATAGGGTATAATATACACATCATGGGTTATTTCCTCTAATTCTTCTTGCTAGCTGAATGTCCTTCGGTTGTATGGTTACTCTCTTGGCATGGATAGCACAGAGGTTAGAGTCCTCAAGCATGGAGATGAGGTAGGCCTCAGCTGCCTCTTGAAGTGCTTCAAGTGCTATCCCTTGTATTCTTAGACCTCCTTGGTAGCTTTGTAGTTCCTCTTTCACTACCCTTGCAAAAGCTCTTCGTGGTATGAGTAGTTCAACGGACTTTTGGTAGTGTCGTATCTCTGCAAAAGCCCTGCAGTGCTTCCTTCGTCTTTGTGGAGCTCTTGGGTTGGGAGGTATGTTTGGCTGGCGTTGAGGTCGACGTCGAGGTTGATAGTTTTTTTTCTCCGATGTACACGATGTGAGGGCCCAGCTTCATCTTGCACATTTTGTTGTTGATGTGGTTGTTGACTTTGCTCTCTTTCCTCCTCTGTTGGTATTTGCCCTTGTCCTTGTGGAAGTGTCTTACCTCCATGTGTCACCCTATGGCTCGTTGGTATTTGCATATCATTCCATGGTGGTTGATTGTTGCTTTCCTCATATGGGGATGAATCTTCGTCGCTCTCTGGTACACTCCTTCTGATCAACTTCTGTTTGGGTCTTGATTTGATGGGTGTCCTTGTTGGTGGCTCATCATCTGAAATGGCCTCTGATCGTCCTGGAGTGTAATAATCTTGTCTATTGGAAACTTCATTTTCTCGCACTGAATTGCTCCCAGGTGGTGTGCCATCGTGCGACACAGGCACAGATGTGCTCTGGGAACGACTTCGAGGCCTTTGGGGAGGTTGCAACCATGGTGGGCGTTGTGTCCCTAGATGAGGGCTAGGAAAGAAGACGCGATCTTTCCTTGCAGTTTGCTTGGTGCGTGCCATTCTCTTGAGTTGCAAAAAGTGTGAAATGAAGTGAGTTCTCTCTATTTATAGAGTTTTTTAAAAAACTGTTTGTTCACACTAGAACGGACAAAACCTGTTTAAAACCATACAGAATATTATATATTAAATAATAACACATTGAAATCAAGATTACAATAATCATATGTATTACCACATAATGGGAAATAGCGAATTCACTTTACTTCCAAGCTGAGCCTTCTCGTTGTCTCCTTGCACGCCACTGAGCATGATGAAGAGGACCTAACGATGACTTCCATTTCTCACTGGCAATGTTGTGTTGCATCTTTCTTGCAAGTTTTGCCAATTTTGAATCCCTAAGTCGTTCCACAAAAAACTTTCTCGAGAATGTAGTGCGGTAAAACCAATTAAACATCTCCTCCATGTAGTTTGATTGCATTGGGCCACCACCATGTCGGGTGTTTTTGAAGTAGACACCCCTCGCTTTGTAGTGTGACTTTTCCATTCCTTGGGTACTGAAAATCTCTAATGACCCATATCGATGCATGAAAAAAGCTCCATGTGCAAACAAAATATGCTAAAAATTGTTAAGTACATTGGAAAAAGGTAAGTGCAATGAACACTTGTAGAAAAAGATTACACTTACAATGTAGTGTGTTATATTGCTCTCTCCCCAACATTGAATGAAACACTTGGTGAACTCCACTAATGTTTCTTGAAACATTTGACGTTGAATAGCACTAGACCTAGTCAGACCCATTAAGCCTACAACCTTATCAAAGCTCGACCAAACTTTCTTTCTCTTATTACAAAGATCAACTTGAGAGTCATTGTCTGTTGTGATCATGCATAGGTCTTTCCACAGCTCATAACGTTCATTATTTTGAGTGCTAGTACCTCTTCTAAAAAAATGTCTTGCTTTATTCCCTGTCATTGACACTTGTTGCAAGCTATCTTGAGATTCTCCAACTTTCTTAACAACTAGGGTTACGTTTCCACCATGACAACCAATTGAATTAAGAAGTTCCTCCAATTTCTTTATAGCTTGAATAGATTTATCAACTGGCTTCATGGCAAATGCGTATTCTATATGGAGCTTCAATAGTCTATCAAAAATTCTCATGAAGGCATGCAAGGTGCAAAAGTGGACATTGACTAAAGGGAATGGAATAATGGGATTCCAATCCTTATCTCACATGTCACGATTAGGTGTACCTAACATGGGACACCTCATTAAAGGTGTATCCCATTCAGCAGATGGAGTTGCATCTGTGTCATCAACTAAATCATCTATGTTGTTTTGTTTTCTCTTTGTTCGTTTATAACCTCGTGTACAATATGGACAAGGATAGAGAGTAGATGCACCTTGTTTGCACCCTAACATGCATTTGATAGTCTTTAAGTCTCCACCTAAGTGCCACTCTACTTCAAAATCACCAAGGCTTTCTACATTGATTTTGGCACCATGAATTTGAGAAGTTATCACCTCTGTGATCCATGGGATCCTATTGAAAATCCATGTAAGAACATCATTGGATTCTTTAGGTACTTCAATAGCACCTAACCACCATATATCTTTCTCTGATTGGACACTATATGTAAAGTGATGGGTAGATTCTTCACTATCATCAATAATAGCATGGGCCATAGCTTCGTTCATGAGTGTCACACTAAGTCTCTCCATACGGCGTCCCTTTATGATTTGACATTCGTCTAGCTTCAATACAAACTTGAGTTTGGAACCACAATCTACATCAAATAACAAACATTATATTATTAAAAATACTATGAATGTCATTATCAAAACAATGGATATACCTTGAAGTGTGGATTTGTAAAATTTAACCATTTCCTTTTGGAGCCTCTCCAAATTGACAAATATGTTGTTGTACTTTGTGTAGATGAATCCCTGTCTAGATGTGTTTTTCAACTCTTTCTTTGATGTAGATGAATGATAAATGGATGCAGGCATAACATCTTCTATATGCAGGTAATTGCCAAGAGTATTGGCTACATCCTCATTGGTTATCTTCTTCCTCACAGGTACCTTGTAAGGGCATGGAAAAATGCTCTGGAAAATACCTTTGTTTTGTAGAGCCTGCTTCAAAAGATTGTACAATGCAGTGTACGCTCTAGTACTAACACCTGCTTCATCACATACCATCTGTACCTCACTAGGACTAATAATATCTTCTAAGTTGCCTGCAAAATCTTTAATCACTTGGGTTTTGATGTGATTTCCTATTGGTGACTCCAAGATCATAAGCACATGTTTGTTGCTAAGACAAGAATTCAGAAACTTCAATTGATCCTCCATTGTTGAGGAAGCACTCGCATCTTCAACAAATGATCTGCACAATAAGAATCTCAATCTAAAAGTCTTTTAACATAACTAAACAAAGGAAATACATACCTAAGTGCGTAAACACGTCGCTTCCGTGCTCCACCACCAGTTGAAAGAGCTTGAAAGGATGATAATGGTCGTTTCCTAAATCTCATCCCAAGTGGAGTCTCTTTTAGTTGTGTAAGATTGGCTTTCAACTTTGTAATTGTGCTCTCCTTTTCTTCCACATCTTGTTTGAGACTATTATTGTGCTCATCCAAAGATTTGATAGCACTTTCTAAAGTGTGTATAGCACTCTCTAAACTGTGTATCTTGAAATGGTTGTGCTGACATTGTTGCATCCAATAATTTGCTATAGATGTAGAATGGTTAGACGATCGCTTGCAATAGCCTAGGAGTCCATCTTCACCGGAACCAAGGAATTGTAGAAATGTGGAGATAGTATGGAATCTAGGATGAACATTAGCCATTGGATCCAAGGGATACAAAGCACCATGGACCCAAAGATCAATATTCTTCTCTCCAGCTGCACGTCGTGCATTTTGAGAATCTATGTCATTGCTACCTCTAGTTGTTGGTGCAAATTCTGTAGGAACACGAACATGTACACTCTTTGAGTGAGGAGCACGCGTTGGTGCTGGTGTCATGTTCGTAATACATGTGAGCACCATGATGTTCCAAAACTCCAGCACCGAATGGGAAGAAGCACACAGATGGCTGGAATGGCTAGTACAGTAGCTATGTGCAAGAAAAAAAGTGTGTTTTGGTATGTGGATAGGTCAAAATGACTTTTTTCAGTATGTTCGAGGGAAAATGAGTTTTTTTTCAAAAATTCATGTTTTGGGGCAACCAAAGTTACGAGTTTGATGATGTGGCACTTAACTTTTGGAGGGATTTTAAAAAGTATGTTTTTTAAGTATTTTTTATAAAAATAAGTCTAAAAAAATTAAGTTCTGACATATACATAAAAGTATGGGCCATTTTGAATAAAGAATAGCTGAAAAAGAGACTTTTTCAGAAAACTCATTTTTTTATTCATAAAGATGGACGGATTTGATGAGGTGGAAAGTGGTTTTTCTCTCTCTCTATGTGCAGAAGAGAGAGAAGGTCCTAGCTCAGCCTAAAAAAAAGCCTACTTCAGCCTACCAAAAAGTGCTCTATTAAATGCACTTTGTCCCCTTAACAAAGTACAAGATTAAGCTTAATCCCTAAAAATTAGGAATCCTTACAAGGCCCATGCAGGGTTCACTTTTTTTCCTAATGAACGTCAAACTTTCTGTTAGGCATTCGTACCATGATTCATCTATCTTCTATTTCATACTTCTTGAAATTCTCCGGTACCTCAAACAAGGATTCTTCTTCTTCAGACGTGATTTCTTTCTTCTTTCTTTTCTTTCCTTTGCTTTTGGCAGTCACTTGAGTGGTTAACCTCACATCATTCATAATTTCTTCGTGTCTCTGAGGGTGAGCTTCTACTTCGTAGAAATATTCCTCATCCAATGCAAAAGGAGGGTCCATAATAATTGACTCTAGATCAAAGTCGCATGCACCCTCAAATGCATTAGTGCTAGGTTTGCATTCTTGAATAAGGAAATCACACATGATTGGCTCTATTGTGAAGACTGAAAGGTCATAGCCATCCTCGTCACAGTGGGGTGTCCATTGTTCTTCGTGGATGGCTACGTCCATTGTTGCTAATATTTTTGCCCAACCATGAGGCTCAAATTCTTCGTCTGGAAATACTATAGGTGCATAAACTGGGTCTTGAAGGGTTCGTGGATGTTGTTCTGAACCTAAGGTTCTGGCTTCTAACCATTCTTCTTCTTGTTTTGCTATCTTACACATCCATAGATGAGTATCCTCGTGCAACCATGAGGGATCTGACTCCAATGAGTGTACTGACTCCGTTTCTATCTGTGTCTTATGCATGGTGTTCCATTGTATTGAGGGTACATCTCGATATGAATAGTCTTTAAGATTGACTTTAGTAGTCACTCTTAAATGTTGCAAGTACAAAGAATTAGTTCCCCAATCTTGTACAATTTGTAACTGACGCATGAATGGTCGTCCTAAAATCATCTCGTACACATGATTTTTCCCAAAGTCACAAATGGCAAAAGTATGCTCGAACTCCACACCACAAGTGGTGAGAGATATGCCTTCTAGTAAGCCTAATGGTTTCTCTATATGTCCGTCAGCCATTTGTAGCTTCATCCTCGTGGGTCTTAATGTTGGCTTACCCCAACGTTTCCATAAAGTGGTCGCTACTCCGGCTCTTGAATCTAAGATGGCTTTGGTGGTGTAGCCCTGATGGGTTATTGGAAGATAAGTGTTACCTTCCTCTCCTTCACTTACCTCTCCGATTCTTTCTACGGGCATCTCCGGTACCTTCTTGTGTGATCCTATCTGTGAGGGGGTAGTAGCAAGCTCAGGTAATTGATTTGCTACATGTTTCCACAGTTCTGGTTTAACCTTCAACAACTCCTCTAGAGTGAGATGACACTGTACTTTGGTATTCTTGATTACTTCCGTGTTTCTAGGGATTACTGATTCTTCATTCCTCACTATTATCGTGGGTGCTCTCATGCTAATAGACTTTGCTTCCCAAAGTCGTGTGAACTGAGGTAATTCTTGCAAAGAATTTGATTCAAACTTGTGTGTTCACTCAGTTGCTCTTCCTCTACATCATCGTAGATAGAGGGGATGTCTTGGGGAAATTGCTCTTGCAAGTCATCTATTTCTTGAATAGGAGGATAGGTTCCTTGTTCTTTTCTCCACTTTTCTTCTTGGATTTCTCTTAGAAATTCATGTGAATATTTATGTATGGAAGAGAGGTTGTCTTCATCTTCTGTATTGGGTACTTGAGACAAGGATGGTGCATTCTTTTCGGGTGTTTCCGAGGCAATACGGTTCCTATGCAGATTCTTTTTCTCCTTGCTTTCGATCAAGTATTCTAACCTCTCCATTAGTCCTTGAAAGTGTAATTCAGGTTTTGCCATGTTATTCCAATTAAGATATCGAGAAGCTTCGAACATAGTTTGTGCTAATTCTACCATCTTCATACAAAGTTTAGTTCTCTCAATTTCTAAATCTGCTCGAGGGTAGTTCTTACTCATTTCAGCTATCTGGGGTCCTTCCTTTAATCTTGCTTGATATGCACAAAACATCATGTCTAGGTTTTCTGGTATGGGTTCCGCTAAAACTGATCCTGGTCTCTGAGCTGGATTCTCCTTATTCAATTCTTGTGAAGTCAATTCTAGGACCTTGGCTCTAGATTGCTTTAAACTTCCTTCCAACTCAGTTATCTTTTTACTCCACTTTCTCTTAATCCTTTCTCTAGAATCTTTCCAAGATTTTTTCTTCTTGTTACCAGACTCTCCAACTTCACTAGTTTTTGCTATCTTTTCCGGATTAGGCTGTTGATTTTGTAAGAGAGCCAAGGCTCTCGTTATAGCTTAGATAGGCACGTATGTAGGGTTGGATCCATCTACATTGTGCACAACGCCTATCACATTGATGGGTGTCACTTTTGAAACATTGCTAGGGTTCTTGGGACAATCTTTTATGACATGCTCCTTACCACACTCGGCACAAAAGCCTTGTATGTTATAGTATTGTGACTATCTTGCTATCGGAGGATGTGGACAATTCTTTATGAAATGATCTCCTTGGCACCTAAAGCATGGTCCTCTAGGGCCCTGTGGTCTTTTCTGTCTCAATTGGGGCCGTGGATTAGGGTTTTTGTACATCACGTTAGCATAGTTGGGCTCCAAACTAGGTTCCAATGGTGGGCTATTGTATAGATATGTTTCCACATGTTCTAGTGACTCTGTGTAATATGCGGGTGGACTATCTACATGTGTAGAGTCAAAACTATTGGAATTAGGGTCACTTTCTATGATCAGGGGTGAAGAAGGCACTAAAGCCCTATTGAGGTTCTCTTCTGCAACAGCGTATTTGACTGAGATGACATTCGCTGGTGGGGGTGGCTGCTGAGCTAAAATGGGCTATGGACTATGTTGAGCCTGATAAGGATAGTTTTGGGGAGGCCTATAGTAATGAGGTTGAGCATTGTATTGACCTTGATACCTACCTGGTATGCTTGCGGGTAGTTCTCTCGTACTGCTTGTTTGTTGTAAGGGCAGTCCTGAGCCCTGTGATTCCTGTATCATCTCTCAATTGTAGAGTATTGGCCACTAAGGTTGGATTGCATTTGTGTTGCATTGGGACACACATTCGCCATGTGATCTCCATCACAGGTGTAACAACGCTTGTTTGTTGTCAACCTAGGCATCTGTTTACTAGAAACTCCTAGTTCTGGGCCACTTTTTCTGCTAGATCTTCTATCAAGCTACACAATTTTGAGGAGGCTAGAGATGAACAATCTGAGTCTTTATAGACCTTTGAGAGTTCCAACTTGTCTCCAAGGTTGTCCTCAATGTCTATACAAATTTTCACACACTACTCTAATGTTCTTGGTTCCTTCAAGTATACATAGGAGCGTAGTTTAGAGCTCAAGAGGCCATCTAAAAATAATGATACTTGCTTGGCGTGTGAGGGTAACTCTTGCATTGGACACCTTTCCACATATTGTCTAAACCTACGTCCTACAAGTCTAATTGTTTCCTGAGGGGTCTGTTTGAAGCTATGAATCAACGAAGATGTATCATGCCTGATCCCACTTTTGGAGAATTCCATGATGAATGGCTCTAAGAAGTGATGGATATCTCTAAATTACCTCTGTTGCAATGGTTGAAACCAAGTTAAAGTGGTGTTCTTTAACATTAGACCAAATGCATTATATTGCGTGAACATCTCGTCTACTTGCTCTGCTCGTAGCACGTGCTTAAATTCCACAACATGATCATAGGGATCTCCTATCCCATCAAAGTAGTTTTTCATGGACTTTACTAGCTGAGTGGGTCTTAGTACCCTTGGGTGTTCACGTGGTCTAGGTAGAGGAAAATCATCTGTACCACCTAGTACTCTAGGTTTCCTTTGTCTTTCCACTCTATCAGTGTTCGTGGTTGTTTTATCTCTCCCCATGGATGAGTGAAACTTACTTCTGATCTCTCTTTGTTCTTTTCCCTTTGATTACCATGGGCTGAGGATGTTCCAGCACCTTGATGACTCGTGTTTACATTTGCTCGAGATGGAGGGAATACTAAATCACCTCTCCATGTGTAGGTATTTCTCGCATGGTCTGGTACTATAAATACTCTTTCTGAAGTTTCATCTAGGTATACCACCTTTCCAGGTGTATCCGGGTCCTTGAACTCGTAAATCATGATGGAGCCTACCTCACTAGGTTGTTCCATTTTGTACCTCCAAAATGCTTCATCTGTCTCTTTGTTTACGAATAATTTTATGCTTCTGTTATCCTGAGGGATCCACTCGGGGATTAGTACTCTTGTCAGCACAGATTTCCCTCTAGGTGTCCTAGGTTCTTCTCCTACTGGTTCTTTCCCTTGGGCTCTCGCTTCCGTCTCTAGCTGAATTACACCAAACTCATTCGTATTATTTGGCTGAGTACTTAGAATGTACATTGTTCCTTCTTTGTCTATGTATGCGTTTCTCTCAAATTTCACCACTGGACGTTCCAATCCAATGGGTTGATCAGGATTGTGCATTTACACCACTTGTCTTTGAAGGGCTTTGGTGTGCAGAACAAGAGGAGGAAGGAGGAGATGGAGGGAGAGAGAAGAGAGGAGAGACGCGCAAATATGCATGGGAGCCTCGAAACCCACATAATGAACTCTCGTGAGGCAATGCTCTATATATGATGTATATATATGAATATGGGGGTAAGGTCACATGACCCTTACATCCCCAAAAATCTCCCACTTAAGGGTCAATGTGACCATAAGTGGTAACATATACAAAGAATGATGTAGGACTATACAATAATGTACACGGAGAGTCCGGATCTCTACCCATACTAATCAGCCTACACCAACTGCCTCGAACAAGGTGTATCCATGCACCTCAAACTGCTCTAGACTCATATCGATAAGAGTCGAGCTCGTATCTGACTGATGCAAGAACTGATGAAGTTCTTGCAAAGCTCCCACTCGCTCTATGCCTATGTCAATCATCGAACGATTGACAACTCCAAGTGCAAATGCTCCAATCGCAACTGCAATATCTGGTCTCGAGCATAACAACTCGTACATCAGACTCCCGAATGCTGACGAAACATGTGCTATCCTGGCTAACCTAAGCATGTCAGCCATGCCTGTATCCAAGGCATCCAAAGCACCATCGTCAAAACCAATATGTCCTGACATATCTGTGTCAACATCTAGCATGAGCGAATCCAAGAATGACTGCATGATCGCTGACTCATCAACATCTAAATCAGTCATCCTATCAACCAAGGATGTATCTAGATGTGCATCTTGAGAGCTAGTATGCTCTGGTATACACTGTGTATCATGAGAGCAATCATGCTCTACCACACCAAGTGTATGCTCATGCTCCGTATGAGCTAACTGCACAACATCAACACCAAGATCAAACTGATGATCACACTCTAAATGAGTATCATCATAATGCTCTACATGAGCATCCACATCATGCTCTAAAGCATCCAACTGATCATCCAAAGTGTGCTCCATAAGAGCATCCACATGATAAACCAAACCATGCTCTACATAAGCATCATGAGCATCCAAAGCATGCTCTATACATACATCCATCTGAGCAACTGAATCCTGCCATACATGTGCATCAAAAATGTCACTAGACCTATCTCTAGGTAGACGAAATGAGACATGACGAGTCTCATATCGCACATAAGGCTGAACTCCCACTGAGAGAAGACTGTCTCTCACATGAAGTACCTGTAGCGGATACCTATGCCCAATCCTAGCACCTCTCACAAGCATAAGTTGTCCCAACTGCAACTGAAAATGATGCTCACCAAGGAATGCATAACATCTGCTCTCCTGTAATTGGCTAACTGAAATCAAGCTCATAGGGAATGAAGGTACATAACGTATATGTCTAAGAATAAGTGATGCTCCACTAGGTAGCATAAGGCATATATCTCCTGCACCCTCAATGTCATATATCATACCATCAAGCATGTGCACACATCGACGACTCTCACCTGAGAATCGACAAAACCACTCAATAGTAACATGAAAAGTGGCTAATGCATCAAGCAACCAAGCCATATGTGTGCCATCCAATGAATAAGTAGAATCCAAAGATGAACCATAGGAGAAAGTGATATCATCATCACTGGCATAATCAACTGCCATAGACTCTCCTGAAACTACTACCTGACTTGCATCACGTGCATATCTTTGACGCCGTCATCGCATCCTCCTGAAGCAATGTCGTAGAATATGGCCCTCATCACCACAATGCCAACATCGAAGTCGTCGATGTGATCTATGTCTCACATGAGTCAATGGACTCGCATACATATCATGTAGTCTCTGCCATAATGCACTACTCGTCTCCTCATACATAACAGACTCATATATAGAATCCACAAGCTGTAATCGGATAGTGGAGCTGGCCAATGCATCCATATCCATCCATACGTGGTCGGGTATGTCACGAGGCCTCTGTGCATCTCTATGCACATACATGTGTAACCCTGCACGAACCAATATATGCCACATCTGAGCTTTCCATCTCAGAAAGTCAGTGCCATCAAACCGAGAAGACACCATACTGGCAATCCAAGAGACTAGAACTGTAACAAGAGACTAGAAACAATACTCTATCCTCAATAGGATTATACCTGCATATCCATATGCATAACTCACATCACATATGTCTCACTGGAGAAGGAACCATGTGAACAACCTCTCACATAACCATGCATCTAGCATGCACATAAAACCATGAGCATAAGCCTGCTCACCAAGTCTCCAAACTGATCAGTAGTAGATGTGAAAGAATCCTGGGAAAAATTCGACAGAGTATCCCCTGTAAACTGAGCAATGAAACAAGATAACCAATAACCAAAGAACAATAAGTAATCTGTCACCACCTGTCACAGATCAAATCAAGAAGATAATGACAACTACATGTGCCAAAAAACTAATGGCAATACACGCCAATACAATGGTGATGCACTTCCCACTCAAGAATGAATCTTGTAAGATGGTCCAATCTATCACAAATAACCTATGACCAAGTCCAAATGAATGGAGATAAACAATGATCCAAAGCTATCACACAAGCTTCAAGATCCACTAGAGCTCCTTTCTAGCATAAAAGCCAATGAAATTTTGGCAGCATCTCCTCTGTAAAATGGACTCTAGAACCAAAATAACCGTGTGGGAATCACCATCCACATATGTCAAGAATCACACTAGCAAATACATATCAATCAATGACCAAATGCTAATAATGGTGACAAACAAATGTGTAACTGAGGCTCCAATCTAGATCATGTACCTGTAAAGAAAACAAAAGATACAAATAACAAACAAGATCCAAAATCAACTCTCACAGAATTGTGTGCCACCGATAACTAAATCCATAATCAAGTGGCATAAGCAAGGTATAGACCACAATGCCACTATACATCCATGATCAAACTCATGATGACATAAACCTCAAAAAAGAGTATACCACAATGTCATCTTACATATCAAACACGTGACAAGATCATGCTCTACTCTCATGGAGGAGCTACCACAGTGATCATACATGTACAATGCCTTGAAGCTCTGAAAATAAGAGCTTGCACACCAAAAATTCTCTCTCGAAGAAGTTCCAAAGAAAATTCAACCTTCAAGTGCAATTAGGGTTCTTATAGTGGAAATGTACTGCTCTATGTTTTGCTATTTCAGAGGTGATAACCTCTGAATCTGAACTTTTGCTCTTCAGCAAACTTCAAGATCAGACTCTTGGCTACGTAACAAGATAAGGAACACCTCAATCGGAGGTGTGTAGCTCAAGATATGCTTAAAACAAGCACCTGCTCTCAATTTCACTTTCACTTGCAACAGTACTGGTCTATATTCTGCAATTTCGGCAACCTAAAGCTCAGAATCTGAATCTGAGTTCTTCTACAAGTTTGTAGCTATCTTTCCAGCTACGCACAACAAGTTGAATCATCGCATTCCAAGCTGTAGAACTCAAGTTATGACTCAAAAACCGACCTGCTATCTTAATCAATGTAGATTCGCCTTCTACAATACTCTGTGTTTTTCGAACTTTCGGCACTTCAGAAGTCCGAACCAGGTTTTGCGCCCTTCTGTGAAGTTGTAGCCCTTTATGTTAGATACGCACAAAACTTTAAAACGCATCAATCCGAGCTTTCTTGCTCGAGTTATGACCAAAATATTGAATTGCTGTCAAGAGATTCCGACCTGCACTTCTACCTCTTCTCACATAAGCTTCCATGAAAGCTTCTTGCACACAAGCCTTCAGCATAATCTGATACCAATGAAGGGCTTTGGTATGCGGAAGAAGAGGAGGAAGGAGGAGATGGAGGGAGAGAGAAGAGAGGAGAGACGCGCGAATATGCGTGGGAGCCTCGAACCCACATAATGAACTCTCGTGAGGCAATGCTCTATATATGATGTATATATATGAATATGGGGGTAAGGTCACATGACCCTTACATCCCCAACAGTCTTTGCAAACCATCCTCATATATGCGAGCACCTAAGCGGTTGGTTGAGACAAATTCTAATTGAGTTCTATAGGGTCCTTCGAGTTTTTCCAAATATGCAATGTTTAACCATCCTTCTGGTTTTTTCGTGCTAAAAGCCATTTCCGATTCACTCATCTCTGAGGGTCTGTGAATCCAAGACCTAAAGGTATTCCTATTTGACCTAATATTTTTCCTTTAAAGTTGATTCGTAGGGTAGTAAGGGCAAGGGACTTCCTAACTAAAAATATACAATTGGTCCCTTGCATTATTGTAGATAGGCACGAAACTTTGCTCAAGGCCTTCAGACACCAAGTCATGAAGTGTCCTTGAGGGGAAAAGTCCTTGTGGATTATGACAAAATCTTCCTTTGGCAATTTTCCAATGTAATGTGCCAAGGAAGAGCCATGGCCACGGGCAACACAATCACCACCACTCCTTGCTGCAAATTTATCCACTTCAATTGTTTCCTTCACATAGACAATCATAAAATTAAATAGATACATCTTGTATGAATATGAAACAACCATAAATGTCATCAGAGACTTACATCTTGAAGCCTATCTTCATCCTCTCCTCTTCCCATTGCATCTAGTGGAATCAATGAGTGGGCCATGCCACTTTGCTCCATAATAGGGGATGTTGGAATCTTCTTCTCCAAAATTCTTTCCCTTGCTGCGGCCAGATCTTCTTCAGTGGCATCTTGGTTGGCATGGCTCAAAATCTCTTCACACACAAATGCAATGGTGTTCGCAACTGAATCACCAAGTGGAATTGTTACCTTTTCGATAATGTCGGAAGCGTTGTCCATGGAAACATCCGAGGTTGAGCAGAAAATACTAAGGCATTCGTCGAGGCATAGACCGAATGCCTTCTCAATATCATGCAGGAACAAAAATTCCTCTCCATCGACAGGTACAACTGAAAACATTTCCATCTCTACCTCTGGTAGAGTGGGTTCCACGGGCTCTAAGTTGGAGGGTGGACTATTTTGTGTATTGGCTTCCATTGATTTGTCCACTAATCCTTGTGGAAATTCTCTGGAGAATTTTTTACTCTCTTCTAATAAGTTGAGAGCTTCTGTCTAGGGTTCCTTCTTGTCATCTACAAAACCCCCAGTAACAAGATTGGGTAGGTCCATGGGTGAAGGTTCGGGCTCCTCATTGACAAAAAAGATGGTTGTTGCTACGTAGGAAAGATATTTTCTTCCCATTTTCCTTTTCTTATTTAATTGCTTAATTAAGGGCACTGTGTCATCTAACAGGTGCCTTGAATCCTCAGCAACACCCATGAAATGCTTTAAGCGCTTCACAAACGCCTCATCTCCTTTATGAATGTAGAAAAGTAGGTCAGAGGGGACCCATTTACACTCATATGCTAGAATATCTATAGCATATCTTATATATAGAATTCCATAAAAATTTGTGATCTCATCGATCACATCGGAGGTCATGGCTATTGTCCCTTCAAGATTAGGGACTCTACAAACTAGGTCATACAAATCCGTACGACCATTGTAGTCTGTAGTATCTAAAAACTCCATGAATAGATCTCGAGGAGATTTCATGGGAGTGGAAGTGCTAGCAGCCATTGCTTGCGCACGAGAATTCTATTGGCTTGTATGTGCTTTCTAGCTCTTTGAGAGTGCAAATGTGAGAAATGAGCACATAGAACCCATTTTTATAGCAGTTTCAAGTTTTTAAACTAACTGGGCCCACTTTTAAAAGTATAGAATAAAGAAATGCAATTTCAAAAAATGTGTTTCTGATGACAAAATAATGCACAGAAAAAAACATGAGCAACCACATTTCAAAGTAGTGAACATAGAATTTTTTACATTCCAAAAGTTTTGAAATTACCATTGCAGAGAAGAAGGTATATACAATATCTAACATGAATCGACTGTCCTACTTTTTACAAGGTTCTTGACAGTGCAAAAACCATGAGATACAATGACTAGGGCCCAAGAAGTGACATTATCAGGTTGCAAAAGAACTATGACAATGAGAGTTCTGTTCCATCTTTGCTCCAATCTACAGGGACTTTCATTTTGTATTCCATTCTTCTCCCCACCTATAATCAATTTGCAAGAAATTGAAGTCATTAAAGTAAAATAAGCAATAATAAAAAGATTACTTTAACAAAAGCACGAAACATTTCTCACCTTATGTCCTTGAATTTTGAATTTGGATTGAGTTAGTCCTTCAAACCCCAAAATCATCAAGTGTTCTCTCATATTAGCCAAGGTCCAATGATTATTCACTAAAATAGTTTATGTTTCATTGTTGGGAAATCTAAGATTTATTTCAAATGAATGTAAAGATCCCTCTGAACTTTGAAATGGTATCCATTTGCCAAGTTTGAATATCCAACGATCATAGTAGAATCTGATGTATAATGAAGTATGTTGTTTCAAATATCAAAATCCTATACCTGTTCCACCTATTTTACAAAGATATTTATCACCTTTTGCAATTCCTTCTATCAAACCCCAATTTTCACCAAGAAGACTTTCGACTTGCTCATATGTGATATCTTTACACATGAACATGGTGGAAGTCTCTTGGAATGAGAATCCTTGGAATAAATATACAAAACAATGAATGGGAAAAGACCAGTGCAAACCTATAGACCTAGACACTTTTGTGAATTTCAAAGAGTTATGTATATCCATTACCATCTTCTGCTTCAAAGATGATACAGACCATATATCAGGTTTTGGCCACTCCAAGCTAAGAAGAGAATGTACTTCAGTTCTCTCTAACATTCCAAAACCATTCATTGTAGAGGCTACAACATATATATGTGTGCAAAAGAAAACTCTATCATGGTAAAGTTGAGCAGGAGATATTTCTGGAAAGACTAGTGCACCAACATCTACATGAAATGCCTGGAAAGTACCTATAAGACTATGAAGTGGTTGCTATTCCACCAAAGTAGAAGGAAATATATATGAAACAAACAAAGACATATCTAAATAGTTCAGAAATATATCCAACACAAGAAAACATAAAATATTGTAGAGTAATACTTACAATTCACAGGATATCTCATTCTACTAGAGTTTTCAAGTTTCATAGTTGCCATTGTAAAAACATGTTGTACAATAGCAACCATCCCATTGTCTCTGTGCTTCTTGAAGCCAAGTAACTTTCCCTTCCAATGAAGATCTAAGTTTCCACAATCTCTAACTCGATGAGGCCCAACTCTAGAGGGTTGCATGTACATCCATGCACCTTTGGAGTAGTCATGTGATAGCCACTGTCCATCTGTGGCTTAGATATTGTGACATCTTAATGTGAGGATCTCATATTTCGGTCGCATAGAAGCTTTAGATGTTGACATTGAAGCTAAAGGTCTTCAAGCTATAACAGTGATTCGAGATAGGAGATGTAGGTAGGTTAGAGTGGAGAAACAGGAGCTTCAATGGTGTGCTACAGAGTGAAAGTAGTGGGAAAAGATGACTTTTTGGGACCTGGGTATGAAAATGTGAGGTTTAGGATGGAAATAACTCTTTTTTGAGTATTTTTGAAAAAACCCATTTTTTTCAGCTCAAAACATGCACGGATTTTGAATTTGGGGTCAAAAAGAGTACTTTTGATCCTAAAAAGTAATGGGGGGTCCAGTTTCAGCTGTTATGATGAGTTTTTTAGCTTTTTAGAAATTTTGAATTTTTGGGCCCAACTAAGTTACGAGATTCCTTCTCTCTCTAGAGGCAGCTCATTAAATAAGGGAAAAATATGTCCCCTCTCCCCCCTTCAGCCTAGTATTTTATAGGGCATAGACTATGGCCACGACCCTCTTCTGATTGGTCCATCAATAATCACTCCTTAATCTAAAAGGCCCATTCAGGGTTCATTTTTTCCCCTAATGTGAAAGCTGATGTGAGTGAGTCCCACGCCGTTATCTTGGTGGTTGGGCCTCTTGCCTCTTGATGCAGGAGCGAGGGTTCAACCCTTGTTGGTAGAACTTGTGAGGGATATGTAAACCTTGGAATGATATAACATGTAGCTAATGTGACACCGCATATTCTGCCCCGCGATAGTTGTGACCACCGTTCAACCCAGCTATGTAAACCCCTATTCTTGTGGGATAAGGGGAGTCCCATGGGTATTACGCCCTTACTTGTAGAGTTGCAATTCCAAAGTTAAAGCCCAGGGGAGTCAGCATTTTCGTACATAATCCAAGTTTCCTAATTGCCATTTCAGTACACAATCCGTACATAAAGATACATGTACCCAAGGATTGAAGGGTTTTGAATCAATGGACACAAACTAGATAAACTGTTTAATTTCAAGAAACAGTTGGACATACATAGGGATCCCAATAGGTGTTGGTGCCTCAACCGATCTAAAAGATGGCATTTTAAGTTCGTAGACCTATGGCGCACCCTCATTGAGAACAAAAAGGCAATCCTTATGTGGCAAATCCTCCACAGAGGAATTAGGACCAATGCCAAAGCAAGAAAAGTTTGTGGTGCTCCTCACTAGTGTAAGTGTTGTCATGGGGGGAAAGAAAGCATTGGTCACCTATTCTTCTCCTTCCCCAAGATTCATTGGATTTTGCATATTCTTGCCAGAACAGGCATGCTTAAAAGTCCAACCAATTGGAAACAAGCTTTACTGAGTGAAGTGATTGGTTCCTCCTCTGCCTTGTGGAACTCCATCAAAGGTATTAAAGCTCTCTAGAACATTTGAAAAGAAAGATGTGTGATCAACTTTGACAAAACAACTAAAGAATGGTTGATTATTAAGTCCCTTGCCCTCCTTGGGAGAAGAATCTACAATTGTAAAGTGTCCCGCCCTTCAGACATCATATAATCTTTTTCTTGGTAAAAATGAGATCAAAAGGAACTGGGCTTCCCATAAGAGTGATGAAAATATCTTAAACCTCCTTGGAGACTTGCTTTTAACCTAGGTGTACTTGACGCTTCTTGACCATGTCTAATTCTTCCCGTGCTCTATGGGATTCGGGGGATCTCATGGGCACTATGCCCCTTCATTGTAATGTGTTCTTTTATTAGTTCAAGCAAGGAGATTGAGCTTCCGTTGAACTTCCTATTAAAAAAAAAAAGTTTCATGAATTGTCAAACAAGTGTGGCCTAGTTATTAGTGTAGTTGAGTCTCTCTAGCATGCTCTACTCTCACTTGGAAGACATCTCTATGGCACACTCTACTCTCGCTTGAAAGACATCGGGATGCTGATGATGAGGGAGGGATTTTAGTTGTTAAAGATTCCAAAAAAAAAAGAAAGAAAAAGATGTCATGAACTAACTGTATTCATCAAATATCTGATTATGAAACAAATTCCATTTCCTTATGTAGCATAATTTCCAAATGATCATGCTTGATAGTTTGAATAAATAATTTGGATAAGACAAGGTCCATAATATATTCTAAGCCTCTCATGCCAAAATAGAAAACCACCCTCTAGTGCTTTGATTTATACTGAGACATCCATCTAATTTCTACTAAGACATTCATCTGATTTATAGCAATACATCCCTCGAGTTATTGACCAATACATATTGTTGTTTGAATATTGAGACTAGTTTCTACAACTATTCTTGCAACCAGATATTTGCTTCTTACAGGGAATTAATCACATAAACACGTGAATTGTTTATTTTCATTTATTCGAGATGTTCAAGTAATACTATGGTGAACACACCATTATCAATGAGAGAATCCCTACCTTAAATTATCATGAGTACGTGATGTGACAATCATGAGTATGTGATGCATGAAAGTGTACATAGAACAAGCAAGGAGATTAAATGAATGCACACACACACAGAAGAGCAAAGAAGAGTGGAACGATGGGAGATGGAAGCTTGAATTAGTTCATCCAATGTTACAAAAGGAGCTCAATTTCTTCACTTGCTCACACCATATAGCCTCGAAAAATGAGGTATTTATAGTGTTTTCACTAGTTTTAACCATTTTCATATGTACTGAGTGATCTGGTTAAAAATTAGATTCTCAAGCTTGTTTCAGAGCTCAAATGAGGTCTAAAGGATCTCATAATTTCTACGTCACTTCTTCTTGATCTCCCAAACTTGAGGACTCCTCAATTTCGAGAAAATGGAGCTTGAATTTAGAAAACTAGGTTTCTTTTATAAAATTGAGTGATGGTGGTGAACATTCTTGAAGACTATTAGCATAACTCGCACCATATCAAATATTTTTAGCATCATCCAACGAGCAAACTAAATAACGTTTCCCATATTATGTTCCTAGAATTTAAACGTTTCAAACATATAGGAAAATATAGGTTCATTGCATGGTCTCGAAATTAATCAATATTTAAGCTACTCATCACCGCAAGGTAGAATGCCCTAACAAGGTAATCTACCGATTCTATGGCAGGTGGGGACATGAGGCTCATGACCGCTACTATCTAAACTGAATGACAGAGTTACAAGCACCTGCATATTGGGGGCAACCAACGATGATGACATAGCCCTTGGTTTCAATGAATCCACCAATGGAAGAGACACTAGGGCCTATCCTTCATAATGTTCTAGACATTTCATCATTTTATTCTTCTCTTGTTAACTATGACATTTAGAGTACTCCAATGATCAAGTTTTAATGCTCAAAAACTAATATTGGCACCCGATAATGTGCTACAAGTGCAGGGAATATGGTCATGTGCAAGGTTGATGTCTACTATGGGAAAGCGCACCCCATCCACAAACTGTCTAGAGTTGTGAGATCACTACACGAAGGAATACCCAAAGTAAACTATTGCAAACTAGGTAAACAATGCTTTCCATGTTTCGGTGGAATCACTTTTCACTCGAGGCACAGAACTATGGTCACCCATAACGAATGTTGTGCAACTGAGAGAGATCTCCCCACTAAGCATGCACACGAGAGCTAAGAGGTCAATGGAAGAAGAATATAGGGTAATGGAAAATAAGAGTACTAGCTTGCACCAAAGGAATGACACATATGAAGCAATTGGTCCTGAGCAACTAGCTCTGATGCGATGGCAAAAATTGGAGGAGCCAAGGAACAACAAAGGTTCTTGTGTGGAGCAAGAATTTACTAGAGGAGAAAAGAAGCCTACGAGAACAAAAAGGGAACCTACTAGGGCATAAAGGTCTCCTACTAGAGCAGAAAGAGAGCCACCAAAGATTCCTAGTTTACAAGACTGAGGTCAAAAGCTCCAGTGTCTAACTAGGATGCAAATTCATAGAAGGACGAGGAGAACAAGCAGAGGAGTGAGAGAACAATAGAAGATGCCTTCTTAGTGGGCAATAGTCTCACTAATTGTTTCATAATGCAAACCCCTCTCATCAACTATTTTAGTCCTCATGTCACAATGAAGATATCCGGGTAGGAAATTAATCAATCTGATGCTAAGTAGATGATGAAAAATTTAGGACTTTGATCATGTACAAAAGCATAGTTCATTGTAACCATGGCTGATTAGAGCAAGGTAAAACTTATTGGAATCATTGAGAGGGTGGAACTAATAGTACATATTTATCTCAGACTTCATAGTGTTATGACATCCTCTCACATCTGGAGGATTTTCCTTACTCTTGGGAGGACCATTGCTCAGACATGAGAAGGTCATCTATGACTGGATACAAAACTTTATATGGGTATACCACCATGACATGTTGAAGTAACTCTAGATGGAGTCTGTTCCAAATCACAAAGGAATGAGTAGTGCTACTTTGCTGGCAGAACCAGATGATGGAGAGGCTGACCCCCTTGGACTAAACAATCTTTTGAAGGTCACTTTCTAGGGATGGTACATGCAGAACCTCCTCCATGCTATGTTGTAGTTTACAACAAGACCCTTCAAAGTGAAAATAAGAATTTTAGCAGAGAAAGGCAAGAAACATCTATGCAAGACTGGCAAGGAAGAGGAAGGAGTTTGATGCATAGGAAGCATACGGTCAATACAACTCGGTGGTGATGATGAAAAAAGAATCATCCTATAGAAGAGAATCCTCATGGTTGGTAGAAGAGCAGAGGATGGTGGAACAAAAGAAAGCTGGTGGAAAGTTCAAACAACGAGTGAAAGGAAGGAAGGCCAAGTTCAAAAATCTAATCAAAGTTAAGGAATCCCTACATGGTGAGAGATCAGATTTCGAGCCACTCAAACCCAAGAAAGATGATGAAGGATGGACCAAGCAAGTTTCAACTGTGAAGTGGATCCAAAGAAAAACTCCCTGCCTATAGAACCTTACTAGAGTATTCAAGAACTTCAGAACCCTACTTGGATGGGTGTATGAAAAGATGGCTCTATTAAGTGAAGGAGTAAGAATGAGCCTTTACCTTTAGTGAATGTATCTAGGCTCAAATTGTATCACACTTACAGAGAGTGGCATTGCCTTGTACATAGTCGGTTCTCATTTCAAACTTTGTAAGACTTATGCTACATGCAAAATAAACTCCCCTTTGACCTTCCTTCTTCAGATCCTTGATTGTAGTTAGCACTCTTCCTCATCTTTATTTTTTGATCCCGTGAACTTTATTCTATCCACTCCGAGGTGGAACAAACCTTGGTGGTGTGCACTATACAATTTGCAATGTGCTATGAAAGTATACTTTGTTTTCATTGTTTTTTCTTCTATTGTCCTGCAATTTCGGTACCTCTGAGCCATCTTAGTTGCTAGGCAATCCAAAGTCTCATGGTCTTTAGTGACTCGACATTTTGGCTCCTTTGTTGTGGTGATAAGTGTGGTTCCATCCTCCCTAAATGTCTATTTCTGAGTGGCAGTAAATCCCAATTCTCTCTAGCGGCACCCATCACAATAAGTACACCCATCCATCGTGCTACTAAATTTCCACCTACAATGCCTTCTTGAAGGATAAAAGAGATGTTCCTGCATCCTCATTTAAATGAAGAGATTTTGGTGGTTTTGAGGATTCTATCCTCCTATAATTTGTTACTTCTTGTTATGCTTATGCTCATAGATTCAAACGAAAAAGATTAGTTCTATTTATCAATTTAGACTTTCATGACGGTCTTACCGTTTACTAACTTAGTCCTGCCGAGATGAAAAAAACCATGATACATAAATGTCATCAACCTTAATGGCATGCAAGTAATTCTCTCGTTGCACCATAAACCTATAAACAACAAACTTTTGCAAAATCTATTCTCGGTCAATTCAATCCCTCATAAAATCATCCATTTCAAGTAATTCTCTCTTGATTCAATACTCGCAAAGAGTTCTGTAGCACAAGAAAAGACTTTCACATGTTTTTATTGGCTAATATATTCATGAAATGAGATCATTCACTTTTTTTTATACGAATTAACAATCCAGAAATTGACTTTCTCATTCTCACTCAAAAGAAGCACAAAAACGCATTCACAATAGTTGCACTTATATAAATACATGAGATGTAAGTATACATGCATATAGATAGATAGGTGAGAGGATATGTGAGTGAAAAAATAAATATACATTCATACATAAATGTATGAAGGTATGAATGAACGCATGTATTTTTCTATGCATAAATAAGTGTGCATGCTTTTGTATGGGTAGGTATATGTGATTTTATGTATGGCATTACAAAGATATGCATGTAAGGATATATTTATCTTGATATGTAGGCATTTGTGTAAGTAAGCATGCACTCCAAGGAAATAAGGGTTGTAACAATGCCCCCAATTGAAAAAAAAAGCAGTACCATCATTTATGAGAGCACCGCATAAGTGACAGTCTTAAAAGCAAAAAATGGGGACGATTGCATAAGTGATGCTGATCATCTTGTATGCGATGGTACCTGAGTAGCATCCCTACTAGCATCGCATATCAACGATGTTGAAAAATTGCCTATGATGCAAAAGCATCATGTATGCAATGCTATCTTATAAGACAAAAAAGCTTTTGATTTCTCCTAGCACATTTGTGTTGGGATTCAAATTCAAAGCGAGATTGAGAGAGAGGGGCAGAGAGAGAGAGAGAGAAAGAGAGAGCCACACACATACCCACGAACATTGAGAGAGAGAGAGACAAAGAGAGAGAGAGAGAGTGAGAGAGACAGAGAGAGAAGAAGAGGTATTTATATACATATACCACACATGCATATAGATACATATGCATGCATACATACACACATGCATACACACACATACAAACATACACATACACACACATAGGCATACACACATACACACACACATACATATACAGACACATACACTCATATGTGCACATGTACATACATATGCATGCACAGACATTAACATACACATGCATGCACACATATATACACACATACACATAGATACACTCACATACGCACACATGTATTGCTTGTTTTGGCCATTTTTTACCCTAAAATACAATCAAAAAAAATTTTGAGCCTTCAAAAAATATATTAAAATTATGAAATACAGGTACCATGTGTAGATAACCTTCAAAACTGAAGGGCATGGTAGACCGTCAAAGTACACCACTGCCTCCACCCTTTGTGAACGGGGTTTGTCAAATGTCTATATCTATTTCCTGAAACACACAGCGAAAGACTGTCACCGCGCTTTGTGAACTGAGCTTTATTTAGATTGACGTGTTGCTTTTCTTTCTTTTTTTTTGGAAGGAACTTTTCCCAAGAGTAATTTCTCTAGGCTTGAATGCATTGGAAAAACAATTGTACAAATGAAAGACATAGTACCCATGGGACCCTGCACCCGCGTCGAACATTAGATTGTTAAAGCATCATAAGGAATGGGCTACGAGAAGGCATCTGGTCAATGGCCCAAAGACATTGGAAGGATAGATTGGTCACATTGGCCTAGGTATGTCCAACAAATTGGACATATTGAAGTCACGACCTCCACCTTAAGACGTGAGTGTCCAACCAACTTTTCTATGGGGCATGTTGTTTTTCTTTATCTTTCTCTCTTTGTGTTCCCACGTAGGAGAAATGTGTTTTTTTGTTTGGACGTTAGTACATTGGCCCAAACAAGAAGTAGGGTATCAAAGTTGAAACTACTTAAAACCGTAATGGATTTGCATTCACATCATAATGTTGTAGAATTGACCCCTTTTTCATTTCGTTTAGCACGTAGATTTCGTGCCATTTTCGGGGAACTAGCCCAATCAAGGTGCAAGCATGATGGTAATAGTTGAGGAGTGAACGTATTGTGTGAGGAAAAGAAATTTCTGTAAGTGGCAAGTCTCAAAAATTTTTGCACTTGTCACTTCTCTCACTCTAGGTGTGTGTAATGAGTTTGTAGGGTTAGGAGTGAGGGAGTGAGAGAGAGTAGGAATTAGAAATAGAAAGAAGGGTAGGATTAATAAAAAATCACTTCAATCTCCAAGTTACTTATTTTGATACAAGTATCATGGAGAGCAGCGACAAATGTCGTGGACCTTGTATCACAGTGTGAGAGGAGATTTGCAATCGTCTGGTGGCAATCACTTGAGGGATTATTTCTAAAGGCTAGAACTTCACTGTGGAACTCCCAAAAAATTAATTGAACACTTTACAGAGCAAGTATCGCAAGGTAGTATGAGGGATTGCGAGTGAGATTTTTCACCTACAATGCTTTGATGGAGATTATGAGTTGGTGAGGAGCACTTTGCACCAAAAATTTTGAGATTTAGACCTTGATAGGCCCAAGTATTGTGGTTGATTGATTTCAGGTATCATAATACCTAAATTCCCTTGTATCATGATACTCGGCAAGTATCATGTATCGCCTCTCTGTGTATCGTGATACATCATAAGTATCATGTATCGTCGGGTCAAGATATCATGTATCATGTATCACCTTAGTCGTGTATCGTGTATCACCTTGGATGTGTATCATGTATCACCTTGGATGTGTATCGTGTATACCTTGGATGTGTATTGTGTATTGCCTTGGATGTGTATGGTGTATCACCTCTAGTGTATCCCAATACCTTATAAGTATCGTGTATCATCGGGTTGAGTATCGCGTATCATATGAAGAATTACATATTACGATACCTAGTAAGTATCATGTATCCTGCAAGCATGTATCGCATATCACAAAATGCAAGTATTGTGTATTGCAGTTTCTCATATCGTGTATCATGATTACCCAAGTATCCTATCATTTTAAACTAGTATACTGTATCATCTAAACTTGAGTATCGTGTATCGTCCAAACTCGAGTATCGTGTATCGTGGCAATTGTGTATTGTGCATCATCACTGATCAAGTATCATATCCTTGTTGCTAAGTATCATGTATTGTCTAAAAGTCAAGTATCGTGTATCATGCCCTCTAAGTATCGTGTATCATTGAAAAACCAAATGTCACTCTAGCACACTAGTAAGTACCAACGTGAGGAGATTCACCTCATAAATGTCAATCCGTGGAGATGTGAGGACTAGTATGAAGACTATAAGCAAGTGATGGCACAAGTGCGTGAGTGAAAGCACACAAGCATGCACACACATACACACACACGTGCACAAGGTAAGAGCAAAGAGTGGAACAATGGAAGGACTTCCATTACCAAAGAAATCTATTACAAGAACTCAAATCTTTAACAAGATAACCTCACAAATGAGTCTCCAGCCCTTTTTATAGTTTTTTTAGTGGTTTCGGCCCTGTCCAGACCTACTCTCTTGCCTAGTTAAAAATTATGTTACGGGGCTTATTTGGGGGCTCAAACGGAATCTAAACATGATGAAAATTGGTAGGATGATACTTCAAATACTCCTCAAGCTCGAGCACTCCTCAACTTGAACAAAATGAGTTGCAAAAATGGAAAATGGTATTTGCAATGATTTTTAGTGATAAAAGTCACTATTTTTATAGGGATTTCTTCTGAAAATTTGACATGTGCTTCTTGGAGCTCCCTACATGCTCCTTCTTCTTGTGTGTTTACTTCCTTGATGTGCTTCTATGCTTGTGCTTGACCTTGATTGTCAACACTCCCCCCCTTGAGTCTATCGTCCCTGACAAACCCTTGTTGTAGTGGTTGTTGTACTTTGAGAGGTAGAGTTCCTCATGTCTCCACCAGAGCGGTCTGTCTTCCAGATTCTTCATGTTTAGTCCCTCTATATATACTTCTTCCTTGATTCCAGCATGAGAGTGTATTGTTGAGCTTTCAGAAAATTGTGAGCTGCTCCAAAGAGGTTATCACGTTTGATTGTGAGTAGCTCTCGGCGGTGGATTGCTTCCTTGCTCTTGTTGTTGTCACCTTGATGTCCTCTGGTTTTCAAAGATGGCTTCCCTAGTTTTCATGCCAAGTACTCATGACACATAATGTTTAATGGGTAAGTGCATTAGTGCATGGTTTGGAAGAAGAATGTGCCTTGTGCACGGCCTTGTAATGTAGCCCTATGCATGCATACTTGGGAAATGCATTGGAGGAATTATGGTGCAAGAAGTTGGGTCTTGAGCTAAGTGCTCAAGGGTATGCCAACAACGAGGTTTCCTAATCTATCATGGTTATCGTGTTGTCAAAGTAGGTGATTCTTACCATGGTGAGAGGTCTATCGATATTCATCTCTTTGTGTTGTACACCCATCATGGTGATTGGACCATTGGCTTGTTTTTCTTGTCGAAGGATGTCCTTTCTGATGGTTCACTTTATGAGATTCTTCAAGCGCACAGTCTTCTCTCTCCTCTTTTTTGTTTGTTTTTTTTTAACAATGGCATAAAACAAGAAGAAAGCGGTTAGTATCAATAAAATATTTTACATATGGCAAGTGCGTCTCATGTGCCTTGGATTTTGCAATGGTTTCTATGCAAAGCCGTGTAATGTGGCCCTATATTAATGCATACTTTGGAAATGCATGAACTAAATGGTGCAACAAAAACAAGGTTATTCCAAAGGCACATGGTTGTTGCTGGTCGACGCTTCTGATGTTACTTGCAGACTTGATGCAATCTTTGTTTGGAGGGGGCGATTGGATCTTGAAATGGTGTAATCCTCCCTCTAGGGATCCATTTTAGGATAGTAGTTGCCTTATAGAGATCACCTCTAGCCTCTTCCTCTTTGGATGGTTGCTGAAACTTGGTGTCCAGCATGGTTGGCTCTTTGGTTCTGTGGAAGTTACTGGTACTTTTGGCTTCCAAAACCATATCCTTGATGATTGTCTTCTTACTTTTTCCGAAGGGATGAGTTTATCTTTTGGTGTTCTTTGTGCTTGGTTCTTACCCTTTTCTCTCCTTGGCTTCTTTGTTGAGACCTTTTGCATGGTGGAGAGCATAGTCCTTTGTGCATGTGAGAGGGCTTTGGGGAACCTACATATGTAATCGCCCTTCTTGAGCTACAACTAATTTTTTTGGTACCCAAATTTGTCAA
Source organism: Ceratopteris richardii (assembly GCA_020310875.1). Classification (NCBI taxonomy): domain Eukaryota; kingdom Viridiplantae; phylum Streptophyta; class Polypodiopsida; order Polypodiales; family Pteridaceae; genus Ceratopteris; species Ceratopteris richardii. The sequence continues at coordinate 65,553,951 of CM035411.1, forward strand.
AAACCTTTTGGTTGAGCTGGTCCTAGTTTCTTGGTTCTTGCCTTCCCATCCTTGGCTTGCCTAGGTGGGAATTGTGTTGGCATGCCTAGTGGTTGCTCTCCTTTTCGTACCTAGATCTGCTTTATGCCCGGAACTACTTTATTCTTGAAGGCTCTTTGTCTATTTGATATACCAATTGACTTGTACTGTTTCGCTTGCTTCTAAAGTTGAACTACTGTGGATGATTTACTCTTCGAAGAAGAAGGAGGGTCTGCTTGCCTTTGCGACTGTCCTTCCCTGATTGAGTCCTGGATCATAGAGCTTTTGACACATACAACATCTTGTTCGTGAAGATTAGTCTTAGAGGAACTAAGAGAGTGTGTGGTGCCATGATCTATGAGTATGCAGTTCTCTAATTATAATGTAATGCATTGTTCATGTACCCAAACTTGAAGGAGTTGACTTCTTAGGTTCAAGTTGACTGCATGGTCATAAATCCAATCTTGACCCAAGACAAGTGGCTCTGTAAGGTCCTCATTGTGACACACTAGCATTTTGACTTTCATTGGAACATTTTGAAGGTAGATGGGAAGTTCCATCTCGCCCAAACAAGGGGTTTCCACACCTCCCAAACCTATGGGATAGGCTTCTATGGGCTTGATGTTCAACTATAGATCTTGGCAGTATGAAAGTCTAACTGCACTAGTTGCTGCACCTCAGTCAACCAAGGCTCTCAAAGTCCTTACACTCTTTCCTCGTCCTACGTCCATGGTCACAAAGGGGCGTCGATCAATTATGCAAGAAGTAATTATGCCCGATTTTTGGCACATGTCCATGTGATATTTTGGGGCTTTTGGGTTGACATCTAGGCATAATTAACTTATTTTGCCTAGATGTCTCTCTAGCCTCTGCCTGTGCTTCTTCTCTGACCCTCAACTCCTCTTCTTTTTGCTTCTTAGCAGTGTTGAGTCTCAGTAACATATCCTCTATAGGAGGTTCTTGATACAACTTGACTCGACATCCACTAATATAGTTTGGCAAGATGACACCTTTTAGAGTGGCCAATTGAACCGCACCGCTAGTGGAAAATCTATTAATGATCATGGGTCCATATCCTTGTTTCTCCAATTTGCGGGCATGCTGATTTAGTGTATAAACCAACACTAGATCTCCTACTTTCAATCCTTTATCCTTGATGTGTGCATCAAAGTATGCCTTTTGTCTTTTCTTTGCAGCATAGATGCCTGCTGGGTGGCATTGAGTACCGTTTTGTAGGCAACTTAGTAAGCCCAAACAACATGATGAAGTTGTTTGTCCCAATCAGAGCATTTATTATTTACGAGCTTTGTCAATATGCTACATAGGATCTTATTCATGCTCTCGGCCTGTCCGTTAGCTTGTGGATGATAGGCGGCATACTTCTTATGTATTACCAAGAATTCTTGGAGAAGGTTTTCAATAACTTCGTTCTAGAAGTGTGTACCTCTATCACTTACTAACTCTATTGGTAACCCACATCTGGTGAACACGTTCTCAAATAAGAACTTAGCCATCATTTGAGCATCATTATTTGTCATGGCTTTTACGTCTACCCACTTTGTAAGGTAATCTGTGGCTACAATAATGTATTTGGCATAGGATTTTTTTGTTGGGTGGTTAATGGGACCTATAAAGTCTATACCCCATTTTGAAAATGCATGTCCTCCCATCATTGGCCTCAAAGGAATCTCGTCTTTTCTAATCGGGTATTGCGCACATTGGCATGTGTCACATTTCTTCACATAGGTATGTGCATCCATATGAAGAGTGGGCCAGCAAAGTCCTGAGAATAGAATAGTCTTAATTACTCAATTCGGACCAAAATTTCCGCCTACAACACTACTATGGGCAGTTTCTAAGATTTTCAAATAGTCGGATTCATGAACGCACAATCTTAAGTAACCGTCTTTGCCTCTTCGATATAGGTTTTTTCCTACTTAGGATAGTCTTTAGCCTCTTGCTCCATGCTTCATTTTCTTGCTAGACGAGCCTCATTGGGTAATGTTCTTGATCTCATGAATTCTACCAATGAAGCACTCCAGTCTCAAATTAATGACCCGTGATAAAGGGTAGCATGCTCCACTGGGGGTTTCTCCTTGCATATTGGAAAATTCTTAATCCATTCATGTATTTCTTTGTCCATGCTAGGCCAATACAATCCTAAACGTTTTAGATTCTACAATGTTCATTTTTTAGAGTAGTGATTTCCTAGCAATCCCTTGTGGGCTTGTTGCAACCAACTGTTATGTTCATCGTCCTCAACACAACAAACTAATACACCCTCTCTACCTTGTTTGTACATGCTTCTTGCCAATATTTGATATTTTTGTGATTTTACAATTTCCTCTTTGTTCGTTTTCACATTATTTTTTGCAGGTCCAAAGGTTAGGACACGCATCAACTTATTTTCCCATTTAGGAACAACTTCTAAATTTAATAGATAAGCATCAGACAAATCATCAGACACTCCTTGTGGTGACTCTCTTGAAGTGATGGGGGAAAGGTGATCTGCCCTAAGGTGGGTTCTACCTTTCCTACCAACCACTTCAAAGTTATATTCCATTAGTAAGGGAAACCATCTTACTAAGCATCCTGTATTGCAAAGTTTATTGACCAAATATAATAAAGCTTGATGATTAGTAAAAAAAAACTTGAACTTGTTGGCCAATAGAGAGTGTCTAAACTTCTTCATAGCATATACCATGCCTAAACCTTTTCGCTCAGTTGTGGTATAGTTTCATTCAACAACGTTCAATTGCCTGCTTGCATATGCTATATGCAAATCTAAATTTCCCTCACCTGTTGGTTGTGAAAATACACATCCTATTGCATAATTGTATGCATCCAAGTGGACATGGAATGGCTTATTCCAATCAAGAGTGGTCAGTATTGGTGTTGTGCACAAACATCTCTTCAGCTCATTGAAGGAATTCTCGCATTCATCATTCCACTTGAAATTTTTCAACAAGGCATAAAGAGGTTTAGCTATGATAGCATACATGTGGATAAAACTACAGTAATATCCACAATGGCCCATAAAGGCTTGTACCTCTTTAATGTTCCTTGGTCTTGGCAACTCCGCTATGGCCCTTACCTTGTCCTCATCTGTTGATATTCCATTCTAGAAATGATATGACTTAAGATCTTACCTTGATGTACCATGAATACACACTTTTCTGGGTTCAGATAAACTCGATATTCTCTACACTTGTTGAAAATCTGTCTGAGTTCAGGGATGTGGTATCTTCTATCTTGGGAATGAGCACATAAATCATCCACATATACTTCTAAGCTCTTTCGCAAGAACTCTTTGAAGACATGACACATGAGCCTTTGGAATGTTGCAGGTGCATTGATGAGCCCAAATGACATCACACAAAATGCAAAGATTCCCCACTCTGTGGCAAAGGCCATTTTGTGTTGATCTTATGGGGCAATGGCTACTTGGTTGTAACCTGAAAATCCATCAAGGAAGCTGTAAACTTCCTTGCCTGCAACATGCTCCAATAGATGTTCAGTGATTGGAAGCGGATAGCTATCTCTTATTGTAGCGGCATTAGCTTTTTTAAGGTTAATACACACTCGCAACTTTCCATTCTTCTTGGGCACCACTACAATGGGGGACACCCATTCAGTATGCTCAATATCATATATAAATCTTGCTTCAATCAGCCTGATGATTTCTTCTTTTATTTTTGCAGCATAAGTGTCATTGTATGTGTAGGGCTTTTGTTTGGTGGGCTTTGCATCTGTAGTCATGGGAATATTATGGGAGAAGCTTTTTGGATCTACTCCTTTGAAGTCTCTATATTGCCATGCAAACATGTCCCTATATTCCCTTAATAGAGCTATAAGCTCTATTTCTTCTTTTGCACTTAGGTTGTCTCCTATGTACGTACATCACTCTTCGTTCTCTTCAATGGTTACTACAATTTTTTTGGTCTTTTATTTATTATCATTTGATTCTTCTATGATGGCCTCTCTTTTCGACATTTGTACCAAAACTTTTTGGTCTTCCACTTCATATTTCATGAAATTTTCTGGTACTTCAAACAATGATTCCTCCTCTTCTTGTCTCACTGCTTTTCGTTTCCTTTTCTTTTGACCTTGTTCACTTCCTTCCTTCAAATTTATAGTTTTAATGCTTGTGAGAGGTTCTTCTTCTTTTTGGGTAAATACTCCTATATCTTCTAGATAGTGCTTCTCTGAGTCAAAGCAACTATTCATTACAATGGACTCTGGATCATCATCATTTTCTCCTTCTTCTATGACATCACTAGGGTCACACTCTTCTAACAAGGGATGACACATGAACATTGAAATATCATAACCCTCCTCATCACAGTGAGGTGTCCATTGTTCTTCATTGACAGCAATGTCCATGGTGGCCAAGATCTCTACCCAACCATGAGGCTCAAATTCCTCATTTGGAAATATCATCAGTGTGTAGGTTGGGTCTTTAATTGGTTGCTCTCCTTGAGAAGTTCCTTCTTCCCTCACTTTTAGGCGTCTTTCCTCTTCCTCTGCAACCTTGCACGTCCACAAATGAGTGTCTTCATGCATCCAAGATGGATTAGGTGAACTTCCAGAATGCATAGAGATAGAATCTTCTTTTGCTTTGTGGATAGGATTCCACTATAGGGGTGGTACATCTATGAAGGTATAATCCTTTAGATTGACCTTGGCGGTGACCCCTAAGTGTTGCAAGTACAAGGAGTTGGTTCCTCAGTCTTGTACTATTTGTAGTTGTCGTAGGAGGGGTCTTCCTAGGATCATCTCATAGACATTGTTTTTCTCAAAGTCACATATAGCAAATGTGTGTTCAAACTCTACCGCCCAAGTGGTTAGAGTTATCCCTTCTAGCAATCCTAGAGGTCTTTCAACATGGCCACCCACCATTTGAAGCTTCATTCTAGTTGGTCTTAATGTTGGTTTGCCCCATTGCTTCCACAAGGAGGTGGTCGCAATAGCAACACTAGCACCTGAATCTACGATCGCTTTGGTTGTGTAACCTTGGTAGGTGATTGGAAGATAAGTATTACCTTCTTCACCCTCACTCATGTCCCCTATTTTGTCTAGAGGTATTTCTGAGACTTTCTACTTCTACACTGAGATGACACTGAACCTTAGTGTTCTTCATGACATCTGTGTTCCTTGGAACCACTGAGTCTTCATTTCTTACCAATATTGTGGGAGCTCTGATCTGAAGAGATTCAGATTCCCATGGGCCTGTGAATTCTGGCAACTCTTGTAAAGAATTAGATTCAAAATCTAATCTTTCATCTTCTTGTTGCTCTACTTGGTCTCCGTAGATAGATGGAATATCTTGGGGAAATTGATCGTGAAGATCATCAATTTTAGGAATAAGAGGGGGATTGCACTTCTCCTTGGCCCATTTCTCTTCTTGTATTTCCTGCAAGAACTCTTGAGAGTACTATTGAATTGAAAGAGGTGCTCCCTCATCCACGAAATTAGGAATGTAAGCTTTGGTTGGTGGTGAGATTTCTCTTTCAATAATTGGTTGAGCTTGTGGAGGTAAAGAAACATGTGGCTGGTTTACCAACTACTCTAATCTTTCTAGTAAGCCCTGATTATGCAAATCTGGTTTGACAGAGTTTGTCTGATTGAATGATTGACTGGTCTCGAGCATAGCCTAAGCTAGCTCTACCATTTTCATGCACATTTTTTTCCGTTCAACCTCTAAATCTGCTCTAGGGTATCTCTTCTCTAGGTTTGTAGCTGTAGGCCCTTCTTGAAGTCAAGCCTGATAGGCCTTGAACATCATGTCCAAGCCTTTTGGAGTTGGATCTACAAGAACAGGCCCTGGATGTGGGTTATTTACAGTGGGTGGCGAGGTGGGATGAGGTGGTGGAGATGGAGCTTCGACATGTGAGGGGCTTTGAGATGCAATGTCTTCTATTTTTGGTTTTTCATCTTTCATGCTTTCCTCTAGTTTAGATAACTTTTTATTCCACTTACGATTGGCCTTCTCTCTGGTATCCTTCCAAGTTCTTGTTTTCCTCTTACTATGCTCTCCTGATTCGCTTGACTCTGATTGATCAGCTGGTTTTGTTTGTTGTATGGCTTGTGCCCTAGTAATTGCCTGTATGGGAGGGCGCACTAGAGGGGTTCTTGGGACATTCTCCCCGGAGGTGTTCTTTGTAGCACTCAAGACAAAAGCCTTGTATTTTGATGTTTTGACCTGGTCCTGGAGTTGATGGGTGGGACATTCATGAATGAAATGGTCTTCGTGACATCTCAAACATGGTCCTCTAGGGGCTTGTGGTCTTATTTGTCTTGCTTGGGGCCTGGAGTTGGGATTCGTGTACATGACATTAGAGTATTCTGGCTCCCGATTTTGTTCCATAAGTTGTGTCTCGTATTGTTAGGAATAAGCCTCACTATGCTCCGTTGAATCTGTGTAATAAGCTTGTGGACTATCTTCATGGGAGTAGTCTGAACTATGAACATGAGAGTCATTTTCTGAAACCAACAGGGTTAGTGGCACCAATGCTCTATTAAGGTTCTCCTCTATCACTGCATATTTAACTAGGATCACATTGGCAAGAGTTGGTGGTTGGTTTCCTAGTATTGGTTGTTGCCTATATGGTGCCTGATATTGCTGTTGTAGCCTATAATATGGTTGTTGGTATTGATTCTGATACCAGCCCTACTAGTAAGGTTACTGATAATTTTGTTTGACAGCTTGCTTGTTGTATGGACAATCTTGAGCCGTGTGGTTCATGTATTTTCTCTCAATAGTGCAATACATAGCATTAGAGTTTTCTTGGGGTTGAGCCATCATCGGACAAACATTAGCCATGTGATCTCCTCCACAACTGTAGCATCGTTGCCATGAGGTGACCCTTGGTGCATGTCTATTTTGAACTTCTAGCTTCTTGACAACTTGCTCAACTATCTGATCTATCTCCATGGAGGTTCTAGAAGTATGACTAGTAGAACTGTCTGAATCCTTATAGAGTTTGGACAATTTGTATTCTATGTCAATACATATCCACACACACTCTTCTATGGATCTAGGCTCTTTCAAGTACACATATGATCTCAACTTGGTGCTTAGCAAGCCATCTAAAAACAAATCCACTTGTTTGGCTGGTGTGGGTAACTCGGGAATAGGGCATCTTTTTATGTATTGTATGAAGGATCTTCCTGCAAGTTGCACTATTTCTTTAGGTGTCTGCGATCAAGGATGTGTATTATGCCTGATGCCACTCTTGCAAAATTCTACAATGAATTCCTCTAGCAATTGACCTATATTCTCATAATTGCCAATGTTTAGAGGTTGAAACCAAGCTAAGGCAGTACCCTTGAGAGTCAAACCAAATGCCTCAAACTAGGTGAACATGTCCTCAACTTGTTCAGATCTTAACCCTTGTTTGTGTTGATATATTTAGGTAGTGATGTGTGTGAACACACTAGGACCGCCGGGGCACTTTTTTCCCTCTTTAGGAGGTTTTCTTCCCCCGGCTTGTATATACGCCTATTGCCCTAATGGGCTACTTATCTTTGTACATTCTCTAGTAATACATTCAGTATTGTGTGTTTGTGCTCCAAGCTTCTTCTTCTTCCTTGTGCTGTTCGCATGCTTCCGCAGACATCTATCTCCAAAAATTGGTATCAGAGCAGGTCATCGCTTCATCTAGGGCGCCGTCGACACTCCTCCGTTTGCAATCTCAAAATCGTACAAATTTTGGTGAGCATACTCAGGGTGTTTTCGAGATCAAAACAGCTTCACTTTGTGGTGCCGAAATCGCGATCTGAGCTCGTTTCGGCCTCCGAACGCACTATTGCAGCGCTTGTGTAGGCTATTTCCTCTTTTTGTGCCAAAGGTATATACCTGTTTCTGTTTGCCAGTATAAGCGTCTCGAAGTCTGCTACAGGTTTAACAGAACTCGTCTGGGTAGTTCCGTTCAACTTTTTGAGATACAATCAATTTTCTGCATCAAGGTATTTTAGTCATCGGCCATGGCTGAAAGCAGTGATGTATTCCGTATGTTGGCTATTGAGGATAAGTTGGATGGTACCAACTACCCATTATGGGCTTATATGATGCAACATGTATTGGTTGCAAAAGGATTGTGGAACATTGTGCAGGGTGTTGAAAGATGTCTTGTTACACCTGTAACAACAGGTACTACGAATATAGGTGCTGGAGCTGATGAAGATGGTGTCGAAGATGATATTGTGCAGATTCATGTTTGCGCTGTTGTTTCTGCTGCACCTACTGCAGAGCAGATTTGTTGGGATGGCAGAGATGCCCAGACACATGCATTGATAGCTTTGTCTATCAAACGTGCCATTATTCCTCATATTCGCTCTTGCAGAACAGCTAGGGATGCTTGGGATACACTTACCACATTGTACCAAGCTAGGAATGAGGCTCGTGTTGCTTACCTCCGAAAACAATTGGAGAGTGAGCACATGAATGAAGATGATTCTATGGACAGTTTCCTAATGAAGATCAAAGATTTGAAGGAACATTTGATTTCTACTGATGAGGTTATACCAGATAGCTCACTTGTGCATACCATTCTGAATGGTCTTCCTGATTCATATCAGAGTTTTGCTTCTACTCTTCCGTTGATGATGAAAGGCAATCCGAATGCCTTATCATTTGAGGAGTTAGTTTCTCTTCTGTTGCAGGAAGATCAGTCCAGGCAAAACAGGTCCATTATGCGTGTTGCAGATCAAGCTTTCCTGGCTAGTCAGAAAGGCAAAGGAAAATGGAGCTCTTCTACTAGTAAGCAGAAATCTGCAAATGCTGCACATTCAAAGAACCAAGATAAAAATGAGAAGAAATCAGAAAAGCAGAAATTGTTTTGCAAGTACTATAAAGGGAATGATCATATCATAAAGAACTGTCCAAAACTGGCTGCAAAAGAGGCAAAGAAAAAGGAGGCTGGAATGGTTGTTGCAGAAGCCTCTACACCAAAAACTAAGTTTGCTAATCTTGTACAGGAAGAAGAATGGGCGTTTACTACTGTTTGCAGTTTTGACCCATCTTCTCATGAGTAGTGCATGTCTGCAGTGGACTCAGATGTTTGGTGCTTTGACAGTGGGGCGACCAAATATATTACCTCGCAGCGCAGTTTCTTCTCTTCACTCGAGCCTGCCCCTACAGGGAATACTGTCACATGCGCCAACAACTCCTCTTATCCTATTATGGGAGTTGGTAAGATCATTCTGACTACTGTTGATGGTAGTTCTTTCACCTTTTCAGATGCTTTATTTGTGCCAGGGATCAAGAAGAATCTGTTATCAGTTTCTGCATTAGCCAAGATTGGCTTGGTTGTGAAATTTGTTGATGACAGATGTACAGTTCATGATCTGTCAAATGCCGATATTATTATTGCTTCTAGCATTTTATGTCGTGGGCTATATAAGCTCATAGACTATGAAAGATCTCTGAATGATTCGGCATGTGCAGTTCATGATTCTCAGGCTATGTCAGATGCAAAGCTTTGGCATGCACGCTTTGGACATCTGAATTTTGCTAGTTTGCTATGCCTGCAGAAATCTGATATGGTGTCTTCTTTGCCCAAGCTTGAGGCACTTGGAAAACATGTATGTGAAGGTTGTATTTTGGGCAAAATCCAGCGTTCCTCCTTTTCAAAAGATGGTTCAGTTCGGGCTACGCAGAAATTGTAGCTTGTACATAGGGATGTATGTGGTCCTATGCAGACACCTTCTTTTGGAAACTATCTTTACTTCGTGACTTTCATTGATGATTTTTCCAGGCACGCATGGGTATATCCATTGAAGGCAAAGTCTGAAGTGTTCATGTGCTTTAAACAGTTTTTGGTTTTGGCTGAAAATCTGTCAGCATGTAAGATGGGCACCCTCCGTTTTGATCGAGGGGGGGAATATATGTCTTCTGATTTTAATGCATTTTTGGCTGAACGTGGGATAAAACACCAGTGTACAATGCTGTATACACCTCAACAGAATGGAGTTGCTGAACGAAAGAACAGGTCACTCATGGAGATGGCGAGGTGCATGGTCAAGAGTCAGGCTTTACCACATAGTTTCTGGCTTGAGGCTGTCATGTGTGCAGCATATGTACTGAACAGGTGTCCCACTAAAGCGCTGCAGTCTATCACTCCATATGAGGCTTGGCATGACCGCAAGCCATCTGTTGCTCATCTGCGTGTTTTTGGTTGTTTGGCATATGCACTAGTGCCTGAACAACATCGCAGAAAATTGGATGATAAGGCAGTAAAATGTATTTTTGTTGGGTACAGTTCTGGAAGTAAAGGCTATCGTTTGTATCATCCACAGACTAAATGCATTCTGGTTAGCCGTGATTTTGTTTTTGTGGAAGATGCTATTCAGCCATTACTTTCATGTACTAAGGAGACATCTGTTAGCTCCAAAGACATGTATGATACTTTGATGCCTCTTTTTACAGGTGGACAGTCTAGTGCTGGTCCTAATGAGGCAACTTCTCAGCCTTTGCAGGTTTCATATGATGATGCAGATCATTCCATTTCTGATGCAGATTTACATGATGCACTTGTTGATGAGAGAGCTGATATTGAGCAGGCAAAAACTATGCCAAATTGGCTAGTGGAGACTTTGCGTGACAACAAATTAGATGCACCTTTGTCATATCGTACTCGGTCAGGCTCTCATAGTGCCTCCTTTGCATTAGATTGTTATGCTATGGCTGCGTCTAGTCTCTGTGATGAGAATGAGCCTGTTTCTTTTGATGAAGCACAAAATTCAAAAAATTGGATGGCTGCTATGCAATGTGAATATGATGCTATAATGAAGAATGGTACATGGTCTTTATGTGACTTGCCTCCTGGCAAGAAGGCCATTGGCACTAAGTGGGTATACAAGCTGAAGCGTAAACCTGATGGTACAGTTGACATGTGTAAGGCTAGGCTTGTTGCAAAGGGTTATGCGCAGGAAAGAGGCATTGATTTTGATGAGACCTTTGCACCTACATGCCGTATGACTACTATTCGGAGCATTTGTGCACTTGCAGCCCATCATGGTTGGAATGTACATCAGTTGGACATTAAAACAACATTTCTGAATGGTGACTTGCATGAAGAAGTGTATGTTTTTCAGCCCCGTGGCTTTGTGCAGAAAGGGCATGAAAACTAGGTGTGCAGGTTAAAGAAGGCATTATATGGTTTAAAGCAAGCACCACGTGCTTGGTATGAGAAGATACATGCCTATCTGGTTGCACATGGTTTTGAGAACAGTCCAACTGAAAGCACCTTATATGCTAAGCGTGCTAATGATGTGCTTTTGATCATTGTTGTCTATGTTGATGACATGCTGCGCTGTCGTAGAGGGGTGTGAAGGTAGGCTGACGTTCATCTAAAAAGAATCACGCTAACCTAACCGTGTGACGGCACGCAGGGTGCTTCTAAGTATGCTTAGGGCTTCGGTTGCTTGTTCAGTTTAGGATAGTTAAAAACTATAGATTTCTAATATATTCGAGTTTAAATTAAAAACTAATTTTTTAGAACTAGGAGCCGTAAGGAAAAGCGTTTCTATATCTTTCTATCGAGTAAAAATAAGAAGGTAAGATTATTTTTTCACTAACTACTTGATCTTTAATGCATTCAGTTTCATTTGAATCGTCTTGAAAATTATCGTCGTTTCTATCTACAGATGGTGGGAAAAGGTCTTCACTATTCTCTATGCTAGGTGGAACAATGGAAAGTAAATGTAAAGTTCTACTAGGATCGTGAAAAGTTTCTTCTACTATCTTATCTTTTACTAGTTCTTCAACTTCAACTGGTTTAGGAAATAATGACTCAAAGGTAGATGAAGGTAGAAAGGAACTACTTGATGAGGCTTCTTGCGACATAAGATGAAATGACACTAGATTAATGTTCAAATTCCTATACAAGCCTAAAGATAATGTTCATAAAAGATATTCTAATCAAGTTTAAAAGGATAACCTATTCTCAGACTTTATGGAATAACTCAGAAGACATCAAAGAAATCAATGGGAAATAATATTGATGTTAAATCTGCTTGAACAAATGCATTGATAAGCTAATGGCTCAAATCAATAACTCTAATACACATGTAAGGGTTTAGTAATAGGATAAATGTCTAAACAAATGGGTAATTGACTAAATGAAAATATAAGGTAAATGGATCTTCAATCTGTCACTTCATTTCACTTCACTTTACTTCAATTGCTCTTTAATCTTCAATGTTTCTGCAAAAAACATTAGCGATATTCAATCTGTCACTTCACTTCACTTCAATCTCTCTTTAATCTTGAATGTTTCTGATAAAAAAACATTAGTGATATTCAATCTGTCACTTCACTTCACTTCACTTCACTTCAATCTCTCTTTAATCTTGAATGTTTCAATAAAGTTGTTTTCATTTTCTCTGGTCATCAACGAAAAGGTTGAAATCTTTCCGACATTCGCCCCGGCCAATCCTGCACATCGTCCTCGATGGGCCAAACCTACAGATCATAGAAAGCAATATCAAATTCTTTTGAAACTTATTCATGACTCAAATGCAAATAGTCTTTATATATAAAAAAATGCTTCTATCATTAGTACATCTTCAAATAGCAAAGAAAACTTATAAAATTATGTAAACTTGAATTTCAACCTTTTCGTTCAATGCATGAATTGGAAACAGGTTTTAGAAGGAAACTATAGAAGTCATTCAAATAGTGTTCGTACTAACTCTTCTATTAACTCTGTTCATAAGTAAAGCATATGTTATATAGGCCTTCTATCCTCATCTCCTAGCCACTTGCCATTAAGATACAAAAAACTAACTCCCCTCTAGCATACATCCGCCTTATATAGCCCGCTTTTCAATTTAGAAGTGATTTCGAGACCACAACTGATTTATTTGATTTTTTCTTTCATCTCTTTTTTCATCATAATTTTTCTTTGTGTCATTTTTTTCCTCTTTTCATATGCAGCAGCCATTAATGTACTGCTTTCAATTTTTCTTTGCAACTTTTTTGATGAAGGGGAAAGGCTTAACCCCTAATCAGAGCAAAGGATCTAGAGGTAAGCTAAAGCAGGAACTAGGATCTCTTTAGCTAAATGGGTCAGATTTAAGGAAGCTTACCTATATGAAACAAGCCTACTTCTACTAGGAGTTGCACGTTAAGGGTTCCTTCAACTATCCATATGACAGCCATAGGTCTCTAATCCCTATCTTCTCTTCAAGCACGTTCCTACTTCAGCGTAAATTCTACTGTTCATAATTTTAAGAGGTTTCTTAACCTATCTGAAGAATGTACAATTCTAATTATGATAATGCATGAACTTTCATAATAAATTAAAACATAAATCAGGTTTAGAACTTTTTCACCTGATCTATATTGACTCCATCTTTAGATCTCTTTAAGTTCATCAGAACTTTTGGCATAAAATCTTCAATTACTTTGATCAATTCATCATCAAGACCTGTAAGAAATCATAAAGTAGAAACTACAAAACAAGTAATCTTCATTATCATTTAACTTTGCAAATATAACTTCATATATTCTATCAGATTCATCTTCATCATGTCATAGTTTTCATCATAAAAAAATTCATAGTGGTTATAATTATCAGAAATAATGCATTCTTAATTTTTAAAATAGGTTTTTCAACCTATGAGACAAAGTTCATAAATGTCAGAAAAAATCATAGTATAATATAACCATCATATTTGTTGTAAACAAAATCATTTTATTCAAAATATTCATCATTTCATTATAACAACGTTCTTCATAGTTGTTCATCATAATAGATTTCTTCCTAGTTGTGAAAGAAAGAAAATCATAAGTTCATCAAAGCATAATGTAAAACTTCATCATAAGCTAGCTTTTCCAAGCATAAAACTTCATAAAACAAAACAATGTAGGTATATGTTTCTCAACTTTAGGAAAACAGCATATATACAGCAAGCAATAACAATCATTTGAAAAGTTTTCTCTTCAATAAACAATTCCATCACAATAAAACTATTCTCTTAAATTCTTCTCCTTTTTCTTAACTTTAGATGAGTTTTTAATATTATTTTCAATCTTCCATATGGCTTCTTGTACCCATTTTCCCATCTTCTTGTCATGTTCTAATTGAATTTGAAGATTTTCATCTTCAGATGTTTGTACTATTCTTTTATCAGTTTTATTTTGATCACATTTATTGTCATTTTCTTTGACTTTAGGTTCTATTTTATCCACATATATGTCTTCATTTCCATCAATTGATTGTTCATTTTCATCATCTTTTATCCGTACATCTTCTTCTTTCTTACACTTTTTCAATGTATCTTGATCCTTAAATGTAGTTTGAATATCTATGTTACTCATAGATTTAGGTTTAAAAAAAGTTTGATCATTATCCAAGCATTCACTTTTAGTCACAATCTTGGTGTTCATAGAATGTAATTGACATACATTGCTTTTCTCATTATGACTCCTAGGTTTCCATTGTTTTTGAAGTTTGGTTTTAGGACTAAATTTTGTTTGATGAAAATAGTTTATCATCCCTCCTCTACCTAAGTTTAATCTCAAAGGTAATTGTGTTTGATAATCACATATTTTCTGTTCACTTTCGAGTACCAATTGTTGGCTACATGCTTTCTCATAGGCCAAACTAGGAATGACTCTTCTATGATTGGGTAAAGGTTTTTGGTCAATAGAATATATAGATCTACTTTGAACTTGTACATGATATTTATCTTTGCATTCACATGTATCACTTTCTTTTATTTGATTGTTTAACCTTTCAATGTTCTCTTTTAAACTTGCAGTGTCATGACCAATAGTTTTGAATGATGAAATTTCTTTTACATGATTTGCTAATGTTTCCATATTTTCATTTAAATTCGATAGTTCATAATGAAGAATTCCTTCTAAATTCCTAAACTCATGATCAAATTGAGTATCTATTGACTTAAGTGTTGCATTAAAATCAGATACTACTGTAGTTAAAATTGAAAGAAACGAGTTTAAGGACTCAAACTTGGAATTCAGCTTTAAATCTATAGAGGAAACTAATCGTGATTCCATATCATGCAGAAGGTTCTCTACATTAGATTTCATTTTCGTTTAACTATGTGCAAACCAGGAAAATTCAAATATAAATACCTGGAATTTGGTTCCGGTCGGGTGAACCTGAGTCTAGAATAGCTTGGACTGTACGTGTCCCTTGCTTTTCTATCATCATGTTCTTGAACATCTCCTTCATCTTACGTTCTTGATAACGCTTCGAATGAAGAAGAAGTTCCCTAATAGCCGGATCTAATTGCTCTCTAAATTGCCTAAATCTATCGTTAGTTGATAAAGCCAGGGATGGCTTTACCCTAGTCCTAGGCTTTACTAATTCTAATCTTCTTTTCCTAAAATATATTTCTTTCTTGGTTTTGATTTCAAAAACCTAAATTTTGACTTATCTTTTAATTACTCTTTTTGAATTTAAGTTTTTTAGAGATTTTAAATGTTTCAGACTTTTTCAATTTTAAATGTTTTGTTTTTAATAAGATAATTTTTATAAAATAGTTTTTCTTGATTAAGTCGTTTAGTTTACAATTAATTTCTTTAAAATTAATTTCTTTGAAAAAATAAAAAACATTAACTATAAGTTAAAAGAAACCTAAATTTACACTATTTTTATTCTATAAGCTTTCTTTTTATGCAATGAAAATAAAGCAATCAATCTTTCTTTTTCAAAACTTAAAATGTTTTTCTTTTTAATGATGATGCAAAAAATAACTTTTCTATAATGCAGATATTTAAATGCTTTAAGTAAAATTTATCTTTCCTAAATACAAAAGAAAGATTTAAATCCTTTTTTGTTACTACAAATATGAAAGTGCTTAAATCTTAAGTGCAGATGAAAACAATTTTCTTTTTAAGTGATGTGTGTAAACTGAAAAATAAAGAACTTAAAACACCTTACTTGATGATATCTTTGCTGAAGAGGTTCGAAAGTAAATGTTAAAACAATCTTAAACACAAAACTAAAATGACTATGACTATGTCTTGATTCTCTTGAACGTTGATGAGGGGGGTTTGAAGCGACAAAACTCCACCAGTTGGAAATCCTTCTTCTTGTGGAGGTGCTCACCAAGGGAAAAAAGGAGATAGCAAACTCTTCACGTTTTGTCACAACTTCAATCCTGCAGAAAAGAAGAAGATTAATTAGAAATTTAAATTAAAATTGAAAATGCAACATAAGTCCTAAGCACACGATCGTCACGCTTCACGTCGGGTTCACCAAAGTTGTCGTAGAGGGGTGTGAAGGTAGGCTGATGTTCATCTAAAAAGAATCACGCTAACCTAACCGTGTGACGGCACGCAGGGTGCTTCTAAGTATGCTTAGGGCTTCGGTTGCTTGTTCAGTTTAGGATAGTTAAAAACTATAGATTTCTAATATATTCGAGTTTAAATTAAGAACTAATTTTTTAGAACTAGGAGCCATAAGGACGAGCGTTATTATATCTTTCTACCGAGTAAAAATAAGAAGGTAAGATTAGTTTTTCACTAACTACTTGATCTTTAATGCATTCAGTTTCGTTTGAATCGTCTTGAAAATTATCGTCGTTTCTATCTACAGATGGTGGGAAAAGGTCTTCACTATTCTCTATGCTAGGTGGAACAATGGAAAGTAAATGTAAAGTTCTACTAGGATCGTGCAAAGTTTCTTCTACTATCTTATCTTTTACTAGTTCTTCAACTTCAACTGGTTTAGGAAATAATGACTCAAAGGTAGATGAAGGTAGAAAGGAACTACTTGATGAGGCTTCTTGCGACATAAGATGAAATGACACTAGATTAATGTTCAAATTCCTATACAAGCCTAAAGATAATGTTCATAAAAGATATTCTAATCAAGTTTAAAAGGATAACCTATTCTCAGACTTTATGGAATAACTCAGAAGACATCAAAGAAATCAATGGGAAATAATATTGATGTTAAATCTGCTTGAACAAATGCATTGATAAGCTAATGGCTCAAATCAATAACTGTAATACACATGTAAGGGTTTAGTAATAGGATAGTGTCTAAACAAATGGGTAATTGACTAAATGAAAATATAAGGTAAATGGATCTTCAATCTGTCACTTCACTTCACTTCACTTTACTTCAATTGCTCTTTAATCTTCAATGTTTCTGCAAAAAACATTAGCGATATTCAATCTGTCACTTCACTTCACTTCACTTCACTTCACTTCAATCTCTCTTTAATCTTGAATGTTTCTGAAAAAAAAACATTAGCGATATTCAATCTGTCACTTCACTTCACTTCACTTCACTTCAATCTCTCTTTAATCTTGAATGTTTCAATAAAGTTGTTTTCATTTTCTGTGGTCATCAATGGAAAGGTTGAAATCTTTCCGACAGTGCATTGGTCCTATTGAGAAGCATATTGCTGATTTCAAGGCTGATTTGCATGCCTCAATTGAGATGTCTGATTTGGGGCATTTGCATCACTATTTGGGTATTCAATTTATGCAAGTTGATGGTGGAATGGCTTTGTGTCAAACGAAATATATTGGCACATTATTGCAGTGTTTTGGCCTTGAAGACTGTAAGCCTATTGCCACTCCTATGGAGACAGGTTTACGATTGAGTCTTCATGATGCTGGAGATGCATTTGATGCTGTTCTCTATCAGCAGGTTGTTGGATGCTTGATTTACTTATGCATTACTCGGCCACATATTCAGTTTGCTGTCTCACAGATGAGCAGGTTTATGCATTGCCCAGGAGTCACGCATTGGAAGGCGGTTAAGCGCATCTTTCGCTACTTGAGTGGTACTCAGTTACTTGGGTTGTTTTATCCCAAGGGGGGATCACTACCGCCAAATTTGCATGCTTTTTCTGACTCAGATTGGGCTGGTTGCTATGACACTCGTGTGTCCACCAGTGGTTTTTGCTTCATGCTTGGTAGCTCATGTATATCTTGGTTGAGCAAGAAGCAGCCTACTGTGGCCACTTCCAATTGTGAGGCTGAGTATAGGGCAGCTTTCACAACGACTATTGAGTGTGTGTGGCTCAGACGCCTTATGGCTGATTTGGGTGTTGGCCAGTCTTCTGCCACCACCATCTTCACTAACAGTCAGAGCGCATTGGCAGTTGCGAGGAACCCTGTGTTCCATGCTCGCACTAAGCACATTGAGGTGCATTATCACTATGTCAAGGAGAGGTTCTCTATTGGGGAGATCAGCTTGGCATATGTGCCCACGCAGGAGAACATTGTAGACCTTTTCATGAAGGCTCTGCCTAGGGAGAAGTTTGAAGCTTTCTGCAAAGCTTTGGGCTTACTTCCTTTTGTGGAGTGATTTCCACATAGCTTGGCACTTTCTTATCTATGAGTGTCAGCTCCTTATTCACTGCATCACTCCCAGGGGGGATTTGTTGATATATTTAGGCAGTGATGTGTGTGAACACACTAGGACCGCCGGGGCACTTTTTTCCCTCTTTAGGAGGTTTTTTTCCCCCGGCTTGTATATACACCTATTGCCCCAATGGGCTACTTATCTTTGTACATTCTCTAGTAATACATTCAATATTGTGTGTTTGTGCTCCAAGCTTCTTCTTCTTCCTTGTGCTGTTCGCGTGCTTCCGCAGACATCTATCTCCAACAGTTTGAACTCGGCCACA
The DNA here is from genome assembly GCA_020310875.1 of Ceratopteris richardii. Lineage (NCBI taxonomy): Eukaryota > Viridiplantae > Streptophyta > Polypodiopsida > Polypodiales > Pteridaceae > Ceratopteris > Ceratopteris richardii. The sequence continues at coordinate 65,572,593 of CM035411.1, forward strand.
TGATGAATCCATCAAAATAGTTCTTCATAGCCTTGACCACTTGAGAAGGTCTAAGGGTTCTTGGGTGCTCTCGGGGTCTAGGCAATGGAAACTCATGTTCATCTCTTTGATGCCTACGTACTCTATGACTCTCCCTTTCAGGTCTTTCATTTTCAAATCCTGATCGGTCTCTACCCGCGATATGTGCAAAGCTTACCTTAGGTCTCTCTCTGGTTCTTTCCCTCTGGGTTTCATGAGCTTGGGATGATCCTGCTCCTTGGAGGCCATGGGGGACATTATATCTTGGTGGAGGGAAAATCAGTTCACTCTTCCAGGTGTATGCGTGCCTATCGTGTTTTGTTACCAAGAACATTTTCTTCGATGTGTTATCTAGATAGACAACTTTGCCTGTTGTCTCTAGATCCTTGAACTTGTAGATGGTGACTATTGGGCTAGGTTGCTCTGGCTTGAATCTCCAAAAGGCTTCCTCCGTTTCTCTATTCATGAATAGCTCTATGCTGTTGTTGTCTTGGGGGATCCAATTTGGAGTGATTACTCTAGTCAAGAATGACTTACCTCTGGGAGTCTTGGGTTCTCGTCCTAGGTCTCCTTCCTCTAGGTCTCCCATGTCGTTCTCAGGAATGATATTTCCAAATTCATATGTCCTGTTTGGTACACTGGTCACCACATACATGGTTCCTTCCTTATCAATGTATGACCCCTCTTCGAACTTGACCACTAGGTGTTCAAGTCCAAAAAGTTGATCTAGATTTTTGAGTTGGACCACTGATCGCCTCAAGCCATTCTCATAGATGCGAGCAGCTAATCGGTTGGTCCTGATATATTCCAATTACTAAAAAATTTTTTTGAATCACTTGTGTTAGAACTTAGTGTGTAGGGATAACCACTTAGTTGTTGTGCCCAAGACCTAGCTGTATGGTTGACACTAGCCTCAAATAATCTAATGCTTTGCTTATCCTTGCCTAGGTGTCTACTAGATCTTAGTTCATAAGATTTCTCTTCTATACCCAAGGTCCTCTTGTATTGCTCAAAATCCTTTGGGACTCCTTGGTTTCCTAGTTCCACTTGAGGGTCAACTTCAAAATAGTATATCTAATAATCCATGTATTAGTTTTACTCCCCACGAGCTTTCCAACGAACCCAAAATCACAACAAACAGATTTCGTATGAGAAAGTTATGCCAGTTCAGGGATCTGGGGGTTAAAATAGGGAAATAGGATCCCTCTAGGAGTACCTTAGAACAGGTGACACAATACCTCTTTCTCCATGATACATGGTACCCCTAGAGACGATACCACCTCAGATGATACAATACCACCAAGGTGATACCAAATTCCACCATACGATACTGCTATCCAGACGATACGATACTTGAAGTGACCATGATATGATACCTTTGATTGACACGATACAATACCAACCTCACGATATGATACCAGAATAGCTAACGATATGATACTTGATTGGCTTTGATTAGCTCATGATATGATACCAATGAATTCTCGAGATGATACGATACCAGTTTGTAAACGATACGATACTGCTCAGTAGATGATAGGATACCACTAGGCAGACAATACGATACCACTAGGCAAACGATACGATATCTGTGAAGAGATGGATAGGTATGTGCTTGAAGATGAAGAGGTGTTGCAAAATCCTTGATCTACACCAGCCAATTGAACTCCAGGAGTATATGGTGGGCCCTTTTAGCTTGCCAATGGATGTATTAGACACCCTATGTACCTTGGAAGATCACTCTCAAAAAGATAGATCAAAACAGATAAGTTGGAGTTAGCTCAGAGGTGAAAACTTGCTATTCTTGGTTCATACACCTGTCCAGTGTTTTACATAATTCTCTGAGCACAGCAGAAATTAGCTTAATTCCTCTTGGGGAAGTCTAGCTAACTTAAAGAGCTAACTTTCAAGAGTAATCTCATCAAAAATAATGAACCACACACTGAGAATGAGTTTTAACAACTGATGACATCATCCCGATTTTCACGAGCTGCTACAGTTTGAGACCAGTGAGCAACACAATCAACATAACTCAAACTTTAGGAATCCAAGGATTATCAAAATTTGTATGCTTATACTAGACAGTAAGCTGAATCCAAGAAGCTTTAAATCACTGAATTCGGATAAGTAACCACTGAGAAACACCTCTGACACGATGAGTGAAAAAGTCGGGTACCTGACAGAGAAGTGAAGATGAACAGACCCTGTTGACTTCAAATGAACATAACTGAAGATTGCAACATCCAAATGACATGAAAATTTGTGAGCATATAGTAGACTTATAGAGCTAACTTTACCAAGTTAAATCACTGAAAATGATGCACCAAGCTCAGAGAAAACATCTCTGCAAGCTGACTGAGAAAAACTGAGAGTAATGGCAGTGAGTAGTACACTTCACTAGAACATGGAAAAATGAACTCAAATAATCATGAAAATGAAAGTATATTGCTTGTACAATACAATGACTTACTGATACATATGTGTGCCTTGTAATCACACCTTGATATGGCCTAAAGCTCAGCTCTTGAAGGTCTTCACATAGGTCTCTCTAACCACGACTAAAACTGCCATCTATTTATAGTTGAGTTTGGGAGGCTAACTTCCCTCAATCACTCTCCAATCAATCAATGATTGATTTGATTCTCTACCTACCACAAATCATGAATTCGTGGCTCCTCTTTCCATTCTTGATCAAGTGGACTCAACCACTTAAGATTCTTTCACTTTTACATTAAGTAAACTCTTCAAAAGTTACAAGAGGTAGTTCACAAGTGAACTTTACATAGTCTTCATTTTAAGGCTTTTTCTATGACTTTGTGGGACTCAAGCCAATACTTAGGCTTGTCATAGACTTGCTCCAACAGCTCCCCCTCAAGCCAAGTATGCTTGAGGTCTTCAATCTTCCAAGATTACCTGCAAACCCATCATAGCCTTGAATTTGCAAAGCTTTGTACCATCCAATGCTTTGGTTAGAATATCTGCACATTGTTGATGAGTGGACACATATGATATTTGAATCTCTTTGCTTAGAACCTTCTCGCGTACATAGTGATAATGAACTTCAATATGTTTAGTCCTTGCATGAAAAATAGGATTAGCAGCCAAATGAATAGAACTCATATTGTCACCAGAAATAGTTGGAGTTCCAAACTCCAATCCAAGATCTTTGAACAATGTCTTCATCCACATAGCTTCTTGAGTAGCTATGGCAAGACCTCTGTATTCAGCTTCAGTAGAAGAGAGAGCAACTGTGGGTTGCTTCTTGGATGACCATGAAATAAGCTTTGAACCTGCAAAGGTAAGATAACCTGAAGTGCTCCTTCTATCTTCCTTGGAGCCAGCCCAATCTGCATCAGAAAATAGCTTCAAACCTAAATCAGATACATAAGGATAATAAAGTCCTTCATTTATGGTTCCTTTGAGATACTTGAGAATCCTTTTGGCAGCATCCATATGTGGTTTCCTTGGTGTGTGCATAAATTGACTTAACACACTCACACTGTAACATATATCTACTCTTGTCAATGTGGCATAGTTGAGACTACCCACTAGACTTTGATATGATGTGATGTCCTCTATGAGTTCACCTTCATGTGAGCTCAATTTGTGATTGACCTCCATTGGAGTACCTGCAATCTTACAATCTTGCATCTTGAATTTTGCCAACATGTCCTTAATGTACTTCCTTTGAGTGAGAAACAAACCATGATCTTTGTAGACAACTTCCAAACCTAGGAAGTAGGTAAGTGAACCCAAATCACTTATCTTGAACTCTTCTCTCATCTGATCTTTGATCTTCTTCATACCATCTACATCATTTCCTGTCAATATAATATCATCTACATATACACATAGGTAGATGACCTCGGAATTACTCTTTTTAATAAAGAGTGAAGGATCTGCCTTGCTTGGTTGAAAGCCTTTGTCCTGCAAGAATGAAACAAGCCTGAAATTCCAAGCTCTTGGAGCTTGCTTGAGACCATACAATGCTTTGTTAAGTTTACACACATAATCAGGATAAACTTGATTCTCAAAACCAGGTGGTTGTGCCATATATACCTCTTCTGTTATCCACCCATTCAAGAATGCATTATTTACATCTAGTTGAAGTATCTTCCAATTCTTGGAAGAGGCAATACTAAGCAAAACCCTAATAGTAGGCATCTTTGCCACAGGAGAGAAGGTCTCCTCATAATCAATTCCCTGAGTTTGTGCAAAGCCTTTTGCTACAAGCCTTGCCTTATACCTGTTAATTGAACCATCTGAATTCTTCTTGAGTTTATAGACCCATCTTGAGCCTATTACCTTCATGCATGAAGTCTTGGGCACCAAATCCCAAGTGTTGTTTTCCTCAAGTGCTTCAATCTCTTCCTTCATTGCATGCTTCCATTCTGTTTTTGCTTTGGCCTCTTCAAATGATGATGGCTCCTCTTGGTTTATGTCTTGTGCTATGTAGATAGAATGTTTAGTTACTAATGAGGTGTCAAACCCATACCTTTCTGGTTTTTTCTTTTCCCTCATAGATCTTCTTAGGCCATGATGTGATGATTCTGCCTCATGTCCAAGTTCCTGCAATTTTGCTTTACCTTTAGACTTCCATGCTTTGATCTTTTCCATTTGAGATTCTTCATCATCCTCTGAGGTGTCCTGTTCTTCAATCTTTGGTTGTTCTCTACCAAGCTTTGGAAAATCTTCTTCAAGATAATATGGTAAATTGACCTTCCTGCGTGAATCTTCATACCATGAATTGTTCTCATCAAAAACTACATCTCTGCTTAGCAAGAATCCCTTGTTGGTAGGGTTGTATAACCTGTAGCCCTTTTGATTGTTGTCATATCCAATAAATACACACCTTTCTGCCTTTAAATCCATCTTGCCTCTAACCTGTGAAGGAACATGAGCAAAAGCAATACATCCAAAAATTTTACAATGATCTAAGCTTGGTCTTCTTCCATTCCAAGCCTCATATGGAGTCATCCCATCAAGGGATTTTGAAGGCAACCTGTTAATCAAGTAAGTGGCTGTAGATACAGCCTCAACCCATAAGTAATTAGGTAAATGCTTTTCATTTAACATAGACCTTGCAGCTTCAACAATTGTCCTATTCCTCCTTTCTGCCACTCCATTTTGCTCAGGAGTGTACCTTGTAGTTACCTCTCTTTTGATTCCTCTTTCTTGAAGAAAAGAATCAAACTCATGGGAGAAGTATTCTCCCCCTCCATCTGACCTTAGCCTTTTTAGTGATTTCCCTGTTTGATTCTCCACAAGAGCCAAATATCTTTTGAAACATGAAAAAACTTCATCTTTGTGTTTCATAAAGAATAGGATAGTCCATCTGCTGCAATCATCAATAAAGGAAACATAATACCTTGATCCAGATATTGAAGCTTCCTTGCTAGGTCCCGACACATCTGTATGAACCAACTCCAAGAGATCTCCATGCATATAACCTTTCTTCATGAATGGTAACCTGTGAGACTTTCCAAATTGACATGCACTACACTTATAAATCATATGTTGTTTTGACAAATTAGGGAGTCCAAGTACACTTTGGTCCCTACAGATTTGCTTTAATGACCTTTCACCAATATGTGCTAACCTTTTGTGCCATACTTCCAATTATGTGAGTGTCTGACTACCATAATTAAAGAGAGCAATGTTTCTAGTGTCCTGTAATTCAAATGTGAACAATCTACCTGTCTTTTCACCTTTTGCAATTCTTCTGAATCCTTGACTTGGATCTTCAACAAATGCTCCTGCTTTTGTGAACCTGACTTGCAACCCTTTCTCTACTATCTGCCCAACACTTATCAAATTCTTTGTAATGGTAGGGACATAGAGTACCTTACGGAGTAGGTTGATGTTTTCATCAGGTGCTTTGACATTGCCTATTTTCTCCACAGGATGTCTTGTGTCATCTCTTGTTTGTACCTCATGCTTATTCCTTGGATCTTCTAAATCTTATAGGAGTGCCACATTTCCTGCCACATGATTTGAACAACCTGAATCTATGTAGAAAACATGCTCATCAGATTTACCTTGTGGCATAGCCATGTTCATGATCAATAATGAACCCTCTTTGTTTGAGTCTTCTGTGTAGTTATTGTAGTCTCTCCTTCCTTTGTAGCCTCCTTGATAGTTTGAATGATTGTAGTTGTTGTAGTTGCCATGATAGTTGTTGAATCTTCCTCTTGAATAGCCATAACTTCCTCTATTGTATCCTCTTCCTCTTTGATTCCTGGAATTCCTAAAGCAATTTTCAGTTGTATGATTAGTTAATCCACAAATAGAACATGAGTTGGAGTCTTGGGATCTCCCCCTGCCTTGTCTACCTCCTCTTCCTCTACCTCTGCCATGTCTTCCTTGTTGGTGTAGACCAATCACCAATTGAATGTTTGGAAGATTAAAGAATGAAGGAAGATTCAATTCTTGAAGCTTGGAAGAAGGATACATTAAGAGGATATGAGGAATGTACACATATGTACATTAGTATAGTTATAGTTCACTTAGATCTTTGATTAGTCATAGACTTGTACAAATTTCTCTATAAATACCTTGAAAGTGTCGAGGCATGATATGAGAGCATATGAAAGAATAGATGAGTGAGTATAGAAGTCAAGAAAGGAGAAGTTAGATGTCATGAGACATGTGAAATGTTAGTTGAGTTTTCCTCTCATCACTCAACTGTAATTTTCTGAGTAATCGAAGAAATATTGCGCCCGATGTTTCTGTGTCTGCTCCGTCTGTGTTAGATCATTTGTGAAATCCTTCTGAGGATATCTAAGTTCATAGTTAATGAGTCTATGACTTGAGTTTCAGAGTCTAATTGTAAACAGGCTAGGAGAATTGTTAATAGGAACATTCATATGTGATGTGTGTTCACAGTCTTCTGAAACAGGCGCAGATTTACAGTTCAATGAAATGAGTAGTGCTCAGTGCACATTGTAAAGTTTTACACATATGATAGCTCAAAATCTAAGTTGAGAGATAAGCTATCTACAGCCAAAAGGATTTGATAAAACGGGTTCGACCTTGTGAGAACTAAATTAAGAAGTTAGGGGTGTCCAAATCGACTTCTCAAAAGTGCAGATTTAGACATAGGTAACTTGTGAAGTTGATTTCTCAAGTTATACTAAACCTTTTGAAGAAATTTAACTTGGAGGAGGTGCGCAAGTTCTAGGCGACACTCCGTACAAAATTTCATAGAAAACTTTACAAGTTTGATAGGTCAATGAGAAGAAATTGTGCAACAGACTTTCTGTGTTTTATCTTCTTCACAGAATTTTTCAACTTTTGATAATTTGGAGATTGAACCTCTAGTTTGGTGAAGATTTTGACTTACTCTTGTTATAGAGGTGCTCTAATCATAAGAGTAGGTTATTCTTTTGGAGATTAACACTCTCCATCAGTGGTATCAGAGCAGGAGACATCAAAATCAAGGAAAGGAGGATCTCGACTGCTGCAGATTCAAGAAATTCAACAACTGAAGAACTAAAAGGTGAAAGCTTGAAGGCAAAGCTTGAGGAGGAGACCATATGACATCAAGAAAGACAAAAGGAGTCTAATTCGAAGCAAAGGTACATATATCATTTATAAAGCTTGAAGATTTCAATACACAGGTGGACACAAGATGGGAGATTCTCTACAGATAGAGAAATTGGATAGGGAAAACTATCCTGCATGGTCTATGAGGATGGAAGCTCATCTTATGAGCAAAAATTTAATAGCCTACATCACAGGAGAAGAAGAGAAGCCAGAGTTCAGAGATCCTAGTGTTCCAACTAGGGAAGAGTTAGCAGATTTGAAAAATTGGATGAAGAAAGATGCTCAAGCTAGGAGCATTATATATATGGCAGTCAATGATTACTTGTTACCTCATATTCGAGGTCTTGAAAGTGCAACTGATATTTGGAATGCTTTGGAGGAGCATTTCCAGAATACTACTAAGTCAAGGAAGGCATCCTTATGGCCAGAGTTTACCACCTTTAAGAAGAAGGCTTCTCAATCCATTTCAGACTATGTGACAAGAATGAAAGATATTGCAGATGCTTTAGGAGCTGTTGATGAAGACATTGAGGAGGATAAATTGGTAAGGCAAATCCTTACAGGTTTAAGAGGTGATGACAAATGGAAGCCATTCATTTTGTCTACAGAGTTATCACTTGATCATTTCACTCCTGATTTAAATCAGTTGTTAGGTCATATGCTAACATTTGAGCAGGATGTTAAAGGAGATGGTGACAAGAGTGCAGGTCATGCAATGTACTCAAAGGACAAGAAGAAGAATAGCAAAGGAAAGCAACAAGCAAATGAAGATGAAGGAACAACTAGTCAAGCCAACTTCCTAAGAGGAAGAGGAGGTGGCAAAGGTAGAGGAAGAGGCAGGAACAACAAAGATGGAGGCAAAGCTTGCTGGATTTGTGGTAAGACAAATCACTTAGCTAATGATTGTTGGCACAATACTCAGAGTAATAATGGATATATTCAAAACTATAATGCAAGAGGAAGAGGTGGCAGAAATCAAAGAGGTAATTTCAGAGGCAGAGGTAGTAGGGGTTACTTTGGAAGAAATGCAGGTAGAGGATTCCAAATTCAACAATATAACAATACCTACTACAATTATGCTTCAGATCAAAAGGAGGATTCAACATTGATAATGAATGCAACTTGTGAAAGGCAGAGTGAAGATCAAAGAGTTTTCTACATTGACTCAGGGTGTAGCAATCACCTAAGTGGTAATATAGCTTTGATGACTGATTTGGAGAATAAGGTTTTTAATCATGTTGTTCAAACAGGTGACAACACAAAGCACAATGTGAAGTCAATTGGATCAGTGAAGGCTAAGGATGGTAGTACCTTATTGAGTAAGGTTTTGTATGTTCCTACAATTCCTAAGAATTTGATAAGTGTAGGACAAATTGTTGAAAAGGGATATGAAGTAATGTTCACTAATGATGGAGTATATGTGGAAGACCCTAGTCAAGGGTATAAACAGATTTTTTCAGGGAAGAAAGAAGGAAGATTATTTACATTGAAGATTCAAGGCAATATTGGTCATGCTATGTTCACATATGGAGGACATAAGATCTCTGAGTTAGATCTTTGGCACAAGAGGCTTGGACATTTCAATGAAAGAGGTATTAAAGACATGATTAACAATGGTTCAGTGCTTGGATTGCCTAATGTTGCAGGTCAACATATGACATACAAATGTGAGGCATGTCAATTAGGTAAAGCTCATAAGCATTCCTATTCCAAGCATGGTTTTATGTACTCAGAGAAGCTTGAATTGGTACACACAGATGTGTGGGGACCATCAAAGGATTTCAGTATAAATGGGTCAAGGTATTATGTGATTTATGTTGATGATGCTACTAGATGGATCACTATTTATGTGATGAAAGATAAGTCAGAAGTGTTTAATACATTTAACACTATCATGCATATGCAGAAAGAATTACAGGTCTTAAGATGAAGAGATTAAGGTCAGATGGAGGGGGAGAGTATTTCTCTAATGAGTTCAGTGATTACTTGTGGAATGCAGGTATAAAAAGAGAGGTTACTTGCAGGTACTCTCCACAACAAAATGGTGTAGCAGAAAGGAGAAATAGAACTCTTATTGAGTTTGCAAGATCCATGATGAAGGAGAAAAATTGCCCTAATTATTTGTGGGCTGAGGCTATAAATACAGCTACTTATTTGGTCAATAGGTTACCATGTAAAGCCTTGCAGGGTATGACACCATATGAGGCTTGGTGGGGTAAGAGACCTACCTTGGATCATTGCAGAGTTTTTGGATGTGTGGCATATGCATATGTGCCATCACAATTAAGACACAAATTGGAACCTAAAGCTGAAAAATATGTTTTCATTGGTTATGATGATAAGCAGATGGGTTATAGATTGTGGAGTCCATCTACAAAACAATTCATGGTTTCTAAAGATGTTATATTTGATGAGCAAAGTACTTGGTATGCAGGTACAATCAATATCAATACAGGTGATGAAGAAGAAGTGAGTCAAAAGAAAGGTAAGTCAAAGATTCAAATAATTGATGAAGAAGAGAATAATGAAGTGCAGGTTGAAGTGGAAGAAACACCAAGATTTGATCCTGAATATGAAGAACCAGAAACCTCAAGAAGTGGAGAACTTAGGAGGTCTACAAGGAACAAATGGCAACCTACAAGGTATAGCTATGATACTTCATTTCTGGCTACCAAAGATTATGCTTATATGATGAAAACAGATGAAGACCCTTCTACATATGAAGAGGCAAAAGGTAAGGAAAAATGGGAGAAAGCTATGCAGGAAGAATATGATGCACTATTGGAAAATCAAACTTGGGATTTGGTTCCTAAACCAAATAGTCAGAAAATTATTGGATGCAAGTGGGTTTACAAGACCAAGAGGTTTGCAGATGGAAGTGTGTCTAGATACAAAGCTAGACTTGTTGTCAAAGGGTTTGCTCAGACATATGGTGTTGACTATGATGAGCCTTATAGTCCTGTGGCAAAGATGACAACCATCAGGACACTTATAGCTATTGCTGCATGTAAAGGTTGGAAGTTATGTCAACTTGATGTGAAAAATGCTTTTTTGAATGGTTATATTTCAGATGATGTATTCATGGAGCAACCTCAAGGGTTCAAAGATAAAAGGTATCCAGATCATGTGTGCAAGCTCAAGAGAGCTTTGTATGGCTTGAAGCAGGCCGCAAGGGCATGGAATTATAGACTTGTAAAGTTCTTGAAAGAACTTGGATTTCAGGTGTCTAAAGCAGATAGTAGCTTGCTTGTCAAAGCAAGTGATAATGGTTTCATATACATGTGCATATATGTTGATGACATAATTCTTACAGGTACAGATGAGGAAGGAATACAAAGACTAAAGAAGCAAATGGAAAAGGAGTTCAAAATAAGTGACTTGGGAGACTTGTCATACTTCTTGGGCATGGAGATTACATATACTCAACATGGAGTATTTGTGACTCAAGAAAGGTATTTGAAGAACTTGTTAATCAAGTTTAAAATGGATGATTGCAGGGCAGCACCTACACCAATGGAGGTGAATCACAAATTGAGTAAATTTGGAGGTGAAGAATTCAAGGACATGAGACAATATCAGAGTTTGGTTGGTAGTCTTATTTATGCTACTTTAACTAGACCTGATTTATCATATGCAATAGGGGTTTTGTCTCAATTTATGCATTGTCCTAGGAAAGAGCATTGGATTGCAGGACAAAGAGTGTTGAGGTACATTAAGGGTACACTCAATGAAGGTTTGTATTATGGGTTCACATCAGATACAAATATCAAGATCTATAGTGATGCAGATTGGGCAGGTAATCTAGATGATAGAAGGTCAACCTATGGATACATGTGTTATGTGGGAGATAAACTTATCTCATGGTGTTCCAAGAAGCAACATACAATTGCTTTGTCTTCTACAGAAGCTGAATATAAAGGCATGGTTGAAGCTGCAAAGGAAGTGATTTGGCTCAAGACCTTGATGAAGAGTTTTGACATTGTGCATGGGATACCAATTATATATGGAGATAACATGAGTTCATTGTATTTAGCTGCTAATCCTGTTTTTCATGCCAGGACCAAACACATTGAGATTCAGTATCACTTTCTAAGAGAGAAAGTGATGGATAAGGAGATTGAAGTCATACATACTTCAACTAAAGATCAGATAGTTGATATGCTTACAAAGAGTTTGGATGGACCAAAGTTACAGAAGTTTAAAGACATGGCAGGCATAAAGAAGATAAGAGAAACCTCAATTGATGATTGAGGGGGAGCTGTTGGTGCAGACCAATCACCAATTGAATGTTTGGAAGATTAAAGAATGAAGGAAGATTCAATTCTTGAAGCTTGGAAGAAGGATACATTTAGAGGATATGAGGAATGTACACATATGTACATTAGTATAGTTATAGTTCACTTAGATCTTTGATTAGTCATAGACTTGTACAAATTTCTCTATAAATACCTTGAAAGTGTCGAGGCGTGATATGAGAGCATATGAAAGAATAGATGAGTGAGTATAGAAGTCAAGAAAGGAGAAGTTAGATGTCATGAGACATGTGAAATGTTAGTTGAGTTTTCCTCTCATCACTCAACTGTAATTTTCTGAGTAATCGAAGAAATATTGCGCCCGATGTTTCTGTGTCTGCTCCGTCTGTGTTGGATCATTTGTGAAATCCTTTTGAGGATATCTAAGTTCATAGTTAATGAGTCTATGACTTGAGTTTCAGAGTCTAATTGTAAACAGGCTAGGAGAATTGTTAATAGGAACATTCATATGTGATGTGTGTTCACAGTCTTCTGAAACAGGCGCAGATTTCGAGTTCAATGAAATGAGTAGTGCTCAGTGCACAGTGTAAAGTTTTACACATATGATAGCTCAAAATCTAAGTTGAGAGATAAGCTATCTACAGCCAAAAGGATTTGATAAAGCGGGTTCGACATTGTGAGAACTAAAGTTAAGAAGTTAGGGGTGTCCAAATCGACTTCTCAGAAGTGTAGATTTAGACATAGGTAACTTGTGAAGTTGATTTCTCAAGTTATACTAAACCCTTTGAAGAAATTTAACTTGGAGGAGGTGCGCAACTTCTAGGCGACACTCCATACAAAATTTCATAGAAAACTTTACAAGTTTGATAGGTCAATGCGAAGAAATTGTGCAGCAGACTTTCTGTGTTTTATCTTCTTCACAGAATTTTTCAACTTTTGATAATTTGGAGATTGAACCTCTAATTTGGTGAAGATTTTGACTTACTCTTGGTATAGAGGTGCTCTAATCATAAGAGTAGGTTATTCTTTTGGAGTTTAACACTCTCCATCATTCCTCTACCTGCATAGTTAGCTTGATATGTACCTACTTCATCATCCACTTTCTTTGCCTTTCCTTTGTTATCTTTGGACTTGCTTTTATCAGTGTATAAAGCTGAAGATTGATTACCTTTAGAGCTTTCTCCATTTTTGATAAGCTTTGCCTCTTGAGTAAGTAGTTGTCCAATGAGTGTATTGAAATCAGGTACATGCATGTCCATGTACAAATCCATAGCTGTGGTGAATGCTTCCCACTTGTCATCTGCCTTCAAGCCATTGATGACCTGCCTTACAATTTGCTCTTCATCTATTACCTCTCCAATGCTTCCCAACTGATCCGCTATGTCCTTGAGCTTTGTGACAAAATCAGTCATATTTTGTTTGGGAGCCTTCTTGAGAGTTGTGAAATCAAGCCATAGTTGATGCTTCCTAGCTTTGGTACTTGAAGAAAAGAAAGCTTCAAGTGCATCCCACACTTCCTGAGATGTCTTACAACTCCTAATGTGAGGCAACAAAAAATCTGAGGTAGAGTTGAGGAGATAAGACCTTGCAAGTGCATCCTTGGAGCACCATGTGCTCAATCTCTCTTGTTCTTCTTGTGTTGGTTGACTTTTGTTCCTGAAACTTGGCATAACTTCATCTCCAGCCACATAACCATATAAACTTCTACCTTGGAGATAAGCTTCCATTCTTAATGACCAAGCTGAGTAGTTACCTCTGTCCAATTTGTCAATTGATGAAGGAAATCCATCTGCCATGTTGTCCAACCTTGCTCTGATACCACTGTGAAGAGATGGATAGGTATGTGCTTGAAGATGAAGAGGTGTTGCAAAATCCTTGATCTACACCAGCCAATTGAACTCCAAGAGTATATGGTGGGCCCTTGTAGCTTGCCAATGGATGTATTAGACACCCTATGTACCTTGGAAGATCACTCTCAAAAAGATAGATCAAAACAGATAAGTTGGAGTTAGCTCAGAGGTGAAAACTTGCTACTCTTGGTTCATACACCTGTCCAGTGTTTTACATAATTCTCTGAGCACAGCAGCAATTAGCTTAACTCCTCTTGGGGAAGTCTAGGTAACTTAAAGAGCTAACTTTCAAGAGTAATCTCATCAAAAATAATGAACCACACACTGAGAATGAGTTTTAACAACTGATGACATCATCCCGATTTTCACGGGCTGCTACAGTTTGAGACCAGTGAGCAAAAAAATCAACATAACTCAAACTTTAGGAATCCAAGGATTATCACAATTTGTATGGTTATACTAGACAGTAAGCTGAATCCAAGAGGCTTTAAATCACTGAATTCGGATAAGTAACCACTGAGAAACACCTCTGACAAGATGAGTGAAAAAGTCGGGTACCTGACAGAGAAGTGAAGATGAACAGACCCTGTTGACTTCAAATGAACATAACTGAAGATTGCAACATCCAAATGACATGAAAATTTGTGAGCATATAGAAGACTTATAGAGATAACTTTACCAAGTTAAATCACTGAAAATGATGCACCAAGCTCAGAGAAAACATCTCTGCAAGCTGACTGAGAAAAACTGAGAGTAATGGCAGTGAGTAGTACACTTCACTAGAACATGGAAAGATGAACTCAAATAATCATGAAAATGAAAGTATATTGCTTGTACAATACAATGACTTACTGATACATATGTGTTCCTTGTAATCACACCTTGATATGGCATAAAGCTCAGCTCTTGGAGGTCTTCACATAGGTCTCTCTAACCATGACTAAAACTGCCATCTATTTATAGTTGAGTTTGGGAGGCTAACTTCCCTCAATCACTCTCCAATCAATCAATGATTGATTTGATTCTCTACCTACCACAAATCATGAATTCGTGGCTCCTCTTTCCATTCTTGATCAAGTGGACTCAACCACTTAAGATTCTTTCACTTTTACATTAAGTAAACTCTTCAAAAGTTACAAGAGGTAGTTCACAAGTGAACTTTACATAGTCTTCATTTTAAGGTTTTTTCTATGACTTTGTGGGACTCAAGCCAATACTTAGGCTTGTCATAGACTTGCTCCAACAGCTCCCCCTCAAGCCAAGTATGCTTGAGGTCTTCAATCTTCCAAGATTACCTGCAAACCTATCATAGCCTTGAATTTGCAAAGCTTTGTACCATCCAATGCTTTGGTTAGAATATCTGCACATTGTTGATGAGTGGACACATATGATATTTGAATCTCTTTGCTTAGAACCTTCTCGCGTACATAGTGATAATGAACTTCAATATGTTTAGTCCTTGCATGAAAAATAGGATTAGCAGCCAAATGAATAGAACTCATATTGTCACCAGAAATAGTTGGAGTTCCAAACTCCAATCCAAGATCTTTGAACAATGTCTTCATCCACATAGCTTCTTGAGTAGCTATGGCAAGACCTCTGTATTCAGCTTCAGTAGAAGAGAGAGCAACTGTGGGTTGCTTCTTGGATGACCATGAAATAAGCTTTGAACCTGCAAAGGTAAGTAAACCTGAAGTGCTCCTTCTATCTTCCTTGGAGCCAGCCCAATCTGCATCAGAAAATAGCTTCAAACCTAAATCAGATACATAAGGATAATAAAGTCCTTCATTTATGGTTCCTTTGAGATACTTGAGAATCCTTTTGGCAGCATCCATATGTGGTTTCCTTGGTGTGTGCATAAATTGACTTAGCACACTCACACTGTAACATATATCTACTCTTGTCAATGTGGCATAGTTGAGACTACCCACTAGACTTTGATATGATGTGATGTCCTCTATGAGTTCACCTTCATGTGAGCTCAATTTGTGATTGACCTCCATTGGAGTACCTGCAATCTTGCATCTTGAATTTTGCCAACATGTCCTTAATGTACTTCCTTTGAGTGAGAAACGAACCATGATCTTTGTAGACAACTTCCAAACCTAGGAAGTAGGTAAGTGAACCCAAATCACTTATCTTGAACTCTTCTCTCATCTGATCTTTGATCTTCTTCATACCATCTGCATCATTTCCTGTCAATATAATATCATCTACATATACACATAGGTAGATGACCTCGGAATTACTCTTTTTAATAAAGAGTGAAGGATCTGCCTTGCTTGGTTGAAAGCCTTTGTCCTGCAAGAATGAAACAAGCCTGAAATTCCAAGCTCTTGGAGCTTGCTTGAGACCATACAATGCTTTGTTAAGTTTACACACATAATCAGGATAAACTTGATTCTCAAAACCAGGTGGTTGTGCCATATATACCTCTTCTGTTATCCAACCATTCAAGAATGCATTATTTACATCTAGTTGAAGTATCTTCAAATTCTTGGAAGAGGCAATACTAAGCAAAACCCTAATAGTAGGCATCTTTGCCATAGGAGAGAAGGTCTCCTCATAATCAATTCCCTGAGTTTGTGCAAAGCCTTTTGCTACAAGCCTTGCCTTATACCTGTTAATTGAACCATCTGAATTCTTCTTGAGTTTATAGACCCATCTTGAGCCTATTACCTTCATGGATGAAGTCTTGGGCACCAAATCCCAAGTGTTGTTTTCCTCAAGTGCTTCAATCTCTTCCTTCATTGCATGCTTCCATTCTGTTTTTGCTTTGGCCTCTTCAAATGATGATGGCTCCTCTTGGTTTATGTCCTGTGCTATGTAGATAGAATGTTTAGTTACTAATGAGGTGTCAAACCCATACCTTTTTGGTTTTTTCTTTTCCCTCATAGATCTTCTTAGGCCATGATGTGATGATTCTGCCTCATGTCCAAGTTCCTGCAATTTTGCTTTACCTTTAGACTTCCATGCTTTGATCTTTTCCATTTGAGATTCTTCATCATCCTCTGAGGTGTCTTGTTCTTCAATCTTTGGTTGTTCTCTACCAAGCTTTGGAAAATCTTCTTCAAGATAATATGGTAAATTGACCTTCCTGCGTGAATCTTCATACCATGAATTGTTCTCATCAAAAACTACATCTCTGCTTAGCAAGAATCCCTTGTTGGTAGGGTTGTATAACCTGTAGCCCTTTTGATTGTTGTCATATCCAATAAATACACACCTTTCTGCCTTTAAATCCATCTTGCCTCTAACCTGTGAAGGAACATGAGCAAAAGCAATACATCCAAAAATTTTACAATGATCTAAGCTTGGTCTTCTTCCATTCCAAGCCTCATATGGAGTCATCCCATCAAGGGATTTTGAAGGCAACCTGTTGATCAAGTAAGTGGCTGTAGATACAGCCTCAGCCCATAAGTAATTAGGTAAATGCTTTTCATTTAACATAGACCTTGCAGCTTCAACAATTGTCCTATTCCTCCTTTCTGCCACTCCATTTTGCTCAGGAGTGTACCTTGTAGTTACCTCTCTTTTGATTCCTCTTTCTTGAAGAAAAGAATCAAACTCATGGGAGAAGTATTCTCCCCCTCCATCTGACCTTAGCCTTTTTAGTGATTTCCCTGTTTGATTCTCCACAAGAGCCAAATATCTTTTGAAACATGAAAAAACTTCATCTTTGTGTTTCATAAAGAATAGGATAGTCCATCTGCTGCAATCATCAATAAAGGAAACATAATACCTTGATCCAGATATTGAAGCTTCCTTTCTAGGTCCCCATACATCTGTATGAACCAACTCCAAGAGATCTCCATGCATATAACCTTTCTTCATGAATGGTAACCTGTGAGACTTTTCAAATTGACATGCACTACACTTATAAATCATATGTTGTTTTGACAAATTAGGGAGTCCAAGTACACTTTGGTCCCTACAGATTTGCTTTAATGACCTTTCACCAATATGTGCTAACCTTTTGTGCCATACTTCCAATTATGTGAGTGTCTGACTACCATAATTAAAGAGAGCAATGTTTCTAGTGTCCTGTAATTCAAATGTGAACAATCTACCTCTCTTTTCACCTTTTGCAATTCTTCTGAATCCTTGACTTGGATCTTCAACAAATGCTCCTGCTTTTGTGAACCTGACTTGCAACCCTTTCTCTACTATCTGCCCAACACTTATCAAATTCTTTGTAATGGTAGGGACATAGAGTACCTTACGGAGTAGGTTGATGTTTCCATCAGGTGCTTTGACATTGCCTATTTTCTCCACAGGATGTCTTGTGTCATCTCCTGTTTGTACCTCATGCTTATTCCTTGGATCTTCTAAATCTGATAGGAGTGCCACATTTCCTGCCACATGATTTGAACAACCTGAATCTATGTAGAAAACATGCTAGCTTTACCAAGTTAAATCACTGAAAATGATGCACCAAGCTCAGAGAAAACATCTCTACAAGCTGATTGAGAAAAACTGAGAGTAATGGCAGTGAGTAGTACACTTCACTAGAACATGGAAAGATGAACTCAAATAATCATGAAAATGAAAGTATATTGCTTGTACAATAAAATGAGTTACTGATACATATGTGTGCCTTGTAATCACCCCTTGATATGGCATAAAGCTCAGCTCTTGGAGGTCTTCACATAGGTCTCTCTAACCACGACTAAAACTGCCATCTATTTATAGTTGAGTTTGGGAGGCTAACTTCCCTCAATCACTCTCCAATCAATCAATGATTGATTTGATTCTCTACCTACCACAAATCACGAATTCGTGGCTCCTCTTTCCATTCTTGATCAAGTGGACTCAACCACTTAAGATTCTTTCACTTTTACATTAAGTAAACTCTTCAAAAGTTACAAGAGGTAGTTCACAAGTGAACTTTACATAGTCTTCATTTTAAGGCTTTTTCTATGACTTTGTGGGACTCAAGCCAATACTTAGGCTTGTCATAAACTTGCTCCAACAATATCACCGGGCTCACGATACGATACCACTCCAACCATGATACGATACTGCTTCTGCTACACGATACAATAGCACAAAGTGTGCGATACGATACCAGAATAATAGATGATACGATACTAAGTTGGCGATATGATACCGTTGGGTCAACGATACAATATTGTGATCGACATGATACGATACCAGGTGGACCATGATACGATACCACTGGGTGACCACGATCGCGATAGTAGCACTCGCTAATACGTCAAGGAGGCGATACAATACTTGACAAGTATCATGATACACAGGAGTTCTGGTATTGCGATACCAAAACTCAACCCGACATGACACTTGGAGTTTTTGACACCCAAATTCAATTTTTTTTGCAAATATGAGTACCTTGTGTTCTCCTTGTCACTCATATGTTCCTATAGATGCACAGTCACTCTCCAAATCCACGATAATCCACTCGCCATACCAGACGCAGGTCTTGTCACTCTGCGATACTGCCACTTAGATTTTGGTGTGTTGAGGGTATTTCATGGGTATTTCTTCACCGTTTTGATCTATGAACTTCCTCTGTGCTTCTTTCTCACAACCACAAGTGAAAAATGATGTGAATGTATAGTCAAAAATGAAGAAAAATCTGAGAAGATGAAGGTGGGAGAAGGTGGTGGTGATTATGGCTGTGATGAATGTGAAGAAAAACTCAGAAACTGAACTGAAAATGGTGATTTTTTTTACCTTCCAACGTTGCTACTATACGTCTTACCATCACACGCTTGTCCTCCAAGCTCTCTCCCTGGCAACGGTGCCAAATTTGGTGTCACTCTAGCACAATGGTAAGTACCAACGTGAGGAGATTCACCTCAAAAATGTCAATCCGTGGAGACGTGAGGACTAGTATGAAGATTATGAGCAAGTGATGGCACAAGTGCGTGAGTGAAAGCACACAAGCATGCACACACATATACACACACATGCACAAGGTAAGAGCAAAGAGTGGAACAATGGAAGGACTTCGATTACCAAAGAAATGTATTACAAGAGCGCAAATCTCTAACAAGCTAACCTCACAAATGAGCTGTCCAGCCGTTTTTATAGCTTTTTGAGTGGTTTTGGCCCTGTCCAGACCTAGTGTCCGACCTAGTCAAAAATTAGGGTCTAGGGCTTATTTGGGGTCTCAAACGGAATCTTAAAATTATGAACATTGGTAGGATGATACTTATAATACTCCTCAAGCTCAAGGACTCCTTGGCTTGAAAAAAATGGAGTTGCAAACATGCAAAATTGTATTTACAATGATTTTTAGTGATAAGAATCACTATTTTTATAGGGATTTCTTTAGAAAATTTGACATGTGCTTCTTGGAGTTCCCGACATGCTCCTTCTTCTTCTGTGTCCACTTCCTTGATGTGCTTCTATGCTTGTGCTTGACCTTGACTGTCAACAACAAAGAACGTGAAAAAGAAAACAGAGGGAATAGTATTAAAACTTGCAAAGGGAAGATCAATAGGGCCATAGATGACTCAAGAACTAAGCATTGAATGAACCTAAGATTGAGAGGAGTATTAGGAAGTTGAAGAAGTGTCATGTCATCTCCAGGGAGTGTTGCCCAACCAAACAACCACTCTATTTACTCAGATACTTCTAGTGACTTAGAAGAGGAAAGACTCATGGCCTCATAAGATATGGAAAATTCTATGCCTAGGGTAGGTTGTATGTCTATAGTGGAAAGGGAATATCGGACATCCCTGTGAAGAGAGATGGTGGATGCAATCCAAAGATGAGTAGGTGCTGCTACAACCACCTTCACACCAGCCAACTGAGACTTCAGAGTTGATTATTAGATCCTTTAAGCTTACTAAATCCACCAAAATATCAGCCAAGTACTTTGGAACATGTATCCCAAAAGTTTAAGTCAAGACAGACTAGTTGCGAAATAACTAGCTCCCAAAACTTGCTATTTTTGGACATACACCAACTGGAAAAAATGAACAGTGCTCTCAACCTGGTAGGAACTAGAAAAATTCCTTTTGATCATAGCAAATAGACTTAGCAAGCTTCCCAATCCAAGTTAAAACACTTCAAATGATGGACTAAGCACTGAGAACAAGATTTATCAATTTCTGGAACATGCCCACCATTCTCGGGGCTCTGTAGAGATAGACTAGTGAGCAGTAAAATGCAGATATCTCCAAAACTATAAATCCAATAACCTTGGAAATTGATATGCAGAAACTAGACCATAAGAGCTATCCAACGCATGTTAAATCACTGAAAAAGGATCATTATAACGCGAGATATGACCTTCTGAAGGTACTACTCTGAGTGAGTATAGCAGAGAACAAAACAGAGAAGTGAATGATGATAAATGTATAAATTCATATATGATTACAACCACATTGGCAATGAATCTTTGCACAATGGGAGTAGAATAATAGAGCTATAAAGTAAGCTCTTCAATCTCTACAAAGTGACATGAAGTGGTCACGTACAAGGCTTGCTAATCGCCTCTTCCTTCTTGCTCCTTTTATTGCTATTCTTGGAGGGAGTTTTGAATTCGAATTCGAATGGCTCCACCTAAAAGTGATCCCCAAAGTTAGGAGATATTCCCTCAGCTCAAAAAGTCGTGGGTTTTGGTAGTTAGAGCCACGAAATTGCTTTTACATCATGCATGAGGTAAACCATCCTTTTCCTTTTTTCTTTTTTCAATTACAAGAGATAAAAATGAACTCTTTTACAAGAGGTGTTCACATGACTACTCATGTGACTTACAAATGAGGATGATATCAAATATATCAAGCATGTAGGCTTGGGTAAAATGCACCAACAGCTCCCCCTCAAGCCTAACATGCTTGGCCTTCAAAAAAGTCTTCAATTGTCCTTGATTTCCTGCAAGCCAATCATCAACTTGAATCTACTTAATTTTGTACCATCAAGAGCTTTAGTCAACATGTCGGCACATTGCATATCTGTAGAGACATAGGATAGTTGAATATCCTTGCTCATTAGCTTCTCCCTTACGTAATGGTAGTGCACTTCAATATGCTTGGTTCCAGCATGGTATACCGGATTAGCTGCTAGATGTAGTGAGCTTGTGTTGTAACCAAAAATATGAGGTGTTGAAGAATGAAGTCCAAGATCTGTGTACAAAGACTTTAACCACATGATTTCTTGAGTTGCATTAGCCAAACCTCTATATTCGGCTTCAGTATAAGATAATGCCATGGTTGGTTGCTTCTTCGATGACCAAGAAATGATTTTTGAACCTGCAAATGATATATACCCGGATGTGCTTCTTCTATCATCTTTAGATCCGGCCCAATCTGCATCTAAGTAGAACTTTAGCTCAATATATGAAGTATATGAATAAAACAAACCTTCATTCATGGTCCCCTTTAGGTACTTGAGGACTCTCTTGGCCGCTTCCATATGTGGTCTTCTTGGCTTATGCATAAATTGACTCAATATGCTAACACTATAGCATATATCCACCCTTGTGAGTGTTGCATAGTTCAAACTTCCAACCAAGCTTTGATAGCTTGTGATGTCTTCAATTGGCTCTCCTTCATAAGCACTAAGCTTGTGATTTTGCTCCATAGGTGTACCTGCACACTTGGTATTTTCCATCTTGAACTTGACGAGCATGTCATGGACATACTTCCTTTGTGTGATGTATATACCTGAATCTGTGTAGATCAACTCCAATCCAAGAAAATAAGTGAGTGGTCCGAGGTCACTTATTTTGAACTCCTTCATTTGACTCTTTACTTGTTTGATTCCTTCAAGATCATTACCTATGATAATAATATCATCAACATACACACATAAATAGATCACTTCAGATCCATTCCTCTTTATGAACAAAGAGGTATCCGACTTGCTAGCTTTGAATCCTTGGTCCTGCAAATAAGTCACCAATCTGAAATTCCAAGCTCTTGGAGCTTGCTTCAATCCATACAAAGCTTTCTTTAGTTTGCATACATAGTTAGGATGATGTGCATCCTCATATCCAGGAGGTTGTGCCATATACACTTCCTCAGAAATCCATCCATTCAAGAAAGCATTCTTTACATCAAGTTGATAAAGATTCCAATTTCTAGATGCAGCAAGACTAATGAGAACCCTAAGTGTAGGCATTTTTGCAAGAGGAGAGAAAGTCTCCTCATAATCAATACCATGGGTTTGAGCAAACCCTTTAGCAACTAACCTTGCTTTGTGTCTATTTATACTTCCATCTGGATTCCTCTTGATTTTGTATATCCATTGAGATACGATTATCTTCATAGATGGCTTGTTAGGTACAAGCTCCCAAGTGTCATTCTCCTTCAAGGCTTCCATTTCTTCATCCATTGCATCTCTCCAAGCTTTCTTGCTTTGTGCTTCTTCAAATGTGGTAGGTTCTTCATTGGTTGAATCCTTTGCAATGTAGATTGAGTGCTTGGTGACCAAAGAAGTATCATAACCAAACCTCTCTGGTTTCTTCTTCTCCCTTGAAGACCTTCTAAGTGGTTGATGTGAGCTCTCGGGTCCATATGTAGCATCCTGCATCTTTGCTTTTCCTTTGTTCTTCCATAGCTTTAGTCTTTCCAAGTCTTCTAGGTCAATCTCCGAATCACTTTCTTCAATCTGCTTTGGCTCCTTTGGTTGAAGTGATGGAAAATCTTCATCCAAGTCATAAGGCAGCTTCACTTTCCTGTCATCATCAAACCATGATTTGTTTTCATCAAAAATTACATCTCTACTCACAGAAAATCCTTTATTGGTTGGATTGTACAATCTATATTCTTTTTGGTTTTGATCATAAAACCAATGAATACACACTTCTCTGCCTTGGGATCCAATTTCCCTCTTACTTGAGAAGGAATGTGAGCATAGGCTAAGCATCCAAAGATTTTGCAATTCTCTAGACTAGGTCTTCTTCCATTCCACACTTCATATGGAGTGTTTCCATCTAGTGACTTAGATGGAAGTCTATTTATGAGATATGTGGCTGTAGACACAGCCTCTGCCCATAGGTAGTTTGGCAATCCCTTTTCATTGAGCATGGACCTTGCTGCTTTGACAATAGCTCTGTTCCTCCTCTCTGCTACACCATTGAGTTCGGGTGTATACCTTGTAGTGACTTCCCTTTTAATGCCTCTTTCATGCAAGAAGGCATCAAATTCAGAAGCGAAGTATTCTCCTCCACCATCTGATCTGAGTCGTTTCAAAGTCCTACCTGTTTGGTTTTCAACAAGAGCAATATACTTCTTAAAGCAATTAAACACTTCATCCTTGTGCTTCATGAAAAACAGAATGGTCCACCTGCTACAATCATCTATGAAAGACACATAATATCTTGAGCCTGATATAGATGGCTCCTTACTTGGACCCCACACATCTGTGTGCACTAGATCCAAAGGATTTTGATACATATATCCTTTATTATTGAAAGGTTGTCTATGAGCCTTGCCGAGTTGACAAGCTTCACACTTATAAATCATGTGTTGCCTTGTGATATTAGGCAAACCAAGTACACTTTGGTCCCTGCAAATCTGTTTGAGTGTCCTCTCACCAATGTGAGCAAGCCTTTTGTGCCATATCTCCAACTCTGTTAGAGTTTGAGATCCATAGCTAAACAAAGCTATGTTCTTTGTATCTTCCACTTCAAAAGTGAAAAGCCTTCCTGTCTTTTCTCCTTTGGCAATCCTTCGAAAGCCTTGCCTTGGGTCTTCAACATATGCTCCAAATCGATTGAATCTAACCTGCAATCCTTTTTCAACAATCTGTCCAACACTTATTAAATTTTTGGTAATCGTAGGGACATACAAGACTTTGCTTAAGAGGTTCATATTCCCATCTGATGTCTTCACATTACCTATCTTCTCCACTGAGTGCTTTGTGTCATCTCCTGTCTGCACTTCATGCTTGTTATGAGGATCTTCCAAATCAAAAAGTAAAGCCACATTTCCTGCTACATGGTTCGAGCATCCCGAATCAATGTAAAATATGTGATCATCATCCTTACCCTTCTTTGTTGATAGATTCATAATCAATAATGATTCTTCTTGACTTTGGTCCTTTGCATAGTTATTGTAATCTCTTCTTCCTCTATGGCCACTTTGATAGTTGTTCTTGTTGTTGTAATTGTTGTTGTAGTAGTAGTTGTTGTTGTAGCCTCCATTGTATCTACCTCTATTTGATCCATAGCCACCTCTATTGAATCCTCTTCCTCTTGAGTTCCTCGGGTTCCTGAAACATTCTTCAGTAGTATGGTTAGATAAGCCACATATGTTGCAAGGTTGAGATGATTGGAATCTCCCCCTGCCTTGCTTTCCACCTCTGCCTCTTCCTCTCGCTCTTCCTCTACCTGCAAAGTTTTCTTGGAAAGAGCTTCCTTCATCTTCATTCTTCCTATTCTTTGACTTGTCCTTGACCTTAGCTTTATCAGAATATAAGGCAGAAGTTTGATTACCTCTTGAGGACTCATCATCTTTGCTAATCTTTGCTTCATGAGTGAAGAGTTGGCCCATGAGTGTGTTGAGGTCGGGTACATGCATATCCATGTATAAATCCATGGCTATTGTGAATGACTCCCACTTGTCCTCTGCTTGGATTCCATTCATGATTTGTCTTATGATTTGCTCCTCTTCAATTACCTCGCCAATGCTTCCAAGTTGGTCGGAAATCTCCTTCATCTTTGTGACATAATCAGTCACATTTTGCTTCGGGCTTTTCTTCATTGTTGTGAACTCCATCCACAATTGGTTCTTCCTTGCTCGAGTGTTGGAAGAGAAGAAAGAAGCAAGTGCATTCCAGGTCTCTCTTGATGTCTTGCATCCCTTGACATGAGGTAAAAGAAAATCAGAGATTGAGTTTAGAATATAGGACCTTGCAAGTGCATCCTTCGAACACCAATTCAAAAGTCCTTCCACTTCTTCATGTGATGGTTGCCCTTTGTTCCTCATGGTTGGCATTGCTTCATCTCTGGATATGAATCCATATAGATTCCTCCCTTGAAGGTAAGCCTCCATCCTTAGAGACCATGCCGGGTAGTTGTTTCGATCCAATTTGTCAATTGTTGATGGAAATCCATCTCCCATGTTGCTTGACTATGCTCTGATACCACTGTGAAGAGAGATGGTGGATGCAATCCAAAGATGAGTAGGTGCTGCTACAACCAGCTTAACACCAGCCAACTGAGACTTCAAAGTTGATTAGTAGACCCTTTAGGCTTCCTAATCCACCAAAATATCAGCCAAGTACTTTGGAACATGTATCCCAAAAGTTTAAGTCAAGACAGACTAGTTGCGAAATGACTAGCTCCCAAAACTTGCTATTTTTGGACATACACCTGCTGGAAAAAATGAACAGTGCTCTCAACCTGGTAGGAATTAGAAAAATTCCTTTTGAGCATAGCAAATAGACGTAGCAAGCTTCCCAATCCAAATTAAAACACTTCAAATGATGGACTGAGCACTGAGAACAACATTTATCAATTTCTGGAACATGCTCACCATTCTCGGGGCTCTGCAGAGATAGACCAGTGAGCAGTAAAATGAAGATATCTCCAAAACTATAAATCCAATGACCTTGAAAATATATATGCAAAAACTAGACCATACGAGCTATCCAACGCATGTTAAATCACTGAAAAAGGATCAGTATATCTCGAGATATGACCTTCTGAAAGTACTGCTCTGAGTGAGTATAGCAGAGAACAAAACAGAGAAGTGAATGATGATAAATGTATAAATTCATATATGATTACAATCACATTGGCAATGAATCTTTGCAGAATGGGATTAGAATGATAGAGCTATGGAGTAAGCTCTTCAATCTCTACAAAATGACATGAAGTGGTCACGTACAAGGCTTGCTAATCGCCTCTTCCTTCTTGCTCCTTTTATAGCTATTCTTGGAGGGAGTTTTGAATTCGAATTCGAATGGCTCCACCTAAAAGTGATCCCCAAAGTTAGGAGATATTCCCTCAGCTCAAAAAGTCATGGGTTTTGGTAGTTAGAGCCATGAAATTGCTTTTACATCATTCATGAGGTAAGCCATCCTTTTCCTTTTTTCTTTTTTCAATTACAAGAGATAAAAATGAACTCTTTTACAAGAGGTGTTCACATGACTACTCATGTGACTTACAAATGAGGATGATATCAAATATATCAAGCATGTAGGCTTGTGGCAAGAATGAGAACTACAACTGATTCAGAAATAGTCTCGAGACCCGTTGTCAAATACGATGGAGGTTTCTACATGGACAAAAGAGGAAAAATATATGTTGTGACCGAAAAGCCAAATCAAATAAAGAAAAGAGGAGAGACAGAGGAACCAGGAGTCCCTAGTGGAACCGATAATGGAGATATGGTGACTACCCCAAGGGGAAAGTCTACAGTGACTTGCGTATTAAGAGGAGATCTGATACCCCAGGTTGACTACCAAATTGATATGTACTTGGTAAGTGGTTCACACCTGCTACTACAAGCTGCTTCACCTGTACAAGGAGAAGGTATCAACCCAGCCACTATCTATGAATTGAGAGATCCTGAAGATTCATCTAGAGTTACCTACGTAAACCAAAATCAAAGAAGATATTGGCCAATAGAGGACTTGGATAGGTTGAAGCTAAGGTACATGGGATTTCCTCCTCCCCAGTAAGCAACTTCTTCCAAAAACCTCTTTGGAGCCCAACAAGGTATTGAAAATGTAGCATCTGAACAAACCAACCAATGCAGTGTCCCCATCAAGCCTCATGTACACTTTTCCATGTCGAGACTCAACCCCATCAATCAAACTAATCCAAGAACTCAAAATATGAATATACTACCTTTTCTAGTAAGAGCACTATAGGGTGTAGGGCCAGGAGTACAACCCATATGCCCTACTATCCTCATAATCATTCGATCCCCAGAGCCAGGTAGAAGGTTAAGACCAATCCAAGTGGCTAAGCGTATGAGGAACCAGTATAATGGTTCAGGTGAACCTTATGACCATATTGCGGAATTCGACCAAGTACTATGTGTAGAAGAAGTAGATGATTTCTTTGTTTGACATAGAGACCCTCTCAAAAGAAAATGATATCTTTGTTCTTAGATGGCCTAAGTAATGGGACATTAAGAACTTTGGTATATGTGAAGCGATTAAAAACACTGAGCGAGTGTCTACAAGAATGTATAGATTGGGAAGGCAACCTAGCAGATGACTTAAAAACCCCATAAAACTCCACTAAATCAGAGGACACAAGGAGCAATGCTACCTCTAGCACAAGCAATGTAGAAGAACTGGTAGACTTAGTGGCTAAGAAATTAGGATTTCATGGACAAAGAAACTACCAGAATGCTCCTATGAGTGTTCCAATGTTAATATGATGCATGCATTGTGGTGGATATCATCCATCCCCTGTTTGTGGTAGAGGAGGTTTAGTGCCACGACAAGCCGATCGATACAATAGGCAAACAACAAAAGGATCTAACATGTATTGTCGCATTGAGTAGAAATAGACCAATCATAACACCGAGAATTGTTCCTTTAATAGACAACGTAGACCATTTGTGCCACCGTAGTATAGACCATATGGATATCCTCCTAGGGATCAAGCCAGAGAGGCCCAAACATACAATCCATACCTAGGACCACCAGTAGCACACATACCATATGAGTGTGGTGGATATACCCAATCCTCACTAGTGTTAGGATAACAACCACCACACCCACTGAATGTAGTACCAATAAAGTACACCCAACTTGAAGAAAATCCAAAAAAAGCCTTAGTGCTAGCCACACCTTTGACCAACAAAAAAAGTTTAAGCCCAGGGCTCGATCAGACACTTGGGGAATACTATCCCTAAGACACAGGTCTTACTGAATATGATCAAGCCTACGAGCAACATTACTATGGATATGAGAGATATGACAACTCTTATGGACTAGAATATGCGAGTCTTATGTACATTGCACCTAGAGTCCCAGTTCTTGTTAGACCCCCGACCATACCACCTGCATCGAGAGGACCATGCTATAGATGTGGAGGAGATCATTTCATACGGGAGTGCACATTATGCTATAACCCACCACCTCCCAATGTATGGGAAGGCTATTGCAATGAATGTGAAAAAGAACATTGGTTTGGAGATTGCCCTAAGAACCAAGGTCTCCTTTACTATGCAAATCAATGTGATCGAAGTGATTGAATCATCAGGGAGTGATAAAGAATACAATGTGCCACTAAAGGCAATAACCCAAGCCAAAGCCAAAGAAAATTTAGAAAAAGGAGTATTGTATCACCCAAAGGCTGGAAAGAAACAAGAACTTGAAGCTTAGAGAGTCAAGGACTCAAAGGAACCAGAAGAGGCCTCTAAAAGTAAAAACACTCAGAGATGGAAATCAAGTCAAGAAAAAATTAAAAAAAAAAGGATTAAAAGTAAGATTGAACAAAGAGGAAACTTTACAAGAAATGAAGATAAGTGAAAATCAGAAGACACATGAGAATGCTCACCAGGTGACCAAAAAATCGGAGGAAGTACGAGTAGGATGAGTTATAGCAGGTCCCATGCCTGAAGACTTGAACATGTGGTTGAAGGTTTATCAATCCACGATAAAGATAGGGCCTAGCATAGAACACCACAGAAGTTATCCTAGAGAAGACTTGGAGAAGGACAGATTGGAAATATGCAAAAAATTGATTGAGATCACTTGTCACTCTAGCACAATGGTGAGTACCAACGTGAGGAGATACACCTCATAAATGTCAATCCGTGGAGACGTGAGGACCGGTATGAAGACCGTGAGCAAGTGATGGCACAAGTGCGTGAGTGAAAGCACACAAGCATGCACACACATACACACACATGCGCACAAAGTAAGAGCAAAGAGCGGAACAATGGAAGATCTTCGATTACACAAGAGCTCTCTTACAAAGCTGAAAACTACAACAAGCTAACCTCAAAAATGAGCTCTCCAGCCCTTTTTATAGTTTTTGAGTGGTTTTGGCCCTGTCCAGACCTAGTGTCCGGCGTAGTTAAAAAATAGGTTCCAGGGCTTATTTGGGGGCTCAAACGGAGTCTAAAAATTATGAAACTTGGTAGGATGGTAGTTCTAATACTCCTCAAGCTCGAGGACTCCTTGGTTTGAACAAAATGGAGTTACAAAAATGGAAAATGGTATTTACAATGGTTTTTAGTGATAATAATCACTATTTGTATAGGGATTTCATCTGAAAATTTGATAGGTGCTTCTTGGAGCTCCCTACTTGCTCCTTCTTCTTGTGTGTCCACTTCCTTGATGTGCTTCCATGCTTTGTCCTTGACCTTGGGTGGGAATTGTGTTGGCAAGGCTGGTGGTTGCTCACCAATAATCACTATTTGTATAGGGATTTCATCTGAAAATTTGACAGGTGCTTCTTGGAGCTCCCTACTTGCTCCTTCTTCTTGTGTGTCCACTTCCTTGATGTGCTTCCATGCTTTGTCCTCTTGAGTCTGTCGTCCCTGACAGACCCTTGTTGTCGTGGTTGTTCCATGTAGTACATTGAGAGGTAGTGTCCTTTACGTCCAACAAGAGCGATCCATTTTCCCAACGTAGCCTGGTCCTTTGTCCGGTTCTTTACTTTGCCATTGCTAGATCTTGCAGTTTGTAGTTCCTTTGTATTTATCTCTTCCTTGTATTCCATCTTGATGGTGCATTTGTGAGCTGTCCAAAACTGCTAGTTGCTCAAAGGAGGTGATCAATGTTGATTATGAGCAACTCTCGATCGTGGATGGCTTCTTTGCTCTTGTAGTGGTCACCCTGATGTCCTCTGATTCTTCCAAAGATGGCTTTCATAGTTTTCATGCCAAGTACTTGTAACCCATAATGTATGATGGGTAAGTGCATTAGTGCATGGGTTGAACAAAATATGTGCCTTGTGCATGGCCTTGTAATGTGGCCCTATGTATGCGTACTTGGAAAATGCATGGGAAGAAGTATGGTGCAAGAAATGGGGTCTCGAGCTAAGTGCTCAAGGGTATTCTAACGAAGAGGTTTCCTAATCTATCAGGGTTATAATCTTGTTGAAGCATACATGTCTGATCATGATGAAAGGTCTGTTGATCTTCATATCATCGTGTTGTACTTCCATCATGGTATTTGACCATCAGCTTGTCCTTTTTGTTGATGGATGTCCTTGCTGAAAGTTTGCCGATGAGCATTTTCAAGCACATAGTCCTCTTCTTTGCTTTTCTTCTTTTTTTTTCTTTTTTTTTTTTTGGTTGTTGCACACGATGGCATCAAACAAGAAGAAAGAGGTTAGTATCAATAACATATTTTATATGTGAAAATTGTGTTTCATGTGCCTGGGAATTTCAATTGTGTCTATGCACGGCCGTGTAATGTGGCCCTATATTGATGCATACTTTGGAAATGCATGACCTCAATGGTGCAAAAGACAAGGTTATGCCAAAGGCACATGGTTGCTGCACGTCGAGGCTTCTGATGTTACTTGCATAGTTGATGCATTCTTTGTTTGGAGGTGTCGATTGGATCTTGAAATGATGTAATCCTCCTAATTGGAACCCATTTCAGAATAGTATTTGGCCTTGTAGAGGTCACCTCAGGCCACTTCTTCTTTGGATGCTGTCCAAACTTTGGTATCCAGTGTGGTTGGCTCTTTGGTTTTGTGGATGCGATGGGTGCTTTCGGCTTCCAAACCCATATCCGTGATGATTTCCTGCTTACTTTTGCAGAAGGGTTGATTTTATCTTCGTTTGGTCTTTGTGCTCTATTCTTACCTTTTTCTTTCCTTGGCTTCTTTGTTGATACCTTTTGTATGGTGGGGAGCATAGGTTGTTGCGTATGTAAGAGCTTCTTAGGTACCCACATGTGTAATCGTCCTTGTTGAGCTCCAGCTAATTTTTTAGGCACCCAAATTTGTACCTTATTGTGGTCGGCCTTCATCGATTGCTTCGGTACCCAAAGTTGTTGGATTCTTCGTGCTTGAGCATGTCGTAGGTTCTTGGTTCTTGTCTTCCAATGGTTGACTTGCCTGGGTGGGAATTGTGTTGGCAAGGCTGGTGGTTGCTCACCTTTTCGTACCCAGATCTGCTTCATGCTCGGAGCTACTTTCTCCTTGTATTCTCGTTGTCTGTTTGATGTAGTGGTTGTCATGTACTGTTTCACTTGCCTTTGTGGTTGAGTGATGATGGCCTTAGTCTTTATACAAGAGGAGTCAGCTTGCCTTTGAGTCTTTTCCTCCGTGATCGAGTCCTTCTGGGTCATAGAGCTTTTCACACCCACAGCATCTTGTTCATGAAGATTGGTCTTTGAAGAATTGAAAGACTGTGTGGTGCCATGATCTGTGAGCATGCAGTTGTCTAATTCTAATGTAATGCATTGTTCATGGACCCAAACTTGAAGAAGTTGACTTCTTAGGTTCAAGTTGACTGCATGGTCATAAATCCAATCCTGACCTAGGACAAGTGGCTCTGTAAGGTCCTCATCATGACACACTAGCATTTTGACTTTTATTGGAACATCTTGAAGGTAGATGGGAAGTTCCACCTCGCCCAAACAAGGGGTTTCCACACCTCCCAAGCCTATGAGATATGCTTCTATGGGCTTGGTGTCCAATTGCAGGTCTTGGCAGTATGAAAGTCTAACTGCACTAGTTGCTGCACCTGAATCAACCAATGCTCTCACAGTCCTTACGCTCTTTCCTTGTCCTACCTCTATAGTCACAAAGGGGCGTCGGTCGATGATTCGAGAAGTCATATTGCCCAATTTTTGGCACATGTCCATGTGATATTTTGGGGCTTTTGCGTTGACATGTAGGCCTAGTCGCCTCAACTTATTTCACCTTATGCGCTCTCTAGCCTCTGCCTGTGCTTCTTCTCTAACCCTTAACTCCTCTTCTTTTTGCTTCTTAGCAGTGTTGAGTCTCATGAGCATATCCTCTGTAAGAGGCTCTTGATATAGCTTGACTCTACATCCACTAATGTAGTTTGGCAAGATGTCACCTTCTAGAGTGGCCAGTTGAACTGCACCACTTGTGGAGATTCTATTAATGATCATGGGTCCATATCCTCGTTTCTCCAATTTTCGAGCATGTTGTTTTAGCGTATAAACCAGCACTAGGTCTCCCTCTTTCAATCCTTTATCCTTTACATGGGCATCAAAGTATGCCTTTTGCCTTTTTTTTGCCGCATAGATGCTAGCTGCCGCTCGTAGCCTAGTCTCACCTAAACGTTCTAAATCAAAGATCCTGGATGACAACTCATGTCCATTCCACTCATGCTCTTGTGCTACTTTCAAGGCTAGGATTAGGAAATCTAATGGTAGCACAACATTCTGTCCAAAGACCATCTGAAATGGGGTGGC
The DNA here is from genome assembly GCA_020310875.1 of Ceratopteris richardii. NCBI lineage: Eukaryota > Viridiplantae > Streptophyta > Polypodiopsida > Polypodiales > Pteridaceae > Ceratopteris > Ceratopteris richardii. The sequence goes on from CM035411.1 coordinate 65,605,552, forward strand.
ATTGAGTACCGTTTTGTAGGCAACTCGGTATGCCCAAACAGCATGATGTTGTTTGTTCCAATCAGAGCGTTTATTATTCATGAGTTTTGTCAAGACATTACATAGGATCTTATTCGTGCTCTCGGCCTGTCCGTTGGCTTGTGGGTGATAAGGGGCAGACTTCTTGTGTACCACCATGAATTCTTGAAGGAGATTTTCAATGACCTCATTCAAGAAGTGTGTACCTCTATCACTAACCAACTCTATTGGTAACCCATATCTAGTGAACACATTTTCGAATAAGAACTTAGCCGTTATTTGAGCATCATTCTTTGTTATGGCTTTTACTTCTACCCACTTGGTAAGGTAATCAGTGGCTACAATAATGTATTCCGCATGGGAGCTTTTAGCTGGGGGGTTAATAGGACCAACAAAGTCTATACCCCACTTCGAGAATGCGCGCCCTCCCATCATTGGCCTCAAAGGCATCTCATCTTTTCTTATCGGATATTGGGCACGTTGGCATGTGTCACATTTCTTCACATAAGTATGTGCATCCATATGAAGAGTGGGCCACCAAAGTCCTGAGAATAGAATGGTCTTAATTACTCTGTCAGGCCCAAAGTGTCCACCTGCAACACCGTTGTGCGCAGTTTCTAAGACTTTCAAATAGTTTGATTCATGAACGCACAGTCTTAAGTATCCATCTTTGCCTCTCCGATATAGGTTGTCTCCTACTAATGCATAGTCTTGAGCCTCTTGCTCCATGCTTCTTCTTCTTGATAGACTAGCCTCGTTTGTTAGTGTTCCTGATCTCATAAATTCTACCAGTGGAGCGCTCCAATCTGGAATTAATGACACGTGATAAAGAGTGGCATGCTCCACTGGGGGTCTCTTCTGGCACACTGGACAATTCTTAATCCACTCATGTATTTCTTTGTCCATGCTAGGCCAATACACTCCTAAACGTTTTAGGTTTTGCAATGTTCGTTGTTTAGAGTAGTGATTTCCTAGCAATCCCTCATGGGCTTGTTGCAACCAACTAGTATGTTCATCGTCCTCGACACAACAAGCTAGTACGCCCTCGGTATCTTGCTTGTACATACTTCCTGCCAATATTTGATATTGTTGTGATCATACAATTTCTTCTTTGTTTGTTTTTACGTTCTTATTTGCAGGGCCGAAGGTTAGGACTGGTACTAACTTATTTGCCCATTTAGGAACAACTTCTAAGTTGAACAAATATGCGTCATGCAGTTCATCTGACACTCCTTGTGGTGACTCTCCTGAAGTGATGCGAGACAGGTGATCTGCCCTGAGATGGGTTCTACCTTTCCTAACAACCACTTCAAAATTGTATTCCATTAGTAAGAGGAACCATCTTACTAAGCGTCCAGTATTGCAAGGTTTATTGACCAAATATAATAAGGCTTGATGATCAGTGAAAAACTTGAATTTGTTGGCCAATAGATAGTGTCTAAACTTCTTCACAGCATATACCATGTCTAGACCTTCTCTTTCCATTGTAGTATAATTTCATTCAGCTACATTTAATTGCCTACTAGCATATGCTATCGGCAAATCTAGGTTTCCTTCACCCATGGGTTGTGCTAGCACACATCCGATGGCATGATTGGATGCATCCACATGGACATGGAATGGTTTACTCCAATCAGGAGTGGTCAGTATTGGTGCTGAGCACAAGCGTCTTTTTAGCTCAATGAAGGATTTTTCACATTCATCGTTCCACTCAAAATTTGTCAACAATCCATAAAGAGGTTTGGCTATGATGGCATAAATGTGGATAAACCTACGATAATATCCACAATGACCCATAAAGGCTTGTACCTCTTTAACATTCCTTGGCCTGGGCAGCTCTGCTATTGCTCTTACCTTGTCCTCATCTGTTGAAATCCCATTTTTAGAAACAATGTGACCTAAGATTTTACCTTGTCGTACCATGAACACACACTTCTCTGGGTTCAGACACACTCGATATTCTCTACACTTGTTGAAAATTTTTCTGAGCTCTGGGATGTGGTATCCTCTTTGTTGGGAATGAGCACATAAATCATCCACATATACTTCTAAGCTCTTCCGCAAGAACTCCTTGAAGACATGACACATGAGTCTCTGGAATGTTGCAGGTGCATTGGTGAGACCAAATGGCATCACACGAAATGCAAAGATTCCCCATTTAGTAGCAAAAGCCATCTTGTGTTGATCTTCTGGGGCAATGGCTACTTGATTGTAACCCGAAAATCCATCAAGAAAGCTATAAACTTCCTTACCAGCAACACGCTCCAATAAATGTTCAGTGATTGGGAGTGGATAACTATCTCTGATCGTAGCAGCATTAACTTTTTTAAGGTTAATACACACTCGCAATTTTCCATTCTTCTTGGGCACCACTACAATGGGGGACACCCATTCAGTATGCTCAATCTCATAGATAAATCCAGCTTCAATCAGCCTGTCAATTTCTTCTTTTATTTTTGCAGTGTAAGTGTCATTATATGTGTAGGGCTTTTGTTTGGTCGGCTTGGCATCAGCGGTCATCGAGATCGTATGAGAGCAAATTTTTGGATCTACTCCCTTCAAATCTCTATAGTGCCATGCAAACACGTCCCTATATTCCCTTAATAGAGCTATAAGCTCTGCTTCTTCTTTTGCACTTAGGTCATCTCCTATGTATGTACATCGTTCTTCATTGTCTTCAATGGTTACAACAATTTTTTTGGTCTTTTCTTTATTATCATATGATTCTCCTATGATGGCCTCTCTCTTAGGCATTCGTACCAAAATTTTCCGATCCTCAACTTCATATTTCTTGAAATTTTCTGGTACCTCAAACAATGATTCATCCTCTTCTTGTTTCACTACTTTCCTTTTCTTTTTCCTTTTACCTCCTTCACTTCCATCCTTTGAATTTACCGTTTTAATGCTCGTGAGAGGTTCTTCTTCTTTTTGAGTCAATACTCCTACATCTTCTAGATAGTGCTCTTCTGAGATGAAGCAACTATCCATCACAATGGACTCTAGATCATCGTCATTCTCTTCTTCTTCTATGACATCACTAGGTGATCGCTTCCACAAGGAAGTGGTTGCAATAGCAACTCCAGCACCTGAATCTACGATTGCTTTGGTTGTGTAACCTTGATAGGTGATTGGAAGATAAGTATTACCTTCTTCACCTTCGCTCATGTTTCCTATCTTGTCTGGAGGTATCTCTGGTACTTTTTGCTTAGAGCCTACCTTTGGCATATTGGAATCAAGTTTGGGAACCTGATCCTTCACATGATTCCAGAGCTCAGGTTTTGCTTTGAGCAGCTCTTCTATCGTGAGATGGCACTGAACCTTAGTGTTCTTCACAACATCAGTGTTTCTTGGAATCACTGAGTCTTCATTTCTTACCAATATTGTGGGAGCTCTGATCTAGAGAGATTCAGATTCCCATGGGCCTGTGAAATGAGGCAACTCTTGTAAAGAATTAGATTCAAAATCTAATCTCTCATCCTCTTGTTGCTCTGTTTGATCTCCATAGATAGACGGAATGTCTTGGGGAAATTGATCATGAAGATCATCAATCTCAGGAATAGGAGGGGAGTTACCCTTCTCCTTGGCCCATTTCTCTTCTTGTATTTCCCGCAAGAACTCTTGAGAATACTGTTGAATTGAAGGAGGTATTCTAGCATCCGTGGAATTAGGAACATAAGCTCCCATTGGTGGTGAGCTTCCTCTCTCAATAACTGGTTGAGCCTGTGGAGGTAAAGAAACTTGTGGTTTGTTTACCAACTGCTCTAATCTTTCTAGTAAGCCCTGGAAATGCAAATCCGGTTTGACAGAGTTTGTTTGATTGAACTTTTGACTAGTCTCGAGTATAGCTTGAGCTTGTTCTACCATTTTCATGCACATTTTCATCCGTTCAATCTCTAAATCTGCTCTGGGATAACTCTTGTCTAGGTTTGCTGCTGTTGGCCCTTCTTGAAGGCGAGCCTGGTAGGCTTTGAACATCATGTCCAAGCCTTCTGGGGTTGGATCAGCAAGAACAGACCCTGGTTGTGGGTTATTTACAATGGGTGGTGGGGTGGGATGAAGTGGAGTGGATGGAGCTTCGGCATGCGAGGAGCTTTGAGATGCAATGTCCTCTATTTTTGTTTTGGCATCTTTTAGGCTTTCTTCTATTTCAGATATCTTTTTGTTCCACTTGCGATTAGCCTTCTCTCGGGTATCCTTCCATGTTCTTGGTTTCCTCTTGCTAGACTCTCCTGAGTCACTTGGCTCTGGATGCTCAGCTGTTTTATCTTGTTTTAATGCTTGTGCCCTAGTAACTGCATGTACAGGAGCCACATTACTACTACTTGAACTTGACTCGGCCACTAAGCTTACCACATTGATGGGTGTAACCTTGGGTGCACTAGAGGGGTTTCTGGGACACTCTCTCGGTAGATGTTCCTTGCCACATTCAGGACAAAAGCCTTGTATGGTGATGTTTTGTCCTTGTCCTAGAGTTGGTTGGTGGGGACATTCACGAATGAAATGGTCACCCTGACATCTAAAGCATGGTCCTCTAGGGGCTTGTGGTCTTACTTGTCTCGCTTGGGGCCTGGGGTTGGGATTCGTATACATGAAATTGGAGTATTCTGACTCCCAATTTTGTTCCATAGGTGGTGCCTCGTGTTGATATGGAGAAATCTCACTTTGCTCAGGTGACTCTGTATAATAAGCTTGTGGACTACCTTCATGGGGGTAGTCTGAACTATGAGCATGAAAGTCATTCTCTGAGATCAGTTGGGTCACTGGCACCAATGCTCTATTAAGGTTTTCTTCTGCCACTGCATACTTAACTGGAATCACATTGGCAGGAGCTGGTGGCTGGTTTCCTAGGACTGGCTGTGGCCTGTTTGGTGTCTGATATTGCTGCTGGTATTGAGATTGATATTGTTGTTGTGGCCTATAATATGGCTATTGGTACTGGTTCTGATACCTACCCTGCTGGTAAGGTTGCTGATAATTTTGTCTAACAACCTGCCTATTGTATGGACAATCTTGAGCCATGTGGTTCGTGTATTTCCTCTCAATGGTGCAATATAGAGCATTAGGGTTTCCTTGGGGTTGAGCCATCATTGGGCAGACATTAGCCATGTGATCTCCTCCGCATGTATAACATCGCTTCAATGAGGTTACCCTTGGCATTTGTCTATTTTGAACTCCTAGCTTTTTGGCCACCTGCTCAGCTATGTCATCTATCTCATTGGAGGCTCTGGAGGTATGACTAGTAGAACTGTCAGAGTCTTTATAGAGTTTGGACAGTCCTAACTCCTCACCCAAGTTGTCTTCTATGTCAATGCACATCCGCACACACTCTTCTATGGATCTAGGCTCTTTCAAGTACACATATGATCTCAACTTTGTGCTCAATAGGCCATCTAAAAACAGTGCCACCTGTTTGGCTGATGTGGGTAATTCTGGTACAGGGCATCTTTCCAAGTACTGTCTAAATCTTCTTCCTGCAAGTCGCACTGTTTCTTGGGGTGTCTGCTTGAAGCTGTGGATCAAGGATGATGTGTTATTTCTGATACCACTCTTGGAAAATTCTACAATGAATTCTTCTAGAAGCTGACCTATCTCTCTATAGTTGCGACTGTTTAGAGGTTGAAACCAAGCTAAGGCAGTACCCTTAAGAGTCAAACCAAATGCCTCAAACTGGGTGAATAAGTCTTCAACCTGTTCAGCTCTTAGCACTTGTTTGAACTCGGCCACATGATCATAAGGATCTCCAAATCCATCAAAGTAGTTCTTCATTGTCTTAACCACTTGAGAGGGTCTAAGGGTTCTTGAGTGCTCTCGTGGTCTAGGCACTGGGAAATCATGATCATCTCTTTGATGCCTATGAACTCTATGTCTCTCCCTTTCAGGTTGATCTGGCCTAAATCTCCAAAAGGCTTCCTCTGTTTCTCTATTCAAGAATAGTTCTATGCTTTTGTTATCTTGAGGAATCCATTCTGGAGTGAGCACTCTGGTCAAGACTGACTTACCTCTAGGGGTCTTGGGTTCTCGTCCTAGGTCTCCTTGCTCTAGGTCTCCTATCTCGTTCTCAGGAATGATGTTTCCACACTCATCTGTCCTATCTGGTAGGCTGGTAACCACATACATGGTTCCTTCCTTATCAACGTATGCACCCTCTTCAAACCTGACCACTGGGTGTTCAAGTCCAAAGGGTTGATCAAGATTCTTGAGTTGGACAACCGATCGTCTTAGACCATCCTCATAGATGCGAGCACCTACTTGGTTGGTCCTGATATACTCCAATTGTGTCTTATAGGGACCTTCTGGTGTCTGTAAATAGGCAGTGCGTGAGCTACGTGTGGGTCTTTCCATGCTAAAAGACATTTCTGAGTCATTGGTTTCTGAAATTAATGTGTAGGGATAACCACTTAGTTGTTGTGCCCAAGACCTTGCTGTATGATTGACACTAGCCTCAGATGATCTAATGCTTTGCCTATCCTTGCCTAAGTGTCTGTCAGATCTTAGGTACATAAGCTTTGTCTACAAGTCCACAATTTCCCCTTGTATTGCTCAGAATTCTTTGGAACTCCTTGGTTTCTCAGTCCACCTGAGGGTCAACTTAAAAATACCTTATCTAATAATCCTGGTACTCCCCACGAGCTTTCCAACAAACTCAAAATCACTGCAAACGGATTTCGTATGAGAAAGTTATGCCAGTTCAGGGTTCTGGGGGTTAAAACAGGGAAACAGGATCTCTCTGGGAACTCAGGACAGGCGATACGATACCAAATTTTCCATGATACGATACCTTTGTCTTACACGATACCCCTTCAGACGATACCACCTTAGATGATACGATACCACCAAGGCGATACCAACTTCCACGATACGATACTACTCTCTTAGACAATACGATACTGAAAGTGGTCACGATACGATATCTCTAATTTGCACGATACGATACCAACCTCACGATACGATACCACTTGACCTCGCGATACGATACCACTAGGTGGGCGATACGATACCAAGGCGACGAACAATACGATACCAAAAATTTTACGCGATACGATATTAGGATAGCCCACGATATGATACTTGGTTGGCCCACGATACGATACCAATCCTCCTCACGATACGATACCACTCAGTCAACGATACGATATTGAAATATGAGGCGATACGATACCAACTTGGCCGATGATACGATACTGCACGATCAACGTACGATACCAAGAATGGCACGATACGATACCAGGTGGACCACGATACGATACCACCGGGGCGACCGCGATCGCGATACCAGCACTTGACGATACGATGCCAGAATGGTATCGCGATACCTCAAGTGGGCATGCACGATACGATACCTCGACAAGTATCGCGATACACGGGAGTTCTGGTATCGCGATACCAAAACTCAACCAAACACGATACTTGGAGATTTTTAAGCCCAAATTCAAAATTTTTTGCAAATATTTGTACCTTGTGCCCTCCTTGTCACTCCTATCAGCCTGTAGATGCAAAATATATCTCCAAACTGGCGATACCACCTGCGCGATACCAGACGCTGTTCCTCTCACGCCGCGATACTGTTGCCCAGATTTTGGTGTTTTTGAGAGTTGTTTCAGGTGATTTTCTTCGGCGCTTTTGGTTCTCAGCTCCTCCTAAGCTTGTTTCTCACAGCCACGAGTAAAAAACAAGTGAATGTAGTGGCAAAAATGGAAAAAATCAGAGAATATGAAGAGGGAAGGAGATGGTGATGATGATGAAGATGAAGAAGAGGAAAAAACTCAGAAACTGAATTGAAAATGGTGATTTTTTAACCTTCCAACATCGCGACTCTACGTCTTACCGTCACACACTCGTCCTCCAAGCTCTCTCCCTGGCAACGGCACCAAATTTGGTGTCACTCTAGCACAATGGTGAGTACCAACGTGAGGAGATACACCTCATAAATGTCAATCCGTGGAGACGTGAGGACCGGTATGAAGACCGTGAACAAGTGATGGCACAAGTGCGTGAGTGAAAGCACACAAGCATGCACACACATACACACACGCGCACAAAGTAAGAGCAAAGAGCGGAACAATGGAAGATCGTCGATTACACAAGAGCTCTCTTACAAAGCTGAAAACTACAACAAGCTAACCTCAAAAATGAGCTCTTCAGCCCTTTTTATAGTTTTTGAGTGGTTTTGGCCCTGTCCAGACCTAGTGTCCGGCCTAGTTAAAAAATAGGTTCCAGGGCTTATTTGGGGGCTCAAACGGAGTCTAAAAATTATGAAACTTGGTAGGATGGTAGTTCTAATACTCATCAAGCTCGCGGACTCCTGGTCTTGAACAGAATGGAGTTACAAAAATGGAAAATGGTATTTACAATGGTTTTTAGTGATAATAATCACTATTTTTATAGGGATTTCATCTGAAAATTTGACAGGTGCTTCTTGGAGCTCCCTACTTGCTCCTTCTTCTTGTGTGTCCACTTCCTTGATGCGCTTCCATGCTTTGTCCTTGACCTTGAGCTTCAACATCACTCAAACCACACTCGAAAATTCTATGCCAACCCTCCTAGAGACTAGGATACCCAAAAAACAGTTCCAAGAATGTTTAGACACTACCGATCAAGACCACAAAGAAAGACAGCAAGTTCATGAGAGAAAGGAAAGCACTAACATTAAAGGAAAGGAAATAGATTCGGTAATCCCAAAAATAGAAGCTACCTGGTCAGGTTACCTTTGGGTTAGAGTTCAAGAAGATTGATGGAAGAGAAGTGGGAATGCACCACCATGGTTTGAAGAGCTAGATATCATCAGGAATCTACCTGTACTGGAAACTGAGGAGATATATGAAGAAATATCAATTTTGGATCAAAATAGAGAGGAAATAAACAATATGTCCACACTTTCCAATTACATGGGGGAATATGAAAGGAGGTCAGAATTATTTCATACTCCTACAATTAGGGGCAGAGAAAGAAAGTTGCACAATGAAGCATCTCACATTATTAGAACTCAAGAAAACAAAAGTACAATGCTCTTCAACTAAGAAGAGCTGCTATGGACTAAGCCTCAGTTGTGGAAACACTTGGCCAAACAATTAAAGATACAAGTAGAAGAACAATACAAGGAGAAGAAAGAAGGAGAGGCCCCACCCATGATTCAAATTCCAATAGATATAGTAGGAGAGTTCAATGAGTGAGATGAAGGAAACACCTGTCTTCCCATCACATTCAATGGATGCATGACCAAAGCGGTTTTAGACACAGGAGCAGGAGTAGGAATCACCACTAAGGAGATATGGGAGAAATGGGGAAAGCCAACCCTACAACCCACATGGATGAAACTCCAATTGGCATATGGTCATGTTGAAAGACCTTTAGGAGTCCTAGAAAAAATAATGTTGACCACATGGGTAGAATTTGAGCATACCCTAGCAATAAGACAGTTTGGGAAAGCCAACATTTATGAAATGATTTTAGAATGACCTTTCATGAGACAATTAAGAGTAGTATAAGATTGGGGAAGAGATGCTTTGTATCTCCAACATTAGAGAGCTACCAAAAAAATAAATCTGCATACCTTGTCGTATAGAGATGTACCTCCTTTGCAGTGGAATCCTATCCATGGACAGGAAGATGATGTGCCCATTCATAGTGCCAGATCGAGTGATGAATCTTGGATGAATCAGGATGCCCAACTATGGATGTGCAAGGAAGCCAAACTAGAGGAAACAAAGACACAATTATGGCCAATAGGAAATGAAAACTATAGACCTAAAGAAGATCCAACATACATGCCACAAATATTTCCAAATGAAATGTTCCAACCACATGGATGGATGAAAATATTAGCCACGTTAGATGTTTGCATGAATGAGGAAGTCTTAACAACAAATGAATGCATAGATGAAGAAGGTGTAAGACAATAGTTACGCAATATAACATAGGAGCAGTAGCAGAGAAGATAACATATATAGGAGAATCTCAACAGTTTTCTACTAATAGATGATGGCATTGTCCACCCGTGCACTCTCAAGGTAGAGCTTAAATGGTGATCTAGACAAATCTAGATAGGGAGATACAAGCTAGTGGTATGCTGGCTCAATTCGATGTCTCAGGTAGTGCAAAAGTCATGTATGTATAGGATCATAGGCGGTTTTCCATGGACGGCTATACATGGGCGGTAGAGCATGGGTGGCCACCGCCCATGTAATTGCCATACACGGATTACGCTGATTGAACAGACCTAACAAATATAAATGATTTTTGACTTTGATAAGGAATATTCCATGGAATATTCCCTTTACCGTCATGCCACGGGGCGCTAGCCCCGGACCCCCACCAAGGGGCCCGCTAGCCCCCTGGGACCCCCCAGTCGAGGCTGCTCACCGCTGTTACGAATCCCACAATTGGGGACCCTAGTAACTTCCTTTCCTTACAATACCTTACATGGTCCAATATGGACTTCATCCAACATGCAAGTCGGGATTCCCATCAATAGGGTAATGCATGCTTGGCTTCTCCTCATAATGGGGGCCTTACAAAATGTACATACAATCATGAGGGGTAGACATTGATCATATACTAACACCCACCTTAATGTTTACCGAATGATAAATCAAGTAGGTCTTGGTCTTATGGCCATCTATTGAAGATGCCTATTGAGCTGCTCTCTTCCAAGTGCTTTGGTGAATATGTCAGCACAATTTGCCTCTCTTGGGCAATATTCTAGCTCCACAATTTCATTTTAAATTAGCTCACGAACATAAGGGTATTGTACTTCTATATGCTTGGTGCGAGCATGAAATACTGGGTTCTTTGCAATGACCATACAACTTTGATTATCACACTTGATTACAGTCACCATATTTGATGGAAATCCTAGATTTGCAAGAATTCTCCTTAACCAGACTACCTCAGAAGAAGCAAAACAAGCTGCTTTGTACTCTGCTTCACTGGAGGAGAGTGCAAGCGTTGGTTGCTTCCTACTTACCCAAGAAAATATTCATGAACCAAGTGAGAAACAATATCCAGAAACTAATTTTCTAGAATCACAATGTCCAGCCCAATCTGAATCACAATATCCTTGAGGTGTATATCTATGGTATAAAAAATACCAAAATCCAAGGTTCCTGCAATGTACCTTAGAATTCACATTCCAACATTCCAGTGACTCTCCTTAGGTTTGTTGGAAAACCTGCTTAACACTCCAATAGCATAGAAAATGTCTCGTCAAGTGTTGCACAGAAAAATAAGACTTCCAATGATCTTCCTATACTTCTTAGCATCTACATCAGACATGTTATCATCCATAGATAGCTTATGATTTACCTCCATAGGTGTGCTAGTTGGTTTGCAGTCCATCATTCCAAATGCATTGAGAATTTCTTTGGCATATTTTTGTTGTGAGATGGAAATGCCATCCTTCCTTTGCTATACTTCAATTCCCAGACAAAAATGGAGTAGACCTAAGTCTGGCATTTCAAACTCAGTTCCCAAGCTGATTCGTGTTTGATTGATGAGTTCCTGATGATCTCCTGTAATGATCAAATCATCTACATATACAATGACAACAACTATCTTGCTATACCTTTTCGTTACATACAAGTTATCATCAGAAATACTTCTTTCAAAACCCATATTTTTGAAAACATTATCTATCCATTGGTACCAAGCCCGTGGAACTTGCTTAAGTCCATATAAAGCTTTCTTCAACCTGCAAACTTTATTTTCTGAATTGGGCACCTCAAAACCTGGTGGTTGAGATACATATACCTCCTCCTTGAGGTGACCATTCAAAAATGCAGATTTGACATCCATCTGAAAAATAGGCCAGGCCTTTTGTGCAGCTACTGCAAGTATCGTCCAAATAGTTGTCATGCGTGTTGTTGCTGCAAAAGTTTCTTGAACATCAAATCCTTCAAGTTGTGAAAAACCCTGTGCAACTAATCTTGCCTTATGCTTTTCTAATGTGCCATCAGCTTTATACTTATCTTTCCAAATCCATTTAGTACCTATTACCTTCTTCTTTGGTGGCAAGCCGACTAGATCCCATGTATCATTTTTTAGTATACTATCATACTCAGACTGCATTGCCGCTCTCCAACCTAGATCATCAAGGGCTTCTTCAATGGTGGTAGGTTCCTTTATTGAGCCCATGATATCTGCCATTAGAGCCACGTTAACAATGTGTTCTAAGGTTCTTCTTTGCTTCTTTGTTCTCTTTGATCTTTGTAATCCATCCAAGGATGATTCTGGTACATCTACATGTGGATTAGGATCATCAAAGAGCATTTGTGCCCACTTTGGTAGTGTCTTACGCTGTGTAGCTACAACTGGTTGGCTTTTTACTGAGGAAATTTCACCATCAGATGTTTCCTCCTCCTCAACTTTAACCTGTCCTTTGATAGGCACAAGGTGAGATATTTCTTCGTTTGATGAGATAGTAGATTTACCTTTATCTTCTACTAAGTGTGGTTGTTCATCAAACATCACATCTCTACGGACAAAAATCCTCCTTGGCTCAGGATCCCACAACTTGTATGCTTTAGATTCTTCACTATTTTGTAGGAAGACACACTTTTTGCTTTCTGAATCCAATTTTGATCTTGTTGAATCAGGAATATGTGCATAACAGAAACAACCAAAAATTTTGAAATGCAAAACTGAAGGCGTTTTACCAGAATATGCTTCTTGAGGAGTCATCCCCTTCAGTGCTTTCGTGTAGCGTTGATTAAGGATGTAGACTGGTGTATTGACTGCTTCTTCCCAGAATGAGTGAGGAATTTCTTGAGCCTTTAACATACAGTGAGCCATTTCAACTACTGTCACGTTCCTATGCTCAACAATGCCATTTTGTTGAGGTGTATGAGCTGTGGTAAGTTGCGTTTTCACACCATGCTCCTTACAGTAATTATTGAATTATGTTGACAAGCATTCACCTCCTCTATCTGTTCTGAATTTCTTCAGTTTCCTTCCTAATTCATTTTCCACATACTTATGTCACATTTTAAAATTTTCAAAAGCATCAACCTTATCTCGAATGAAATAAACCCACATCTTTCTACTTTAATCGTCGACTAACAGCAAAAAGTAAAAAGATCCTCCTAAAGTAGGTGTAGACATTTTATCGCAGAGATCAACATGTACCAACTCTAGAGGAGCTTGAGATCTTGGTCTCTCTTGGGAATGTCTTTCATTGTTGCTTGCCCATCATATAAGCTTCACAAGGTTCCTGTAACTCTGAAAATGCGGGCAAATGAGCAACCATCCCTGTTCTTTGCATCTCCTTCAAAACTGCAAATCCGAAATGCCCAAATCATTGGTGCCATAACCTGCTTACATATTTATCTTCTATAGTAGTTAAGGCACTTAACTCATACAAGGTATCACGTCTTATGCCTTTACCTACTACATTACTTGATGAATCCATGATTTCTGCACCACTCTTATTGAAGTCAACTTCGAGTCCATGATCTATTATTGCAGAAACTGACAACAAATTTATTTTAAGTGTAGGTACATAGAGAACATCAGATAACTTTTTCTCAACACCTGGAGAAGTGATAAAAGAGATGGTTCCAATTCCTTCCGCTGGACACTTGGAGTCATTTCCCACCACTACAATAGATTCCTCACAGTCCCATTCCGTTCATCAACTTGCTTCTTTCTGCAATCCTTGATGGCATGGCCTTTCTTTTCACAATAGAAGCAAATTCCTGTGAACTTTTTCTTCTTTGGCTTCTTCTTTGATCCATGAGAAGAGCCTTACCTTTTGCATTTTCTGAGAATCCAACATTACTTGTACTTTGCTGATTCTTCAACTGCATCTCCTCTTCTAAAAGAATAGCACAAAACTCTTCAAATGTAAGGGGAGTTGGTCTTACCTGAGTGTTAAGGGCTATTATTAATCCATCATACTTTGTTGGAAGAACACGTACACATCTTTGAGCTAGCTCCTTTGGTGTTATAACAACACCAACTGTAGCCAATTGATCTTGAAGATGTTTTATCCGTTTGATAAAGTCTTAAGCCTTTTCAGAATCAGAATGCTTTTCATTTGCCAACTAATTTTCTAAGTTGTATCCTAGTGTGGTTCTTGGTCTCATATTGACGAGCCAATATGCCCCAAGCCTCATGTCTTTAGTAGTATGTTGAACTAAAGTAGGCACATAATCACTTACACTAGTGACGATTGCACATAATGCATCAACATTCCGCCTCTTCCAAGCTCATAGAAGATCTAGATTTGGTTGAATCATCAATCTTGAATTTGCTGGATCTTCAACTGGTATAGGCTCTAGATCCAATCCCATCGGTCCCATGACAGTGTCAAGTAATTCATAGGAGTCCAAAATTACAGAAATTTTGAACTTCCAGAGTGTACAGTTGGTTCCATCTAGCTTCCCTTCAGTGAATGCAGGTGGGCGAATTTGAATAGGTGTAGCATTAACATTAGCTGAAGCACCAAGACCAGTGTTCGATGATGAAGCCATCATGTAATCACTCGAATAATCTACTCATATTTTAGTCTACTAGTAGGATAAAATAGTGATACTTCTCAAGCTATTCGAACCTTATGGCTCTCATACCATGTAAGACAATAGTTACACAATATAACACAGGACCAATAGAAGAGAAGATAACAGATATATGAGAATCTCAACAATTTTCTACCGACAACAAGTACAAAGATGATGGCATTATCCACCCACGTAGTTTAGAAGTCATGTATATAAAGGATCATGGGTGGCCTTTCGTGGATGGCTATACATGGGTGGTAGAGCATGGGCGGTCACCGGCCTCGCAATTGCCATACATGGCTTATGCCGGTTGAACCAACCTAATAAATATAAATGATTTCTGACTCTGATAGGGAATATTCCCTTTACCATCGTGCTAGGGGGCGGTTCTCGGACCCCCACCATGGGGCCCACTAGCCCCCTGGGACCCCCCTGTTAGCTAGTCGAGGCTGCTCACCACTGCCCCCGACCCCACAATTGGGGACCCTCGTATATCCCTTTCCTTACAATCCTTTACATGGTCCAATATGACCTTCATACAACATGCAAGTCGGCATTCCCATCAATAGGGTAATGCACGCTTGGCTTCTCGTCATAATGGGGGCCTTACAAAATTTGCATACAATCATGAGGGGTAGACATTGATCATATACTAACAGAAGGATATGATGTAAGCCTATACATGGTATTCCTCCAAGAAGTAGATTCTAGAAAACTATTGGAGAAGGAATGGAGAGAGGATTATGAAAGCATTGAAATGGAGCCTAAATTTGGTTTAGAAGAGCAATAATTGAAGAAAACTCAAGAAGAAAACCAAAAAGAAACTAGAGTATTATTCAAAGAAAGGTATCATGAGGAATTTAAGGATGAGAAAGCTCAAGTTGAGGAAGATCAACATCCTGACCAATTCAAAGTGCCAGAAAATTTTAAGTGATATGAAGTGGAGGAAAGAAAAATAGCTATTCAAATGCCAAAGAGAGAAGCCTAGGAAGGAGAGGCAAATGACACTAAAGATAGTAACCATAGAAGGAGAGGAAGAGAGATGTACATACATAGGAAAGGATGTGTCCATAGAAGAGGAACAAGAACTCATCGAACTAATTTGGCAAAATAGAGATGTGTTTGCATGGACATACAAAGATCTCAAGTGGCCAGATCCCTCTATTTGTTCCCATAGAATTCCAATGATGTCAGAAGTAAAGACCCTACACATATAATGATGTCTGTTCTGCCAAGATCAAGGAAGAGATTGATAAGTTATTAGCAATCAAATTTATCTACGAGATTGAACATACAGATAGGGTATCCCCATTAGTGGTAGTGCCCAAGAAGAATGGAAAACTTAGGCTATTTATCAACTTGAAAAAGGTTAATGCAGCTACAATCTGTGATAGTTACCCATTACCCATAATTGATCATCTCTTGGAAAGAGTAGCAGGCAAGGAGGTCTACAATTCTCTCAATGGACTCTCTAGTTACAACCAAGTAGTAATTGCTAGTGAGGACCAACAAAAAACTGCATTTGCTACTCAATGGGTCCTATATGCCTTTAGGGCGATGCCATTTGGGCTGACCAGCACCCCTGCAACTTTCCAGAGATTGATGTGTCATGTATTTAAAGAGTTCTTGAGGAAAGGCATGAAAGATTATGTAGATGATTTATGCACATAATCTTCCCAACAAATTGAGCATATCCCCGAGCTATGAAAGATATTCGAGAAGCATAGATAGTAGAGAGTGTGTTTAAACCCCGAGAAATGTGTTTTTATGGTGGGGCAAGGTAAAATTTTGGGACACATTGTATCCAAAAATGACATCTCAACAGATGAGGATAAAATCAAAGTAATCTTAGAATTACTCAAACCAAGAAATGCCAAAGAGGTACAAGCCTTTATGGGACATTGTGGATATTATCGACACTTCATTCACATGT
The DNA here is from genome assembly GCA_020310875.1 of Ceratopteris richardii. Lineage (NCBI taxonomy): Eukaryota > Viridiplantae > Streptophyta > Polypodiopsida > Polypodiales > Pteridaceae > Ceratopteris > Ceratopteris richardii. The sequence continues at coordinate 65,621,995 of CM035411.1, forward strand.
ACACCATAATTGCAAAGCCCTTGTATGGGTTGTTGACATAGTTTACATGGACAGAAGATTGTGAAAAGGCCTTCAATGAGTTAAAAAAGAGGCTGAGTTCAACACCCATCCTGAAAGTACCCAATTGGAATAAGCCATTCCATATTCATGTGGACGCATCCAACTTCACAATTGGATGTATATTAGCACAACCTACAAATAAGAAAGATTAGATCACCCAATAGCATACATGAGTAGACAACTGAATCAAGCGGAAAGAAATTATATGACTATTGAACGAGAAGGCTTAGGAAGGGCCTATGTAGTAAGAAAATTTAGACATTACCACCTAGCCAATAAATTTAAGTTCTTTGTTGATCACCAATCTCTATTATACTTGGTTAATAAACCCTGTAATATAGGAAGGTTAGTGAGATGGTTTCCATTAGTGATGGAATTCAACTTTGAAGTGGTAGTAAAGAAGGGGAACACTCATGTAAGAACATATCACTTGTCGAGATTGATGCATGGAGAACCACCCATAGGAGTAGCAGATGATCTACCCAACATACTTATTTAATTTGGAAATGTGTCTAAAATGGGCAAAAAAATTGATCCCAATACTCACACATGGAGCACATCATAGGATCAACAAGAAGAACAAGAAGGAATTCATGCAATCACAAAACCTACATATTGTTGCGGGTAGTTTGTATTTTAAAGATTCTAATGGAGTGGTGCCAAGGTGTGTAGAAGATGAGGAGCATAGGAGCTTAAACGAAGAAGCCCATGTGAGCAAGAGGAGAAGGCACAAGGGTGTTCATGGAACAACAAGAGATTTGAAAAGGTTAGGCGTGTATTGGCGAGACATGCAAAATGATATACATAAACACATTGGTGATTGCCAAGAATGTAAGGAAAATCCACCTGATGACTTTTCCTCCTTATGTTATTTCACCATAGCCCCCGAATGGAGCAAAGGGTTAGTTAATTTTTTGAGATCACAAACTTACTCAGAGGGTGCAAGCCTAGCTAGAAAGAAAGCTCTAGAAGAACATAGCAAGGATTACGGCATCATAGGAAGAAAATTATTCAAAAAGGGAAAGGATAATCAGTTATGATTATATGTACATGAACAAGAATACTTACCAATCCTAGAAATGGCCCATGCAAGTGCAATTGGAGGACATAATTCAATTGACAAGATGGCCAAAATGATTCTCTTTGCTGGCCTATTGTGGCCATATGTAATACATATGTATGTAGAAACGTATGTACAAAGTTTTGAAGTATGTCAACAAACCAAGTATCCTACAAGAAGAGAGAGCATGCCTTTGAGACCAATGATTAGTGTCAGAGAATTTTCTAAATGGGGTATTGAACTTCATAGGACCAATAAATCCCAAGCTAAAGGGTCACATGCTGAATATATTATTGCAATCACGGATTATTTGCCAAAATGGGTAGAAGCCAAAGCAACTGGAAAAAATGATGCCCATACTACAACCAAATTTTTGTTTGAAAATATATTCACTCATTTTGGACTCCCAATCGAAATCATTAGTGATAGGGGAACACAATTCATCAATGAGGACATTGATTCTCTTATGAATGAATTTCTAGTAATTCGTAAGAAATCAGCCCCTTATCACCCTCAATCTAATGGACAAGCTGAAAGTTCCAATAAGGTGCTATGCAAAATCTTAACTAAGATAGTTAATAATGGGAGGTCAGATTGGGATAAACAATTGCATCATGCAATTTGGGCTTTCTGTGTAGCATATAAGACTACTATTGGAACTACTCATTTCAATCTAGTCTATGGTCAAAATGCAATACTGCCAATTGACATTTTAGCTTCCAATTTGAAAATTGCCCAACAAAATGAATGGACACAACACGGGCTATCTAGACAATTGGATCAAATCGAGAAGTTCTATGAGATGAGGTTACAAGCAATAACAGGTATTTACATGGAAAAAGGGTGATAAAAAGCTTATTATGATGCTCATGTGAAAGATAAGGGAGTAAAAGAAGGAGACCTAGTGTTAGTGTATACATTGAAGCAACATGCAAAGAAACTGCAACAACGAGGGTTTGGATTGTTATTGATAAAGAGAATTTCAACTTGCACAAAATTGCATGATCAACCCCTCAATTCTTCCCAAGAGAGTGGGCGTGAGCAATTGAGTGAGGATAGTGTGTTTAGGGGAACTAGCAAGAATATCATGCAACCACTGATCTTATCCACCACAAGAACATAGCAACACTTAAGCAAAAGACAAGAATGGATTCAAAAGGATGAATTGGAACAATATGAATGGCAAAGGAAGGTGCAAACGTGTCAATATTCAATGGTGGAACCACAAGATCACAAAGGTCTATAATTACAAAAGCAAAAATCTAGGATTTTACAACTATGGATTCTGAATAGATTGATCGAAGTTCAACAATCACAATGCTTCATCTCGATCCCAAAACAAGTCAAGGAACAAGTCATACAAGAGATCAAAATGTTAGATGAAGTGACATAGCGGTATACCCACGACTTCAACAATATATCCAAGGAAAAGAAACAATGAAAATTTACTAAAGAGCAAAAACTTCGAAACAAGAACAAAGGTGTATGGAGGAATGCATCAAAGAACTCACCTACAACAATGCAACGGAACAGTACATGAAGAAATCAGATCACAACATTGAGGTGGAGACCAAAGGAACAACAAGGAGTGTGCCAGAGAAACCAAGAAAATCCATCCTTCATCCATTTCGAGTTAGATGCATTCCAAATATGCAAGATAGAGCCACCCTACAAAGGCATTTCTTCGGTGCAACAAGCTTCGATGCACACTTTCTATATAGGAATAGGACTTACCTTGTACCATAATAGACCAAATAAAACCGATGTACATCAATAATTGCTTCGGCTATAAACTAAACTTTATGTTTTCTTTCAGCCATTAAAAAAAAAGAAGGTCTGGTATCATGCTCTACTCAAGTAGCAAGGGGGAATCCTCTTCACGAGAAACACAGAGTCACTGCATATGACTAGAGAGGAAGAAATATTTCGTACTTGAGACTAATTCTCAATTGCAGATGGCTTTCAAGGACTATGAAGCAATGGTAAAAGAGGAAATTTTGGAATTTCCTTTGAAAAGTGCAACTAAGGCAAAAGGACATTGGTTCCATGAAGATCAACCAACGGGCAAGCATCTATTTCTAGTCAATATAAAAATCATGGACAAGGATGATTAGTTCCCTATAATGTCATAGGATATTTGGATACTCTACGTAATTCCATCAACCTTGGACGTCTTGACAAAAGCATGCATCGAAAAATATTTTGCTTTATGGATTCATAAGCCAGATTTTGAAAGATGCACTCCAATGATGAACACCCTACATTCGGGATTGGATATGCCCTTAGTACTAGAAGCAAAAGTACTAGATTTACAAGGGAATTAGATCACAATTAAATTGAACATTTTTGGAAATCAATCGAATTGACATTGCTGAAGTGGTTCATTTAGTGCACCAACATTTTTGTTTTTTGGATATGCATTGGTTCACAACACCATAGAAAATAGTAGTTCAACTCTTATCTTATGCAATCAAGCAAGTGGGCAACCAGATAAATTTAACACCATATGTTCAGGAGTGCTTATTCAAAGACAAAAAATAGTGGGGCCACAAAATTTTTTTTAATGGAAGTGTGGCATTGATGGTGCTTATCTATCATGCACTGAACATCCAAGAACATCTCCAGGAGATTCCTTCAATAATTGAAATGGAAAAATATGCAAAATCTACTACTATCCCTAAAAGGAAGAAGAGTGTAGTCATCATAGATGCCACATAGATGAGCACTAAACCTTTAAAGTGAGGATTAAAATGATTGAGGGAAGCTCCTAAAGAGGAAAATACTCCAACTTCAAAAAGATACATGTACTTCCAAGAACACAATTAGGAAAACCAACACCGGTTACCAAGGATGAACTACAAGAGTCACTATTACAAACTCACAAGTATACGGAAGGAAAAACTAATTTATGGGTACAAGGTCATCATTACCATCAATCCAGTGTGGAATATCACAACAAACTAGGAAAAATATTAACAAAATTCCATAGATATAGAGAATTGGGGTTAATTAATTCAAGCTCGTCATGTGAATCCCAAGAAGACAACGACCAATCCACTATGAATGTGGACATCCACACCAAAACAAATGATGAGGGAGGATGGGATGGACTCAATCAACTAGTAGATGAACAAGAAGTAGCCAACAAGAAGTAGCCAACAAAGAGCAAAACAAAGGCTAATCTAGTCCGCTTGAACAAGAATTGGTGAATAGCCAATGAGATGAATGTGCGTACACTATTCAAATGAGCTAAGCAAGGAAGCTTCAATTTATAGAAATTCACTTGAATGATCAGAAGGCGATCAAGCACCCCAAGGAAGATCCAGAAGATGAAGAATTTCTTGAAAAGGAACAAATAGACCCATCAAAGTGGTAGCAGAACCATCACCTATGGATGTGATATTTGAAGGCAGCTCGTTAAAGCCAAACACAACACACGAGGATGAACAACAGGTTCACCTTCACATCAAACAATCATTTAATGAGACCATACATATTGAAGCAGGAAAATACACAAAAATAGGTGAAGAACCAATCATACCATGGTTGAACGTGGACATGTCCCAACTAAAACCTCTAGTGAAGAAAATGATACAAACAACCATGGACACACAACAACATTTAATGGAAGAAGATAAGGATCATGATGAAGCACTAGTAGAAAGAAATTGATTGAAATTATTAAGTGAAGAGCTATCTGACCAGGTATTACAATCTCAATCAGATACACTAAGGAAAGACAATGACCTTAAAAAGGTACACGAGAATTACAATAAAATCACAAAAGGAAACAGGCAATTGGAAGATCAACTAAAAGAAGTCGCACAAAAATATGAGACAAACGAACCAAAGAAGGTATGCCTAATAAACAGAAGAAAAAAATTTGGAAACACATTCAAGATATACATGGATGAGGTAGACACGCTTAGAAACAAAAACAAAGAACTAATGACTTCTATTTTGCTCAATCAATCAATAGAAGTATTAGAAGCTACACATAGAGATACAGTGGAGCTTGAGGCACAACTTGCAAAGTATGTGGAATAGCTCTAGCAGGAGCAAGAATTATGTGAACAATGGGAATGAAAATACATGCATGATACAAATGAATTATGAAATAAGTGGAAGGCAGCAGAATCCAAGATTATAGAAGAGTGCAAAGAGGATGCCGATCAACTAGCTATACTTGGTGAATGCTTCATGCGAAGTAACGAAGCACTTACAACGGCCAACTAAAAAATAAAAAATAAAGATGCACTCATTAAAAGTCTACAAGATCAAATCGACAAGCATGGCAACATGGGGACAATAGTAGTTCTGAGCTCTTAAGCGGCTACTGTGGAGGCTGAGGTACGCTCTCTTTCTCCCCCCATCAATAACTCGCATATACATATGGAAGAGGAAGTACAACATGCTGATGAAGATACACCACATATTGCAGAAGTAAGCCGAAGGGAGCACACCCTGTTGGTGTCCCAATTAGTAGCCCATTTTGAGGATATAGTAATATAGGTGATGAAGGAGGCAAAAATCAAAAGTAAAAGTTTAGGTCAAATCATAAAACCATCCAATATCCCATATAGGTTACTAAATGAAGAAGCTAGACCCTGTATCAAAAGAACTATGCAAAAAGAACACGACAGTAGTTGAACTTGAGGGTTGACACATTTTCATACACACAACAAGAATTTGACAAAGTTGATCTAATATGGAGGTGAAATTTTTTGGAGAAAAATCCTACATTGCAGGTGCACTGGGAAGATGCTCCGTATTTACTCCAATTAAATCCATCTTTTTGCCCTATGCCACAAAGAAGACCATGGACACAGTTTTGGGAGGCACAACACCATGGCACAATCAATAATCAATGGCATAATTATCCTTTATTACCAAGCCCACCACATGATTACTTACCAACCGAAGATTACATGGTGTGCACAATCGAATTTTGGATTTGAACATATGCTTCAGTCCTAGATTTGGCAATCCAAATGACCAATAAAGTACTAAGCATGCTCCTCACAGTTTTGAAGCTGTTCAAACATGTGGAATATACATTCTTGAACTTCATTGGAATTAACTAGGGGATAGATGCTCTGATTTTTTATCTTTCTATCATGCCTAGTCACCTTACCATAACGGTGCTTTATTCTCGACTTATGTTTTTGTCAAGTCCATACATGCAGACATTCCAAGAAGCATTCTTTACATGATTTTTTGAAATGGACTCAGAAATATTCTTGAAAAAGTCATCCAACTTAAATTGACTTGTTGCATATGAACTAAGCTTTTTGCAGATCATAGAAAAGCACCACATGATGGGGTGAAATCAAATCAATGGAAGGAGTTAATGATACATGAAGCCAATCTGCTTAACCAAAAAGAGCAAACGATATTCCATACATATTCATGTTGGCTATCAAAGCCTATCGGGGACGATAGAGTTCAAGAGGAGGCATGTGTGGAGGGAGAATCGAGCAAAAGAAAAAGAAGAAGAAAATAAAAACAAAAAGTAGCTCAGTAAAAGACTCACCCACTACCCAAAGCCCCACAAAGGGCACATATCAAGCTTCAACACAAAACAAGGGGGACCCAAAGAATGTGAATAAATAAGTTTAATAAAGTCCCACACCCATAAGGTCCTAACAACAATGGGAGGCGCTGTAATGAGAGGTGAATAAATATACATCACCTTAACCACTAGGTGCAAGTGGTGAAAGGAAATAAACAGGCTAAACACAATGCATCAGGTCCTGAAGTATGTGTCCTGATCACTTTCTTGACCACTAGTGGAAAATAATTAAAGAAGTATACACTATCGTTGAACCTTTAAGGCCTCCACAAGTGTTGGTGGTGGAGAACTACAAATATGCCATCAGGAAAATCAGGGACCAAATCTGCCACATGTTAAATGCTAAAGATAAGAAGCAAAGCCTGTCAAGGGATGACAGAGACAAAGAGGGGGAGAGTGTTGCACAAGAAAGAGGCAAAGAAAAGAAGGCCCAAAAATTTTCAAAATTAGGCATAATTTCTATTCTTCAAATTTGCATGATATGACATCAAGAGCCATGTAAACGCTCTAGAAGAGTCCTCTAGATGCATGAATCCCAAGAGTTGTAACATTAGTCTTGTATAATAGTAGGAATTCAGTGCTTTCCAATAAAAATGCTAGTCTCTCAATGCCGAATGACTACTGTTCCTAGTCTCTTGATTTTGATGAGACCTTTGTTCCTACATGCCGAATGACTACTGTTCATAGCATGTGTGCACTTGTAGATCATCATGGTTGGAATGTACATAACTTGGATACTAAACCTACATTTCTCAATGATGACTTGCATGAAGAAGTGTATCTTTTTAGCTCTATGGGTTTGTGCAATAAGGGCATGAAAACCAAGTGTGCAGGTTGAAACAGGTGTTATATGGTTTAAAGCAATCACCACATGCTTGGTATGAAAAAATACATGCCTACCTGATTGCACATGGTTTTGAGAACAATCCAACTGAGAGCACCTTATCTGTCAAGCATGCAAATGATGTGCTTCTAATCATTCTTGTCTATGTTGATGACATGTTGCTCATTGGTCCTCATGAAAATCATATTGTTGATTTTAAGGTTGATTTTCATGCATCATTTGAGATGTCAGATTTGGAGCATTTGCATCATTATTTGGGCATTCAGTTTATGCAAGTTGATGACAAAATAGCTTTGTGCCAAACAAATTGACACATTATTGCAGCATTTTGGCCTTGAAGACTCTAAACCTATCGCCAGTCCTATGGAGACAGGTTTATGGTTGAGTCTTCTTGATGCTATGGATGCATTTGATGGTATTCTCTATCAACAAGCTATTGGATGCTTGATTTACTTATGCATTACTTGGACAGATATTCAGTTTGATGTCTCATAGATGAGTAGGTTTATGCATTGCCCAGGTGTCAAGCATTGGTAGGTGGTTAAGTGCATCTTTCACTACTTGAGTGGTACCCAGCTACTTGGATTGTTTTATCTCATGGGGCATCACTATTGCCAGATTTACATGCTTTTTTTGACTCTGCCTTGGCTAGTTTCTATGACATGTGTGTCCACTAGTGTCTTTTGCTTCATGTTTGGTAGCTCATGTATATCTTAGGTGTTGACAGTCAAGGTCATGCACAAGCATGGAAGCGCATCAATGAAGTGGACACACAAGAAGAATGAGCATGTAGGGAGCTCCAAGAAGCACATGTCAAATTTTCATAAGAAATCCCTATAAAAATAGTGATTTTTATCACTAAAAACCATTGTAAATACCGTTTCCTATTTTTACAACTCCATTTTGTTCAAGCCAAGGAGTCTTTGAGCTTGAGGAGTATTCTAAGTATCATCCTACCAATTCTCATAATTTTTAGACTCCGTTTGAGCCCCCAAATAATCCCTAGAACCTAATTTTTAACTAGTCTAGACACTAGGTCTGGATAGGGCCAAAACTACTCAAAAAACTATAAAAAGGGCTGGAGAGCTCATTTTTGGGATAAGCTTGTTGTAGTTTTGAGCTTTGTAAGAGATTTCTTTTGTAATCAAAGATCTTCCATCGTTCCACTCTTTGCTCTTACCTTGTGTGCGTGTGTGTGTATGTGTGTGCATGCTTGTGTGCTTTCACTCATGCACTTGTGCCATCACTTGCTCATAGTCTTCATACTAGTCCTTACGTTTCCGCGGATTGACATTTATGAGGTGAATCTCCTCACGTTGGTACTTGCCATTGTGCTAGAGTGACACCAAATTTGGCGTCATTGCGAGGGAGAGATCTTGGAGGATGAGCGTGTGATGGTAAGACGTAGAGTAGCGATGTTGGAAGGTAAAAAAATCACCAGATGTAGTTTAGTTTTTGAGTTTTCCTTCTTCATCTTCATCATTATCAACATCTTCTCCCATCTGCATATTCTCTGATTTTTTCCATTTTTGGTTGTACATTCACCTTGTTTTTCACTTATGACTGCGAGCGAGAAGCATAGATGTTGTTCAAAGCTAAAACGTTGAAGAATCACTCTTGAAAAACTCTCAAAAAACACCAAAATTTGGGCTACACTATTGTAGAGTGACAAGACCTGTGTCTGGTATTGCGAGTGGAATATCGCAAGTTTGGAGGGTGATTTTGCATCTACAGGCTGATAGGAGTGACAAGAAGAACCTAAGGTACATATATTTGCAAAAATTTCTGAATTTGGGATTAAAAATCTCCAAGTATCGTGTCCGGTTGAGTTTTGGTATCGCGATACCAAAATTCCCGTGTATCGCGATACTTGTCAAGGTATCATATCATGCACGCCCACTTGAGGTATCGCGATACCATTCTGGTATCGTATCATCAAGTGCTGGTATCGCGATCGCGGTTGCCTCGGTGGTATCGTATCGCGATGGTCACGGTATTGTATCATCGATCGAGTGGTATCGTATCATCAAATTAGTATCGTATTGCCTCCTGTTTTGGTATCGTATCGTTGATCGAGCGGTATCCTATCGTGTGCCTATTCTAGTATCGTATCGTGCAAAAAAGTGGTATCGTATCGTCCATAGAACTAGTATCATATCGTGAGAGTTCCAATATCGTATCGTGTAAACTTTTGGTACTGTATCGCCTATCACCTTGGTATCGTATCATGGCCATTTTGGTATCATATCGTGAGCAGGCCGAGTATCGTATTGTTGATCACTTTGGTATCGTATCGTGAGGTTGGTATCGTATCGTGGACTTGGTGGTATCATATAGCGAGTGGTATCGTGTCATGAAAATCTGGTATCGTATCGCTTGTCCTGAGGTACTCCCAGAGAGATCCTGTTTCCTTGTTTTTAACCCCAGAACCCTGAACTGGCATAACTTTCTCATACGAAATCCGTTTGGAGTGATTTTGGGTTTGTTGGAAAGCTCATGGGGACCCTCAAGTTGTACTTGGAAGCAAGGGGTTCCACAAGATTTTGAGCAATTCAAAGGAAAATTTTGGACTTGTAGACAAGGCTTATGAACCTAAGATCAAGTAGACACTTAGCAAGAGATAGATCGTTAGGGGAAGAAATGAACCCTGCATGGGCCTTGTAAGGATCCCTAATTTTTAGGGATTAAGCTTAATTCTTTTCTTGTTTAAGGGGACAAAGTGCATTTAATAGGGCACTTTTTAGTAGGCTGGAGTAGGCTTTTTTTTAGGCTTCAATAGGTCTCGCTCTTTCTTCTTCTAGAGAGAGAAAGAGAATCTACTTTCCACATCATCAAACTCGTACATGTATTTGAATAAAAAAATGAGTTTTTTTTAAAAGTCTCATTTTCAGTGTATATTAACTCAAAAGGGCTTATTTTTTAATATATATGTCAGAAGTCACTTTTTTGGGCCCAATTTTTGAAGTTTCTTTTAGAAAAAGTATAATTTTCAAACTCCCTCCAAAAGTAAGTGCCACATCATCAAATCTGTGACTATGCTTCCCCCAAAAAATGACTTTTTTCAAATTTCATCATTTTCAGCCATACATAGTGGAAAAATACACTTTAACCCATACACATACAAGAAAACACATTTTTTGAGCAAAACATATGCTTTAGAGTCCCTTGCAACCAGTTTTTCATCTTTGTTTTTGATATTGCTGGTCATTAGCAAAGATGGTGTTGACATGTATCACAAACTTCACAGTAGAACGTCCACATGCTCCTACATCAACAAGTATCCATGTTCGTGTGCCTAGAGAGTTTGCTCCAAATACACGATGCAATAATGATGCCAATTCTCAAAATGAACGTAGTGTAGCTGGAGAAAAAAGTATTGATCTTTGGACTCATGGTTCACTATATCCTCTTGATCCAATATCTTCTTACCATCCAACATTCCATAACCTCTCAACTTTACTTCAGTTCATTGGTGCGGGTGAAGCTGGACTATTAGGTTACTGCAAGCGATTATCTACACATTCACTTGCTACTGCTACGTATTGGTTCCAACAATATCACATCCATCATATGAGGGTGGTCACTTTAGAAAACACAATCATATCTTTACAAAAACAACTTGCAGATTTGGAGCAGGATATTGAAGCAAAACAAAGCACAATTTCAAAGTTAACTGCCAATCTCCAACAGCTGAAAGAGACTCCACTTGGTATGAGACATAGGAAAAGAGCATTGTCATCCTGTGAAGCTCTTTCAAAAGGTGGTGGAGCACGCAAACGACGTATATATGCAACAAGGTGAGTGTTTGTTTTACTTTTATATGTTTTAATGAAGATTTGTAATGGAATCTTTCATTGTGTAGGTCGTTCAACAATATATTTGTGGATCTTCAGAAGCTTCAACAAGCAATGGTTCACTTTTATAGTTCAACAATCAAAGGTACCCCTACTACATTTTATTTGGTGTTGAAGTTTTATTGCATTCAAGTGTCATATTAAGATAATGTTTTCTCTTTTGTGCAAACTGTAATGTTAAGTTAAAGTTCATACTGAAGCTTGATGAGTGTCAAATCATAAAGGGTCGGCGACTAGAAAGGTTGAGTGTCACGCTAATGAATGAAATTATGGACCATGCAATGAGTGATGAAACTTTAGGAGGGAGGGACCATTTGACTTACAATGTGCAATCAGAGAGAGATATCTGGTGGTTAGGTGCTATAGAAGTTCTCAAAGAAACAAACAATGTTATTTCATGGATTTTTAGTAGGACTCCATGGATTACGGAAGTAATCTCTTCTCAAATACATGGGCAAAAGCTTTTTGTAGATGATATAGGTGAATTTGAGGTAGAATGGCATTTGGGTGGAGACCTTGAGAGTATAAAATGCATGTTAGGTTGTAAACAAGGAGCATCTTCTCTCTATCCTTGCCCATATTGTACACAAGGTTACAAAGGATCTAAGAGACAGTCTAAACCTGCAAGGGCATTGATGAGAGTTGATGCCTCTCAAGAAATTGATGAAACAGACTCATCAAATCATAGGGAATGGGAGATATCACTTTTGAGGTGTCCAATGTTACAGGAACCGATTGGTGATAAAATAAGCAATGTTTGGAACCCCATTATCCCATTTCCATTAGTCAATGTTCACTTTTGTACTTTGCATGCATTTATGAGGATCTTTGATAGGCTTTTGAAGCTCCATGTTGAATATGCATTTGCAATGAAACCACTAGAGAGGTCTACAATAGCAATCCAAAAAATAGGGATCTTTTGAATTCTATAGGTTGTCATGGTGGCCACGTATCTTTACTTGTTAAGAAGTATGGTGAGTCTCAAGAGATTTTACATTAAGTTTCAATGACTGGGAAGAAGGCAAGACGTTTCTTTAAAAGAGATGTGAATAGTCAAGATGATGGGAAATGGGAGCTTTGGAAGGACCTCTGTTCAATTACAATAGACAATGATAGTCAGGTTGATCTCATTAACAAGCGAAAGAAGGTTTGGTCATCGTTCGATCAATTGTTACATTTGATGTGTTTGGTTTCCACTAATGCTTCACAACGAGAATTATTCTAAGTGACTTTGAAGGAGTTTACACAGTCATTCATCTTATCTTGGGGAGAAAGCAACATTACACATTACATAGTAAGTTTCGCTTACATTTTTTTATTTGGTCTTAAACAATTTGTGTGTATCTTATTGACCAGATCATAGCATATTCTTTTTGCACATGGAGCATATTTTATGAATCGATATGGGTCAATGGACATTTATAGTACACAAGGAATGGAGAAGTCACATTACAGGGCTAGAGGTGTTTACTTTAAAAACACTCGTCATGGGGGTGGTCTACTCCAATCAAACTATTTAGAAGAAATGTTCAATTGGTTTTTTCGTGTGACATTCGCTAAATAGTTTCCAAACTCTGAAAATGCATTATTCTTTTCAAGGTTTTTATAACCCCTTTCACTTAAAATAAAATTTTACTATTTTTGTGAAAATAATTTTAATGTCTTCAAACTAATTTTTATCCATTTAAATGTGAACAGGACAATTTTAAGTGAAAGTCTATAAATAGAGATGTCCTTCCTCATTTTACCACTTTACAACCTAAGAGAATGGCACGCACAAAGCAGACTGCTAGGAAGGATCATGTCATCTACCCTAGCCATGTGCAAGGTACTCAGCGCCCAACATGGATGACACCCCACAAGAAGCGTCGAACCACAAGCCACTCTTCCAGACGAAGCTCGGGTGCAGGGACACAATCCGGTAGCATTCCATCGTGGGGGGATGAAGCTTCACAAGAGAGAGATGTACCTCAAGAAATAAATTATTCCCCTCCCCCATCTGATGATGAGCCCCCAGTCAGGACACGAATCAAGTCAAGGCCCAAACAACGAGGACATAGGAAAGTTGTGATTGAGACATCAAATTTATCAACTTCCTCAGATGAAGAAAGTATAAATGAGCCACCATGGAACAATGATGATATCCCTGTGAACCATCGAGTAACACAAGAAGGCAAGACACTGCCCCCAGGACAAGGACAAAGACCAACCGATGAAGAAAGAGAGCAAGGTCGGGCAGAGGAAGTAAATGATGAGGCAGGACCATCTAGGCGTCCTCCAAGAAGAAAGAAGAACTACCAACCACGTCGTAGACCACAACGACCACAACCCAACATCCCCCCAAATGCAAGAGCACCACAAAGGCGCAGAAAGCAAACCAGAGCCTTTGCAGAGATTCGACACTATCAAAAGTCCGTGGAGCTTCTTATTCCACGAAATTGTGAAGGAAGAGATCCAACGCTATTGCGCTCGACTTCGTATCCAAGGGATAGCCATTGAAGCTCTCCAAGAAGCTGCAGAGGCGTATCTTATATCAATGTTGGAGGACTCTAACCTATGTGTCATCCATGCAAAGAGAGTGACAATACAACCTAAAGATTTGCAGCTAGCTAGGAGAATTAGAGGGAATAACCATTAACAAAAATGCACATGGATATTGGAAAAACAATAATTGGTATTATAAAGTTTTTACAATTGGCTCTTGGCCTTGAGCCTCTCCACTACATTCTTTCTTCTCTGAAAAGATAGTGGCAATTGGTAAGTCAAAACTGATTGGGATATTAACTAAGGGTCTGTCAGTCCAAGACTTAAAGCTATTCCTATTTGACCTAATACTTTTCCTCTAAAGTTAACTCCTAGGGTAGTAAGGGCAAGGGACTTCCTAACTAAAAATATACAATTGGTCCCTTGCATTATTGTAGATAGGCACAAAACTTTGCTCAAGGCCTTCAGACACCAAGTCATGAAGTGTCCTTGAGGGGAAAAGTCCTTGTGGATTATGACAAAATCTTCCTTTGACAATTTTCCGATGTATTGTGCCAGGGAAGAGCCATGGCCCCGGGAAACACAGTCACCACCACTCCTTGCTGCAAATTTATCCACTTCAATTGTTTCCTGCACATAGACAATCATAAAATTAAATAGATGCATCTTGTATGAATATGAGACAACCATAAATGTCAGTAGAGACTTACATCTTGAAGCCTATCTTCATCCTCTCCTCTTCCCATTGCATCTAGTGGAATCGATGAATGGGCCATGCCACTTTGCTCCACAACAGGGGATGTTGGAATCTTCTTCTCCAAGATTCTTTCCCTTGTTGCGGGCAGATCTTCTTCAGTGGCATCTTGGTTGGCATGGCTCAAAATCTCTTCACACACAAAGGCAATGGTGTCCGCAACTGAATCACCAAGTGGAATTGTTGCCTTTTCGATAATGTCAGAAGTGTTGTCCATGGGAACATCCGAGGTTGAGCAGAAAATACTAAGGCATTCGTCGAGGCGTAGACCGAATGCCTTCTCAATATTGTGCAGGAACAAAAATTCATCTCCGTCGACAAGTACAACTGAAAACATTTCCATCTCTACCTCTCGTAGAGTGGGTTCCACGGGGTCTAAGTTGGAGGGTGGATTGTTCTGTGTACTGGCTTCCTTTAATTTGTCCACTACTCCTTGAGGAAATTCTCTGGAAATTTTTTGACTCTCTTCTAATAGGTTGAGAGCTTCTGTCTGGGGTTCCTTCTTGTCATCTACAAAACCCCCAGTAACAAGATGGGGTAGGTCCATGGGTGAAGGTTCAGGCTCCTCATTCACAAAAAAAATGGTTGTTGCTATGTAGGAAAGATATTTTCTTCCCATTTTTTTTTCTTATTTAATTGTTTAATTAAGGGCACTGTGTCATCTAACAGGTGCCCTGAAGCCTCAGCAATAGCCATGAAACGCTTCAAGCGTTTCACAAACGCATCATCTCCTTTATGAATGTAGAAAAGCAAGTCACAGGGGACCCATTTACACTCATATGCTGGAATATCTATGGCATATCTTAATATATAGAATTCCATAAAATCTGTGATCTTGTCGATCACATTGGAGTTCATGGCTATTGTCCCTTCAAGATTAGGGACTCTACAGACTAGGTCATACAAATCCACACGACCATTGTAGTCTGTAGTATCCAAAAACTCCATGAATAGATCTCGAGGAGATTTCATGGGAGTGGAAGTGCTAGTAGCCATTGCTTGTGCGCGAGAATTCTAGAGGCTTGTAGTATCTGCTTTCTAGCTGTTTGAGAGTGCAAATGTGAGAAATGAGCACATAGAACCATTTTTATAGCAGTTTCAAGTTTTTAAACTGACTGGGCCCACTTTTAAAAGTATAGAATAAAGAAGTGCAATTTCAAAAAATGTGTTTCTGAAGACAAAATAATGCACAGAAAAAACATGAGCAACCCCATTTCAAAGTAGTGAACAGACTTTTTGACATTCCAAAAGTTTTGAGATTACCATTGCAGAGAAGAAGGTATATACAATATCTAACATGAATCAATTGTCCTACTTTTTACATGGTTCTTGAAAGTGCAAAAACCATGAGATACAATGACTAGGGCCCAAGAAGTGACATTATCAGGTTGCAAAAGAACTATGACAATGAGAGTTCTGTTCCATCTTTGCTCCAATCTATAGGGACTTTCATTTTGTATTCCATTCTTCTGCCCACATGTAATCAATTTGCATGAAATTGCAGTCATTAGAGTAAAATAAACAATAATGAAAAGATTACTTTAACAAAAGCATGAAACATTTCTCACCTTATGTCCTTGAATTTTGAATTTGGATTGAGTTAGTCCTTCAAACCCCATAATCATCAAGTGTTCTCTCAGATTAGCCAAGGTCCAATGATTATTCACTAAAATAGTTTTTGTTTCATTGTTGGGCAATCTAAGATTTATTTCAAATGAATGCAAAGATCCCTCTGAACTTTGAAATGGTATCCATTTGCCAAGTTTACACATCCAACGATCATAGTAGAATCTGATGTATAATGAAGTACGTTGTTTCAAATATCGAAATCCTATACATGTTCCACCTATTTTACAGAGATATTTATCACCTTTTGCAATTCCTTCCATCAAAACCCAATTTTCACCAAGAAGACTTTCGACTTGCTCATATGTGATATCTTTATAAATGAACATGGTGGAAGTCTCTTGGAATGAGAATCCTTGGAATAAATATACAAACCAATGAATGGGAAAAGACCAGTGCAAACCTACAGACGTAGACACCTTTGTGAATTTCAAAGAGTTATGTATATCCATTACCATCTTTTGCTTCAAAGATGATACGGACCATATATCAGGTTTTGGCCACTCCAAGCTAAGAAGAGAATGTACTTCAATTCTCTCTAACCTTCCAAAACCATTCATTGTAGAGGGTACAACATATCTATGTGTGTAAAAGAAAACTCTATCATGGTAAAGTTGAGCAGGAGATATATTTGGAAAGACTAGTGCACCAACATCTGCATGCAATGCCTAGAAAGTACCTGTAAGACTATGAAGTGGTTGCTCTTCCACCAAAGTAGAAGGAAATATATCTAAAACAAGCAAAAACATATCTAAATAGCTCAGAAGTATATTCGACACAAGAAAACATAAAATATTGTAGAGTAATACTTACAATTCAGAGGATATCTCATACTACTAGAGTTTTCAAGTTTCATAGTTGCCATTGTAAAAACATGTTGTACAATAGCAACCATCCGTCTCTGTGCTTCTTGAAGCCAAGTAACTTTCCCTTCCAATGAAGATCTAAGTTTCCACGATCTCTAACTCGATGAGGCCCAACTCTAGAGGGTTGCATGTAGACCCATGCACCTTTGGAGTACTCATGTGATAGCCACTGTCCATCTGTGGCTTTGATATTGTGACATCTTAATGTGAGGATTTCATCTTTTGGTCACCTGGAAGCTTTAGATGTTGCCATTGAAGCTAAAGGTCTTCAAGCTACAACAGTAATTCGAGATAGGAGATGCAGGCAGGTTGGAGTGTAGAAACAAGAGCTTCAATGGTGTGCTACAGAGTGAAAGTAGTGGGAAAAGATGACTTTTTGGGACCTAGGTATGAAAATGTGAGGTTTAGGAGGGAAATAACTCTTTTTGAGTATTTTTGAAAAAACCCATTTTTTGCAGCTCACAACATGCACGGATTTTGAATTTGGGGTCAAAAAGAGTACTTTTGACCCTAAAAAGTAATGGGGGGTCCATTTTCAGGTGTTATGATGAGTTTTTTAACTTTTTAGAAATTTTGAATTTTTGGGCCCAACTGAGTTACGAGATTCCTTCTCTCTCTAGAGGCAGCTCATTAAATAAGGGAGAAATATGTCCCCTCTCCCCCCTTCAGCCTAGTCTTTTATAGGGCATAGACTGTGGCCACCACCCTCTTCTGATTGGTCCATCACGAATCACTCCTTAATCTAAAAGGCCCATTCAGGGTTCATTTTTTCCCCTAATGTAAAGTACCAAATCATCAGAGGCTAGTGTCAACCATACAACCAAGTCGGGGACTCACAACTCAGTGGTTAGCACTACATGGTGAGTTCACAGACGAGTGAGTTAGAAATGTCATTTAACTGGGAGAGACTCTTGGCTTCTGAAGACATGCATAGTTCAGTACCTAGGGAAGGTCTTATGTATATAATGGAAGGGGAATATTGGATGTCTCTTCAGTACATATCCAGTAACTTGCAAGGAATACCCATCTACCTTGATGGTCTACACAGGTTAGTAGCAAGAATGATAAACACTACGGAATCTGAAATAGTTCCAAGGCCAATTGTCAAGTATGAAGGTGGAGTTTACATGTACAAGATGGGCCAGATCTATGTAGTAAGTGAAAACCTTGATCAGATTAATGAAAGAGGAGAATTAGAGGGACAAGGAACTTCTGGGAGAACTAACAGTGGGGGTACGGTGACTACCCCTAGGGGAAAGTCAGTAATGACTCAAGTATTGCAAGCGGACAAAATACCCCAAGATGACTATCTGATGGATGTGTACTTAGTACATGGACCAGACCTACTCCTACAAACTGATTCACTGACGCAAGGAGAAGGCATTAGCCCAACAACTATATATGAGTTAAGGGATCCGGAAAATCCATCTAGAGTTACATACCTAGAGCAAAATCAAAGGAGATTGTCACTCTAGCACAATGGAAAGTACCAAGGTGAGGAGCTTCACCTCATAAATGTCAATCCGTGGAGATGTGAGGACCGGTATGAAGACCGTGAGCAAGTGATGGCATGAGTGCATGAGTGAAAGCACACAAACATGCACACACATACACACACACGTGCACAAGGTAAGAGCAAAGAGTGGAACAATGGAAGATCTTCGATTACAAAAGAAATCTCTTACAAAGCTGAAATCTACAACAAGCTGCCCCTAAAAATGAGCTCTCCAGCCCTTTTTATTGTTTCCGAGTGGTTTTGGCCCTGTCTAGACCTAGTGTCCGACCTAGTTAAAAAATAGGTTCCAGGGCTTATTTGGGGGCTCAAAGGGAGTCTAAAAATTATGAAAATTGGTAGGATGATAGTTCTAATACTCCTCAAGCTCGAGGACTCCTCGGCTTGAACAAAATGGAGTTGCAAAAATGTAAAATGGTATTTACAATGGTTTTTAGTGATAAAAATCATTATTTTTATACGGATTTCTTCTAAAAATTTGACATGTGCTTCTTGGAGCTCCCTACATGCTCCTTCTTTTTGTGTGTCCACTTCTTTGATGTGCTTCCATGCTTTGTCCTTAACCTTGAGTGTCAACACTCCCCCCCTCTAGAGTCTTTCGTCCCTGACAAACCCTTGTTGTAGTGGTTGTTTCATGTAGTGCTTGGAGAGGTAGTGTCCAACATGTACCAACAAGAGCAGTCCATCTTCCAAATGTAGCTTGCTCAGTTGTCTGGTTCTTTATTTTGTCGCTGCTAGCCCTTGCAGGTTGTAGTCCTTTTGTATGTACTTCTTCCTTGTATTCGAGCTTGATGGTGAATTTGTGATCTTTTTTTTTTTATAATTGGTAGCTGCTCAAAAGAGTGCATTAGTGCATGGGTTGAAAAAAATAGGTGCCTTGTGCACGGCCTTGTAATGTAACCCTATGCATGCATACTTGGGAAACGCATTGGAAGAATTATGGTGCAAGAAGTTGGGTCTTGAGCTCAGTGCTCAAGGGTATGCCGACAAAGAGGTTTCTTAATCGATCATGGTTATAGCATCGTTGAAGCATACAATTCTTACCATGGTGAAAGGTCCGTCGATCTTCATCTCTTCATGTTGTACTTCCATCATGGTGATTGACCATTGGCTTGTCTTTCTTGTCGATGGATGTCCGTTTTGATGATTCACTTTATGAGATTCTTCAAGCACACAATCTTTTCTTTCTTTATCTCTCTCTTTTTTTTTTGGTGCTTGCGATGGCATAAAACAAGAAGAAAGAGGTTAGTATCAATAAAATATTTTACATATAGCAAGTGTGTCTCATGTGCCTGGAATTTCTCAATGGTGTCTATGCACGGCCGTGTAATGTGGCCCTATGTTGATGCATCTTTGGAAGTGCATGACCTCAATGGTGCAAAAGACAAGGTTATGCCAAAGGCACATGGTTATTGCATGTTGAGGCTTTCAATGTTCTTGTAGATGTTGATGCAGCCTTTGTTGGAGGTATCCGTTGGATGTCAAAAGGACAACTGATTTTAGGGACCCAGTTCATAACACTGTTGGGCTGCGTACAAGTCCTTGTTAACATCTTCATCTTTGGTTGGTTCCTTAAATTTTGTATCCGGAGTGGTTCATTCTTTGGTGTTGTGGATGCTACTGGTACCTTAGGCTTCCAAACCCATATCCTTGATGATTGTCTTCTTAATTTTGCCGAAGGGTTGAGTTTATCTTCTTTTGGTTGTTTTGCTCTGTTCTTACCCCTTTCTCTCCTTGGCTTCTTTGTTGAGACCTTTTGCATGGTAGGGAGCATAGGCCATTGTGTATGTAAGAGCTTCTTGGGTACCCACATCTGTAATCGCCCTTGTTGACTTGCAGCTAATTTTTTTGGTACCCAAATTTGTCGAGGACCTTTTGGTTGAGCTAGTCCTGGTTGCTTGGTTGTTGTCTTCCCATGGTTGGCATGTTGGGGTGGAAATTGTGTTGGTCGGGCTAGTGGTTGCTCTCCTTTTTGTACCCAGATTTGTTTCATGCCCAGAACTACTTTCTTCTTGAACTCTCTTTGTCTATTTGATATAATGGTTCTCTTGGGATGTTTTACTTGCTTCTTTGGTTGAGTTGTTGTGATTGCTTTAGTCTTTGGGCAAGAGGAGGAGTCTGTTTGTCTTTGAGCCTGATCTTCCAAGATTGAGTTCTTCTGGAACATAGAACTTTTGACACATACAACATCTCTTTTGCTAAGAGTAGTGCCAGAAGAACTATGGGAATGTGTGACACCTGGATTTGTGAGCATGCAATTCTCTAATTCTAATGGAATGCATTGTTCACATACCCAAACTTGAAGAAGTTGACTTCTAAGGTTTAAGTTGACCGCATGGTCATAGATCCAATCTTGACCCAAGACAAGTGGTTCTGTAAGGTCCTCATCTTCACACACTAGCATCTTTACTCTCATTGGAACATCTTGAAGATAGATGGGAAGCTCTACCTCACCCAAACAAGGGGTTTCCACACCTCCCAATCCTACGAGATAGGCTTCTATGGAATTGAAGTTCAATTGCAGATCTTGGCAGTATGAAAGTCTAACTGCACTAGTTGCTGCACCTGAGTCAATTAATGCTCTCACAGTCCTGACATTCTTCCCTTCAGAAGCGATTGCACTTGATGTTTGACACATGGCCATGTGGTATCTTGGTGCCTCAGGATTGACATCTATGCCTAGGCGCCTTAAATTATTTTGCCTAATGCGCTCTCGGGCCTCTGCCTGTGCCTCTTCTCTGACCCTCAACTCTTCTTCTTTTCGCTTCTTAGCAGTTTTGAGTCGCATTAGCATATCCTCTCTAAGAGGTTCTTGATACAACTTGAATCGACATCCACTGATATAGTTTGGTAAGATATCACCTTCTAGTGTAGCCAATTGAACTGCACCGCTAGTGGAAATTTTATTAATGATCATGGGTCCATATCCTCTTTTTTATAGTTTATGGGCATGTTGCTTTAGTGTATAAACCAAGACTGGGTCTCTCTCTTTCAATCCTTTATCTTTGATATGTGCATCGAAGTATGCCTTTTGCCTTTCCTTTGTAACATAGATGCCTGCCGCCACTCGTAGCCTTGTCTCACCTAAGCGTCCTAGATCAAAGATCCTAGAGGATAACTCGTGTCCATTCCACTCATGCTCTTGTGCTACTTTTAAGGTTGGGATTAGGAAATCCAAAGGTAGCACAGCATTTTGTCTAAAGACCATCTGAAATGGGGTGGCATTGAGTACCGTTTTGTAGGCAACTCAATAAGCCCAAACAACATGATGAAGTTGTTTGTCCCAATCAGAGCATTTATTATTTACTAGTTTTGTTAATACATTACATAGGATCTTATTTGTGCTCTCGGCTTGTCCGTTAGCTTGTGGATGATAGGGGGCAGACTTCTTATGTATCACCAAGAATTCTTGGAGAAGATTTTCAATGACTTCATTCAAGAAGTGGGTACCTCTATCACTCACTAACTCTATTGGTAGTCCATATCTAGTGAACACATTCTCAAATAAAAACTTAGCTATAGTTTGAGCATCGTTCTTTGTTGTGGCTTTTACTTCTACCCACTTTGTGAGGTAATCCGTGGCTACCATAATGTATTCGGCATGGGAGTTTCTAGCTGGGGGATTGATAGGACCTACGAAGTCTATACCCCACCTTGAGAATGCACGTCCTCCCATCATTGGTCTCAAAGGCATTTCATCTTTCCTTATCGGATATTATGCATGTTGGCATGTGTTGAAGGAGAATCAAGTAAAAGAAAGAAAATAAGAAGACAACGAAAGAAGTAGCTTCACTAAAAAGAAATATCTGAAGATATATCTCTGCAAGAAGCCCCGCAGGGGCGCAACACTCTTCTCTGCACAGAGCCCGCAGGGGCACACACACCAAGAAAAAGCACGCAGCTGGAAGGAGGAATTAGGGCCAACAAGTATCACATATGAGGGTGCTTCAACCTCTTGAGTTACAGAGGATTCAGATCAAGGCTTACGAGCTACATCCTCATATGTGCACTGATGGCATGCATGGCAACCTGATTTAACACAGCAACCCAGAATTAATGAGGTTATAGGTGAATTAGACTACGACTATCAGGTAGTCAGTCAAACTCCAAGGGTTGCAGGCGAGCAAAAGAAAAGAACAAGCAAAACGAATGCATCAGGCCCAGAGAATGTAAAACAAGCATTAAGAAGAGGCTGTCAAATCTGAACACCTATTTTATAAACAGGTAAAACTGAGCAAGGGTTGCGTGCAAGGAATAGAAAGTGACCAGGCTTGAATAATACAGCAGGGTCCGATGAGTGCAACCAGGACAAACCAAAGCGCCTCTAAAACGTAATGCAAGATCAAGAATCAGGTAGAACTGACCAAGGGTTGCGGGCGATGAAAAGAAAAGGATAGGCAGTACAAATGCATTAGGCCGAGAGGATGTAAAAGAAAAATCAACAACAGGGCCATTAAAACGGAATGCCAGTACAACCAGGCGGCAAAACTGACCAAAAGATGCATGCGGACAACAAACTAAAGACAAGAAGTAAAGCCTGTCAAGGGACGACAGAGACGAAGAGGGGGAGAGTGTTGCAGAGCTAAAGAAAGCACAAGGCAGAGAAAAAGACAGGCCCCAAAATTTTTCCGATTTGGACATTACATCTTTGTATCATAACCATTCTTGTAATATATTTCCCATTGTAAATGCACTAGAGGACTCCTCTAGATGCATCCTCACAAAAGATCAGAAGCTTACCCATGTAAAATAGTAGGAAATTAGTCTTTTTAGTGAATAAAGTGCCGGTCTTTTGTGTGAAAGGACCATTTTTAGGGCACAAGTATATAAGTCAATTTGTGACTCTTTGTAAAAAACTTTTTGCCATTGTGAGAATAGAGAGCACAGAAATTCGAATTTGTGTCTTCTTCACTTGTATCTTCTTCTCTGTGAGCTTGTATACATGTGCATTGCTTGGAAAGAGTGTGAGGGAGTGTTGTCTATCCATGAAAGTGTTTATTTGCTGTAATTAAGGTGTGTGCGAAGTGTAGGAAATGCTGAAGTGTAGGAAGGTTTTCCCACGACTCAGTATTTTTCTCATAACTTGAAGTAGGAGTGTCAGAATTGAGTGAAGCAACCACCATTGGATGCGTCTTCTTGAGAGCTTCGAAAGGCATATGCTATTTGCTATATTTGGAGTTCAGAGCTGAGAGAAAAGCCCAAATTACTGCTGGCTGCTGCACCAAGTATCATGACACCATGACCGACAGTTGAAGCTTGTTTGGATTAGTCTTTGCCTTGTTTGCACTCTTTGAGTAGTTCATTTGCATTGATCATCACTTGATTGCATGTCCTCATACACTCGGCTAGGTTTGTATACTCATCGGATTGATATTTAAAAGCGTGAATCCCCACTATATGCACTTGAGGGGGATTGAGGTATAGTCTCTTTCTCCACAAGTCCCTAAGTTGGTACTTAGGTCAACACACTTTTTGGCGCCGTTGCCGGGGAATGTCGAATCAAACCGATGCATTCGTGTGATGGTAAGTAGCTTTTTTGCATTGAAGCAAGAGGAGGAGTGGTAATTTTCTCTTCTTTGGTAAGTCATTTTCAGCCGCACTTGCTACTTCTCATTCTTGGAGTGTGTGTAGTGAGTTGTTAATCTAGGGAAGTGAGTGGAATGAGTAGAGTAGGAGTAGTGAGAGAGTAGATCAAGTCATTAGAGTAGAATTCAATCTTTGTTCTGAAGAGTTTCTTTTTTTTTTTAAGAAAGAGAATGGCAAGTATAAAAGCCAAAAAGAGTCATTTTGTAAGTCACTTGTGTTTCTGAGCAAGTATCGTGGAGCGTGACTGTCGAGTATCGCATTTGAGCAACAAGGCAATCTGGGGCTGCACAGAGCAAGGGGGAGTGATAAAGGAATTGGAATAGTCTCCAAGGTGAGCACATTACTGTTGTGTTGTGATCTCTTACCTGTAAATCAAATTTTTAGAACAAACGATCTGCATCAGGTATCGTTTAGAAGTTACAGGGGTTGAAAAGTTGTGATTTGAATGATACAGAGAGTGAGCAGAGGGTAGAAGAACTAGTCGAACAAGTGTATTGAATCAAATCTTAACAAAATCTAGCAAAAATTGGCAAAGGGTCAAGTATCGCTTTCTCCCGCGGTCGAGTATCGCGATACTTAGCAAGTATCGTGATCTCCTGTGGTTGAGTATCTCGATATTTCCCAGGTATCGTGTGTCGCGTTCCAAAGATCGCGATACTTTGCAAAGATCGTGTATCGTGCTGTCATCGATTGCGATACCTACCGTGTATCGTGTATCATGATCTATCGATCGCGATACTTGAGAAGTATTGTGTATCGTTTTGTGGGCCAAGTATCATGTATCGTCTCAGTAAAGATCGCGATACTTAAAAGGTCGCGTATCATTTCAGCCAAGTATCGAGTATCGTTTCTTCATAGATCGCGATACTTGTTGCCGATCGTGTATCGTCTTTTTCGAAGTATCGTGTATCGTTTGGTCCAAGTATCATTTCTCTCGAGTATCGTGATAGTTAAGTATCGTATATCGTTTACACAGCGATCGCGATACACATCAAAGATCGTATATCGTGTGACAAGTATCGTTTTGACCCAGGTATCGTGTATCGTTTCAAGATCGCGATACTTGTGAAGTATCGTGTATCGTTATAGTTCAAGTATCGTGTATCCTTGGCATCCAGAGATCGTGTATCGTTTGTGTTCAAGTATGGTGTATCGTTTGGATCTAAAGATCGAGTATCGTGTAACTTTGAGGACAAGTATCGTGACTTGAAAATTTCATTTTCAGTCAAATCCCAGTCAAACATTTTTGGAATTTTGGTCCATAGTGAAGAGTTCCAGAAGCTAGAGGTTAGCAAGGACTGACCAGAGCTGTGAAGTGGATGAACCTGAGATCTGGAAGGACCCTAGGAAGCCGAAGAAGTGTCATCTCTTATGTAGGTAGTGTAGCCGAACCAAGTAGCCATTCACAATATTCTGAGACCTCCAGTGAGCCAGAGGAAGAAATTCACATGGCTTCAGAGGATATGCAGAACACAGTACCCATCATTGGCATGATGTCAATCATTGAAGGAGAGTACAGGACCTCTTTGGAGTATATGAACACCAACCAAAATGAGATCCCTATTTATTTGGATGGTCTAAACAGATCAGTGGCCAGGTTAAAGAAAGCGTTAGAGGCTTATATAGTGCCTAGGCCAGCAGTCAAGTATGTAGGAGGACTTTACATGGACAAACCAGATATCCAGTATGTTGTCACGGAGCACCCGGAAAACATTAATGAACATGGTGAAGAAAACAATGCTTCAAACTTAAATGGAGGAGGGAATGAAGAGCAAGTAACTACTCCTAGAGGGAGATCTACTGTTGCTAGGATATGGAGAGGAGACCTGATTCCCCAAGATGACTCCTTAATGGATGTATACTTGATTAATGGGATGGAGCATCTTCTTAGAGCACATTCTTCAATTTGGGAAGCTGCCCCAAATCCTGTCACCATCTATGAGTTACAAGATCCTGATTTCCCTACCATCACCACATATTTGGATAAGAATCAAAGAAGATATTGGCCCTTGACAGAATTAGAGAGAGCCGAGTTGAAATATCAGAATATCCCAGTATTCCCCCCTAGGGACCAAGCCACTACTTCAAGAAACCCACTTGGAACATCCTAGAATGAGTCATATCAACAGTCAGGACAAACACAACAAACACAAATCTCGGTCAGACCACATGTGCAGTTTGCAATGCCTGCAAATAACTCTAATTACCGACCTCAACCAACTGATGACCCAAGACATGGAATTCCTGCTCCAGTCCGACCACCGGTAGTAAGACGACCAGGCATACCCATAGGAAGACCAATTTTCCCAGTAATGCCTAGACCACCCGAAGCGGGAAGAAGATTAAGGCCAATTCAAGTTGCCAAATGCATGAGAAATCACTATGATGGCTCTAGTGAACCTTACAATCATATAGCTGAATTTAAACAAGTAATCAGAGCCGAACAGGTAGAAGACTTCTTGATCCAATATGAGTCCTTTGGTCTTACATTATCAGACACTGCATTAGCATGGTTTCAGCCATTGGACCCTAATAATTTTCAAAACATGGAACAAGTCTATCAAGAAATGATTGAGGAATTCACTAAGTCTGGAATCAAAAACAACTCTTCATCATTGATTCATAGCTTTAAGCAAGCCCCTACCAAATCAATGAGATTGGCAGCAAGAAGATTCAAGCAGTATGTGGACAGATGCTCAGTAGAAGAGAGACCTACCCAAAATAAAATGGTGTCATTATTTTTGGAAGGATTGTTGAACGGATCATTAAGATCCCTTGTATACGTAAAGAGAGTTCAAACTTTGCAAGAGTGCATGAAGGAATGTATAGACCTAGAAGACAACCTAGTAGAAGACCTGAAAATACCTCAAGGTAGCTTGAAAAGTGAAGATTTGGCCAGTAGCACATCAATCCCTAAAAACAATGTAGAGGAAATAGCTGATTTGGTAGCAAAGAAGCTGAACGTTCAAGAACAGAGGAACTACCCCAGTAACCCTATAAGAGTACCCATGCTTAGAAGATGCATGCAATGCGGAGGTGATCATCCTTCTCACTTGTGCACTAGGGGAGTAGTCCCACCACCTGCTTATGCTTATAATAGACCCACCGTCCCAGGACCTCTACAATATTGCAGTATAGAACAAAAATATACAAATCACAGCACAGAAAATTGCCCTTACAATAGGCAAGCGAGACCAACACAGCCATACATGAGACCTTATGGATACCCTCAGAGAGAGCAAGGAGGTGAAGCGTGGAGGTACCCTACCTATCAGCAGCAGACACCAGTGCCACGACCATATGTGTATCAAGGATACACCCAACCACAACCGGTACTAGGACAACAACCGCCCCATCCTCAGAATGTTGTCCCAGTCAAGATAGCTCAACCTGAAGAAAACCTAGAGAGAGCGATAGTCCCAGCCACACCATTGGCTAGTAATGAACCATATGACTCATCTTACGACCATAGTCAAGGAGCATATCCCAATTATGACAGCTCTATGATAGAACATGGACACTTATACGAGCCATACGCCTATGGCATGGAAGTACCAGATAGTTCCTACGGATATGAGCAGGACTATGTGTCCTTAATGTACACAGCCCCTAGAGCAACCATACCATCCTGACCCATGAACAGACCGCCTGTACCCAAAGGACCATGCTACAGATGTGGAGGTGATCACTATATCAAAGAATGTACATTGCCAAACCCACCACCACCACAACGAGTCTGGGAAGGCTACTGTAGTGATTGTGGTAAGGAACACCTTTTCAGAGATTGCCCCAAGAATCCCACCAAGGTTACATCCAACGTGTAGATCAATGTCATAGAAGTAATCGAGTCATCAGGGAGTGATAAGGAATACACTGTACCACTGAAGGCGATAACAAGAGCCAAAGCTAGAGAGACCCCAGAAAAACCAAAAAAACACAATCAAAGTGACCTAGAGATGAATACACCCACACGACAGAGAGTAGAAGACTCGGAAGAGCCTGAAAAAAGTGTTGTAAGTAAAAGAACTCAAAGATGGAAGAACCGTAGAGATAGGATAAAAGAAAAGAAGTTACTACAGAAGAAGGAAAATGAGAAGAACGAACAAAACCCAAAAGAGGAACAGAAAATTGAAAAAGAAAACAAAAATGAAAAGTACAAAAAAGAAGAGGTAGGATCCGTCTTAGCGGATCCCATGCCTGAAGAATTAGCCATGTGGATTCAAGCATACAAGGCACGAATAAGAGCCGGACCAACCATCGAACAACATGAAAGAGAATACCCTAGAGGTGACCTAGAGAAAGAGAGGTTGGAGGTCTGCAAAAAATTGATAGAAGTTGCTCAACATGCCTTAGAGAAACCGGCATTGCCATTACCCAATACCCGAATTTCTGAAAGCGAATTTCAAGAGTGCGTCATCATCCATGACCACGAAAAACCCGAAGTACGTAAGACACTGAATGGCAATTATTGTGAGGATAAAAGGGAAGGATCCATTGTTCCCGAAGTAGAAGGGGAATGGCCTAAAGATTTGTGGGTGAGAGTCCGAGAAGACAGATGGAAGAAAGTGGAAGGAATTGAACCACCCTTTGAAGAACTAGAAGCAGAAAACGAAATAGAGGGTTCAATACGTGAATTAAATTCAAAAGAAATTTTACCAATGGATCCTAGTGACAAAGGAGATGATGGAATAATGGATTTGCCAAACTATACAGGAGAGTACGAACATAATTCAGAATTGTATTGCATCCTCTCAATAAGGTAAAAAGAACCGAACCCATCAGTCCAAACATCGGATATCATACAACACCTTAGAAAGGTAAAAATCCCTTGTACCCTAACTTTAGAAGAACTGTTGAAGATTAAACCACATTTGAAGGAAAAATTGACCAGTCAATTGGAGATCAAGATGAAGGAAAAAGAGATATCGGATGAAGTAAACACTGTAAAGATCCCTGTGGATAAGGTAGGAGATTTTAGTGAGGGAGATGAAGGAAACACTTGCCTTCCAATTACCTTTAGGGGCTATACAACCAAAGCCATCTTAGATTCAGGAGCTGGTGTAGGCATTGCTACTAGAGAAATCTGGGAGAAATGGGGAAGACCAGCTTTAAGACCAACGCGTATGAAAATATAAATGGCTAACGGACACACAGAAAGACCCTTGGGATTATTGGAACGAGTAGTTTTCACCACATGCGGAGTTGAATTTGAACACACCTTAGCAATATGTCAATTTGAAAGGGCGAGCAACTATGAAATGATACTTGGAAGACCTTTCATGAGACAGCTAAAGGTTGTGCAAGATTGGGGAAAAGATGCAGTATACCTATAGCATGAAGGAACCACCACGAGAATAAATCTCCACACTTATACTTACCAAGATGTTTCCCCCTTCCAATGGAATCAAATTCATAAGGAGGAAGACGATCAGTCAATTCACAGCATAGGTTCTAGTGACCAATCTTGGATGAACGAGGACACTCATCTATGGATATGCCAAACTGCCAAAAAAGAAGAGGATAGGAGAAAGGGATGGCAGCAAAGGCAAGGAGTAGCTAGGTCTGTACAAGATCCAGCTTACATGCCTCAAGTCTTTTTGGATGAAGAGTTTGAACCTCAGGGTTGGATGGAGATTTTAGCTACCCTCGATGTATGTGTGAATGAAGAAGTAATAACTATGAATGAATGTATTGACGAAGAAGGATATGACGTTAGCCTCTATGTAGTAATTCTTCAGGAGGCGGAAGAAGGAGAAGTGATAGAGAAAGAATGGAAGGAGGACTATGAGAGCATTGAGATGGAGCCAGAACCAATGGAACCCGAGGATGGAAATCAAAAAATAAGCGTCACAGCTAACGAAAACAACCAGGAACCTACACAGGAAGAAGAGCTGGAGTTAGATAAAGAGCCAGAGAATGAAGAAAACAAGCCACAAGATCAGTTTGAAGTGCCAGCTCACTTCAAGAAATATGAAGTAGAAGAGAGAAAAATTGCTATTCAAATGCCTAAAAGAGAGGCACAGCCAGGAATAGCTTATGACAATAAAGAACAAACCAAGAAGATAGTAGTAACGTTAGAAGAAGGAGAAGAACGATGTACTTTCATAGGACAAGATGTCTCCATAGAGGAAGAACAAGAGTTAATACACCTCATAAGGGAATATCGGGATGTCTTTGCCTGGACCTATAAGGACTTGAAAGGAGTAGATCCATCTATATGTGCCCATAGAATCCCCATGACATCAAAAACCAAACCGTCTAAACAAAGACCATATACATACAATGATGTGTATTCAGCAAAGATAAAGGAAGAGATAGATAAATTGTTAGACGCTGGATTCATATATGAGATTGAGCACACGGAATGGGTGTCACCTTTGGTGGTTGTACCGAAAAAGAATGGGAAGTTAAGAGTATGCATCAATCTGAAGAAAGTAAATGCGGTGACCATAAGAGATAGTTACCCATTACCAATTACAGATCATCTCTTGGAAAGAGTGGCAGGGAAGGAAGTTTATAGCTTTCTGGATGGCTTTTCAGGGTATAATCAGGTAGCTATTGCTCCTGAGGACCAACACAAAACCGCTTTCGCAACTGAGTGGGGAGTATACGCCTTTAGAGTTATGCCTTTTGGTCTAACAAATGCCCCAGCCACCTTCCAAAGATTGATGTGCCATGTATTCAAA
The DNA here is from genome assembly GCA_020310875.1 of Ceratopteris richardii. Taxonomy (NCBI): domain Eukaryota; kingdom Viridiplantae; phylum Streptophyta; class Polypodiopsida; order Polypodiales; family Pteridaceae; genus Ceratopteris; species Ceratopteris richardii. The sequence goes on from CM035411.1 coordinate 65,652,900, forward strand.
GAATTCCTGAGAAAAAGTATGGAGGTATACGTGGACGATCTATGTACTTATTCAGCTATACGATCAGAGCACGTCCCTGAACTAGAGAAGATCTTTGCCAAATGTCGACAATATCGAGTATGCCTCAACCTAGAAAAATGTGTCTTCATGGTTAGACAAGGAAAAATATTAGGACATATTGTCTCTAAAAATGGAATTTCAACTGATGAAGACAAAATCAAAGTAATTCTGGATTTACCCAGACCAAAGACTGCTAAAGAAGTTTAAGCATTTATGGGACATTGTGGATACTATCAAAGATTTATACATATGTACGCCATAATTGCTAGACCTCTTTATGCATTATTGACACAGTTTAACTGGACCGAGGAATGTGAGAAAGCCTTCAAGGAGTTAAAGAATCGATTGAGTTCAGCACCAATCCTTCGAGTACTTAACTGGGATAAGCCATTTCACATTCATGTGGATGCTTCCAAGTTTGCCATTGGTTGCATCTTAGCTCAACCTACAGATACAGGAAAGCTTGACCACCCTATAGCCTATGCCAGTAGACAATTAAATCAAGCAGAATGCAATTATACCACCACTGAGAGAGAAGGCCTAGGGATGGTGTACGCAGTGAAAAAATTCAGACATTACCTGTTGGCAAATAAATTCAAATTCTTCATTGATCATCAAGCCCTGCTGTACTTAGTCAATAAACCTTGCAATACAAGAAGACTAGTACGATGGTTTTTATTGCTAATGGAATTTGATTTTGAGGTAGTAGTCAAGAAAGGAAATACCCACATAAGAGCATATCACTTATCAAGAATGACCCATGGAGAACCACCCATAGGTGTACCAGATGATCTGCCAGATACGTACCTTTTTAACTTGGAAATATGTCCCCAATGGGCAAAAAAGTTGATCGTTATACTCACGCATGGACCGGAAGATGGGATCACACCAAACCGAACCCAAGACCTTTGGAAGACTAACAACCTTCATATCATTGCGGGAAGTTTGTATCACCAAGATTCGAATGGATTACTCATGAGATGTGTAGAAGAAGAGGAACAAGAAATGTGGCTTCAGAAAGCACATGTAAACCAATGGAAAACTCATTTGAATGCAAATGGAACATGGCAAACCCTGAGGAGGTTCGGCATATATTGGCCAACCATGCAGAGAGATGCACATAACTATGTATCAGCATGCCAAACCTGTCAAGAACAGAATCCAGATGAGAACTCCACTCTATGCTATTCCACAGTAGCACCAAGATGGAGCATGCCTCTGGTAAAATTCTTAAAGACTCAAGAATACCCAGAAGGAGCCACTTCAGCTAGGAAACGTGCACTTGTAGACCAAAGTAAGGATTATGCCATTATAGGAAAACAACTTTTCAAGCGAGGGAGAGATAATCAATTACGATTGTGCATTCATGAAGATGAATATCTTTCTGTCTTAGAGATGGCACATACAGGAGCTGCAGCAGGGCACTTCTCTGCAGATAAAACAGCAAAAATGATCCTCTTTGCTGGAATGTGGTGGCCAACTCTACATCAAGATGCGGTAACATATGTGCAACGTTGTGATACTTGTCAACGAACAAAATATCCAATTACAAGAGATGAGATGCTACTGAGACCCATGATGAGTGCCAGAGCTTTCACGAAATGGGGAATAGACTTCATAGGACCTATTAGCCCACCAACGAAAGGATCCCATGCCGAATATATAATTGTAGCCACACACTATCTGACTAAATGGGTTGAAGCCAAAGCGACCAAGAAAAATGACGCAAGAACCACGGCCAAGTTTCTCTTTGAGAATGTTTTCACTAGATTTGGACTACCAATAGAAATTGTGAGTGATAGAGGTACGCACTTTGTGAATGAAGTTATAGAAGCCTTATTGAATGAATTCTTGGTAATTCATAAGAAATCAGCTCCTTATCACCCACAAGCCAATGGACAAGCCGAAAGTTCAAATAAAATCTTGTGTACAGTTCTCACAAAAATTGTTAACAATGGTAGATCGGATTGGGATAAGCAATTACATCATGCTTTATGGGCATTTCGTGTAGCTTATAAAACCGCCATAGGCACTACTCCTTTTAACTTAGTATATGGACAAAATGCTATTTTGCCAATTGATTTCTTAATTCCCACTCTGAGAGTAGCAACTACTTACGAGTGTACGGGACATGAACTATCAGCTCAATTGGATCAAATAGAAAAGCTTCACGAAACTAGGTTACAAGCAGTAGCAGGCATTTATGCTGCTAAACGGCGACAAAAAGCCTACTATGATGCTCACATTAAGAACAAAAATTTGAAGGAAGAAGATTTAGTCTTGGTATATACCTTGAAACAACACGCTAAGAAGTTGCAGAAGAGAGGGTATGGCCCACTAATCATCAATCGTATATCGACAAGTGGAACCATCAGCTTAGCAACCTTAGATGGGGAAGTATTACCAAACTACATCAGTGGATGTCGAGTAAAAAAATATCTAGAACCATTGACCGAAGAAATAATGTCTCGATTAATCAAAGGCAAGAATCGACGTATTGAGGAGGAAAGTATACAAGAAGAAGCGAGACAGGAAGCCCTAGAACGAATTAAGAAACGGAAAGAGTGGATGAGAGAGCGAGATGAGAGATATCGACTAGGAGAAGAACTCATCCCAATGGCTAATTTTAGAGCCACTAAAAACCTAGGTTCACAGATAACGCAACCATATTTAAATTTGGGAGCAGGTAAAACGGAGTACCACTTGGTGGATGCTCTCATCGACACAGGAGCTGCCATAAGCTGTATCAAACTTTCTTTGACTCAGAAACTCAAGGAGGAATTACGTCCATCTATGGCACAGTTGATAGGAATAGGAGGAACGATTACTCAATGTATAGGTGAGATCACCTTACCTCTGCATCTTGGCAACAACACGATGGAACAAAAGCTATTAGTTGTCATGATCAGGGTTTACTTGAAGAGGTAGTGTTAGGTCAAGACTGGATTTACGAATATGTGGTAACCATTCAATTGGCTTTAGGCTACATCTCAGCCAGGATAGGACATCGTGAGGTATTCAGTTTGCTAGACGAACGACCAATCAAAGCCACTAGTATAGAGCAAAAAGTTCATTCCAATGAACAAAGTCATGAGTATATGTTCACTAGCACTATAGAAACCCCTTTCTCAAGTACTTCATGTGAGGACACATTGAAGTCTGTTTGCATACCATCTTCTAGTCTAGCAAGTCACAAGAGTGTCCATCAATCTGAAACCCACCTCAGTGAAGCACCATGCACAAGAGAGTCCAGCCCTCTGAGTAATTCAAAATCTGTACCTATTAAAATATACCCTATTCCGTACACTCAACAAGCTTGGATAAGGAAAGATCAAGCGAAGGAATACCTTCGACGACAGACGCACTATCGACATCGGAGCAACCAATCAAATAACAAAGCAAATCATTCTGAGCATCAAAGTCAACAACGAAGTGCTACAATATGGATCCCAAAGAAAGTAGTAGCCGCTCAACCGGATCGATCGCAAATATGGATTCCTAAATCATGTGCTCCAAAGAAGCTAAACCGAAACGATGAACCTCAGCATAAGAAGAACCAACATGGTCTAAGGGCAAAACAGCCAAAGAGGACTAGCTACAGGAAAATAAAGGAGTCTGCAGTCGCTACACAAGCCAATCTGAGATTCAAAAATCAGATAGAGCAGACATACAACAAGAGAAGAACCACACTCATCAAAAAGGTGGAGAATACACTACATCCCAACAGTATGAAGCAGATTTGGTTGCTGAAAGACAAAACAAACTTCATGCATCATCTAACTACTTCGAGTTGCACACATGTGGAGTTATCAGTACCCAAAGTATGCATGATAGGGCCACATTACAAGGCCGAGCATTCGGCACATCTTTCTTCTATTTCAGGATAGTTGAGCACATTTTCCTTTTGGGAAATAGGAGAGCACTTGTACATACAATAAGAAAATTACTCAAAAAAATAATAATCGCTTCGGCTACGACCTAACTTTTCTGTTTTCCTTTTCAGATGAAAATATAAAAATATCTAAAAATGTGAAAAATCCAGGTATTACCTTTCTCACACCCACGGGAAAGGGACGATACCACTCACTCGGATCAATATCAAGCTTATGACAAACAAATGAAGAAGGATTCCTGATAATATTTGGCCACTAATTCATACTCTAAATTGAGTGCAGATGGCATCCACCAATTCTGAAGCTACGCAAGAGGAAGAGGTCCAGCTTCTTCCACTTGAATCCATAACAAAAGCAAGAGGACATTGGTTTCGGGAGGACCAACCAGTGTCAGACCTCATTTTCATGGCCACTATCAAGATCATGGATAGGGATCACTATTTCCCTATCATGTCGCAAGAGTTCAAAACAATAATACAGGGATTACTGCATATTGAAGAAGTATGGACACAGGCAGGCCTAGAAGCATTCCTCAAATTGCCAATTTATCTACCAGATTTTCAAAGGTGTACACAAGTGATGAATACCTTGCAACCTGCAGCAACAAAAATATCAATTCTAGAAGCACGAGTGTTGGATAAAGTAGGGACATGGAAAACTATTCAATTTACACATGAACTAATCAACAGAGCCTTCGGATGGAATCAAGACGGAGTCACTAATGTTAAAGAAGAATGCCATGATCCTAAAAAGAGGTCATCTTTAGATATAAACAGGACTGATATTGAAGAGGTTGTCCGTCTGGTGCACCAACACTTCTGTTTCCCAAGTATGCATCAATACACTGCACCACAAAAGATCGTAGTACAACTACTATCACATGCAATGAGACAAATAGGAAACAAAGTGAATCTGACTGGTTATGTCCAAGAAAGACTATTTGAAGCCCAAAAGAAATGGGGCCACAAGAAATTTTTGAATGGCAGCTGTGCCTTGACATTACTCATATACGAGGCTCTCGAGATGAAAAATTGCCTACGTGAGATGCCGACATCAGAAGGGCTAGCCCGATATGCTAAATCCGCGACAGTTCCCAAGAAAAAGAAGATAGCGGTGGTTATGGAAGAGGCCGGAACCAGCTCACAAAAACCCATGAGGGGTACGAAGCGTCTACGAGAGGAAGAAGCTCAAGCTACACCTCAATCAAAGAGGACACATCTATTACCGAAGATCACGACGGCTCAAATGCCTATTACAAAGAGAGATCTCTCAGCTGCCCTCAAAGAGACACACCAGTACATGCAAGGGCAGGTAAATCTAAATATTCAAGGTCATCATTATAGACAGGCAAGTCAAGAGAAACAACAACGGAGTACAGAGAAGACACCAAAACAATCAGGGAGATACAAAGAACTAGGCATAGATGATTCTAGTTCCAACACAGAACCTAGTCCTGAAAAGGATACTCTAGACACTGATATAAGAACAGAAACTCAAGAAGAAGAATGGAATGAAATCAATCAAGTTGAAGTGACGCCGGACAACCACGAAGAAAAGGAAAAGAGCGTGGAAGATTCTAATAAATCAGAGCATGTCATTCAATTGAATGATACTACAAAGATAAGCATCAAGGAAGCTCCAACCAGTGTTACATATGTAAAACCACCTATCAAAGAGGAAATCCAAACTCCAGTGAACAAGGATTCGGAGCTACTACGAAATAAAGAACAAATTGTGATTGAGGTACCAGATACACCTCAAGGAAATAAAGAAAACATGGTGGCTGAGCCAAGGATCCAGCTTCAGATTAGGCAGCCCCATGACACTACATTACATGTGGCACAGGGCAAAGATGTCAAAACCGGTGAAGAACCGGGTATCCCAAAAACATGGCTTAATGTGGATGTCTCTCAACTGAAGCCTGTAGTCAAGCAGATGATTCAGACAGCCATGGATACACAACAGCAAATGATGGACATAGATGCAGACTATGATAGAGCCATGGGAGAAAAAAATAAATTCCAGATAATGAGCGAACAATTGTCATCACAATTAATCCAGGCACAAAGAGAGATAGCGGCCAAAAGCACTGAGTTGCTCGAAACAAAAACACAATATGACACATTAATCACTCAGCATCACCAACTGCAAACACAGCTCGCGGAGTTACAGAGATTACATGATGCAAGCGAAGCTGAAAAAGAAAGAATGAAAGCTAGAAGTACATTACTTGAGACACAACTAAAGTTATACATGGAAGAAAATGACACCTTGCGAAGCAGAAATAAAGAATTGATGAAATCATTATTATATGATCAACCTATTGAGCAACAGGAATCATTCGAAATCAAAGAAAAAGAATTAAGAGATCAGCTAGCACAACATGCAGAATTGTTGAGACAAGAGCGCGCAATGAGAGAAGAATCGGAACGGAAGTACAGTCAAGAAATAAATGAACTACAAAAACAGTTGAATACAGCACATGGGAGACTTGCAGCAAGCTACAGTGAAAACATGGACAATGTGGCCGAAATTGGTAATGAATTGCTTGCAGCAAAGGAAGCACTCAGCACAACCATGCAAGAAAACAAAGAGAAAACTGAACATATAAAGCAATTAGAATTTCAAATCAATCAAAACGCACTGATCGGGACACCAGTAGTGCCAGCTAAGGAAAATTCTACTGACGAGGTAGAGGTAAGTCCTCTATCTCACCCGATCTATAATTCTCCAATACATGAGCAGATGGCGGATATACATGATGATCACCCAATGCCATACACTGCAGAAATAAGTCAGAAGGAACGGGCACTAGTGGTGTCCCGATTGACGGAGAATTTTGAAAATGAAGTCATTAAGGTAATGAAAGAGGCCAAGATCAAAGGTAAAGACTTGGACAAGATCATGAAGCCTTTCAATATTCCGTACGGACTATTGAAAGAGAAAACGAGACGATATATAAAGAAGATTACACAGAAAAGTCCATATGAGCAGCTAAATTTTAACCAATACACATTCGCGTACAGTTAGGAAGAATTCGAAGCTGCGCAACCTATTTGGCGAAGAAAATTTTTGGAAAAACATCCCACACTACGTGTGCATTGGCAAGCAGCACCATATTTATTCCAGGTAAACCCTTCATTTTGTCCTATACCACGTAGAAGGGAGATTAGAGAATTTTTGGACTTGCAAAGAAGCGGCGCTATAAATAAACAGTGGCTGAATTATCCTATGCTTCCGAGCCCGCCACATAACTACTTGCCAACGGAAGAGTATATGGTCAAAACCATCGAATTTTGGCTGCAAAATTATGCGACAGTACCCGACTTAACTGTCAAAATGACCAATAAAATACTTAGCATGATACTTACAGTTTTGAAGGTATTCAAGCATGCGGCCTACACTTTTTTGAATTTCATCGGCATTAATCAGGGCACGGAAATCCTCATTTTTGATCTATCGGTTATGCCTAGCCGACCAACCATAATGGCGTATTATTCCAGATTAATGTTCTTGCCAACTGTATACATGCAAACTTTTGAAGAAGCATTCTTTACAGGATTTTTTGAGATCGATTCAGAAATCTTTTTGAAGATGTCGTCCAATTTAAATGCCAGATTAGTGGCATACGAACTTAGCTTCTTCGCAGATCATAGACAGCCACCCAATGACGGTGTGAAGGCAGAACAATGGAAACAACTAATGATACGTGAAGCCAATCTGCTAAATGATACAGAGCAAAAAATATATAGAACATATGCCCGTCGTTCATCAAAGCCTGTCGGGGACGACAGAGTCCAGGAGGGGGGCAGTGTTGAAGGAGAATCAAGTAAAAGAAAGAAAAGAAGAAGACAACGAAAGCAGCAGCTTCACTAAAAAGAAATATCTAAAGATGTATCTCTGCAAGAAGCCGCGCAGGGGTGCAACACCCATCTCTGCACAGAGCCCCGTAGGGGCACACACACCAAGGAAAAGCACGCAGCTGGAAGGAGGAATTAGGGCCAACAAGTATCACATATGAGGGTGCTTCAACCTCTTGAGTTACAGAGGATTCAGATCAAGGCTTACGAGCTACATCCTCATATGTGCACTGATGGCGTGCGTGGCAACCCGATTTAACACAGCAACCTAGAATTAATGAGGTTATAGGTGAATTAGACTACGACTATCAGGTAGTCAATCAAACTCCAAGGGTTGCGGGTGAGCAAAAGAAAAGAACAAGCAAAACGAATGCATCAGGCCCAGAGAATGTAAAACAAGAATTAAGAAGAGGCCGTCAAAACTGAACACCTGTTTTATAAACAGGTAAAACTGAGCAAGGGTTGCGTGCAGGGAATAGAAAGTGACCAGGCTTGAATAATACAGCAGGGTCCGATGAGTGCAACCAGGACAAACCAAAGTGCCTCTAAAACGTAATGCAAGATCAAGAATCAGGTAGAACTGACCAAGGGTTGCGGGCGATGAAAAGAAAAGGATAGGCAGTACAAATGCATCAGGCCGAGAGGATGTAAAAGAAAAATCAACAACAGGGCCATTAAAACGGAATGCCAGTACAACCAGGTGGCAAAACATACCAAAAGATGCATGCGGACAATAAACTAAAGACAAGAAGTAAAGCCTGTCAAGGGACGACAGAGACGAAGAGGGGAAGAGTGTTGCAGAGCTAAAGAAAGCACAAGGCAGAGAAAAAGACAAGCCCCAAAATTTTTCCGATTTGGACATTACATCTTTGTATCATAACCATTCTTGTAATATATTTCCCATTGTAAATGCACTAGAGGAGTCCTCTAGATGCATCCTCACAGAAGATCAGAAGCTTACCCATGTAAAATAGTAGGAAATTAGTCTTTTTAGTGAATAAAGTGCCGGTCTCTTGTGTGAAAAGACCATTTTTAGGGCACAAGTATATAAGTCAATTTGTGACTCTTTGTAAAAAACTTTTTGCCATTGTGAGAATAGAGAGCACAGAAATTCGAATTTGTGTCTTCTTCACTCTGTATCTTCTTCTCTGTGAGCTTGTATGCATGTGCATTGCTTGGAAAGAGTGTGAGGGAGTGTTGTCTATCCATGAAAGTGTTTATTTGCTGTAATTAAGGTGTGTGCGAAGTGTAGGAAATGCTGAAGTGTAGGAAGGTTTTCCCACGACTCAGTATTTTGCTCATAACTTGAAGTAGGAGTGTCAGAATTGAGTGAAACGACCGCCATTGGATGCGTCTTCTCGAGAGCTTCGAAACGCATATGCTAAGTTAACACAAGTCTCTTTCTCCACAAGTCCCTAAGTTGGTACTTAGGTCAACACAGCATGTATCACATTTCTTCACATAGGTATGTGCATCCATATGAAGAGTGGGCCACCAAAGTCCTGAGAATAGAATAGTCTTAATTACCCGGTCAGGACGAAAATGTGCGCCTACAACACTGCTATGGGCAATTTCTAAGATTTTCAAATAGTCTGATTCATGAACGCACAATCTTAAGTAACCATCTTTGCCTCTTCGGTATAGGTTATCTCCTATGAGGGCGTAGTCTTGAGCTTCTTGCTCTATGCTTTGTTTCCTTGCTAGACTAGCTTCATTGGGTAATGTTCTTGATCTCATGAATTCTACCAATGGAGCACTCCAATCTGGAATTAATGATACGTGGTAAAGAGTTGCATGATCCACCAAGGGTCTATTCTGGCACACTAGACAATTCTTGATCCATCATGGATTTCTTTGTCCATACTAGGCCAATACACTCCTAACATTTTAGATTTTGCAATGTTCGTTGTTTAGAATAGTGATTTCCTAGAAATCCTTCATGGGCTTGTTGCAACCAACTGCTATGTTCATCATCCTCAACACAACATGCTTCCTGCCAATATTTGATATGTTTGTGATCTTACAATTTCATCCTTGTTCATCTTCACATTCTTATTTGCAGGTCCAAAGGTTAGGACTGGTACCAACTTATTTGCCCATTTAGGAACAACTTCTAGATTAAACAAACAAGCGTCGAAAATTTCATCACACACTTCGTGGGGGGGCTCTCCTGAAGTGATGCGTGAAAGGTGATCTGCTCTGAGGTGATTCTTACCTTTCCTCGCAACCACTTCAAAGTCATATTCCATTAGTAAGAGGAACCATCTTACTAAGCGTCAAGTATTGCAAGGTTTATTGACCAAATATAATAAGGCTTGATGATCCGTGAAAAAAATGAACTTGTGGGCCAATAGATAGTGTCTAAACTTCTTTACGGCATATACCATGCCTAAGCCTTCTCTCTCAGTTGTTGTATAATTTTATTCTGCAGTGTTTAGTTGTTTGCTTGCATATGCTATAGGCAAATCTAGATTGCCTTCATCTGTGGGTTGTGACAACACACATCCTATTGCATAATTGGATGCATTTACATGAACATGGAATGGCTTATTCCATCAAGAGTTGTCAGTATTGGTGCTATGCACAAATGTCTTTTTAGCTCATTGAAGGATTTTTCACATTCATCGTTCCACTCCAATCTATAAATTTCTTCTTTTATTTTGTCTACATACGTGTCATTATATGTGTAGGGATTATGTTTGGTGGGCTTGGCATCTGCTATCATGGGGATCGTATGATAAAAAATCTTTGGATCTACTCCCTTCAAGTCTCTATAGTGCCATGCAAACACATCCCTATATTCCCTTAATAAGGCTACCAACTCTGCTTCCTCTTCTTTACTTAGGCTATCTCCTATGTACGTACATCTCTCTTCATTCTCTTCAATGGTGACTACGATTTTTTTGGTCTTTTCTTTGTTATCATATGCTTCTCCTATGGTGGCCTCTCTCTTAAGCATTCGTACCAAAATTTTTTGGTCCTCAACTTCATATTTCTTGAAATTCTCTGGTACTTCGAATAATTGCTCCTCCTCTTCTTGTTTCACTACTTTTCTTTTCTTTTTCTTTTGACTACCTTCACTCCCCTTCTTTGAATTTACCGTTTTGATGCTTGTGAAAGGTTCTTCTTCTTTTTGTGCAAATACTCCTATGTCTTCTACATAGTGCTCCTCTGAAATAAAGCAACTATCCATCACAATGGACTCTAGATCGTTATCATTGTCTTCTTCTTCTATGAAGTCACTAGAGTCACATTCTTCTAGCAAGGGCTGACACATGAACAATGAAATATCATAACCCTCCTAATCACAATGAGGTGTCCATTGTTCTTCATTGACAGCAATGTCCATGGTGGCTAAGATTTTTGCCCAACCATGAGGCTCGAATTCCTCATCTGGAAAGATCATTGGTGGATAGGCTGGGTCTCTAACTGGTCTATCTCCTTGAGAAGTTCCTTTTTCTCTTGCCTTTAAGTTTTTTTCCTTTTCCTTTGCGACCTTGCACATCCACAAATGAGTATCTTTATGCAATCATGATGGATTAGGTGAACTTCCAAATGCACAGAGATAGAATCTTCTTTCGCTTTGTGGATAGGATTCCACTGTAGGTGTGGTACATCTCTGAAGGTGTAATCCTTCAAATTGACCTTGGTGGTGACCCCTAAGTGTTGTAAGTACAAGGAATTGGTTCCCCAATCCTGTACTATTTGCAATTGTCGTAGGAAGGGTCTTCCTAGGATCATCTCATAGACATTATTTTTCTCAAAGTCACATATAGCAAATGTGTGTTCAAACTCTACACCACAAGTGGTTAGAGTTATCCCTTCGAGCAATCCTAGAGGTCTTTCAAAATGATCGTCTGCCATTTGAAGCTTCATTCTAGTTGGTCTTAATGTGGGTTTGCCCCATCGCTTCCACAAGGAGGTCGTTGCAATAGCAACACCAACACCTGAATCTATGATTGCTTTGGTTGTGTAACCTTGATAGGTGATCGGAATATAAGTATTACCTTCTTCACCTTCGCTCATGTCTCCTATTTTATCGAGAGGTATCTCTAGAAGTTTTTGCTTAGAGCCTGCTTTTGGCATTTTGGAATCAGGTTCTGGAACCTGATCCTTCACATGATTCCATAGCTCAAGTTTTGCTTTGAGCAGCTCTTCTGCGATGAGATGACACTGAACCTTAGTGTTCTTCATGACATCAGTGTTTCTTGGAACCACTGAGTCTTCATTCTTGATCAATATTGTGGGAGCTCTGATCTCGAGAGATTCAAATTCCCATGGGCCTCTGAACTGTGGCAACTCTTGTAAAGAATTAGATTCAAAATCTTATCGTTCATCTTCTTGTTGCTTTGTTTGGTCTCCATAAATAGATGGAATGTCTTGTGGAAATTGATCATGAAGGTCATCAATCTCAATAATGGGAGGGGGGTTATCCTTCTCCTTGGCCCATTTCTCTTCTTGTATTTCCCGCAAGAACTTTTGAGTGTGTCGTGGAATTGAAAGAGGTTCTCCATCATCTATGGAGTCAGGAACATAAAATTTCTTTGGTGACGAACTTTCTCTTTCAATAGTTGGTTGAGCCTGTGAAGGTAAAGAGACTTGTGGTTTATTTACCAACTACTTTAATCTATCTAATAAGCCTTGGAAGTGCAAACCCGGTGTAATAGCATTTGTTTGATTGAATGATTGATTGGCCTCGAACATAGCTTGAGCTAGTTCCACCATTTTTATGCACATTTTTGTCCGTTCAATCTCTAAATCTGCTCTAGGGTAGCGCTTGTCTAGGTTTGCAGGTGTTGTCCCTTCTTGAAGTCGAGCGTGGTATGCCTTGAACATCATGTCCAAGTCTTGTGGGGTTGGATCTACAAGAACAGATCCTGGTTGTGGTTTATTTACATCGGTTGGTGGGTGGGGATGAGGTGGTGTGCATAGAGTTTTGACATGCGAGGGGCTTTGAGAGGCAATATCTTCTATTTTTGTTTTTGCATCTTTCAGGCTTTCTACTGGTTTGGATAACGTTTTGGTCCACCTACAATTGGCCTTCTCTCTAGTATCCTTCCATGTTCTTGTTTTTCTCTTACTAGGATCTCCTGACTCACTTGGCTCTGATTGCTCAGCTAGTTTAGCTTTTTGTAAGGCTTGTGCCCTAGTAACTTCCTGTATAGGAGCCACATTCTCGCTACTGGAACTTGAATCCCCTAATAGGCCTACTACATTAACGGGTGTAACCTTTGGTGCACTAAAGGGATGTCTGGGATAATCTCTCACGAGCTATTCTTTGCCACACTCAAGACAAACGACTTGTATTGTGATGTTCTACCCTTGTATCGGAGCTAGTGTGTGGGGTGGTTGTTGTCCTGGTATAGGTTGAGATTGGCTATATCCTCCATGTTCATATGGTCTAGTTGCTCCTCGTGGTCCTGGACATGGGTTATACCTAGGAACTTCTCTACCTTGTTCTCTAGGAGGGTACCCATATGGTCTACATTGGGGTGGAAAAAACTATAAAAAGAGCTAGAGAGCTCATTTTTTAGGTTGGATTGTTTGTGAATTGAGCTTATGTAAGAGACTTTTTGACTAATGCAAAGAACTCCATTGTTCCTCTCCTTATTCTTGCCTTGTGTGCACATGTGTGTGTATGTGTGTGCATGTTTGTGTGCTTCTCACTCACGCACTTGTGCCTTCACTTGCTCATAGTCTTCATACTAGTCCTCACGTCTCCACGGATTGACAATTATGAGGTGGATCTCCTCACGTTGGTACTCACCATTGTGCTAGAGTGACACCAAATTTGGCGCCATTGCCGGGGAGAGAGCTTCGAGGACGAGCATGTAATGGCAAGACGTAGAGTTGAGACATTGGAGTCATAGGTAATATCCTTTCTCTTCTTTATTTTTCTTCATTTTTTCTTGTTTTTGCATCACCATCATCACCATTATCATCCCCATCATCACCCACCTTCATCTCCATCTCCACAGAAATTTCAGTTTTTGGTCATATTCCACTCCCCACCTCATTTTCCTCGTTTCACTTGTGAGAGAGAGCTTGCATGCTATCTGTTTTTGTGTGTTTTTTGAGCTTTTGCTGCAGGATTTAGCAATACCACCATCTCCAATAGCTTGTGCAGGTACGATAGAACTCTGCACAGGTCCTGGGACGACGACCTCTGTCTATCGCGATAGACAAAAAAACTTAATAATTTTTGAATGCATGTTTGGCACGATAACCTACACCATGAGAGCACTCCAAATCACTAAAAAATTCTAAAAAAATTGCATTTTTTCAGTCTATCGCGATAGACACAGTCTATTGCGATAGACACCGTCTATCGCGATAGACAGCACCCCACGATAGAGGCAGTCTATCATGACAGACACCATCTATCGTGACAGACCAAACCATGACGGATGATAGACCTCGTCTATCACGACAGACACCGTCTATCACAACAAACCAAAAAGCATGACAGACGATAGACTCAGTCTATCGCGACAGACATCGTCTATCGTGACAGATAGACGCCGCGACAAACACCGTCTATGGCGACAGACCAAATCACGACAGACAACAGACAGCGTTTATCGCGACAGACAGGACCCCACGATAGACCCCGTCTATCGCGATAGACACCGTCTATTGCGACAGACAGCCCCACGCAACAGCTCGTGTCTATCGCGACAGACACCGTCTATCGTGATAGACAGGCATTTTTGGCAAAAAATAAAGGGGTGATGTTTTTGAAAATTAGGCCAAATTTTGGGCATATTTGCATACTCAATTACTCATACACCTACAAAGGCCTTAGAAAAATGCACTAAACTCATGAAAGGTCCTGATTGTCTGTTTTAACCCCCTAAACCCTGAACTGTTATAACTTTTTCATATGAAATTTGTTTTTTGAGCTCTAGGGCTTGTCGGAAAGCTCATGGTGAATAATGCATTGATTTTCAGATAGGATATTTTGAAGTTGACCCTCTAAGGGGTAGGTACACTAGGGGAGCTCTAGAGAAAATTTTTTGGCAATACAAAAGGGGGAACAAGGGTCATTAAAAAGTGTCTGAAATAAATTGTCTATCAATTGAAGGCTCAAACTGGAACTAAACTTGGAATTTTTACAGGATCATTGAGAGCTTTTGGAGAAAGGAGAGCAAGTGCCATTGTGTGTAGGCTTGGGAACGTGCTTCCTAGGTAGACAAAGTTAGAAAGGAGAAACGACTTGAGGTTGGAACATCTCTCAACCCCCTCAGTTCATTCTTAGCTTAGGCTAAGTGCGAGTAGTTGTCATGATTGACTAAGGGTACGATAGGAATACTCAAGTTCTAAGAGCTTCTAATTTCTCAAGTCTAAGAATAGGTTAAAGTGCAGTCAAGGGACAACTTAAGGGAAACAAACTTAAAATAAGTGGCCGAAACAAAACATCAAATACGAAACACTTAAGTGCTCCTAACGACGCTTAATTAAAGACAAGAAAATACATACAAAGGAACTCAAAAGGAACAAGTGATTGGAATCGAAGAATCAGCAACGTGGTTGTACAAGGATCATTGGGTTAATTGTAAGGGCATATGAACCTGAGATCAGGAAGACACCTAGGGAGAGACCGTCAAAGTGTTAGATCATCCGAGGCTAGCGTCAACCATATAGCCAGATCTTGGGCCCAACTTTTGAGTGATTACTCCTATGCTCTAGACTCAGAAACTAGTGACTCTGAGACGTCTTATAACATGGAAAGACCTGTAGGTAGCTCAGGAGTGACATACCTAGAAAGACCTGAAGGTCCCTACAAAACTCAATTGGAATACACATGCACTGCTGAAACAGAAAGATTGTCTTGCTGCTTGAGTTTGAGCATCCACACTTTGCATTAGTTTAGTCCATACGTGTGTGAATTTTTTTCCCGCTTAGATTAGGGATTTGCTGATTTTCTAGCTTAGACAAAACGTTAGAAAACATTAGAAAATTCTCATTGAAAGAGGGGAAAATACATTGAAATCTTGGGAATCGAAGAGAGGACAGTTCGACTAGACTTTGGCCTAGGCAAATCAGAGAGTTTAGACTGACCTTTACCTCCTGGCTCGTGACTCATCAAGCCTCTTCTCTGATCTCTACTCTGAGCTTAGAGAGATAGTTGAACCACTTACACTGGACCTTGTGCTACATTCTAGGACAGAGCAGAGAAGAGAGATGGAGGATATATTCAAGGAAATGGTAATAGAGAAACAAGGGGCCCGCGTAGTCCAAGCGGTATTGAGAGAAAAAGGAAAGTTTACAGGCTTGAATGTAACCGACTACCTAGATGTTTTTGAGGAACAGGCACGGATTTATGGTCTACCCGAAGATGTGTTTACACATTACTTCACACGGGTAGTATCAGGATCCATTTTAGCCCCTATTACAGCACATATAGCAAAGCCTTGGGCCGAATTCAGAAAATTGCATAAGTTGTTTTATTTGGAAGATTTTTCCCAACACAGTAGAGAAGGGTTCTTGCGGTGGATAAGCTCTCCGAAGTCCACTGCATCCCTCACTCAACTTTTGAATGAGTTCTTGAGAAGATATGAACAACTTCCACAAGCCGATTTAGATGCTTTGAAACCTGACCTAGTTATATCTTTCCTTAGGATCTTAAGTCTTGAAGACAGGACTGAGGTCGAAAGGAGGATTGAAGAGCCTGGGAAGAGATTTGGATTGACTGAAGATTGGGGTGTAGTGAGGAGAGAGGTAGAAGCGGTTGCCCAAATGAGGCAACGCCAGGCGGTGTTATACGATAGACCTGCAGTGATAACACCACAACCGCCTAGGGAAGCTCCACTTCCGGCAATTCCGAATGTGCCTGCAACGTCTGCTTTTGCTAATGTTGCATCCACTTCGCGATCGCCAATAGAGCTACAAGTTGAGATTCTCAGTTGGCAGATAGAGAATCTTATTACGATGCAAGCGTCTATGTCAAAAGAAATGGCGAGTATTCACAATAAAGTTGATTCTATGGGATATCAGGACCCCGCTCCTCCTCAGGCAAGTGCGAGTTATGTAGATACATTACAGAGAGGCACTATGCCCGTTCCAAATATGCAAGGCTATGTGATGCCACAGCCTGCACCTCTAGTGCAGCCTGTTGCCCAACAGACACTTGCACCACCAGTGCAACCTACATTTCAAAGAAACACTGGACCTTTTGAGAGACGAGCGACTGGTGGGTTTGGAGGGGCTAAGAGGTGCGTATGGTGTGATGCACAAGAGCATTTTTCATATGCCTGTGAAGAGCTTAAGCTAGCAAAAGAGCATCAACTGGTGATAGTGTTGGGGATTCGTGGACAAGAAGGAGTTTGAGGGTTTGTAGGAGAAAAAGGAGATGATGGAAATGGAATAACCTTCAAAACTTGAATGACTAAATACTCCTGGAAGCTTGAATGTTGATTACATTGAAGCAATTACAATGGCTAAATACAATCCAAGTCAATGACTAAATACAACTTCGGAGAATATTCAATTACAAAAGACCAATTATCTCAAGTCTTCTGGCAGCGACCTCTTCTGTTCCAGTCCTTCACTTGCTTTACGCTTCCCTTGTGCACACCTTGCACTTAAGCTTCCACCAAGCTGAGGAATGGATACTTTCGCGGCGCGCACACACCACAGACCTTGGGACTCTTAGATTCTAACTCCGCCTTCTCTGCACACCTTCTTCTCCTTCCTCTTGCGCTCTTCACTTCTACTTCTAAGTGTCGTCGCACACTAGGGCTCTTCACTTCCCTTTCTTGCTTCCTCTGAGGCTCTCCACTCTTCACTATCATGTGTTTTTAGAATAGCCTTTGCCTTTCTTTTTGAATGCCCGGTCCCGTGACCTCTAACTGCCATGGGCTCTTGGGCTTCCTTTGATGTCCCAAGATTCTCTTTTTAGGTGGCGGCCAACGAACTGCTCCTTTGTCCTGTAGTGACTTTAGACCAAAGAAAAGTTTTGATTGGGTGGCCTTATTCCCACATGTGCATACCCGCCGCTTCACGTACCTTTACCTTTTCCCTTTTTAATTCGTCACTGTTGTACCCAAGAGGAGTTCACCTGGACCCTCCATATTACCTTAAAAACACCCTTTGTCCTTAAGGGAATTCAACAAATACTTCTGCAATCTTTGAACAATTAAAAGTCTTCAATTTATGCCAATTGGGGGTGCACTACCTGTGCACTTTGACCCTTGATTTTAACTTTGATTGGTTTCGACCTTGCCAGGGCTCAACAGATGCCCACCACCTAAAGGACTCTCCGACCCGGAGAGACAAGACCAACGTGATACAAGATAAAGAACAAATTTGAACAGTTGTAGAAACAGAGAAGAGCCGAACCCAGGGAGGGCTTTTATTGATTTAACTAAAGAAAATGAGAAGCAATATCCAATGATTATTGAATCCTGATTTTAACATAATCAGGAGGATGAGATAGTTATTGGGAAGCTAGGACTAAAGCTGAAGCCATGTAATTTATTGAAGTGTGGCCAGCAAATTATTAAAACTGGGAAATAGATTAGTGAGAAGGTGGTTGAGGTGAAGATGGTTGGGGAACAGAAGCTTGCTCTATAAGATGTTGGACAGAACTAAGGCAATTTCGAAGATGGTCCCTTTCGCGCTTAATACGCCGACACGCAGCATTATCACATAAACCTTATTGAAAACGATGTTGAAGATCTTCTAAAGTCTGGAGCGCAGAGTCCACAATGTCTCGATACCTATCTCTCTCCTCCTGGAGTAAGCGGGCGGATGCAGTGAGAGATTGCCACTAGGATGTGGCCATGCGATTGATGTTGTCTATAGTCAAAATATATTGCTGATGAATGCTAGCGGCCGCCGAGATGGAATCCAGGGACAACTTTGAAGCGTCAGCACTGCCCTGAGCAATGTTACTGGCTTCGCGAAGTAAGAGGAAAAAAGATGGTTCAGACGGGGTATCATTTGGAGGAGCAGGGGCTACAGGCGTCTGGGGAGAAGCTGTTGGAGTGTTAGAGGGACGATGTGTGGAATGCATATTTGATGGAGGGTTTGGGGATTGTGGGGCGTCACATGTAGTTGGAAATTGGGAAACAGGAGGACGTGGGGGAGGAGAGGTAGGGTGTTGCGGGTTAAGTTGGGTTTGAATGAGTGGGCGGAACGAGGGTGATGAAGAAGAGCGATGCGGGTGAACATGATCAGGAGTATGAATGATGGCAGGAGCAGGAGACGTGGTGAGTATAGGGGAAGAAGAAGGTGGATGAAGGGGAGGGATATCAGGAGGTGCGGAGGGCTGGGTTGAAGCGGAGGTTGAGCCAGTGGAGAGTGTAGGGGAGGGTGGAGGCCGGGATATGGAAGGTATAGTGGGATCTTTAAGCTGGTTGCTAACAGGGAGATGAGGGGATTGGGGTATACCGGAAGGAGTAGCCAATTGCGCAGGGATTTGATATACCCAAGCCAGGAGTGTAGCAGAATATATGTTAAAGGCACGAGATCGGCGAGGGATAGCTTCACGAAGTCTCCGGGATCGCATGCTCAATGAACTATAGAGGAGGGCGGTGTAAGGGTAGGGGCGGCTAGTTAGGAAGCAGTAAAGGGGGTCTGCAATGCAAATGTCTGAAAGTGGAAGCAGAGAGGTGGGGCTCCTAAGTAAAAAGAAAAAGATGAAGGAGTTTAGAATGGATTGCATGCGGATAGAAAAATGTGCATTATCTTCAAAACGTGCTTGACAGAAAGCAATTGTTTCCGAGGGAGACACTCCAGAATATAGGAGTGGAGGGCTGTCGAAGTTGATGAGGGAGGATCCTATACTGGCGGCAATGTCAGAGATGTGAAGAGTGCCTGTGTGAAAATTGGGGAACAGCCGAAGAGCTTCATAGACATCAGTAAGATTGGAGGGTTCCTGCAACACAACGTTCGCCAAGCCTAAAAGACCTGCATACTGAAGATTTTCGACCGAAAAAAGATTGCGGAGGTCAATTGGGGGGAGAGATAAGTGAATACGAATGTGGAGATTTAAATCAGTTGGGAGAAAAAGGCGCATATAATCGCCTGAAGGGGAAGTAGGTATCGAAGTATGCGAAGCAGAAGGAGAGGGAGAAGGTGAAGGGGGGCGAGGGATCGAAGGTGGCGAATAAAGGTCGGTGGAATCAGAACGAACGGAATAAGTAGGAATATGGATAAGGGGAGGATGAATGGCGGAAGTCGAGGCATCTGCTGTGGGAGAATGGGATATGGTGGATGGAGGAAGCGGTGGGGTAAGAGAGGCGGGCACTGTCGGAACCGGGTAGATGAGGTTGGGAAGGGTTTGGGTATGCGATTGGTGAGCAGACTCTGAAGGAGGATAATGAAGATTGGTTGTTGGGAACGCCGAAGGTGTGAAGTCCGCAGGATCGTCCTGCAGGGGTGGATTAGCCATAGAAGAAATGGAGAATGCCGAGAAAGGGGAGGTCCGGATAAGGAGGAATTCCTTGGATTTAGTGGATGTCGCGGAAGAATCTTGGAGTTATGGGAATGTGGTTCTTGGGGATAAGGGGAAGTGGGGTTGCTGGCGGAGGGGTGAGATGAAGAAGATGAGGGGATGGCGGAGGGTCCGGGGGAGGGGATGAGGGGGTTGCGGAGGAGGAGAAAGCGGGTTGGGGGGCGCCTGCAGGGAATTGAAGGTAGGGCGAAGGAGGGGGACATGTGCGGGGTCGGAGAGGGGTGGTGGAGGGCGGGTGTGTGCGGAGGTGGGTGGTGCCCGCTGGGGCTTGGGGGGTGGTTAGCAGTTGAGGGCGGGGTTGGAGAGGGATTGGTTGCGGAGGGGAGGATGGAGGGAGGGCGGAGGGGCGGAAGGAGAGGGTTGGGGAAAAGGTTGGTGGCGGAGAGGGGTGGGGTGCTTGGGGGGTTGGAGGGGATTGGTGAGCGGAAGAGGGCGGAGGAGGGAGGTATGTGCGGGTGGAGGAGAGGAATTGGATAAGGCGGGGGGTGTGTGTGCGGGGGGTGGCGGGGAATTTGGCGGGCTGCGAATGCGGGAGGAGAGGAGGGGCGGGGGCGGAGCTGCGGGCAGGGATGAGGGCGGAGGTTATGGCGGAAGGGGCGGGAGGCTATAGCTGAGGAGGGGGGGGCTTATGGCGGGGGGCGGGGTGAGGACTGCGGCGGGGGGTGGCGGGGGAGTGGTTGCGGAGGGTAGGATGGAGGGAGGGCGGAGGAGGGGGATCGCGGAGAGGAAGAGAGGGTGGCGGAGAAGGGTTGGTGGAGGGCGGATGCGGGCGGAGGCGGTGGAAAGAGGGGGGTTTGGTGGCGCTGCGGAGGGCTGGGGAGGGGGTGGGTGGGGATTGATGAGCGGGAGAGGGCGGAGGAGGGGGTCAGTAAGGGCGGAGGCGGGGGGCGCCGGCGGAGGGCTGGGCGGGCAAGGGCGGAGGAGGGGGTGCCTGCGGGGGTGGGAGGGGAGTTGTTGTGGGTGGGCACGGCGGAGGAGGGGGGGTTGGAGGATGGGGTGTGTTGGGGGCGGTTAAGGGCGGAGGAGGGGGTGCCGGCGGGGGTGGAAGGGGAGTGGTTGTGGGCGGGCAATGGCTGAGGAGGGGGTTCCTGCGGGGGTGGGAGGGTGGTGGTTGTGGGCGGGCAAGGGCGGAGGAGGGGGGTCGCCTGCGGAGTTAAGGAGGTGGGCGGAAAGGGCGGAGGTGGGGGGTGCCGGCGGAGTTGGGAGGGGGGTTGATGTGGGCGGTCACGGGCGGAGGAGGGGGGGGGTTGGAGGAGGGGGTGTGTTGGGGGCGGGTAAGGGCGGAGGAGGGGGTGCCTGCGGGGGTGGGAGGGGGTTTGCGGAGGGTTGAGGAGGGTAGATGAGGGGGTGGGTGCCTGCGGGGGGGGGGGGGGGTGGGCGGGTGAGGGCGGGGGGTGGAGAGGGAAGGGTCGGCTGCGGGCTGCGGAGGGAGGGGCGGGGGTGATGGGCGGAGGGTGTAGGCGGGAGGGGGTGGAGCTGAGGGCGGAGGGAGTGGAGGGGGACTAGGCGGAGGGTAGGCGAGGGCGGGGGTGGAGAGGGAGTGGTTGCGGAGGGGAGGATGGAGGGAGGGCGGAGGAGGGGGATCGGGTGCGGGCGGATGCGGGCAGAGAGGGGGGGCGGTGGGCGGGTGAGGGCGGGGGGTGGAGAGTGAGTGATTGGAGGGAGTGGAGGGGGACTAGGCGGAGGCGAGGCGGGGGCGGGGGTGGAGAGGGAGTGGTTGCGGAGGGGAGGATGGAGGGAGGGCGGAGGAGGGGGATCGGGTGCGGACGGATGCGGGGTAGAGAGGGGGGGCGGTGGGCGGGTGAGGGCGGGGGGTGGAGAGTGAGTGATTGAGGGCGGTGTGGCGGAGGGCTGCAGAGGGGTTGGGGGTGGGCGGCTTAGGGTGGAGGAAGGAGGAGGAGGTTGTTGTTTTGGGGGCTCCCGACGTTGGAGGAAGGTGGAGCTTAAGGAGGGGGTGGGTTGTGGGTGATCAAGGGTGGAGGAGGGTGGAGTGGGGTGGCCGCCTCCGGGGTGGAGGAGGGGGGTGGGATGGGGAGGGTGGAGGGTTGTGGGCGGGCGAGGGTGGAGGAGGGTGGAGGAGGGTGGAGGAGGGTGGAGGAGGGAGGGTGGGATGAGGAGGGTGGAGGGTTGTGGGCGGGCGAGGGTGGAGGAGGTTGGAGGGGGGTGGCCGCCTTCGGGTGGAGAAGGGGGGGGGGATGAGGAGGGTGGAGGGTTGTGGGCGGGCGAGGGTGGAGGAGGGTGGAGGAGGGTGGAGGAGGGAGGGTGGGATGAGGAGGGTGGAGGGTTGTGGGCGGGCGGGGGTGGAGGAGGTTGGAGGGGGGTGGCCGCCTTCGGGTGGAGAAGGGGGGGGATGAGGAGGGTGGAGGGTGGGGGGCGGCGAGGGTGGAGGAGGGTAGATGTGGGCGTAGAGGTCTCAGGAAGAGACCATCATTCTTCCTTGTTCAAATGTGTGCGAACTTCGAACTTCGATCTTTCTGAGTCATATACAGCTGAAACTGATGATGATAACCGTACTGATGCTGAGGGGATCAAGAATGAAGGAGAAAGCACATTATATAGCAAGGAGGAATGAAAGAGTACCTCACAGGAATGGATGGTTCAACCCAAAAGAGAGCTCAAAAGAGAGGAGATGCAAGGTCTAATCTCATCCATTCAAGAGTTAAACAAAAGAAGAGAGCATGATTGAAAGTTTTTGCGCTGAATTAAGGGCCATAAAAAAAATGGCGCCCAATTTTATGAACTATGAAAATTTATTGATTTTATTGATGAAATAACAACCAAGAAAGAAAACTTGCGCCAAAAAAATGTTGATTAATACTACTTATTAGAACAATCCAAAATAATTTGGAAACAAAATAATTGAAAATGCAATGGTTATGACATTTTATGATAAACCTTGAGTCTGGAAATGTTTACCAAGGGCAGGGTGTCGTTATCCAGTGTTTCCAATTGCACAGCACCCCATTGCAACATTTTCAGAACTCGAAAAGGTCCTTCCCAATGAGGGATCCATTTTCCTTTTGCAGTCGTATGAGGGTTAGGTTTATGGAGAAGAACTAACATGCCTGCTTCAATGTTGTTTTTCCACAGATGTCGATCATGTGCCTCCTTCCGTTTCATCTGAGTCTCTATCAATTGTTTGGTCGCTAGTAGACGAATCTCCTCCACTTTATGTAGTGCTCCTAGCCTCTGAGAGACATCACAATCCTTCTTTCCCTGCATGAATGCTATCTTAGGCGATCCATGTAAAAATTCAAAGGGCTTGATAGGTAATATGTCATAGACCAATTGGAATGGGGAATATCCAGTGGCCTCTTTGTAGGCAAACCTGTATGCCCAAAGTGTACCTAGGTACGCAATGCCCCATGAAGTGGGTTGCAACATACACTCCTTTCTTAACATTGCAATTAAAACCTTATTTGTGGACTCAGCCTGTCCATTTGCTCGTGGATAGTAAGCACAAGAGGTCCTATGAAGAATTCTATACCTGTTGAAGATTTCTTGCAGGACTTTATTGACAAAATGGGTACCCTGATCAGTACAAATTTCAAGTGGACAACCAAACCTGCAAATGATGTTACTATAAATGAAATCAGCAACAGTTTGGGCAGTGCAATCGGAGGAGGCAATAGCTTCAGCCCACTTTGTTGCATAATCTGTAGCTATCAGGAGATATTTTTCTCTTTTTGGAAAAGCGGGAGGGTAGATGGGCCCTACAAAATCTAGCCCCCACTTCTCAAATGGTTGCCAGGAGGTGGAAATAACCAAGGGGTTATGTCTCTGCTTTGTTGGCTTAGGTCCACACCTCTGGCAAATGTCACATGCCTTTCCCCATTCATCTGCATCCCTAAATAGTGTAGGCCACCATAGACCCGCATCCAGTATCCTCTGACTCATAATATGTCCTGGGAGGTGCCCACCACCTGTACCTTCATGTGTAGAGTGAAGGACTTCCCTCACTTCTTCTTCTTCCAAACACTTCCTGAACCGGTCATCTTTGCCCTGTCTGTACAATTTATCTTCGATGAAGGTATATGGTCTACTCTTGATTAGCAGGCTCTTCTTTTGTACAACACTAGCCTTTTCTGGATACAATCCAGTTTTAATGAAATTTTTAATGTCGTAATACCAACCTTGAGCTTTTACAGCAAACAGATGAGCATCTGGAAAGTCATCATTGATTCCACTAGATTGATTCATCATATTTATTCTGGATAAGTGATCCGCCATAACGTTGTCTTTTCCTGGTTTATGGACTACAGAAAAATCAAACTCTTGGAACAACAATAGCCACCTCCATATTCTACCGGTGGCCTGGGGTTTGTTGAGTAGGTATTTTAGTGGTTGGTGATCTGATATAATAATAAATTTTACCCCCAGTAAGTAGTGACGGAATTTTTGGACAGCAAAGACCATTGCTAGTGCTTCCCTTTTAGTAGTACTGTAATTCCTTTCAGCCTTGGTCAAGATTCTACTGGCATATTGAATTGGCCTGTCCATTTTAAATTCTTCACTGGGTTGGGTCAAAACTGCCCCCACTGCATATGCACTGGCATCGACATGTATATGAAAGATTTTTGACCACTCCGGTGTGACCAAGATAGGAGCACACACCAACCTTGACCGTAATGTCTGATATGCTTTTTCCTCCTCTTCTTCCCATTTAAAAGGTACTTCCTTACCTGTAAGTCTAGTCAGAGGTCTAGCTATCTCTGCATACATTCTTATAAACCTTCTATGATAACCGGTATGCCCCAAGAGACTCTGGATCTCTTTAGGAGATTTAGGTTTAGGTAACTTTAATATGGAAAGAATTTTGTCAGGATCTGGGGCCATACCTTTAGCCGACACCACATGTCCTAAAAGGGTTCCTTCTGTCACAAGGAAATGACATTTATTTGGATTGAGCTTTAACTTAGTTTCTCTACATCTTTGGAAAATATTCTGCAGCTGCCTCAAGTGCTGGTCCAAACATTCTAGATGAGTTTCCTTGTGAGATCCTGAAAACGAAGAGAAGTCATCCATGAAGATTCTAAGTGATTCCAGCAATAGGGGGCCAAAAATGAGATTGACCGTTCTGTTAAAAGTGGCTGGAGCATTTCTGAGCCCAAATGGCATTTTTACATACACATATGTTCCCCAAGGTGTGATAAAAGCAGTCTTTTCACGATCCTCTGGATGTATTGATATTTGATTATAGCCACTGAATCCATCCATAAAACTATATAATGCATGCCCAGCCACTTCTTCAATGACCTGTTCTGCAAAAGGCATAGGGAACCCATCTGGAATGGTCACCTTGTTGAGAGCTCTAAAGTCAACACAAATTCTGATTTTATTTGTATTCTTCTTCGGTACTATAACCATAGGTGAGAGCCACTCTGAGTGCTCCACAGGAATGATGATTCCTGCATCCTCCATCTTTTGGATTTCCACATAGACGGCTTCGGCATACTTTGGATTAAGTCTATAGCTCCTTCCTCTGATGGGTCTGGCTCCATCAACCAGAGGGATTCTGTGCTCTCCATAAGATGCAGGCACTCCTTCTAAGTCTTTATAATGCCAGGCAAAAACATCTGCATACTGGGTCAAGAATGATTTTACCTTTTCCAGGAGCTCTGGGTGGCTCCACAACCAAGTGGCCACCAGAACTGGTTGATTATTGTTTTGAGTGCCTAAGTGTATTTCTTGGACCGGATTTCTTGTTACCATATTATCTCCCTGTGCATCTGCTTCCTTGTCTTCTTCCACTAGCTTTTCGTGCATTGCTTCATAAGCAGGTGTATTTTGGACTTCGATGTGTTCCTCCTTGTCCTGCATCCATCCTGCAGGGATTTCTTGAATTGGGAAAGAACATTCAACCTCAGAATTTTTTACCTTGTTTTTAGCTTTAGAAACTTCGTTATCTGTGGTTGACACATCCTCCTCTAATTTGTGTTTGAGGGGTATCTTCCTGCCCCTTCTGTGGTCCGTGATGGGCTCTCCCAATCCATCAACCTGGACCTTTTCCTTGTCTTCATCATAATCTACAGTCGTGCCAGGATTATCAAGGAAAATTCCAAAACAAGAGGAAGAGTTGCCTGCTTGGAGCCAACTTAGAATATCCTCTTCTTCCTCAAAATCTATTTGGGGTTGATCCTCCGCTTCTGTTTCCATGCAAATGCTCACTGTTTGCATCATACTAGTGTTTCCTTGATTGTCTGGGCCTTCTTCTAAATGAATTTGTGTCAGCTCCTGCCCTTTCTTTTGTACCCACATAGTGTCCTTACCCCAATCATGAATGACACTGGCATGCCTCAGCCAAGGTCTTCCAATTAAGAGAGGAAATCCTCCTTCAACCTGGGGCAATCTTAAAACCACAAAATCCAGAATGAATAGATTACCTTGTACTTCAAGTGGAACTTTTGGGATTACCCCCAAGGGCCTTACTTTGCTCTGATCTGCTAGCGTAACCGTGAAATTTGCAGGTCCTGAAGGGTGGAGTCCAATCTTTTTCATGGTATGTTCAGGCATCAAGTTAATACCAGAACCACCATCTACAATAACACCTTGAAATTCATGACCCTTGATTGATATTGTAAGCCGAGGACTTTTATAATCCGTAAGGGGTGCTTCCCCCCTAATTATCCCTTTATGTAAAATAGCAGTCTTGGCCACTAAGCTTGTAGTAGAAGCCTCATCAATTATCTGCAATAATTCTGACCTGAATTTCCCATCCATCTTTATTAATTCAAAAATACTAACCTCCTTCTTCATTGACTTGAGTAGTTTTGAAGCCTCTGACTCTTTAAGAGAGTGAGCTTCATTTGCTTTGCCAAACTCTTCTTGAGCCCTGTTGAAGGCATGCCCAATGGCATCACTGGTACCTATGAGATATTCCTTTTGGTTTGTGTCTGCACTTGTGGTGGCTTTGTCCTCAAATGCAACTCTGTCTTTGTTCAATTCCTTAATTATCGATTCTTGATTTTCTATCACTTTTGCCGTTCCCTTGCTTCTTGTTTGTACTGCAAAAGATTCGAGTTCTTCTAATTGTACCACTCTGGTAGATGGTGAGGGTTCATCGACCTGAGGTAATTTTTCCTCCTTGTATACAGAGATCAATTGGAGATGAGGTCCGGAAGTAGAAGCTTGATTCTTAGGACATCCGTTGGTATAATGGTCCCTGGCTTCTGGACAGTTCCTGCAAGGAGGTGCATTTTCTGGGAGAGTGCACCTAGATTGGTAGTGCCCGCATTCTCCACATCTGAAGCAAATAATTGGCCTTCTAGGCCCATTTGCAAAGTTAGTTCTCGGTCTAGGATTATAGTTGATACCTTGGTTTGCTGCTGCTGCCATTACATTTGCTGGTGGCAAAAGTCCTCCTTGTGTCCAGTATGTCGTTGTCGGCATTCCCCTTACTTGGCATTCATGGGCCTCATGCCCAATCTTCCTGCATAATTGACAAGTCACATTTAGCAGAGGACATTCACTTACTATGTGCCCTTGCTTGCTGCACATGGAGCACCCGAGTCCGTTCTTAATGCCGCCTCCTTTGAGTTCTTGCAAATCCTATCTCAGTTGAGCTAGTTCTTCTGCTTGGGCTTCCTCTTCCTTTTGGAGCTTGAGGGCTTCAATCTCTTTTCTCAGCTGAGCTACAGTAGTCTCCTCCTCTGTGTAGGGCTTATTCCTTTTCAAGCCCTCCAGTTCCCTTCTTAACTGGATCACTGGGTCCTCCAGTTCTGTACCATATGATGGTTGGGAAGAAGTTGCACCATACTGGTGCCTTATCTGTTCCAAGCGTGTGGCCGTATTGATGAACTCCTCAACAGAGGCATTAGGTAGCACTAACTCTTTTATTTTGCATTGGGTGACCACAGGTAGAGGTTTTGCTAACCACTTCTTGACAAAGAAGTCGTGTGGTGGATCCGGTAGTTTAGCCATTAGTGCTTTGGCCCTGGTCACAAACTCTGGGAACTTTTCTCTTGGACCCAATTTCAAGTTTTCCAACTCTTCTATAATGATCTCCGCCGTGTTGCCATGCTGAAACTGATTTTTGAAAGCCTCTTTCATCAAATCCCAAGAGGTAAAGTGATTTTCCGCAAACTGGCTAAACCACTTGTCTGCCAGACCTTCCAATGTGGCGGGGAAGAGTATCAAGAAAGCATCTTCCCTACCCATTAGACCTCTAGTCTTGCATAATGCAAGAAATCTTCGAATGTGCTCATCTGGGTCCTCATGGGCTAAGCCTCTGAAGGAGGGAAATTTTATGTTTAATCTGGAGAGTAAGGTTTCTAGGTCCACCTGTCCTGCCATGCTTCCTACCGATGAACTTGATGAAAGTGGACTCGATGATCTTCTGTTCGTCTTTCTTCTTGTCTGCTTGCACTTGATCCTCAAGGTTTGTGACCGGGTCGCGGTCATGAGCTGTTCATAGTCCACTTAAAATGAGACACTTGATAAAAGTATGTACCTAAAATATTGCTCTCCAATGGCAGTATATATTCTCCTATGCTCAAATCTCCTTGGATGTCCCACCGGGCGTGCCAAATTTGTTGGGGATTCGTGGACAAGAAGGAGTTTGAGGGTTTGTAGGAGAAAAAGGAGATGATGGAAATGGAATAACCTTGAAAACTTGAATGACTAAATACTCCTGGAAGCTTGAATGTTGATTACGTTGAAGCAATTACAATGGCTAAATACAATCCAAGTCAATGACTAAATACAACTTCGGAGAATATTCAATTACAAAAGACCAATTATCTCAAGTCTTCTGGCAGCGACCTCTTCTGTTCCAGTCCTTCACTTGCTTTACGCTTCCCTTGTGCACACCTTGCACTTAAGCTTCCACCAAGCTGAGGAATGGATACTTTCGCGGCGCGCACACACCACAGACCTTGGGACTCTTGGATTCTAACTCCGCCTTCTCTGCACACCTTCTTCTCCTTCCTCTTGCGCTCTTCACTTCTACTTCTAAGTGTCGTCGCACACTAGGGCTCTTCACTTCCCTTTCTTGCTTCCTCTGAGGCTCTCCACTCTTCACTATCATGTGTTTTTAGAATAGCCTTTGCCTTTCTTTTTGAATGCCCGGTCCCGTGACCTCTAACTGCCATGGGCTCTTGGGCTGCCTTTGATGTCCCAAGATTCTCTTTTTAGGTGGCGGCCAACGAACTGCTCCTTTGTCCTGTAGTGACTTTAGACCAAAGAAAAGTTTTGATTGGGTGGCCTTATTCCCACATGTGCATACCCGCCGCTTCACGTACCTTTACCTTTTCCCTTTTTAATTCGTCACTGTTGTACCCAAGAGGAGTTCACCTGGACCCTCCATATTACCTTAAAAACACCCTTTGTCCTTAAGGAAATTCAACAAATACTTCTGCAATCTTTGAACAATTAAAAGTCTTCAATTTATGCCAATTGGGGGTGCACTACCTGTGCACTTTGACCCTTGATTTTAACTTTGATTGGTTTCGACCTTGCCAGGGCTCAACAGATAGATATCGATAAGAAATTATGTGACTTCAGGACCCGCCTTCCTCTACCTGTGAATTGGGGAAAGGGGGGAATGAAGAAGTTTTATGAAGATTATCTAATGCGAGTACATCAGCCACACGGTTAGAGCTTGTAGAGGAGGAAGATGAAAAAGTGCCTAGACCTCGACCCCAAAGAAATTATTCCATAGAGGCTTTAGTGAGGGCTAGGGATGCCATTATGCAGAAGAGTGCCTGGAAGTCTCCTGTTGATGAATCCTCGGTCTATTCGCACATAGCCAATGTGGAGGAAAAGAGGAAAAGGGATGAGAGCCAAGAAGAGACTGAGCCTGAAAGAAGAGTGACTAGACAGCAAAGCCAAGAGGCCGAAGAAAAGGCTAAAGAGCCAGAAAGGAAAGTACAATTCAAAGAGCCTGTTGCTTCAAAGGAAGAGGCAAAGAAGAAAGAGATAAGAGAGGGAAAGAGGCCGGCTGGGCCAACTAAGATTCAAGAACTGACTAAAGAGAAAGAGAAAGAACTTGAACCTGTTCAAAAGAAAGATGAAATTCAAGAAAGTATTCAAGAGGCTGACAAAGAAAAGAAGAAGAAAAAGAAGAGAACTCCAAAGGCTGTATTAATTTCTAAGTTGGAAAGGAAAAATGATGCAAGAGAAATATTAAATGACATTTTACTAAAGAGCCAAGTGACCATGTCCTTGGAGCAGGTCTTCTCCATAGCGAAGCCTGAGTTCAAGGACAGTTTTATAAAGCTGGTTAAGAGAAAGAGGTTTCCACTACCTGAAGATGTAGAGATGGAAGAAGCACCTGAAGATATTCAAGTGACAAATGAAGCAGTTACATTGAGTGATACATCTGATGATGATGATGATGAGGTTGCCAGGTGTCATAAAAATTCTCTAGGTCCTATCATACCTGATGATGAAATGAGGAAGACAGAAAGTGAGTTTAGCAGGACCTTTTGGGCGAGAGGAACTCCAGAGATGAAGATAAAGTTAGGGAGCAACGAGGAGTCATGTTTTGCTCTGGCCTTGATTGACTCAGGGTCAGAGATAAATGTGATTTCTAAGAAGCTCTATGATAAGTTTAGGTGGCCGATTGATAAAGATCATGGATGGAGGATGAGGACAGCGGATAATGGTTCAGGAGCACTGCTTGGGGCATGCGCCTTTGTGCCTGTGACCATAGGTGGGATTTCTGAGGAATTTCACTTCTTTGTCCAGGACCATTGTTCATATGAGGCTATCCTTCGGCAGCCCTTTATAGCTGAGGTAAGAATGGAGACTAAGGCCATGGATGATGGATCTGCCTATGCACGAATCCGTTCTAGATCTGGCCTTCATTCTCTACAAGTGATGATTGTGTGTCCAAATCACTCCAGGAATAGAAATAATATAAGAAAGAAACCTATTAATTCACATGACCATGATGAGTGTATGCCTGTTGGAGAGTATGGAGCTTCTGCTGATCAAAATTTCTGTTAGGATCCACTGTTGAGCGAGACAACAGTGGGAGTTGGTTTGATGTCTCGCATGACTTTGTACATACTTTTGAAAGCTTTTCTGTTTATTCATCTGCATTCAAGTTGCTATGCTTAAAGAAAGAAAATGTTTCAAATAAATTCAGAAAAGTTCATGAGAGACACTATAAGCATTTAGGAATGATGTTACCTGATGAGAAGATTGAAGATGTGATCCAGTTGGAGAGAAGTTCGACTACTCTGGAAGAGCTTGAGAAGGCATTTGAAAGAAATGAGAAATCAGAAATGATTATGCTCAGTTCTATCAAAGAGTATGAGATGATTGAGGAGTTTATGAGAGAGCATGAAGTAAGTGTAAATACAAAGTATAAGACTGTGGGTAAGAAAGTGAAGCCTATAGCTCAGCCATTGCCAGAAGATAGTCATGAAAAGTATCTACGAGTGTCAGATGACCCTATGTTGAGACGAAGAGAGCTCATAGGGCATCATTTTACTGATGAGACTATTAAAGAGATCAAGTTTGGAGAGAAATTGTTTCTGAGAGAAGAAGAGAAAAAGAAATTTATTGAAGTTATTAAGAAACATGAAAAAGCATTTTCACTTTTTCCACATGAGATAGGTTGCGCGGACCCGAAACAAGTACCTCCCATGATTATCTTTACAGTGCCACATATACCATGGAATATCCGGCCTATACCAGTCCCAAAGGCTCACTTACCTGAGTTGATGAGATTACTAAAGGAAAAGATTTCCATGCGGATATTGGAACCCTCCTCGGCTCCATATTCGAATAGGTGGTTTACTGTGCCTAAGAAAAATGGGAAGCTTCGTTTCATTCAGGATCTGCAACCTGTGAATAAAGTCACAATTAGAAACGTAGGGACAGGACCCATAGTGGATGAGTTTGCTGAAGCGTTTGCTGGGCATTCCATCTACTCTATGGGTGATCTGTATTCAGGTTATGACCAGTTTCAGTTGGCTATGGAGAGTAGAGACATTACGACCATGAGGACTCCACTAGGCCTTGTACGCATGTGTACTTTGCCGCAGGGAGCGACGAATTCTGTGGCTCACATGATGAATGCCATGAATCTGGTTTTACGAGACTTTATACCATCTGTGACTATGCCATTCATTGATGATGTTCCGATAAAGGGATGTGAGGAAAGAGTGAAAGATGTGAGTTTAGATGCTTCAGGATGTAGAAAGTTTGTGAGTGACCATATTTCAGATTGTGAGAAGATCTTTGAGAGGTTTGAAGATGTGGGGCTAACACTTTCTTTAGAGAAATCGGTTTTTGGCGTTGATGAGGTCCTCATCGTAGGACATCTGTGTGGACATTATGGT
This sequence comes from Ceratopteris richardii, assembly GCA_020310875.1. Taxonomy (NCBI): domain Eukaryota; kingdom Viridiplantae; phylum Streptophyta; class Polypodiopsida; order Polypodiales; family Pteridaceae; genus Ceratopteris; species Ceratopteris richardii. Next base: position 65,685,463 of record CM035411.1, read on the forward strand.
CGCAAGCCATACCCACAGAAAGTTGAGGCCATTAGCAGGATCTCTGACGTGTGTCGTAATGTCAGTGAGGTGAGAAGGTTTCTAGGAGCCTGTGTATTCTATGTGATATGGATTCCTCACTTTGCTCACGTTGCGAACCCCTTATATGATCTGCTGAGAAAGAGAAAGAAGTTTGTATGGACAGAGAAACAGTCGAGAGCTATGTGTAAACTGAAGCAGCTGCTAATTGAAGCTTGGATTCTGAAGCATGTTGACTATTCAGGTCAGAGACCTATCATTTTGACCGTTGATACCAGTCCTATTGGCATAGGCTGGGTCATAGGGCAAGATGATGATGAAGGGCAGAGATATGCAGTGCGCTTTGGTGCTAAGATCCTACATGATACCCAAAGAAAATATCCTCAGATTAAGAGAGAGTTATGGGGATTGGTGACTGCTTTAAAGAGCGATAAAGAGTATTTCATTGGGGCGAATGTGATAGTTGAGACTGACTGTCTTCCACTGATTGGCATGATTGCAAATTGTTCATCTCCGGACATTGCTATGCTTAGATGGATCTCTTATATAAAGTTCATAAATCCTGCATTTGTACACATAGCTGGGAAGTTGAATACAGTGGCTGATATGCTTTCAAGAGCAAAGTTTGATGATGAGTCTGATGATGATGATGAGGTAGAGAGAGATACACATATGATGAGATATGATCCATTAGTGTATGCATATGAGCAGTTCCGAGAGAATGAGTATGATGGCGAGTGGAGAGATATAGGGAGATATCTGAGTACTCTGAAACCTTCCCAAGGCTGGTCCACAAATAAGTATAGATCCATCAGGAAAAAGTCTTACAACTTTTTCTTGAAGGACGGGCTTATTTGGCGACATGCTAAAGGCAAGGTGAAGAGTCCACAGAGGGTACTGAGTTCTAGGAGTCTTCAGAGCAAGGTGATGAGAGAGATGCACGAGACCTTATGGGCAGGTCACAAAGGATTCTTTGCTACATATGAGAAGATTAGGGAAGCCTACTGGTGGCCAGGGATTTATGTAAGTATGAGAGATTTTGTAGACACTTGTGCTACATGCCAGGTGCATTCATCAGTTAGGCACAGAGACCCGTTACATCCGACTTACCCTCCTTGTATCCATTACAAGTGGGTGGTCGACCTTGTAACCATGCCCAAAGGGATAGATAAGATGAGATACATTGTACTTGCCAGAGAGGACTTGACCAACCATGTGGAAGGTCGAGCTCTTCGTACGAAGACTACTTATAATGTATGCAAATTCCTTTTAGAAGAAGTGATCTCAAGATTCGGATATGTTGAGAAAGTGGTTGCGGACAAGGGAGAGTTGGATGCGAGAGAGGCAAAAGAGTTCTTTGATCGTCATGGAATTCGATTGTCTCTCACCACTGCCTATAATCCAGAGGCAAATGGAAAAATCGAGAGAGGTCACCCTTCCATTGTGAAGGCGATCTCTAAGGCTTGCAACGATGACATCAAGCAGTGGCCTAGGTTTCTTCCATTCGCGTTATGGGCTGATAGGATGACTTACACTCGGTCCACAGGTTTTATGCCTGCTGAATTGATGTATTGTCAGAAGCCAGTCTTCCCCATCCAGACTCAGATAGTGACATGGTTGACGCTCCCATGGAATGATGATATGACGAGAGAAGAGTTATTATCATTGAGAATAAAGCAGTTAGAACAAGGAAATGAAAAGTTGAAAGAAGCAGTCCAAAAGTTAAAGGAGTCAAGGCTAAAGAATAAGATCTACTTTGACATAACCCATCGACTCAGACCACATAGGATTGAGATAGATGATTGGGTGTTGGTGTACGACAGTACATTCGACACTCAATACGATGCTAGGAAGAAATTAACCAAACGATGGTTTGGGCCGTATGTGGTTATATCTGTGTTTGAAAATGGTACGTATGCACTTCGCGAGTTAGACAGTACTCCTTTGAGATCTTTGATTGCAGGAAAGAGGATAAAATTATTCAAGAAAAGAAATGAAGCGGATTATGAGATTGAGCAAGAACTTCTGGAGGGAACTGATGACACTGAGGCTGATGCTGATGAAGAATGATAGACCATGAAGATTAAAGAAAAGCTGGATCAAAATGAAGAAAAATGACCAGGTGAAACGTTTCTGATTTGAGATGTGTTTTCTTTCTGATAGAGCATATGCATTGCATTGATTTGTGTGATAAAGATATGTATGAGTTTATGAAAATCATGTAGAGAGAAGATAACAAATATCTATTATGGGTTTGCATGAAGCATGAGTGACTAGGAATTATAAGCATAGGATCAGTTAGTGGACTAGAGACTTTTGGGAGTGAAAGCTTGGGAATGTGATGACATGCTTAGACCGAGTGCATGTATATGCTGATTGATTTGAACACTTAGTGAGTGGGAAACTTTGGATCCTAGTATTTATTTCTTGCGAGATCTTACCTCCATATGGATCATGATTTATAAAGAAACATTCATACTCATGCCAGCTTATATGTGCGTGTATGTTGTTGGTGCGCTACGATGGGCTAGTAGGCGGGTGGAACCACCTTGGTCGGGCGATCAAGGCCACGAGCCGTAGCTAGTTTCGTCGTAGGCCTGACCTATCTGTTGTCATGCGCCTGTATGGGTCGGTAGGCAGGTGGAGTCACTCTGATCGGGTGGTCAGAGCCACGAGCTGACGTCGATTTCATGCAGGGCTGATGTTGTGTATGTCGTGCGCTCTGTCGGGTCGGCAGACAGGTGGAATAAACTTGGCCGGGTGGACAAGTCCATGAGTCGCACCCGATTTCGACATAGGCCGATTTGTGAAATAAAAGATAAAAAGAAATGCTGAGCTGAGATGAAGAGGAAAAGAAAAAGAAAAAGAAAAATGAAAAAGAAAAAGAAAAAGAAAGAAAGATTTAATGGAGAGTTGATCAAGTAGGAGATAAATAGTAGGAATCGAGGTATATTCTACAAACTGAGTTAGTAGAAACATATGTATATGCTAGTACTTAGAATGAGCAGTTTGATCTGAACCAGTTGAACGAACAGAAGATCTAGAAAGCCCACGATTTATTCATGTGATTACTTGTCAGATTGCAGACGCAGAAACATAATATGATGTTTGTGAAGCTTGAATCTACCTAATTTTCTAAAATTCATACCAATCTTTATAAAAATTGCATGACTCCATGAGATCATGATTTGAGTTTTGAAAAGAAAAAGATAAAAAGTGTAAAGAGATTTTAAAAGAACCCTGATACTCTTCTGTTGGATCTTGCAGGTTGGCCCATCGGGACGATGTGCAGGTTTAGCGGGGGCGAATGTCGGGATGAAATCCCGCAGGGAGTGTGCACTGATTTTTTTCAGAGTTCATTGTTTTATGAGTTTTATATGATGTTTTGATCTAAAGAGGGTACATTTCATGCATGAATTGACTGATTGATTGCCTGTGTAATAAGAAACCATGTTAGAGATGTGCGTTAGAACCGTGCGCGTAAATAACCGACATTAGACCCATGAAAACTTTTGGTTTGACCCTTGAAACTGATTGAAAACACGAGTTTACCCCATGAAAAATGAACTTGAACCCTTGGAAACCCTCGAATTTTAGGCTGAAACTATAAATAAATCCATGAATTGGCGAGTTTGAGATAATTGTCAGCAAACCCTTACTCTTCCCGACCAAAAACCCTAGGTTGGACCCTTGAAATTGACGGTTATCCTAGGTGAAACCCTTGAAAATAATTAATTTTGTATATACAGTGTGAAACCAAAAGTAAAAATAAAAAAAAGGACAAAATCAAAAATAGAAATAAGTGATGTGATTTTCCAAAATTAGTAAATGAACATGCAAGAGGATCTAGAAATAGAAATTTAGATAAGGAGGTTAGAAGATTCTAGAGAAGTTTAAGAGATGGGGAAACCTATAAATAGGTGTCTAGATATCTTTTATTTCTCCCCGTCGAACTTCTTGGTGAATCTTCACCTCCAGGTATGCTGCTTGTCTATTTCTATTCATTTATGTTTTATCTCCTTGCACATGCTTTACGATCATGCACTTAGGGAGAGAGAGAATCAAGGATGATTTGGGATAGAACCTCTAGTGGTGAGTCTTTTGTTGAAGATTATGAGAGTGCGAATATGGACATGATGCTTTTTCCACATGTAGACATAGATGATGACCTTTCTGCGTATGAATTTCCCCCTTATGGCCTCTTGACAATCTTTGATGGAGAGATTGTTGACTTCTACTCCCACGATCGCAAGGCCACTAGGATACGAAGAGAGTGGATAGAGAGCAGAGAATGCAAAAATCACTAGGGATAGATTCAGGGTCTGCAGAAACTAATCAGAATCGATTTATTGTTAAAATTAAGCAAGTTAATTTTGTTTTAATGATAATTCTCATGATTAGAGCCTTGTTTTTTGCATCTGGCATAGTCTGGCAGCGCATTGTCGCAGGGTCAGAGGGAGAGAGAGACTTATTGCCAAGTTGGCTACGTGGCTGGCGTTCATGCACGGGAGGCGCACAGATAGGATGAGAGAGAGGTCTTGGAGCTCTGTCGGCGCTGCGCAGAAAGCTATAGAGAGAGAGAGAGAGACAGTTTGACAAGAGGCATGGTGACGCGCAGATAACGCGATGAGAGAGAGAGCTCCAAGATTAGCGGAGACTTGGTGGTTGCGGAGAAACGCGCGCAGACCTGAGACATCGTAGCAGAGAGAGAGAGATAGAGGGCTGTTGCACGTGGAACAGACGGTAGAGAGAGAGATTCAGAACGGTTGATGTTGTCAATGGCTTGGCATAGGAAGCGGAGAGATACGAGAGATTGTCGACGTATCCTTGACGTATCATTGACGGCGCTAGAAAGCACGTGAAGAGAGCACAACCGTCTGGAGAGAACCCCGATAGAGAGCATGACGATTGGGCGGCGCTGCGCAACTTGAAAGAGAGAGAGTCTGTAGTTTGTTGTTGAGTTACAGGCATAGAGGTCACTGTGGGCGTATGGATGAGAGAGACAAAGTGTCAGAGAGAGAGAGATCACGTGGGGAGAGATAAGCGCACCGACAGACAAAGAGGTTGTCCGACGATGGCGATGCAGTGGAATCCGGAGGAGATGCATCGACACAGGCACAGACGCCTATCGCTCGCGCGTGGAGAGCGAAACAAGAAACGAGAGAGAGAGAGAGAGAGAGAGAGACGAACTTCACCTCTGAGTATTGTGGTGTTTTCCTCATAGATTTTAGAGACTTTCTATATGACTTATTTAGCCTTAAATAATAAGAGTTGTAAATGATAACAAGTTGAAATGATTTATTCAGACCTAATCTTTTACAAAGTATGAAATGAAATAAAAAAATTAAGAATTCTTTTTCTATTGAATGATTTCATTGCTAAACTTAAATGTACTAACATGTTTTTGCTCCCCGTCGAACTTCTTGGTGAATCTTCACCTCCAGGTTTATGTGGATGCTGATTATATGAAGTGAAGAGAAAGTGATTGAAGACAGAAGATAAAGAGTACAAGCCCCGTGGTCTTTTTTGTGGAACCTTCCTACAGGTTACTGCGTGATCAGAGATTATTGTGATTTTGAAGTAAAGAGCTACAAAGTGAGGACTTGAAGAAAAGCTTGGATCGAAGAAAAGTGAAGAAAAGATTAAATCGCAAAGACCAGAAGACAAAGATCGAGGGTGACTTCCTGCACTGTAGCGGGAGGCCTACATCATATCCAGCCGAACCGCACTGTAGCGGCGGCATTTATTTGTATTTTTCTGTCCCGCACTGTAGCGGATTTTTGTATCGCGGACCCGCATTGTAGCGGGCATCACTGTATCATTCAGATTTTATTGTATCATCGAGTTTGTATACACACCGACCCAGTGATTTCGAGAATCAGTGCTATATCTGATTTGTCTCTTTCCCGACGCCTACGGTCGTGTATGCACGCACGTCTCGACACTTTCGAGGGGCAAGGGGCCCCACAAGGATCGCGCACGCTCCGGAGAGCACAGGCGAGGCGCCCAGCGCGCAGACGCCGCTCGCAGGACAGCGGGAACGGTGCACCAGAGCGGGGCCTGATCCAACCCCAGGCGCCGGCTTCCCGCCACGACCTCCTTCTTCCCGACAACACTCCTAACTGCAATGGTATCTTGGTGCTCACTTTGATGTCCCAAGATTGTCTTCACAAGTGGCAGCCAACGACTCACTGTTTTGTCCTGTAGTGACTTTAGACTAAAACCAAAATTTTAATGGGGAGGCCATACTTTCACCTGTGCGTACGCTGCCGCTTCACATACCTTCACATTTTCCTTTTAAGTCTTCACTTTTGCACATAAGAGGGGGTTCACCTGAACCTTTCAAAACACTTTAAAACACACTTTGAACCTTAGGGAAATTAGAGAAAATACCTCTGCAACCTGCAACCCACTTTCTCCCAATTACCCTTTGTGGACAATTAATTGTGCACTACCTGTGCACTTTGACACCTGCACTTTAGCACTTTGACTTTGCACCTATTGACTTTGACCTTGGCCTTATTGACTTTGACTAGTTGACTTTGACCTGTTGACCTTAACTACAGTTGACTTTGACCAACATGACTTTTATGGGCTCAACAGTTGCCCACCACCTAATGTGCTCTCCGTCCCGGAGAGCTATAGCCAAAACTTTGAACATATAGGACATCATGAGAATGGAGCTGCAAAAACGTGACGAGGACATCTAAAACATAAGGTAAGACAAGGTGAGAAGAGACCATTGGTGAAATAAAAACATGTGATAAATGTGTTCAAAACATGTGGGTTTTGACCAAAAGTCAGAAAAAAAGTTGGAATTTGGAAAAATAAAGCCAAATATTGAGTCCAGAGGTGCCAAAAAACATGAAAATGACTCCATTTTTGTAAAAAACGGCCAACCGAGGCACGATCCAGAGCCAAAAGCTTTTAGCCATTAAAATTAAAAAAATATAATAAAAATTAAATGATATATATAATAAAAATTATTTTTTTTGTTTAATTTTTTATTTTTATTTTTTATAATTTTAATTTTGAACGCCCATACTAAAAAATCAAGAAAATAAATAAAAACAAAATAAATAAAATAAATAAAATAAAAAATAAAAATAATAAAATAATAGTAAAAGAACAATAAAATAAACAAAATAAAAGAAATAATAAAAAATAAAATTTTGGGGGGGGGGCTGTCAGAACCGAGGGGGGGAAGGGTGGTTGGTGGTGGTCGGTGGGGGAAGGGTGGTCGGTGGTGGTCGGTGGAGGAAGGAGGGGGGGATTTGTTTTTGGCAAAAAGCAAGAAAACGCCCTGGGGGCTTTTTTTTTTGAAAAATAACCCAAAAATAGAGAAAAATGAAGGAAAATCCAAAAAAATGCCTAAAAATGGCCAAAAAATTTTGGAAAATTTCATGACCAATTTTTTTCATCAAACCACAGAGAGCCTCCTTTTATTCCTCCTATTTGGCAAGAAAATGACATTGGAAAGGGATTAAAAATGCTAGAAAAATTTCCAAAAATACCCAAAAGTTTTACTTTTGTAGAGGTTATGAAATGCCTTCTAGGTTTGCTAAAAACACCAGGAACAATAATGAAATTGATAAAGAAAACTACTAAAACTCAGCAAAATGAGATGAGAAAGCTATGTACAACCTGGACAGATTTTGCAGTTCCAGGTGATCCATACTTCTTCAAGTGTGTTGATGATAGGCCTTGAGCCTTGATATGTTGACCAGTGGCAAGGCCTCTCCTTTCAACGTCTCTAACTCCACAACACCCCAATTTAGCATTGTTTTGACTCTATAAGGTCCTTCCCAATGTGGAAGCCATTTTCCTCTCAGTTGTGTATGAAGATGAGGTCTATGGAGAAGAACTAACATGCCTGGTTCAATGTTGTTGTTCCACAAATGTCGATCATGTGCCTCCTTCCTCTTCATCTGAGTCTCTAACAATTGTTTTGTTGCTAGCAGACGAATCTCCTCCACTTTATGTAGTGCTCCGAGCCTCTGAGAGACATCACAATCTTTCTTGCCCTGCATGAATGCTATCTTAGGTGATCCATGTAAAAATTCAAAGGGCTCAATGGGCAATATGCCATAAACCAGTTGGAATGGAGAATATCCCGTGGCCTCTTTGTAGGCTAACCTGTATGCCCATAGGGTACCTTAATAAGCAATGCCCCAAGAAGTGGGTTGTAACATACACTCCTTTCTTAACATTGAGATTAAAACTTTATTTGTCGATTCAGCCTGTCCATTGGCTCTTGGATAGTAAGCACAGGAGGTCCTATGTAGAGTTCTATACCTGTTGAAAATTTCCTGCAAGACTTTATTAACAAAATGGGTACCTTGATCTGTACAAATTTCAAATGGACATCCAAACCTGCAAATGATGCTACTATAAATGAAATCAGCAACAGTTTGGGCAGTGCAGTCGGGGGAGGCAATAGCTTCAGCCCACTTTGTCACATAATATGTAGCTATCAAGAGATATTTCTCTCTTTTTGGAATTGTGGGAGGGTAGATGGGCCCTACAAAATCTAGCCCCCACTTCTCAAATGGTTGCCAGGAAGTGGAAACAATCAAGGGGTTATGCCTCTGCTTTGTTGGCTTAGGTCCACACCTCTGGCAAACGTCACATGCCTTTCCCCATTCATCTGCATCCTTAAATAGTGTAGGCCACCATAGACCAGCATCCAGTATCCTCTGACTCATAATATGCCCTGGAAGGTGCCCACCACCTGTTCCTTCATGTGCAGAGTGAAGGACTTCCCTCACTTCTTCTTCTTCCAAACACTTCTTAAACCTGCCATCCTTGCCCTGTCTATATAATTTATCTTCAATGAAGGTATATGGCCTACTCTTGATTAGCAGTCTCTTCCTTTGCACAACACTAGCCTTTTCTGGATACAACCCCGTTTTAATGAAATTCTTGATATCATAATACCAACCTTGAGCTTGTACAGCAAACAGATGAGCATCTGGAAAATCATCATTGATTCCACTAGTTTGATTCATCATATTGATTCTGGATAGGTGATCCACCATAACATTATCTTTACCTGGTCTGTGGACTACAGAAAAATCAAACTTTTGGAACAACAATAACCACCTCCATATTCTACCAGTGGCTTGTGGTTTGTTGAGCAAGTATTTTTAGTGGTTGGGGATCTGTTATAATAATAAATTTTACTCCCAGTAAGTAATGACGGAATTTTCGGACAGCAAAAACCATTGCTAGGGCTTCCCTTTCTGTAGTATTGTAATTCCTTTCAGCCTTGGTCAAGATTCTACTGGCATATTGAATTGGTCTGTCCACTTTAAATTCTTCACTGGGTTGGGTCAAAACTGCCCCCACTGCATAGACACTCGCATCTACATGCATATGAAAGATTTTTGACCACTCAGGTGTGATCAAAATAGGAGCAGATACTAATCTTGACCGTAATGTTTGATATGCTTTTTCCTCCTCTTCTTCCCACAAGGTACTTCCTTACCTGTAAGTCTAGCCAGTGGTCTGGCTATCTCTGCATACATTTTTATAAATCTTCCTTGGTATCCAGTATGCCCCAAGAAACTCTCAATCTCTTTAGGAGATTTAGGTTTAGGCAATTTTAATATAGAAATGATTTTGTCAGGATCTGGGACCATACCTTTAGCCGACACCACATGTCCTAAGAGAGTTCCTTCTGTCACAAGGAAATGACATTTGTTGGGATTGAGCTTTAGCTTAGTCTCCCTGCATCTCTTGAAAACATTCTGCAACTACCTCAAGTGATGGTCCAAACAATCTAGAGGAGTTTCTTTGTGAGAACCTGAAAATGAAGAGAAGTCATCCATGAAGATTCTAAGTGATTCCAGCAATAGGGGGCCAAAAATGAGATTGACCGTTTTGTTATAGGTGGCTGGAGCATTTCTGAGCCCAAATGGCATTTTTACATACACATATGTTCCCCAAGGTGTGATAAAAGCAGTCTTTTCACAATCCTCTAGGTGTATTGATATTTGATTATAGCCACTAAATCCATCCATAAAGCTATATAATGCATGCCCAACCACTTCTTCAATGACCTGCTCTACAAAAGGCATTGGGAAACCATCTGGAATGGTCACCTTGTTGAGTGCTCTAAAGTCAACACAAATTCTGATTTTATTAGTATTCTTCTTTGGTACTATAACCATAGGTGAGAGCCACTCTGAGTGTTCTACAGGAATGATGATTCCTGCATCCTCCATCTTCTATATTTCCACATAGACAGCTTCAGCATATTTTGGATTAAGTCTATAACTCTTCCCTCTTATGGGTTTGGCTCCATCAACCAGAGGAATTATGTGCTCTCCATAAGTTGCAGGCACTCCTTCTAAGTCTTTATAATGCCAGGCAAAAATATCTGTATAATGGGTCAAGAATGATTTTACCTTTTCAAGGAGCCCTGGGTGGCTCCACAACCAAGTGGCCACCAAAACTGGCCGATTATTGTCTTGAGTGCCTAATTGTATTTCTTTGATAGGATTTCTCTCTACCATATTATCTTCATGCTCATCTTCTTCCTTGTCTTCTTCTACTAGCTTTTCATGCATTACTTCATAAGCAGGTGTATTTTGGATTTCAATGTGTTCCTCCTTGTCCTGCATCCATCCTACAGGGATTTCTTGAATCGAGAAAGAACACTCTTCACTAGAATCTTTTACCTTGCCTTTAGCTTTAGTAACCTCTTTATCTGTGGTTGTCATATCCTCCTCCAAGTTGTATTTGAGGGGTGTCTTCCTGCCCCTTCTGTGGTCTGTGATAGGCTCTCCCAATCCATCAACCTGGACTTTCTCCTTATCTTCATCATAACCTTCAGTCGTGCAAGAATTATTAAGAAAAATTCCAAAACAAGAGGGAGAGTTGCCTGCTTGGAGCCAATTTAGAATATCCTCTTCTTCCTCGAAATCTATTTGGGGTTGATCCTCTGATTCAGTTTCCATGCATATGCCAACTGTTTGCATCATGCTAGTGTTTCCTTGATTATCTGGGCCCTCTTCTAAATGAATCTGTGTCAGCTCTTGCCCTTTCTTTTGTACCCACATAGTGTCCTTGCCCCAATCATGAATGACACTTGCATGCCTCAGCCATGGTTGTCCAATCAAGAGGGGAAATCCTCCTTCAACTTGGGGCAGTCTTAAAACCACAAAATCCAGAATGAATAGATTACCTTGTACTTCAAGTGGAACTTTTGGGATCACTCCCAAGGGCCTTACTTTGCTCTGATCTGCCAAAGTAACAGTGAAATTTGTAGGCCTTGAAGGGTGGAGTCCAATCTTTTCCATTGTATGTTCAGGCATCAAGTTAATGCCAGAACCTCCATCCACAATAACTCCTTGAAATTCATGACCTTTGATAGATACTGTCAGCAGAGGACTTTTATAATCTGTAAGGGGTGCTTCCCCTACAAATTTTCCTTTATGTAAAACAGCAGTCTTTGCCACCAAACTTGTAGTGGAAGCTTCATCAATTATCTGCAATAACTCTGACATGAATTTCCCATCCATCTTTATTAAATAAAAAATACTAACCTCCTTTTTCATGGACTTGAGTAGTTTTGACGCCTCTGATTCCTTGAGAGCATGGGCTCCAGTTGACTTATCAAACTCTTCATGAGCCCTGTTGAAGGCATGCCCAATGGCATCACTGGTGCATATGAGATCTCCTGTTTGACTTGTATCTGCACCTGTGGTGAATTTATCTTCAGATGGTTCTCTATTTTGATTCCATTCCTTAATCTTTGACCCTTGTCCTATGTCTGCTTGAGCCTTCCCCTTGCTTCTTGTCTGCACAGTCAAAGATTCTATTTCTTCTAATTGCACCACCCTGGTAGATGGTGATGGGTCATTGACTAGATCACACACTTCTTCTTTGTGCACCGAAATCATTTGAATATGAGACCCGGATGAATAGGCTTGATTCTTAGGACAACAATTTGTATAATGGTCTCTTGCCTCAGGGCAGTTCCTGCAAGGAGGGGCATTTTCTGGTAGGGTGCACCTACTTTGATAGTGCCCGCATTCTCCACATCTGAAACAGATGATTGGCCTCCTAGGCCCATTTCCAAAGTTATTCCTCTGTCTAGGATTATAGTTGTTACCTTGATTTGGTGCAGCAGCCATCACATTTCCTGGTGTTGGAGGTCCTCGTGTCCAGTATGTCGTTGCAGGCATTCCTCTTGATTGGCATTCATGGGCCTCATGGCCAACTTTCCTACATAATTGACAAGTCACACTTAACAGAGGACATTCACTTACTATGTGACCTTGCTTGCTGCACATGGAACACCAAAGTCCACTCTTGATGCCACCTCCTTTGAGCTCCTGCAACTCCTATCGCAGCTGAGCCAATTCCTCTGCCTGGGCCTCCTCCTCCTTTTGGAGCTTTAGTGCTTCAATCTCCCTTCTCAACTGAGCAACAACATTCTCCTCCTCTTTGTAGGGCTTATTTCTTTTTAAGCCCTCCAGCTCCTTCCTTAGCTGGATCACTGGATCCTCCATTTCTGTACCATATGTTGGTTGGGAAGAAGTTGCTCCATGCTGGTGCCTTATCTGCTCCAACCGTGTGGCTGTGTTGATGAACTCCTCTATGGAGGTGGTAGGTAACACTAATTCCTTTATTTTGCATTGGGTGGCCACTGGTAGGGGCTTAGCTAACCACTTCTTAACAAAAAAATTGTGTGGTGGATCTGGCAATTTAGCCATAAGTGCTTTGGACCTAGTCACAAACTCTGGGAACTTTTCTCCTGGACCCAATCGCAAATTTTCTAGTTCTTCTATAATAATCTCCACAGTGTTGCCATGCTGGAACTGATTTTTAAATGCATCTTTCATCACATCCCAAGTGGTAAAATGGTTTTCAGCAAACTGGTTGAACCACTTATCAGCTAATCCCTCTAATGTGGCAGGGAAGAGAATCAAAAAGGCATCCTCCCTACCCATTAGGCCTCTAGTCTTACATAGTGCCAAAAACCTTCTAATGTGTTCATGCGGATCCTCCTGAGCTAGGCCTTTGAAAGAAGGAACCTTTATATTTAATCTAGAGAGTAAAGTTTCCAAGTCTGCTGTTGAAGCCCAAGGTCAAGCACTGGCATAAAAGCGCATCAAGGAAGTGGAGACACAAGAAGAAGGAGCAAGTAGGGAGCTCCAAGAAGCACCTGTCAAATTTTCAGAAGAAATCCCTATAAAAATAGTGATTTTTATCACTAAAAATCATTGTAAGTACCATTTTCTATTTTTACAACTCCACTTTGTTCAAGCCAAGGAGTCCTTGAGCTTGAGGAGTATTAGATGTATCATACTACCAATTTTCATAATTTTTAGATTCCGTTTGAGCCCCCAAATAAGCCTGAGAATCTAATTTTTAACTAGGCCGGACACTAGGTCTGGACAGGGCCAAAACCACTAAAAAACTATAAAAAGGGCTGGAGAGCTCATTGTTGGGGTTAGCTTGTTGTAGATTTCAGCTTTGTAAGAGAGCTCTTTGGCAATCGAAGATCTTCCATTGTTCCACTCTTTGCTCTTACCTTGTGCACGTGTGTGTGTATGTGTGTGCATGCTTGTGTGCTTTCACTCACGCACTCGTGCCATCACTTGCTCATAGTCTTCATACTTGTCCTCACGTCTCCACGGATTGACATTTATGAGGTGTATCTCCTCACGTTGGTACTCACGATTGTGCTAGAGTGACACCAAATTTGGCGCCGTTGCCGGGGAGAGAGCTTGGAGGACAAGCGTGTGATGGTAAGACGTAGAGTAGCGATGTTGGAAGGTAAGAAAATCACCATTTTCAGTTCAGTTTCTGAGTTTTTCTTCTCCTTCATCTTCATCATCATCACCATCTCCACCCACCTTCATCTTCTCAGTTTTTTCCATTTTCTAGAGTACATTCACCTCATTGTTTACTTGTGGTTGTGAGAAACAACTTTAGAGAGGGTGCAGAACTGAAACGCAGAGGAAAGATACCTCAATATACCCAAAAATTGAGTGAAAAGCTTCGGACGTGACGTGACCTGTGCCAAGTATCGTGAGTGCAATATCGTGGGTTTGAATAGAGATTTTTCATCTACAGGCACATAGGAGTGACAAGGAGGACACTCATATTTACAAAAATTTTTGAATTTGGACTCCAAAAAATCCAAGTATCGTGTTCTCCTGCGGTTGAAGTATCGCGATACCTGAGTATCGTGATCTCCTGTGGTCGAGTATCGCGATACCTGGCTTTGCTGAATATCGTGTATCGTGTATCGTGAAAGTCCGGTAGCGATACTTGTCAAATATTGTGTATCGAGAAATTGAGATCGCGATACTCCTCGAGTATCGTGTATCGTGAGTCTCTGATCGCGATACTTGTTGGATATCGTGTATCACGGATACTACTTTCTCAATACCTGGCAAATATCGAGTATCGTCTTGAATTTCCTCGCGATACTTGTCGTGTATCGTGTATCGTGTATCGTGTGATCCTGGTCGCGATACCTACCAAGTATCGAGTATCGTGTTCTCTGAGTATCGAGTATCGTGAACATCAAGTATCACGATATTTCCCAAATATCGTGTATCGTGGTTTTTCCAAGTATCGTGTATCGTGGTTTTTCCAAGTATCGTGTATCGTGATTTTTTCGCGATACCTACCGAATATCGTGTATCGTGACATCCAAGTATCGAGTATCATGGACTTATTTCTGTGTCAAGTATCGTGTATCGCCTGTTTTGAAGCATTTCCTGAGAGATCCTGCTTCCCTGTTTTAACCCCCAGAACCCTGAACTGGCATAACTTTCTCATACGAAATCCGTTCGGAGTGATCTTGGGTTTGTTGGAAAGCTCGTGGGGAGTACAACAAAAACATCGACTGGTTACGATAAAATTAATACCAGGATTATTAGATAGGGTATTTTTAAGTTGACCCTCAGGTTGGACTAGGAAGCAAGGGGTTCCATAAGATTTTGAGCAATTCAAAGGACAATTGTGGACTTGCAGACAAGGCTTAGGAACCTAAGATCAAGTAGACACTTAGGAAGATAAAGTACCAAATCACTTGAAACTAAGTTCAACTGCACAACCAAGTCAACTCAGGGGTTAACACTACGTGCTGAGTTCATAGACAAGTGAGTCAAAAATGTCACTTAACTGGGAGGGACTCTTGGCTTCTGAAGACATGCATAGATCCATGCCTAGGGAAGGTCTTATGTCTACAGTGGAAGGGGAATATAGGATGTCTCTTCAATACGTATCCACTAACATGCAAGGAATACCCATCTACCTTGATAGTCTATACATGTCAGTAGCAAGAATGAGAAACACTACTGAATTAGAAATAGTTCCAAGACCAGCTGTCAAGTACGAAGATGGAGTTTATAGGGACAAGATGGGCCAGATATATGTAGTAACTGAAAATCTTGATCAGATTAATGCAAGAGGAGAGTTAGCTCGAGATCAGGAAACTACCTCACAAAACCCATTCGAGACGCAGCAAAGAACAGAAAATGTGATGTTAGGACAAACGAGCCAAGGTAGTATACCCAATAGACCACATGAACAATTCCCCATGTCAGGAATTAACTCCCACAGTCACACTAGCCAGGGAATGGGAGATATGAATAGACCTACCTTTAGGACAGAACCGCCCCAAGGTGTCCCCATCATAACTCGATCCCCAGAGCCCGACAGAAGACTGAGACCAATCCAACTGGCCAAATGTATGCGAAATCGTTATGATGGCACAAGAGAGCCCTATGATCACATTGCAGAATTCAAGCAGGTATTGCGAGCGGAGCAAGTGGATGACTTTTTCATGCAATATGAATCCTTTGAGCTAACCCTCACAGGAATAGCCTTGACCTGGTTTCAATCCTTAGATCCAAGTTGCTTTGAACATATTGAACAATTCTTCCAAGAACTTATTTTGGAATTCACTAAGCGAGGGATCAAGCACAATTCGTCATCCTTACTACATAGTTTCAAACAAGCCCCTAATGAGACAGTAAAAAATGCAGCACGAAGATTTAATCAATACGTAACCCGATGCCCTGTGACACAGAGACCTTCTCAGCAAAAAATGATATCCCTATTTTTAGAAGGTCTAACCAATGAAACATTGAGAATCTTAGTATACGTAAAATGACTGCAAACCCTAAGTGAGTGTCTTTAGGAGTGCATAGATTTGGAAGACAACTTAGCTGAGGATCTCAAAATCACACAAGATCCTACCAGAATAGAGGATACAAGGAGCAATGAAACTTCAAGTTCCAGTTATGTGGAGGAAGTGACAGAGTTAGTGGCCAAGAAATTAGGGGTACAAGGACAAAGGAACTACCAGAACTCCTCCTTGAGAGTGCCAATGTTAGGAAGTTACACACTTTGTGGTGGGGATCATTCATCTCATGTCTGCACCGAAGAAGCATTAGGGTTATCACAACCTTACCCTTACAATAGACAACCCACTCAAGCGCCTAACATGTACTCTCATAATGAGCAAAAGTACGTCATCTACAACACCGAAAACTATCCGATGAATAGACAGCCACGACCATTTGTACCACCTCAATGTAGACCATACAGGTACCCTCCTACAGAACAAGGCAGAGAAGTTCCTAGGTATAACCCATGTCCAGGATCACGAGGAGCATCTAGAATGTATGAACATGGAGGATATGGCCAACCTCAACCTATATTAGGACAACAATCACCCCACCCACTATCTCCAACACAAGGGCAGAATATCACAATACAAGTTGTTTGTCTTGAGTGTGGCAAAGAACAACTCCTAAGAGATTGTCCTGGACATCCCTCTAGTGCACCAAAGGCTACACCCGTTAATGTAGTAGGCCTGGCACAGGATTCAAGTTCCAGTAGTGATAATGTGGCTCCTATACATGCAATTACCAGGGCACAAGCCTTTCAAAAAGCTAAACTAGCTGAGCAATCAGAGCCAAGCGAATCAGGAGAGCCTAGTAAGAGAAAAACAAGAACATGGAAGGATACTAGAGAGAAGTCCAATCGTAAGTGGACCAAAAAGTTATCCAAACTAAAAGAAAGCCTGAAAGATGCAAAAACAAAAATAGAAGATATTGCCTCTCAAAACCCCTCGCAGGTCAAAACTCCATCCACACCACCTCATCCCCACCCACCAACAACTGTAAATAAACCAAAATCAGGGTCTGTTCTTGCAGATCCAACCCCAGAAGACTTGGACATGATGTTCAAAGCATACCAAGCTCGACTTCAAGAAGGGCCAACACCTGCAAACTTAGACAAGAGCTACCCTAGAGCAGATTTAGAGATTGAACGGACAAAAATGTGCATAAAAATGGTGGAACTGGCTCAAGCTATGTTCGAGGCCAATCAATCATTCAATCAGACGAATGCTATTACACGGGGTTTGCACTTCCAAGGCTTACTAGAAAGATTAGAGCAATTGGTAAATAAACCACAAGTTTCCTTACCTCCACAGGCTCAACTAACTATTGAAAGAGAAAGCTCATCACCAAAGAAATTCTATGTTCTTGACTCCATAGATGATGGAGAACCTCTTTCAATTCAACAGCACACTCAAAAGTTCTTGTGGGAAATACAAGAAGCAAAATGGGCCAAGGAGAAGGATGTTCCCCCTCTGTTGCTCTAGCACAATGGTGAGAACCACGTTAAGAAGCTTCACCTCCTTAATGTCAATCCGAGGGAGAGGTAGGAGTGATATGAAGATCGTGAACGTGAGATGATGTGAGAGTGAAGATGAGAAGCACCAAAGATGCACACACACATACACACACACAATGAAGAGACAAGCAAGACACCATGGAAGGTGGGAAATTAACTCTATTACTCAAGAAGGCTCTTACAAGCTCAAACTAGCTCTATGCTCACACTAACCAAAATGAACCAACCTCAAAAATGAGCTCTAGCTCTTTTTATAGTTTCTAGACTAGTTTTGACCGGTTTCACATCTAGTGACCGGCCTAGTTAAAAAATAGGTCCTAGATGCTATTTGGAAGGGTAAACGATGTCTAAAAATAACGAAAATTGGTACGCGCATTCTACCTAAGCTCCTCAAGCTCGAGGACTCCTCCGCTTGCACAAAATGGAGCTATGGATTACAAAATGGGGTTTTCTTATGATACATATGTTACAATTAGTGATAATAATCACTGTTGAATGTTTGGAGAATTAATAAGAAATATATTTGTTTAAAAAATTGATCCGCCTGGCTCCCTGCTTCGTCTTCACATGCTTCCGTGGCGTCTGTGCCTCTGACTGCTTCCAACACCCCCCTCCCTCTCGCTTCTGTCGTCCCTGACAGAACCTTGTTGTGAGGTCTGCCGGATGTAATTCTGTAGGAGGTCTTGAGCGAGGGTGTGCTCTGATACACGAATACCTCGGGCTAGATCAGCCTCGAGTTTCTCCCAGTCGATAGGTTGCGGCTCGTCTGGTGGTGGGAGCTGATAATGTGTGGAGTACACCATTCGTTCACAGGCGAATAATTGCAATAAGTGTGTGGGCCTGCTTATGAATACTTCGGAATGGTACTCCCAAAAACCGGTGGTGAACATTTCTTCGAATGTTTGCTTGTAACATGCCGGTAGATATTTGATCCTGCAGTGCCAGGCGTAACACACCCGTAGCGATGGCGTTGTGCTCATATCATAGACTAAATCAAAGTTGCCATGCTCAAAGCCCGGGGTGTTAACATGGGGAGCCTTGATGCGCCGGAAGACTTTAAAGACCATCTGCATCATGTCAAAGATTTTGACAGTCATGTGCGCGGCAATATCATCCATGTGTTTTAATCGAGGGAGCCAGTGGCGGATCGTCGCCATCATGTAGCCTACTGTGGGTAACGCGACGGGTGGCTTGAGGTAGGGATAGTTCAACCAGTCTTGGCACTGCTTATTGTTCTGTAGCTTTATAGCGAAGGCAGTCCAAGAGCGGCGTCGTGGTACTGGTCCCCAGCACGGATTAAATTTTAAGTGAAGCGGCACTTTTACCCACGTGCTCATCATCTCTGGATAATTTTGCAGTAAATCTTTGCGCCAGTTTGGTTGAAGGATTTCACCTCTCTGCGCCCTTGGTGGCAAGTCCTCTGGCTCGAATTGAGTGGCATGCGTTGGTTTCATGCCGGTTTCTTTCTCTATGGTTAACTGATATTCTGCCATTAACATGAAGTATGGTTTATACTGAAGCTCATGCCCGGATATGTATCGTCGCGGGGCCATTTGAGCAAAGAATGGTGATTGTAAAATTTTCTCTTCAATTATGGCCATGGCATGTAGCTGTGCCTCTACTCTGGCCGAGTGTGTCGTTCCGAGTTCTTCTACTGTCTTCATCCACGCGGGGGTAGGTAATTCGTAGGTCATCTGGCCTTCGGCCGTGACACGTCCGCCTGGGATGGGTATCGGTTCATAAGCCTCTTCGAAGGTCTCCTCCACCGGGATAGTGACGGTTTCTTCCTCAGCTGGTAGCTCAGGTGGGGAGTCTGGCCTTGGTGGTGCTTCATAGATGGCAATCCTAGATTCAAGATTTGTTACCTGGGCCCGGAGTGCGTTGAGTTCCTCTAAAACTTCGGGGGCAGGGTCCACAGGCGCTGGTAATTCCGCTGCTACTGGTACCTGTTGTGTTGCTGGTTCTCTGAGTTGTAGCAGTTTGTGATCTTCCTTTAACTTTTGATGTTCTTCGTTCATACGATCATAGTCCTCGAGCAATCTGACATGGTCGTCTAGCAGCATCCGCATCGACTCGGATGGGATTGCCTTGAATCTGCTCGGACTTAGTGGCTGTTCTGGATGATCTAAAGCCGCTTCCAAGTTCTCTCTGTTCTGCTCTTGGAGTCTCTGGTTCTCCTCTTTTGCTGCGGCTAAGTGTCTTCTTAGTAAGCCCATATTTCTAGTGAGCGTTGCATTGCGGACAGTCTGGGCTCTAAGTAGGTTATCTAAATCCGCGGTGGCCTCTTTGCTTTTTTCCTCACTTTCTATTTCTAACTTGTGATAAGCCTCTCGTAACTCTTGGTATCGGCTGTTCAGTGAGGCGTTCTCAATTGATAACAAATTAAGCTGCGTTTGTAAGTCGTTCGTCGTTTTCTGCAGCTGTTGATAGTTGGTGCCGAGTGATGCAAACTCATCGCGGACTTGCGTCATGCATGCGAACATGTGTTGAAATGCGGTGTCTATGGTGGGCGATAGTAGTAGTAATGTGCTAAATGAGGATGCAGTGGTAGTAGATGCAGTGGGAATGGGGAGCGGGGTTGGGACTGTGGATGCAGTGGTGATTGTGGAAAATTGTGAAGTGCCTAAATATGAGGGTGCTGTGAGTGGAGTGGGTGGTGATATGTCCATGCCATTGGACGTGTTTAATGTTGTGACTGTGAAAAGTGGTGTGATTATGGGTGGTTGCGTAGGTGTGAATACGGGATTTACAAACGTAGAGTAGTTTACAGGGGGGATGGTTGGAACAGCTTGGTGAAACGGGGAAATAGGCGTTATGGTAGGTTGGGGAGGTGAGACTGGTGAGAAGGTTAGTGGGGTTAGGAAGGGGAATGGGGGTCTTAGAGGTGGGGGAAACGCTGGGAAGGATGAAGGGGTGAAGGGGTTAACATAGGGATGCAGAGGGTTGGGTGTGGGCAGGGTGGTATGAATGGGTAAGGAAGAGGTTGTGGCTATGTTGCTTTGTACAGGTGTGGATGTGGGGAAAGCCGGTGGGTGTGCGGGTGATACAGGATGGGTTGGTGAAAGATGAGGTGAAAGAGGAGTCGAAGGGGTGGAGGTTATTTCGAGGATAGTAGTGGTATGTACAATGGTGGTACGGGGTGGCGAATCTACAAGGATGGTTTCTGCGGTTAATGAACGTTCGGGGGCGAGGCGTGCCTCCCTAGCTTGTGCTGAAGATTGGGCTCCTGTTGGTACACGAATATACTCCCCAGGTTTTGAGAGTAGTCGCACTCGGCGGGGATCAAACTGTGGTAGTTGCTTTCTTTGTAAAAACCTGAGTGCTTCATGTGAGCCTACGGATTTGACTAACTCTCTGAACCCTCTGATATATGCGTCTTCGAATCCTCCGGAGATGAGTTCTTGTTCAATTAATGCCTGGCTCTCCTCTTCAGTTAACTTCTTTCGTGCCCAAACCTTCTCCATGGTACGATATAATTTCTTTATAGCCAGTGTGTACGCTGCAGCTTCGAATGTCTCATCTTCATATGTGCTGGTGTCGCCGTGTGTGTCGGTTTGTTGGCCTTGGCCCTCTGTCTGATCGTCATGTGAGCCCTGGCTGGCTTCATCGTCGCCTTGATCGTCGTCTGTTTCGGTTCTTTCTTCTTCAGAGCCCGACACAGCTTGTCCCTGTGGCAAGTCTCGCGGCGTAGTCGGGTAGCTGGGACGTTCATATTCCTGGGAGAACAGTTGTGCTTCTGAATACTGAAATTCGTTTGAGAATGCATCAGGCATCTCAAAATCGAATGTCGTGTTTATGGGGTCGGCCTCCATATGTGGTATCGGGAAAGAAAACGCTTCCGCACCAATGGTGGTGGGAGCTTCTGCTGTTGTGGTGGCGGGTTCTGAGGTGGCAGTTGCCTGGGGTGCAGCGGTACTAGTGGTGGCCTCTGTAATCACTGGTCTGGACAATCGTATGCGAATAGGTTGTACAGTGGGAGCAGCTTCTGTCTGTGGTCGCTCTGGAGAGGGTTGTGGTGATGGCGACTCTGGCACTTGGAGGCAAGGGATGGTGCCTCGCATGCGCTTACCTGCCCGTGTCCTACTGGGCTTCCTGGCTTTCTTCGTTGTGCCCTTGAATGCCTTCAATTCCTCTCCTGTTAATGCACGCTCGATGGGCAAGTCATAAGCCAAACACATATACACAATTCTTGTGAGTGCACAACATCCGTTAAGCACTTTTTTACGCTCCCATCTGTGCTGTGCCAGGTACATTTGGTCTATGATCCAGCTTGCCAGATCAACTGTTTGAGGTCCCGTACATGCCAAATATAATCCGAACCATATTCTTTTGTGTGGCATGGTAAACCTGTCCTGAGCTGGGAATGCGAAATGTTGCATGCATATTCTTAGTGGCTTTGACAGCTCAGGTGTAATGGCCGAAATCTCTTCCCACTTCGTGACATCCCCACGTTTCATCGGTTCTGGAATTAATCTCTCTCGATCTGTGGGTGTGTGGGTTCCATGAATCTTGATGGCTTCTCTGATTAAGTCTTTAGAGAGATAAAATCTCTTGTAAGGTGGATCATCCACTAGAGTAGGCAATATAAAGGTTCCTGGGATGTCCTTATTCTCTGATGCCAGTAAGGTAGTGATCAAGTAATAGCACCTATAAAAATCCGGTTTGGGTAGAGGATCACTGAAATATTCTGTGAAGCCGGCTCTGGCCCAAACATGAGTTAAATCCTGGGTGCTTTGTAGGGCTTCGAATTCTCTGGAGAAAAACTGGTACTTTCCCCACGTGCGGTCATCAAATGTCAGAGAGGATTCAAATATAAAGTCTGCGTCCGCAAGGGGTCCTGCAAGGCCCTGAAACCAATGAGAGTTCCTGTGTATCTTTTCGGTGTAGCCCATGGGTGGATTGTCGATAGGCATGGGCCCTGGAAATCCCTGAAATTCCAGCGGTGGAGCAGTCGGGTGGGACTCTGCTCGTAGCACGTTGAGTGGTACTGCTGCTACACTGGGGCCTGCTCCTGATGTTCCTTCGTCAGTTTGCATGGTGGCTGGTGCGCTAGTGAGAAAGATCTGCTACAAAAGATTAACACATTAGCATGGAAATTAATCATGATCCCATTAAAGTGAGACCGCAATCCCTTTCCATAACTGATGCGTAACCCGTGTAGCCAAGTGCTGTGATGTGATGGATGCAATGTTTCTTGCAGCACTAGTGCAGGTCTCTAGACACCTACACGTTTCAGATCATGCATACATTTCTTGATGAGATGAGATTACGAGTGGGGTGTGATGATGGTGTGTGAATTTATACCAGGTTTAAAGGTTAGTGATTTTGTACAAGGTTGTATGTTAGTCGGGGGGTAGTTAGACAATGGGTTAGGGGAAGACGGTTGGACACGTTTCGGTATCCATTTCCTAAGAGTCCTCGAATGGGTGGTGGGTTTCTGCTGAGGGGTAAAAGGAGGTGTCGGGTTTGGTGGTATCGAGGGATGAGATGAGTTATGGGGGTTATATATTACATGGCTTATGGGTTGAGCTATGATACATGGTTTGGGTACCCAAATCTGCGTGGGCGTGGGTCTATGGGTAAGGTACTTCTTGGCGATCCACATTTGTCGGATGTTTGGACCTGTAGAAGAAGGTCGAGGGGATGGTGGAGATCGATTCTGTTTCTGTTTGGCCTTTTGCTTGTTGATCTCGGCTTGGCTGGAGTTCTTTGATGCTTTTTGTCCTTTTGGCACCCATATTTGTCTGGTGCCGCTTCCTTTGGGAGGCCTAAACTGCCTTCCTTGTTGAATCTTCTGATACTGCCGTCGGTCTGGGTTCCTTCGTCGTGGTTGACTCTGTCGTAGTTGGGGTTGAGAGGTCGGATGGACACTCTGCTTTGGAAAAGAAGGGAGTTCCAACACTTGCGTGACCTGCCCATTAGGAAGTGATGCCTTTTGTAACTTTAATCTAGGCCAGTCCGCAACAAGCTTGGAAGGATGAGCACCGTAGGGTGTCGTGCTCATTTGGCCGCTGATGCAACCCACCTGACCTCTGATTGTACCCTTCTGCCCTTGCTGTTGGGTAACTGTCTCTTCTAGTTTGCAGGAAGTCCCAGGGAAGATCTTCTGTCGTCCTTCTGACTGACAACTGTCTATAGCCAAGCCCGAGTGGGTTGGTGTAGACGTAACGTGACTGGTCTGCCCAAAAATCCTCCTGTCTTTCGTCTCATGCGTTTCCTTGGGTCTAGGGTCACAACCGTCAAGCGGAATGCCGTTAGGGAAGTCAAGCGGTATCACTCGCTTCTGCTCTAAGGTTCCAATCTGTAAGGAGCCTTGTCTAAGATTTAGGTCCACTGAGTGATCGTATAGCCAATCTTGGCCAAGGATTAGGGGTTCTATCAGGTCGTCATCATGGCACACTAATAGCTTTGCTGTCATGGTCACATCCTTAATGAGGATAGGAAGGTCCACCTCACCCATGCAAGGGGTTTCCATGCCTCCTAGGCCTATGAGGTATGCCTCAATTGGCCGCATTTCTATTCCTGAATCCTTATAGTGGGACCATCTAATCGCACTAGTCGCAGCACCTGAGTCAATCAAAGCCCTGAGTTCTTGGCTATGGTTACCGTGCTCTAGCCTAACTGTAAGGAATGGTCTCCTGTCCACTATGCTAGGATGAGTGGTTGACTTTACTTGACACATGGCCATGGGATATCTGGGTGGTGTTTCCAGATGGTTATAATGTTCTCTCCCTAGTCCTTGTCTTCTTAGCTTCATGCGCTTAATGCGTTCTATGGCTTCTGCCTGAGCTTCTGCTCGTATTCTATTTTCTTCCTCCTTACGCTTCTTTGCCAACGTGAGTCGTCTAAGCATATCCTCAGTAAGAGGTTCTTGATATAGCCTGACTCTACAGCCACTAATGTAATTAGGCATTATATCTCCTTCTAAGGTGGCTAACTGTACTGCTCCGCTCGTCGAGAGTCTGTTAATGATCATAGGTCCATAACCTCGCTTTTCTAACTTCCGTGCGTGCTGTTTCAGCGTATATACTAGAACTAAATCTCCTTCTTTTAGGCCTTTATCTTTCACATGTGCATCAAAATATGCTTTCTGTCGCTTCTTCGCTGCGTATATTCCTGCTGCTGCCTTTAGCCTGGTTTCTCCTAATCGTTCCAAGTCCATTATTCTCGCTGATAATTCATGGCCGGTCCACTGATGTTCTTGTGCAACCTTAAGGGTCGGTATCAAGAAGTCCAAGGGAAGCACTGCATTCTGACCAAAAACCATCTGAAAGGGAGTTGCATTGAGTACGGTCTTGTAGGCCACTCGATATGCCCAAACAGCGTGGTGTAGCTGTTTGTCCCAATCTGAACGTTTATTGTTCACGAGTTTCGTCAGTACGGTACAAAGTATCTTGTTAGTGCTTTCAGCCTGACCATTGGCCTGAGGATGATATGGTGCAGATTTCTTGTGAATCACCATAAAATCCTGTAACAAATATTCAATGACTTGGTTTAGAAAGTGAGTGCCTCGATCGCTCACTAACTCTATAGGCAATCCATATCTTGTAAAGACATTTTCGAATAAGAATTTTGCAGTCGTGTGTGCATCATTCTTCTTTGTGGCCTTTGCCTCTACCCATTTCGTCAGATAATCTGTGGCAACAATAATGTATTCCGCATGTGTACCTTTTGCAGGGGGGTTAATGGGTCCTACAAAGTCTATACCCCACTTAGAAAATGCACGTCCGCCCATCATGGGTTTCAATGGCATTTCATCTCTGCGAGTAGGAAACTGAGTTCTTTGGCACACATCACATCTCTTTACATAGGTATGTGCATCCATGTGAAGAGTGGGCCACCATAATCCTGCAAAGAGAATGGCTTTGATTATCCTATCTGGTCCAAAATGACCTCCTGCAACACCTTGGTGTGCAGTCTCTAGTATGCTAAGATAATCGCTCTCATGAACACATTGTCTTAGATATCCATCTTGTCCTCTTTTGTATAGATTATCGCCAATAAGTGAATAGTCGTGAGCTTCCTGCTCTAGACTACGTTGTCGAGCTAAGGTCATTCCTTGAGGGAATGTGTTCGTCCTCAAGTAGGTCACTAATGGTTCACTCCAGTCTGGTGTGAGAGACACATGATATAATGTCGCATGCTCTACTGGTGGTCTTTCACAACACACCTGACATTCTTTACACCACTTGTAGACATCTGCTTCCATCGTAGGCCAATATACTCCTAATCTATGCAGAGTCTGTAAGGTTCGATGTTTTGAATGGTGTTGCTTTAGTGCACCTTCGTGTGCTAATTGCAACCAATTCGCATGTTCTGATTCATCTACACAACAAGCAAGAATCTTTTGATTATCTTGTTTATATATGCTTCCTGCTATTATTTGGTACCTCTGAGATTTGGTAATCTCTCCTTCTTTGATCTTTATCCTAGGACTCTTGGGTCCGTATGTCAGAATAGGGACTAACGGCTTAGCCCATTCTGGTGCTATCTCAAGGTTAAACAAGTATGCATCTGGTAATTCATCCGCTACTCCTTGAGGGGCTTCTCCTGAGGTTAATCTTGAGAGGTGGTCAGCTCTAAGATGCGTCTTTCCTTTCCTAACTACCACTTCAAAATCATACTCCATGAGCAGTAGAAACCAACGTATCAGTCGTCCTGTGTTACATGGTTTGTTGACTAAATATAATAGGGCTTGATGATCCGTAAAGAACTTGAACTTGTTGGCCAACAAGTAGTGCCTGAATTTCTTTACTGCGTAGATCATCCCTAATCCTTCTCGTTCCGTCGTGGTATAATTTCTCTCTGCTGCGTTCAGTTGTCTGCTAGCGTAAGCTATGGGGAGATCTATGTTACCTTCATTCGTGGGTTGTGCTAATACACATCCTATGGCGTAATTGGATGCATCCACATGTACATGAAATGGCTT
Source organism: Ceratopteris richardii (assembly GCA_020310875.1). Lineage (NCBI taxonomy): Eukaryota > Viridiplantae > Streptophyta > Polypodiopsida > Polypodiales > Pteridaceae > Ceratopteris > Ceratopteris richardii. Next base: position 65,712,083 of record CM035411.1, read on the forward strand.
ACTCCAATCTGGAGTGGTTAATATAGGTGCTGAACACAAACGTCGTTTAAGTTCATTGAATGAATTTTCACACTCATCTGTCCACTCAAAATTGGTTAAAAGAGAGTACAGAGGCTTGGCTATGATTGCATACATGTGTATGAATCTCCTATAATAACCGCAATGGCCCATAAATGCCTGTACCTCTTTCACATTAGTTGGTCTAGGTAATTCTGCAATTACCTTCACCTTTTCCTCGTCCGTAGAGATTCCATTTTTTGACACAATGTGTCCTAGAATTTTGCCTTGTCTGACCATGAAAACGCATTTTTCTGGGTTCAAACAAACCTGATATTCTCGACATTTGTCAAATATTTGTCTTAACTCTGGAATATGTGTCTGTCTTACATTCGAATGTGCACATAGGTCATCGACATAAACTTCCAAGCTCTTGCGTAAAAATTCCTTAAAAACATGACACATAAGTCTCTGGAAAGTAGCGGGTGCATTTGTCAAGCCAAATGGCATTACACGAAATGCAAATATGCCCCATTCTGTGGCAAAAGCCGTCTTGTGTTGGTCTTCTGGAGCAATGGCTACTTGGTTATAGCCTGAGAATCCATCGAGAAAGCTGTAAACTTCCTTGCCCGCTACTCTTTCCAATAGGTGTTCCGTGATAGGAAGAGGATAACTATCTCTAATTGTGGCGGCATTCACTTTTTTAAGGTTAATACACACACGCAATTTTCCATTCTTCTTGGGCACAACCACAATGGGGGATACCCATTCGGTATGCTCAATTTCGTAAATGAATCCTGCTTCTATCAACCGATCTATCTCCTCTTTAATCTTCGCAGCGTAATTATCATTGTACGTGTAAGGTTTCTGTTTTGTCGGTTTCGCATCTGGAGTCATAGGGATTCTATGAGAACATATATCTGGGTCTACTCCTTTCAAATCTTTGTAACTCCAAGCAAAAACATCTCTATATTCGCGCAATAGGGCAACTAGCTCTTCTTCTTCTTCTGTCGTCAAATCATGCCCTATGTATGTACATTTTTCTTCTTCTCCTTCGATAGCAACTATTATTTTCTTGGTTTTCTCTCGGTTATCATATGCTTGTCCATCATTCTCTTTTCTATTAGGCATTCGTACCATGATTCTTCTATCTTCGATTTCATATTTCTTGAAGTTCTCGGGTACTTCAAATAAAGGTTCTTCTTTTTCCGACATGGTTTCCTTCTTCTTTCTTTTCTTGCCTTCACTCTTATTAGTAACTTCCGTGGCTAACCTTACCTCGTTCATAATTTCCTTGTGTCTCTGAGTGTGAGTCTCTATTTCGTAGAAATATTCCTCCTCTGATGCAAAGGGTGGGTCCATGATAATTGATTCTAAATCAAAATCGCTTGCATCCTCAAATGCATCAGTGTCTGGTTCACACTCTTCTAAAATTGCATCGCACATGATTGGCTCTATCGTGAAAACTGAAATGTCATAGCCATCCTCGTCACAGTGGGGTGTCCATTGTTCTTCATTGATGGCTACATCCATGGTTGCTAGAATCTCTGCCCAACCATGGGGTTCAAACTCCTCGTCAGGGAATACTACAGGTGCGTAGGCTGGATCTTGAAGGGTTCGTGTACGTTGTTCCGCACCTAAGGTCCTGGTTTCTAATCGTTCTTCCTCTTGTTTGGCTACTTTACACATCCATAAATGGGTGTCCTCATGCAACCAAGAAGGATCTGATTCTAATGAGTGCACGGATTCCGTCTCTGCTGGTGTCTTATGGATGGTATTCCATTGTATTGGGGGTACATCTCTATGTGAATAGTCTTTAAGGTTGACTTTGGTAGTCACTCCTAAATGTTGCAAGTACAAAGAATTAGTTCCCCAATCTTGTACAATTTGTAACTGACGCATGAATGGTCGTCCCAATATCATCTCATATGCATGATTTTTCGCAAAGTCGCAAATGGCAAAGGTATGCTCAAATTCTACACCACAAGTGGTGAGAGATATGCCTTCTAGTAAGCCTAACGGTTTTTCTATGTGTCCATCGGCCATTTGTAGCTTCATCCTGGTGGGTCTGAGTGCGGGCTTACCCCAACGTTTCCATAAAGCGGTGGTAGCGATGGCTACTCCGGCTCCTGAATCTAAGATGGCTTTCGTGGTGTAGCCTTGATGGGTTATTGGAAGATATGTGTTACCTTCCTCTCCTTCGCTTACGTCTCCAATCTTTTCCACGGGTATCTCTGGTACCTTCTTATGTGATCCTCTCTGAGAGGGTGTGGTAGCTAGCTCAGGGAATTGATTTGCTACGTGCTTCCACAATTCTGGTTTTACCTTTAACAATTCCTCCAGAGTGAGATTACACTGTACTTTAGTGTTCTTGATCACTTCCGTATTTCTAGGGATCACTGATTCTTCATTCCTCACTATTATCGTGGGTGCTCTCATACTAATAGACTTAGCTTCCCAAGGTCCTGTGAACTGAGGTAATTCTTGTAAAGAATTAGATTCAAATCCTGTGGGTTCACTCAGTTGTTCCACCTCTACATCATCATATATAGAGGGGATGTCTTGGGGAAATTGTTCCTGCAAATCATCTATTTCTTGAATAGGAGGATGAGTTCCTTGTTCTTTTCTCCATTTCTCTTCTTGGATTTCTCTTAAAAATTCATGTGAGTACTTATGTATGGAAGATAGGTTATCTTGACTCTCTGTATTGGGTACTTGAGACAGGGATGGTGGATTCCTTTCCTGTGTCTCTGGAACAGTAGGGTTCCTAGACTGATCCTTTTTCTCTTTGCTTTCTATCAAGTGTTCTAGCCTCTCCATTAGTCCTTGAAAGTGTAGTTCCGGTTTTGCCATGTTATTCCAATTAAGATATCTAGAGGCTTCGAACAAAGCTTGTGCTAACTCTACCATTTTCATGCACAGTTTAGTTCTCTCAATTTCTAGATCAGCTCGAGGGTAGTTTTTACTCATTTCCGTGACTTGAGGTCCCTCTTTTATTCTAGCCTGATATGCACGAAACATCATGTCTAGATCTTCTGGTATGGGTTCCACTAAAACTGATCCTGATTTCTGAGCTGGGATTTCTTGGTTTGATTCTTGTGAAGCCAATTCTTGTATTTTGGCTCTAGATTCCCTTAAACTTCCTTCCAACTCACTTATCTTTTTACTCCACTTTCTCTTTATCCTTTCTCTAGAATCTTTCCAAGATTTTGTCTTTTTACTACTCGATTCTGCAACTTCACTAGTTTCGGCTACTTTCTCTTGATTAAGCTGTTGGTTTTGTAAGAGCGCCTGGGCTCTGGTTATAGCTTGGATAGGCACGTATGTAGGGTTGGATCCATCTGCGTTGTTTACAATACCTATCACGTTGATCGATGTCACATTTGATGTGTTAACTGGGTTCTTAGGACAATCTTTGATGACGTGCTCTTTACCACAATCGGCGCAAAAGCCTTGGATGCTATAGTACTGTGATTGCCTTGCTATTGGGGGATGTGGACAATCCTTTATGAAGTGATCTCCTTGGCACCTAAAGCATGGTCCTCTAGGGGCCTGTGGTCTCTGTTGTCTCAATTGGGGCCGTGGGTTTGGGTTTGCGTACATCACATTAGTATAGTCTGGCTCCCAACTAGGTTCCATTGGAGGACTATCATAATGATATGTCTCCACACGTTCTGGTGACTCCGTGTAATAAGCGGGTGGACTAGTTACATGAGTAGAGTCAAAACTGTTGGAGTTCGGGTCACTTTCGGTGATCAGGGGTGAAGAAGGCACTAAGGCCCTGCTTAGGTTCTCTTCTGCAGCAGCGTATTTGACTGAGATGACATTCGCTGGTGGGGGTGGCTGCTGAGCCAAGACAGGTTGAGGTCTCTGTTGAGCCTGGTATGGGTAGTTCTGGGGAGGCCTATAGTAATAAGGCTGAGCATTGTATTGGCCTTGATACCTACCTGGCTGCTGGTATGCTTGCGGGTAGTTCTGTCTCACAGTTTGTTTGTTGTATGGGCAGTCCTGAGCCGTATGATTTGTATATCTTCTCTCAATTGTGCAATATTGGCCACTAGGGTTGGCGTGAGGTTGAGGTGCATTGGGACACATGTTTGCCAAATGATTCCCACCACAAGTGTAACAACGTACGTTAGTTGGTAGCTTGGGCACCTGTTTACTAGAAACTCCTAGTCTTTGGGCCACTTTTTCTGCTAGGTCCTCTATCGAATTAGACAATTTTGTGGATGCTAGAGAAGAACAATCTGAGTCCTTATAGACCTTTGAGAGTTCTAATTCATCTCCTAGGTTGTCCTCGATGTCTATACATATTCTTACACACTCCTCTAGCGTTCTGGGTTCTTTTAGGTACACATAAGAGCGTAGTTTAGCGCTCAACAAGCCATCTAAGAACAGTGATACTTGTTTAGCTTGTGAGGGTAGCTCTTGCATTGGACATCGTTCAACATATTGTCTGAACCTACGACCTGCCAGTCTTACTGTTTCCTGAGGGGTCTGTTTAAAGCTATGAATAAGCGAAGACGTGTCATGTCTAACCCCACTTTTAGAGAATTCAGTGATGAATGACTCTAAAAAGTGATGGATGTCTCTAAATTGCCTTTGTTGCAGTGGTTGGAACCAAGTTAAAGCGGTATTCTTTAACGTTAGTCCAAATGCGTTGTACTGCGTGAACATGTCCTCGACTTGTTCTGCTCTTAATACTTGCTTGAATTATGCAACGTGGTCATAGGGATCTCCTGTCCCATCAAAGTAATTCTTCATTGATTTTACTAACTGTGTGGGTCTCAATACTCTTGCATGTTCGCGTGGTCTAGGTAGAGGAAAATCATCTCTACCACCTGGTATTCCATGTTCTCTTTGTCTATCCGTCCTATTAGTGTTCGTGGTTGTTCTATCTCTCCCTATGGGGTGAGTGAAGCTTACTTCCGGTCTCTCGTAATTTCCTTCTCTTTGATTTCCATGGGCTGAGGATGTTCCTGCCCCTTGTTGATTTGCATTCATGTTTGTTCTAGGTGGAGGGAATATCAATTCACCTCTCCAAGTGTAGGTGTTTTTAGCGCGCTCAGGCACCACAAAGACTCTTTCTGAAGTCTCATCCAGGTATACAACCTTTCCAGGTGTATCTGGGTCCTTGAATTCATAGATTGTAATGATGCCTACCTCACCAGGGTTTTCCTTTCTGTACCTCCAAAAGGCTTCGTCTGTCTCTTTATTTATGAACAACTCTGTGCTCCTGTTATCTTGAGGGATCCACTCTGGGATGATTACTCTTGTTAATACGGATTTCCCTCTCGGTGTTCTAGGTTCTTCTAACGGTTCTTTTCCTTGAAATTTCCCTTCTGTCTCTAATTGGATTGTGCCAAACTCATTAGTATCGTTTGGCTGCGTACTCAGGACGTACATGGTTCCTTCTTTGTCTATGTAAGCGTCTCTCTCAAACTTCACCACTGGTCTTTCCAATCCAATGGGTTGATCAGGGTTGTGCAGTTGCACCACTTGCCTTCGCAAACCATCCTCATAGATGCGAGCACCTAGTCGGTTGATTCGGAGAAACTCTAACTGCGTTCTATAGGGTCCTTCGGGTTTTTCTAGGTATGCTACATGAGATCCTCCTGCTGGTCTGTCTGCGCTGAATGCCATTTCTGATTCGCTAGTTTCTGAGCTCTCGTAGGGATAACTATTATTCAATTGCTGAGCCCAAGATCGTGCAGTGGTTCTTACACTAGCCTCTGATGATCTAAGGCTTCGTCGGTCCGACTTACCTATATGTTTGCCCGATCTAAGGTTCATTAATTTCCTTCCTTGCTCACTCAATTACACACTTAGATCGTCAATGGCTCTTTGTGATTAATTCTTGATTCTTTTTAATTCTTCTTTGGATTCTTGTCTTAATATATGCGTCAGGAATTCGACTTTCCGTTATAGTTTTGGGTTCTCGTTCCGTCAGACTTAGGTTCTTTTCTTTAGGTTTTCGTCACACACACCTTTACTTTGAGTCTTAAACTTGATAGAATTAAGTATCTTGAACTTGAGGCGTTCCTATCGACTTAAATCCACAATGCTAACGTTTTAGCCTAAGCTAAGAATTGACTGAGGGGGTTGAGTAATCTTCCAACCTCGAGTCGGCTTTTCTGGTTGCTCTGATGCCCTGTTGCCCAAGAAGCCGTGCTTCCCAAGCTCTGCTGTCTTCACTGCCTTGCTTGCTAGCCTTGGATTGCCCTTGCTAGACCTGGAAAATTCCAATGTTAGACCAATTCACAAGATGATTAAACACTTGAGTATATACACCTTTTAAGCTCAAATTTTCAATGTGTGCCCCCTGACTTCCTAGTTCCAGACTAGGTGAACCTCTAAATAGCTTATCCAAAAATAGATGTATTCTTTATGAAAAAAAAACAGTTGAGGTCACGTAGTACTCGTCACGAGCTTTCTAACGAGCTATTAAGCTCAAAAAACGGACTTCGGATGAAAAAGTTATGAGCGTTCAGGCCCTGGGGGGTAAAAACTGACAATCCAATTTTCCCTCAAATATGAGCTAAGGGGTCTCCTATGAGTCTAATGGTCCAAAAATTTTCCAAAAATACCCTCAAAATTGGTCAAAAATTGAAGTCCAAAATTTGCGATGGGGGTGGGCAATCGCGATGGTCTGGGACCGTCGCGATGGTCCGAGCGAACCGTCGCGATGGCGTGGAATTTGGACAATCGCGATGGCCCGAAAAAGCGAACCGTCGCGATGGCTCGAAGTGAACGATCGCGATGGCGTGAGGTCGAACCGTCGCGATGGCGTGAGGTCGAACCGTCGCGATGGCGTGAGGTCGAACCGTCGCGATGGCGTGATCGGGCGGACAATCGCGATGGCGCGGTCAACGGTCAACGGTGGACAATCGCGATGGTCCGAAGTGAACCGTCGCGATGGTCCGCGATGCGATGGCTTGAGCCAATCGCGATGGTCCGATTTTGGGCTGTCGCGATGGTCCAAAAGTTGAACCGTCGCGATGGTCTATCGTGACACGTGGCACTGTCGTGGCGATGGCATAAGCCAATCGCGATGGTCCGGGGTCAAATGAACCGTCGCGATGGTCCAAGTGGACCGTCGCGATGGCTCAAGTGAACCGTCGCGATGGTCCGAAAAAGCGAACCGTCGCGATGGTCCGGCCGAGCCGTCGCGATGGCGTGAGCCTATCGCGATGGTGCGACACAATCACGATGGTCCGAGCCAATCGCGATGGTCCACCAAATGATGAATTTTTGAAATGCAACTATGGTGCCGTGTGTGCGCAAGGATCGCCTACCTCGTGGTGTGGTCGCCTACCTCAAAATCCGAACTTGGCGGACCATCGCGATGGTTCGACACAGTCGGAAATTTCTGACAGAAAGTACATTTTTTACCTTTTGGAAGCTTTCCTGATGCTCTGAAGCTCTGTACCTGCAAGAAAACTCAAGAAAACACAAGTGCATACAAGCGCAAAAACTCTCTCTCGCTCTCTCGCATGCACAAATGAGGGGAAATGAGGTGAATGGGTGGATCTGGTGAATTTTCTGATTTTTTTGGAGATGGAGATGATGATGCGATGATGAAGATGGAGTATGGGGAAGGTGAAAAACACTAAAAACTAAGTAAAAACAACAACAAAAACTGAAATTTTTACCTTCCAACGCCACTTCTTGCTATACTCTTACCATCACACATTCGTCCTAGACTCGATCCCCGGCAACGGCGCCAAATTTGGTGTTGCTCTAGCACAATGGTGAGAACCACGTTAAGAAGCTTCACCTCCTTAATGTCAATCCGAGGGAGAGGTAGGAGTGATATGAAGATCGTGAACGTGAGATGATGTGAGAGTGAAGATGAGAAGCACCAAAGATGCACACACACATACACACACACAATGAAGAGACAAGCAAGACACCATGGAAGGTGGGAAATTAACTCTATTACTCAAGAAGGCTCTTACAAGCTCAAACTAGCTCTATGCTCACACTAACCAAAATGAACCAACCTCAAAAATGAGCTCTCTAGCTCTTTTTATAGTTTCTAGACTAGTTTTGACCGGTTTCACATCTAGTGACCGGCCTAGTTAAAAAATAGGTCCTAGATGCTATTTGGAAGGGTAAACGATGTCTAAAAATAACGAAAATTGGTACGCGCATTCTACCTAAGCTCCTCAAGCTCGAGGACTCCTCGGCTTGCACAAAATGGAGCTATGGATTACAAAATGGGGTTTTCTTATGATACATATGTTACAATTAGTGATAATAATCACTGTTGAATGTTTGGAGAATTAATAAGAAATATATTTGTTTAAAAAATTGATCCGCCTGGCTCCCTGCTTCGTCTTCACATGCTTCCGTGGCGTCTGTGCCTCTGACTGCTTCCAACACCCTCCTATTCTTGAGATTGATGATCTTCATGACCAGTTTCCCCAAGACATCCCATCTGTCTATGGAGACCAAACAGAGCAACAAGAAGATGAACGATTAGATTTTGAATCTAATTCCTTACAAGAGTTTCCACAGTTCACAGGCCCATGGGAATCTGAATCTCTCCAGATCAGAGCTCCCATGATAGTGATCAGAAACGAAGAATTGGTGGTTCCAAGAAACACTGACGTAGTGAAGAACACTAAGGTTCAGTGTCATCTCACGGTAGACGAGCTGCTCAAAGCGAAACCTGAGCTATGGAATCACGTGAAGGATAAGGTTCCCGAACTTGATTCCAAAATGCCAAAAGAAAGCTCTAAAGAGAAAGTTCCAGAGATACCTCTTGATAAGATAGGGGACATGAGTGAAGGTGAAGAAGGTAATACTTATCTTCCAATCACCTACCAAGGTTACACAACCAAAGCGATCATAGATTCAGGTGCTGGGGCTGCTATTGCAACCACCTCCTTGTGGAAGCAATGGGGCAAGCCCACATTAAGACCAACTAGAATGACTCTTCAAATGGCCAACGGTCATTATGAAAGACCTCTAGGATTTCTCGAAGGGATAACTCTAACCACCTGTGGTGTAGAGTTTGAACACACATTTGCTATATGTGACTTTGAAAAAAATAATGTCTACGAGATGATCCTAGGAAGACCCTTCCTACGACAACTGCAAGTTGTACAGGATTGGGGAACCAACTCCTTGTACTTGCAGCGCTTAGGAGTCACAACCAAGGTCAATTTGAAGGATTACACCTTTAGAGATGTAACACCCCTACAGTGGAATCCTATCCACAAGGATCAAGAAGATTCAATCTCTGTGCATTCTAAGAGTTCATCTGATACATCTTGGATGCATGAAGATACCCATTTGTGGATGTGTAAGGTCACAAAGGAAGAGGAAAAACGCTTAAAGGCAAGAAAAAAAGGAACTTCTCAAGGAGATCGACCAGTTAGAGACCCAGCCTATACACCGAGGATATTTCCAGATGAGGAATTTGAGCCTCATGGTTGGGCAGAAATCCTAGCCACCATGGACATTGCTGTCAATGAAGAACAATGGACACCTCATTGTGATGAGGAGGGATATGATATTTCAGTGTTCATGTGTCAGCCCTTGCTAGAAGAATGTGACTCTAGTGACGTCATAAAAAAAGAAGAAAACGATGATGACCTAGAGTCCATTGTGATGGATAGTTGCTTTATTTCAGAGGAGCACTATCTAGAAGACATAGGAGTATTTACACAAAAAAAAGAAGAACCTCTCACAAGCATAAAAACGGTAAATTCAAAGGATGGGAGTGAAGGTAGTCAAAAGCAAACGAAAAGAAAAGTAGTGAAACAAGGAGAGGAAGAGCAATTGTTTGAAGTACCAGAAAATTTCAAAAAATACGAAGTTGAGGACCGAAAAATTTTGGTACGAATGCCTAAGAGAGAGGCCACAACAGGAGAAGCATATGATAACAAAGAAAAGACAAAAAAAATCGTAGTCGCCATTGAAGAGAACGAAGAGAGATGTACATTCATAGGAGATGACCTAAGTAAAGAAGAGGAAGCAGAGTTAGTAGCTTTGTTAAGGGAATATAGGGATGTGTTTGCATGGCACTATAGAGACTTGAAGGGAGTAGATCCAAAAATTTGTTCTCATACGATCCCCATGATAGTAGATGCCAAGCCTACCAAACATAAGCCCTACACATATAATGACACTTATGCAGCCAAAATAAAAGAAGAAATTGATCGATTGATTGAAGTTGGATTCATTTATGAGATTGAGCATACTGAGTGGGTGTCCCCCATTGTAGTGGTGCCTAAAAAGAACGAAAAATTGCGAGTGTGTATTAACCTTAAAAAAGTTAATGCTGCTACAATCAGAGATAGTTATCCACTTCCAATCACCGAACATTTATTGGAGCGTGTTGCAGGCAAGGAAGTTTATAGCTTCCTTGATGGATTTTCAGGTTACAATCAAGTAGCCATTGCCCCAGAAGATCAACATAAAACAGCTTTTGCCACAGAGTGGGGAATCTTTGCATTTCGGGTGATGCCATTTGGGCTCACCAATGCACCTGCAACCTTTCAACGGCTCATGTGTCATGTCTTCAAAGACTTCTTGCGAAAGAGCTTAGAAGTATATGTGGATGATTTATATGATTTATGTGCTCATTCCCAAGAGCGAAGATACCACATCCCTGAGCTCAGACAGATCTTCAACAAGTGTAGAGAATATTGAGTGTGTCTGAACCCAGAGAAGTGTGTGTTCATGGTACGTCAAGGTAAAATCTTAGGGCACATTGTCTCTAAAAACGGAATATCAACAGATGAGGACAAGGTAAAAGCCATAGCAGAGTTGCCGAGGCCAAGGAATGTTAAAGAGGTACAAGCCTTTATGGGCCATTGTGGATATTATCGTAGGTTTATTCACATGTATGCAATCATAGCTAAACCTCTTTATGCCTTGTTGACAAATTTTGAGTGGAACGACGAATGCGAGAAGTCCTTCAATGAGCTGAAGAGACGCTTGTGCACAACACCGATACTGACCACTCCTAATTGGAATAAGCCATTCCATGTACACGTGGATGCATCCAATTATGCAATAGGATGTGTGCTGTCACAACCAACTGGTGAAGGGAATTTAGATTTGCCTATAGCACATGCTAGCAGGCAATTGAATGCTGCTGAATGAAACTACACCACAACCGAAAGAGAAGGTTTAGGCATGGTATATGCTGTGAAGAAGTTTAGACACTATCTATTGGCCAACAAGTTCAAATTTTTCACTGATCATCAAGCTTTATTATACTTGGTCAATAGACCTTGCAATACGGGACTCTTAGTAAGATGGTTCCTCTTACTAATGGAATATGACTTTGAAGTGGTTGTTAGGAAAGGTAAGACCCACCTTAGAGCGGATCACCTATCTCACATCACCTCAGGTGAGGCACCACAAGGAGTGTCTGATGAATTGCCCGATGCCTATCTGTTCAATCTAGAAGTTGTTCCTAAATGGGCAAATAAGTTGGTACCAGTCCTAACCTTCGGACCCGCAAATAAGAATGTAAAAACAAAGAAGGATGAAATTGTAAAATCACAAAAATATCAAATATTGGCAGGAAGCATGTATAAACAAGATACGGAAGGTGTTCTAGCTTGTTGTGTTGAGGATGATGAACATATTAGTTGGTTGCAATAAGCCCATGAAGAATTTCTAGGGAATCACTATTCTAAACAACGAACAATGCAAAATCTAAAACGATTAGGAGTGTATTGGCCTAGCATGGACAAAGAAGTTCATGAGTGGATTAAAAATTTTCCAGTGTGGAAAGGGAGACCCCCCGTGGAGCATGCCACCCTTTATCACATGTCATTAATTCCAGACTGGAGTGCTCCACTGGTAGAATTCATGAGATCGGGAACCTTACCCAAGGAGGCTAGTCTAGCAAGGAAACGAAGCATGGAGCAAGAAGCTAAAGACTACGCCTTCGTAGGAGACAACCTATATCGAAGAGGAAAAGATGGTTACTTACGATTGTGTGTTCACGAATCAGAGTACTTGAAAGTCTTAGAAACTGCACATAGCAGTGTTGCACGTGGACACTTTGGGCTGACACATGTCAACGTGCCCAATACCTGATTCGAAAAGATGAGATGCCTTTGAGGCCAATGATGGGGGGACGTGCATTCTCAAAGTGGGGCATAGACTTTGTAGGTCCTATTAACCCCCCAGCTAGAAACTCCCATGCAAAGTACATTATTGTGGCCACCAATTACCTTACAAAGTGGGTAGAAGTCAAAGCCACAACAAATAATGATGCTCAAACAATGGCAATGTTCTTATTTGAGAATGTGTTCACGAGATATGGACTTCCAATAGAGTTAGTAAGTGATAGAGGTACACACTTCTTGAATGAAATCATTGAAAATCTTCTCCAAGAATTCTTGGTGATACATAAGAAGTCTGCCCCCTATCATCCACAGGCTAATGGACAAGCTGAGAGCACAAACAAGATCCTATGTAATGTATTGAAAAAATTGGTGAATAATAAACGCTCTGATTGCGACAAACAGCTTCATCATGCTGTTTGGGCCTACCGAGTTGCCTACAAAATGGTACTCAATGCCACCCCATTTCAGATGGTCTTCAGACAAAATGTTGTGCTACCATTGGACTTCCTAATCCCAACTTTAAAAGTATCACAAGAGCATGACTGGAATGGACACGATTTATCCTCGAGGATCTTTGATTTAGAACGCTTAGGTGAGACAAGGCTACGAGCAGCGGTGTCGGGTCGTGAGAGATGCTCGGATGGTGGATCAAGTCATCCGCCTAAATCGTTCGGCACACGCGGGGTGTCTGTAGCAAACTCAGGCTTATGAAAATAAGGGTTCTAATGATAAAATAATTTAAATTACCTATTTCTATGACTCAAACTAAGGTCTTTAAATAGTTTAAATAGCTATGGTCCGTAAGGACGGGCAGCCTCGTACCTAGCAACAGCTTCCTAATATGAGATTAAAACTAGTGACTCTTCTGTTACGCGTTCCATCATGGCTTCTTCTACTAAACTATCAGGTAATCTAGAGGTTTCTGGTCTGTCTAGAGTTGGCAGAACATTTTCTATATTTTCAATAGTACTGTGCTCAGACTCGTGAACTAATTTAGAAGACATCAAGGAAAGTAATGGAAACACTAATGAAACAATATGATGCTAAACTGTTTGAATAAATGAATTAATAAGCTAATACAAATGTAAAGTCTAGATAATTGGATAAATGTCTAGTCAATTGGATAGTTGACTAAATCGGGAAGATAAGGTTTAAATGGATCTTTAGGCTGCCGCTTCACTTCAATTGTCTTCACTTCACTTTAATTGATTGTAATCTTCAATGTTTCTGCAAAAAACATTCAGTTCACTGCACTTCATTTGCTCTTCAATTGCTCATTAATCTTCAATGCTTCTCGACACTGTAAAGAAAACATTAGGTTCACTGCACTTCATTTGCTCTTCAATTGCTCATTAATCTTCAATGCCTCTGAAAAACAAAACATTAGAACATTAGTAAATTTACAAAATCAATAAAAACATAAACTTACATTATCATACACATGCATATACTCATGCAAATGATTTAATTCTCATGCATTATCACATATGCTAACATAAACTCATTCATATAATGTTTGCTTAACTAATCTTACTTACATTCCTACTTCTACTTGTATTTCAACAAGCATATACTATTATGTTCTCACACATATTAATTCTCATGAATATGCAAATACTCATTTATGCTAATACTTAGATACATTTATGCATATGCATACAATAGTTCAATTACTTACCCATGCATAAAATCATATGCTAACACTCACTGTAATGCACACATATGCTCATGCTAACACTACCTCACTCATAAACATGCATTCTTCTTCACTCAGAAACATGCATTCATGTGCACTCATGCTCATGCACACATACACTCTTACTCACAGTCATACATACATGCATTATGAATATTCTATGCATATAATTAACCTTTGGAATTGATTAATTTAATTGCATCGTATAAGAAAACCAAACAAAACAAAATAGTAGAATATCAGAAATAGTCAATAGTAGAATCTCTCTCTCTCTCTCCCGTTCTCTCTCTCTCTCTTTCTCTCTCTCTCTCTGCGATCTTTTCTTTCTTTATCTTTTCCTGCATCTCTCTTTCCATCTCTCTAACTCCCTCTCTCTCTCTCTCTCTTTATCTCTCTCTCTCTCTCTCTCTCTCTCTCTCTCTCTCTCTCTCTCTCTCTCTCTCTCTCTCTCTCTCTCTCTCTCTCTCTCTCTCTCTCTCTGCGCGCTGCCGTGCGTAGCGCCGTGGAGGGAGGGAGCTTCCTTTCTCTCTCTCTCTCTCTACGCGCTACAGCCCGTGGAGGGAGGAGAAAAGCCTTTTTCACTTTATTTTTAGTTAAAGAACTCATCCTCTCTACTATCTATGTCGTACACGTGTTACAACGCCGCCAACAACCTCCAGATCTTTGCACACTCTCTACAGAGCGCCGCCATTACTTGTCAGGCCGCCGTGGAAGAGTTCATTAAAACCTCACTTACTCTCTCTCTGCACGCTACAGGCCATCTCTCTCACTCTCTCTCTCTCTGACTCCCTATCTCTGTGATGCCCAATTGCCAGCCTTCGTCAGAAGAAAGAACATCTACTCTCCCTACTTTCTCTGTCGCAAATGCACTACAGGCCACTCTCTCTCTACTTTCGACCTTTCAGACCACCGCCGCCAGCTGCTCCCTCACGACCATGAACTATTCTGCGCAGAGATAGAAGATGAGGAAGATAATCTCTCCTAGCTACGCAGAGTCTTAAAAGGGATGAAACAAAACAATGATTCACTTTTTTACGTGTTCTGAACCACAGGGAGGAGATGAAAGTAGAAGAAATGACTACCTGAAAAACAAAACATTAGAAAAACCTCAAGAAGCAAACACATTTATATATACACACAAATCCTTTCTAAACCATTCTTTTAGTTTCCTTCTTTATTTCTCATCCATTCTTTTATCCACTAACTTTCACCACACTTTAATTAACTTTTCTCACACAACCTCTCTTTTAATTACCCTCACACTCACCACTCTTTGTACGCACCTTTTTTACACTTTAAATGCATATTTTTTTTCTACCACTCTTTTAACTTGCACTCACAACTACCACACTTTGAAACTATTCACTTTAACCACTTTAGTTACACACTTAACCCACACCACACTTTAAACAGCACTCACATACACCGCTCATTAATTATCCACTTCAATTATTATTTTTATTCTATTACCTTAATTTTCTTAATTAAATAAATCATTTAAATTAACCTTAGTTTAAGTTTTAATTAAATCAAACCTTAGGATTTAATTGCACATACATGATTAAATAATTAATTAAATCATATTTTAATTTTTATTATTGAACCAATGTTTAGATATAGATTAATTTCATTAAATATTAATTGTTTAAACCTTTAAAACATTCTAAAACCCTAGAAAACCTACTTAAACCCATCAGAAACTCATGAAAACCCTTTAAAACCCTATCTCTAACCCATGATAAATCATCTAAACCCTTAACATTAACCCAATGGAATCATTTAAGATCCTTTGGATTAATCCTACTGACTTAACTTATATAAACTTATGAAACCCTAGGGGTATATACTCATATGTCTTATATGTATCAATTTAAAACACTCATTAAATGAGTAATTAGGGTAACCCTAATATGAACACATATTCTTCATCATTTCTTGTACCTGCAAACACTTCAAAAGTAGTTAATTCAATCCAGAACAACTGATCAACAGTGAAAAAGAGGTTTAGAATTCACCAATTAAGTTGCTTTTATTTCCTCTGGTTATCAACTGGAAGATGCAAATCTTCCCGACATCCACCGCCACCAAACCTGCACGTCGTCCTCGATGGGCCAACTTGCAGATTGAGGGAAGCAGCATGTTCAATGATTATCCTGAAATTAAATCATAGAACAGCATCAATTCTTTTATAAACATATTTTAAATTATCAAATTTTAAATCTTTTCAACATGCACATGAAGTTTATTTCAATTACATCTGGCAATGAAAACATATTAAAGTATAAAGGTAAACTAGTAACCTGTTCAGTCAACAAACATTAATTTACATTTCATCCATTTATAAACTATGTAAAGATTATAAAACAGAATTCATTTTCATTCATCCAAATGCAGGTTTCGTCATATATATGCATTCACATATGAACAATCAAGCATGCCAAAGAAATCTACTAAATCTACTTGGACAGACAGCCGCCTTGTATGCCCAATTTTAATCGCTAGATGTGTTTTTTCACAACTAGTTCTCTTCATATAAATATGATGTAAACTTCATATCGATAATAAATGTAAATACCTTTTTGGGGTGGAAGAAGGTATAACTTCCATGTCAATATTCTTTTTTTTTTTTTTCGCTACTTTTTTGTTTTAAAGGGGAAAGGCTTAACCCCTTAATCCGAGCTAAGGATCTAGCTGCATGGACAAGAAAGATCTAGGTTTTCACAGACATGTATCATGCAACAATATGCTCCTACACATATACAACTACTTTCGTTATCTAAATGAACTACAAATCCTTCTATTTTTAACAAATCTCACTTAATCTATAAATGTAGAAATATAAATTATGTTTATTTCCCTAATATGGTTAAATAGAGTCCTTTATAAATTAATATTCTTCCTTCCAGATTTTATCAATTAGTTTTATATGAATGCAAACAAAATACGTAAAACAAAACTTTAAGACAAAGAAAAATACAACCTAAAATCAATTTTATCTTCAATCTGCTCTCTTTAAATTCATCAGAACTTTTGGCATAACATCTTCAATTGCTTTGATCAATGCATCTTCAGAACCTATAATCACTTATAAAATAGAAGCTACAAAACAAGTAATCTTCATTATCATTTATCTTGCAAATATAAATTCATATATTCTATCATATCATAAATTTAATCATAAAAAATTCATAGTGGTTATAATTATCATAAATAATGCATTCTTAATTTTTTTAAATAGGTTTTTCAACCTATGAAACAAAGTTCATAAAATTTAGGAAAAATCAAAATGTTCAAAGTTTTTAACTTGTATCTTTATAAATGAGCATCATTTTTTTTTTATATCAATGAAAAATTCATATCTGGATTATAAAAGTTCCTCTTACTCATCATATGGTATATCAATAAAATCATCCTCATATTGTAACATTTTTTTCATGTTCTTCATATTTATCATGATCATATTTATATCATTTATATTTCTTTCGTTTAAAAGTATATCATCATAATTGTTGTAAACAAAGATCATTTTGTGCAAAATATTCATCATAATAATATTCTTCATAATTGTTCTTCATAATAGATTTCTTCTTATTTGTGAAAGAAAAAAAATCATAATTTTATCATAAGTTTAGGAAATGACAAGCATATTAATCATTGCAAGCCTAATTTCAAAACATGTTTTTGTTTAATTTGAAACAAACTTTGTGTTTTCATATTTTAGAATTCTTTTGATTAAACAAATCGTAATGTAAACTTAATCATAAGTTTGTAATTAGCTTTTCAAACATTAAAACTAAACAATTTAGGTATATGTTTCTCAATTTTTAGGAAAACAACATATATGCAGCAAGCAAAAATCAAAATTTGAAATGTTTTATCTTCAATAAACAATTCCATCACAATAAAACTATTCACTTAAATTCTTCTCCTTTTTCTTACCTTTAGATGAGTTTTTGATATTATTTTCAATCTTCCATATGGCTTCTTGTACCCATTTTCCCATATTCTTGTCATGTTCTGATTGAAGTTGAAGATTTTTGTCTTCAGATGTTTGTACTATTCTTTCATCATTTTTATTTTGATCACATTTATTGTCAATTTCTATGACTTTAGGTTCTGTTTTAACCGCCTGTATATCTATATTTCCATCAATTGATTGTTCATTTTCATCATCTTTTATCTTTACATCTTCTTCTTTCTTAAACTTTTTCAATGTATCTTGATCCTTAGATTTAATTTGAAGATCAATGTTATTCATAGATTTAGGTTTAATAAGGTTTTGATCATTGTCCAAACATTCACATTTAGGCACAATCTTGGTGTTCATAGAATGTAATTGACATACATTGCTTTTCTCCTTATGACTCTTAGGTTTCCATTGTTTTTGAAGTTTGGTTTTAGGACTAAATTTTTCTTGGTCAAAATAGTCTATCATTCCTCCTCTACCTAAGTTTAATCTCAATGGTAGATGCGTTTGATAATCACATATTTTCTGTTCACTTTCTAATACCAATTGTTGGCTACATGCTTTCTCATAGGCCATACAATTCCCATAAGTATGACCTAGTTGGTCACACCAGAAGCATCTTACAGTTCTCTTTGGTTTTTGATATACAGCCTTAGGATCAACTTTTCTATGATCGGGTAAAGGATTTTGGTCAATAGAATACATAGATCTACTTTGAACTCGTACTTGATATCTATCTTTGCATTCACATGTAGCACTTTCGTGTATTTGATTGTTTAACCTTTCAATGTTCTCTTTTAAACTTGCAATTTCATGACCAATCGTTTTGAATGATGAAATTTCTTTTACATGATTCGCTATTGTTTCCATATTTTCATTCAAATTTGAGAGTTCATAATGAAGAATTCCTTCTAAATTCCTAAACTCCTGATCAAATTGAGTATCTATTGACTTAAGATTTGCATTAAAATCAGATACTACTGTCGTTAAGATTGAAAGAAACGAGTTTAAGGACTCAAACTTGGAATTAAGCTTTAAATATATAGATGAAATTAATCGTGTTTCCATATCATGCAGAAGATTCTCTACATTAGATGTCATTTTCATTTAATTATGTGCAAGCAAAAAGAATCCAAATATAAATACCTGGAATCTGAATCGAAGAAGAGGCTTTAAAGAGTGACTTGTGTATAAGTTTATACAATTTTTAATAGAATCAAAATCTAATACATCAGTTGCTAATGGATGATTGTGCAAACGTTCTTGCTTCTAATGTCGATGAAAAGGGGTGGCGAGATGAGGATAGCTACTTGCCACTCTTCGTGGAGGCGCTCAGTTCCCTAGGGAACAGCCCTCAACACCTAGAAGAGTGCAAGGAGTCAAAGACAAAGCCACTGCTCCCACGGATGAAGAAGCTTCTGCAATCCAACCTGTCGATATCATGTATGCACATGCACGAAAAATTTAAATTTTATACCTGAGCTGCAAGGCCGTTTGTTCACGCCGGGTTCACCAATGTCGGGTCGTGAGAGATGCTCGGATGGTGGATCAAGTCATCCGCCTAAATCGTTCGGCACACGCGGGGTGTCTATAGCAAACTCAGGCTTATGAAAATAAGGGTTCTAATGATAAAATAATTTAAATTACCTATTTCTATGACTCAAACTAAGGTCTTTAAATAGTTTAAATAGCTATGGTCCGTAAGGACGCGTAGCCTCGTACCTAGCAACAGCTTCCTGATATGAGATTAAAACTAGTGACTCTTCTGTTACGCGTTCCATCATGGTTTCTTCTACTAAACTATAAAGTAATCTAGAGGTTTCTGGTCTGTCTAGAGTTGGCGGAACATTTTCTATATTTTCAATAGTACTGTGCTCAGACTCGTGAACTAATTTAGAAGACATCAAGGAACGTAATGGAAACACTAATGAAACAATATGATGCTAAACTGTTTGAATAAATGAATTAATAAGCTAATACAAATGTAAAGTCTAGATAATTGGATAAATGTCTAGTCAATTGGATAGTTGACTAAATCGGGAAGATAAGGTTTAAATGGATCTTTAGGCTGCCGCTTCACTTCAATTGTCTTCACTTCACTTTAATTGATTGTAATCTTCAATGTTTCTGCAAAAAACATTCAGATCACTGCACTTCATTTGCTCTTCAATTGCTCATTAATCTTCAATGCTTCTCGACACTGTAAAGAAAACATTAGGTTCACTGCACTTCATTTGCTCTTCAATTGCTCATTAATCTTCAATGCCTCTGAAAAACAAAACATTAGAACATTAGTAAATTTACAAAATCAATAAAAACATAAACTTACATTATCATACACATGCATATACTCATGCAAATGATTTAATTCTCATGCATTATCACATATGCTAACATTAACTCATTCATATAATGTTTGCTTAACTAATCTTACTTACATTCCTACTTCTACTTGTATTTCAACAAGCATATACTATTATGTTCTCACACATATTAATTCTCATGAATATGCAAATACTCATTTATGCTAATACTTAGATACATTTATGCATATACATACAGTAGTTCAATTACTTACCCATGCATAAAATCATATGCTAACACTCACTGTAATGCACACATATGCTCATGCTAACACTACCTCACTCATAAACATGCATTCTTCTTCACTCAGAAACATGCATTCATGTGCACTCATGCTCATGCAAACATACACTCTTACTCACAGTCATACATACATGCATTATGAATATTCTATGCATATAATTAACCTTTGGAATTGATTAATTTAATTGCATCGTATAAGAAAACCAAACAAAACAAAATAGTAGAATATCAAAAATAGTCAATAGTAGAATCTCTCTCTCTCTCCCGTTCTCTCTCTCTCTCTTTCTCTCTCTTTCTCTCTCTCTCTCTCTGCAATCTTTTCTTTCTTTATCTTTTCCTCCATCTCTCTTTCCATCTCTCTAACTCCCTCTCTCTCTCTCTCTCTTTATCTCTCTCTCTCTCTCTCTCTCTCTCTCTCTCTCTCTCTCTCTCTCTCTCTCTCTCTCTCTCTCTCTCTCTCTCTCTCTCTCTCTCTCTCTCTCTCTCTCTCTCTCTCTCTCTCTCTCTCTGCGCGCTGCCGTGCGCAGCACCGTGGAGGGAGGGAGCTTCCTTTCTCTCTCTCTCTCTCTCTCTCTCTCTCTCTCTCTCTCTCTCTCTCTCTCTCTCTCTCTCTCTCTCTCTCTCTCTCTCTCTCTCTCTGCGCGCTGCCGTGCGCAGCGCCGTGGAGGGAGGGAGCTTCCTTTGTCTCTCTCTCTCTCTCTCTCTCTCTCTCTCTCTCTCTACGCGCTACAGCCCGTGGAGGGAGGAGAAAAGCCTTTTTCACTTTATTTTTAGTTAAAGAACTCATCCTCTCTACTATCTATGTCGTACACGTGATACAGCGCCGCCAACAGCCTCCAGATCTTCGCACACTCTCTGCAGAGCGCAGCCATTACTTGTCAGGCCGCCGTGGAAGAGTTCATTAAAACCTCACTTACTCTCTCTCTGCATGCTACAGGCCATCTCTCTCACTCTCTCTCTCTCTGACTCCCTATCTCTGCGATGCCCAATTGCCAGCCTTCGTCAGAAGAAAGAACATCTACTCTCCCTACTTTCTCTGTCGCAAACGCACTACATGCCACTCTCTCTCTACTTTCGACCTTTCAGACCACCGCCGCCAGCTGCTCCCTCACGACCATGAACTATTCTGCGCAGAGATAGAAGATGAAGAAGATAATCTCTCCTAGCTACGCAGAGTCTTAAAAGGGATGAAACAAAACAATGATTCACTTTTTTACGTGTTCTGAACCACAGGGAGGAGATGAAAGTAGAAGAAATGACTACCTGAAAAACAAAACATTAGAAAAACCTCAAGAATCAAACACATTTATATATACACACAAATCCTTTCTAAACCATTCTTTTAGTTTCCTTCTTTATTTCTCATCCATTCTTTTATCCACTAACTTTCACCACACTTTAATTAACTTTTCTCACACAACCTCTCTTTTAATTACCCTCACACTCACCACTCTTTGTACGCACCTTTTTTACACTTTAAATGCATATTTTTTTTCTACCACTCTTTTAACTTGCACTCACAACTACCACACTTTGAAACTATTCACTTTAACCACTTTAGTTACACACTTAACCCACACCACACTTTAAACAGCACTCACATACACCGCTCATTAATTATCCACTTCAATAATTATTTTTATTCTATTACCTTAATTTTCTTAATTAAATAAATCATTTAAATTAACCTTAGTTTAAGTTTTAATTAAATCAAACCTTAGGATTTAATTGCACATACATGATTAAATAATTAATTAAATCATATTTTAATTTTTATTATTGAACCAATGTTTAGATATAGATTAATTTCATTAAATATTAATTGTTTAAACCTTTAAAACATTCTAAAACCCTAGAAAACCTACTTAAACCCATCAGAAACTCATGAAAACCCTTTAAAACCCTATCTCTAACCCATGATAAATCATCTAAACCCTTAACATTAACCCAATGGAATCATTTAAGAACCTTTGGATTAATCCTACTGACTTAACTTATATAAACTTATGAAACCCTAGGGGTATATACTCATATGTCTTATATGTATCAATTTAAAACACTCATTAAATGAGTAATTAGGGTAACCCTAATATGAACACATATTCTTCATAATTTCTTATACCTGCAAACACTTCAAAAGTAGTTAATTCAATCCAGAACAACTGATCAACAGTGAAAAAGAGGTTTAGAATTCACCAATTAAGTTGCTTTTATTTCCTCTGGTTATCAACTGGAAGATGCAAATCTTCCCGACAGAGGCCGACATCTATGCTGCAAAGAAATGGCAAAAGGCACAGTTCAATGCACACATCAAAGATAAAGGCTTGAAAGAGGGAGACCTAGTGTTGGTTTATACATTAAAGCAACATGCCCGTAAATTGGAAAAAAGAGGATATGGACCCATGATCATTAATAGAATTTCCACTAGCAGTGCAGTTCAATTGGCCACACTAGAAGGTGATATCTTGCCCAACTATATCAGTGGTTGTCGAGTCAAGTTATATGAAGAACCTCTTACAACGGATATGCTACAGAGACTCAACACTGCTAAGAAGCAAAAAGAAGAAGAGTTAAGGGTTAGAGATGAAGCACAGGTAGAGGCTAGAGAACGCATTAGGAGAAATAAGTTAAGACGCCTAGGCCTAGAATTCGATTGAGGGGCCCCAAGATACCACATGGCCATGTGTCAAACATCAAGTGCAATTGCTTCTCAAATAATTGATCGACGTCCTTTTGTGACCATAGCGGTAGGACAAGGGAAGAATGCAAGGATTGTGAAAGCATTGATTGACTTAGGTGCAGCAACTAGTGCAGTTAGACTATCCTACTGCCAAGACTTGCAATTGAACATAAAGCCCATAGAAGCCTATCTCATAGGTTTGGGAGGTGTGGAAACCCCTTGTTTGGGCAAGGTGGAATTTCCCATCTACCTTCAAGATGTTCCAATGAAGGTCAAAATGCTAGTATGTCATGATGAGGACATTATAGAGCCACTTGTCCTGGGTCAAGATTGGATTTACGACCATGCAGTCAACTTGAACCTAAGAAGTCAAATCCTTCAAGTTTGGGCACATGAACAATGTATTACATTAGAATTAGACAATTGCATGCTCACAAATCCAAACGTCACTCATTCTCTTAGTTCTTCCGAAACTAATCTTCGTAAAGAAAATGTTGTGTGTGTCAAAGACCCTATGAAGCAAAAGGACTCAATCATGGAAGCACAAGCTCAAAGGCCAGCAAACCTCTCTTCTTCTTCACATAGTAATGCAAGTGTAATTCGACCAAAGAGGCAAGCAAAAAAGACATCTGCTATATCAACTCGACAGACAGAATTCAAGAAGAAACAAGCTCAGGGCATGAAGCAGATTTGGGTACGCAAAGGAGAACAAGCACCAGCTTTGCCACAACCCTTCCCAGTGAGGCAAGCCAACCATGCTACAAGAAGCACCAAGAAACGAGGACCAACTCAATCCCACGGTCTTCGACAAATTTGGGTACCAAAGCAATCGATGAAGGCCAACCAGACTAACGTACAAATTTGGGTGCCAAAGAAATTAGCGACAGCTCAACAAGAGCGATTACAAATGTGGGTACCCAAGGCACTCTTACATGCACAAAACCATCTGATCTCCCTCACGAGGAAAATCTCAGCAACTACACCACGGAGAAGCAGGAGTCGAAACCACGGGCAGAGAGCAAAAGAAGATGAATTCATCTCCTGGCCGATAATAAAAAGACAATCACAAAGGATATGGGTTTGGAATCCAAAAGTACCACTGGCTTCTTGTAGCTTAGTGATGAGTAGCACCTCCTTTAATGTCAATCCGGGAAGACGTGAGGATGGTATGATGACCTCGAGCAAGTGAAGGCACAAGTGCGTAAGTGAGAAGCACACTAATATGCACACACATACACACACACGCACACACAAGGTCAGACAAAGAGTGAGAAGCAATGGAGTTCTTTTGATTACTTCCAAAATGCTCATACAAGTTTAGATCAATTACAAGCTAACTCAAAAATGAGCTCTCTAGCTCTATTTATAGTTTTTGACTAGGTTTTGGCCGTGTCCAGACCTAGTGTCCGGCCTAGTTAAAAATTAGGTTCTAGGGCCTATTTGAAGACTCAAATGAAGCCTAAAAATTATAAAAATTGGTAGGTAGCTACTTCGAATACTCCTCAAGCTCAAGGACTCCTTGGCTTGCACAAAATGGAGCTACAAAAATATGAAATGGTATCTACAATGGCTTTTAGTGATGAAAATCACTAGTGTTGTAGGGATTTCTTCTAACGATTTGACATACACATCTTCGAGCTCCCTACTTGCTCCTTCTCCTTGTGTGTCCACCTCTTTGATATGCTTTAGTGTCTTGAAAAAATATTGGCCTACTTGCCAGATCGTCATTGACTACTCTGTCTGCTTGTGCCTTCTCTTCTCTCTGACTCCCTTCGTAAGCTTCCTTGCCTTGTGAGTCCTTTAGTTCCAACACCCCCCCCTCTCTCGCATCTGTCGTCCCTGACAGACCCTTGTTGGGTGGGTCGTTGGATGTAGTATTCTACAACGTCTTGTGCTAAGTGATGTTCTGCAATTCTCAACCCTTTGGCCAAGTCCGTGAGTAGAGCATCCCAATCTACCGGCCCGGGAACCTCTGGATGTGGTATGCGTAACTTTTCTGAATGGAGAGCTTGTTCCACTACAAACAACTGCAATAAATGTGATGGTCTGGGAATGAATATCTCTGAATGATATTCCCAAAATCTCGTGACAAACATTTCTTCAAACGTCTGTTTGAAGCAGGCTGGTAGATACTTTATACGCGCATGCCATGCATATACAACATTAACAGATGGTGTGGTGCTCATGTCGTAGACAAGGTCGTGATTACCTTCATTAAATCCAAGAGCTCACAGATGAGGTTCTTTGACATTCTTGAAGGTCCTGAAGGTGACCAACATGAGCTCAAAAATTTTAAGACACATTTGGGCCATGACATCTAGTACATTTTTGAACCGGACCCCCCAATGCCGAATCGTCGAGATCATATAGCCAATGGTAGGTTGGCCCTTAGGTGGTGCTAAGTAGACATAATTGAGCCATTTCTCACATCCTTTGGTTGTCAGCACAGTTTTTGTGTATTCCGGCCATGACCTTCTTCGAAAGACAGGGCAGTAGCATGGGTTGTATTTGATATACAAAGGCATGTTATTCCATGTCCTTACCATCTCAGGGTAGCTTTCAAGCAGACGAATCCTCCACGTAGGTTGATGTATATTTCCCTGCTTGGCACTTGCTGGGATGTCATCCGGTGCAAACTGTGTAGCGGAGGTTGGTTCTTTTGAGGTGTGGTGCTTGATTTCAGCATTGTAATCCGCCATTAAGACACAGAAAGGAACATCCAAGTCGTCGGATGTGTCGATCCACCTATGATGGGAGAGGTTTCTAAAGTAATCCGATTTTATGACTACCTCTTCCAAACGTGACATATAAGCTATCTGAACTGCCACTCTATCATCATGGGTTGTGGCCACTTTCTCTAACCTCTGCATCCATTCAGGAGCCTCCATCTCGATGGTGTCCATGCCCTCTTCTGTTTGCTTGCCCCCTGGTGCAGGCATGGGAACGTATGGGTCTTCGAAGGTTTCCTCTACTTCAATTGGCACTAAGTCTTCAGGTTCGGGTTCTACAAGGGGAGAGGGTTGACGTTCGTATTGCATGACTTTACTTCGTAATTCTTCTAGTTCTGCTCTGAGTTTTTCGACTTCTTCAGACGTGTCAACTGCGGTTGTGACTTTGCTTGGTGACTCCTGCTGGGTTGCTAGCTGCTTCAATAGGTTATCTCTTTCTCTTTCTAAGGCTGCATGGGCTTCCAAGAGGTCGGCATGGGTTTCCAACACGATTTGCATATTCGCGGAGGGGATGGCCTTGAATCTATCTGGGTCGATTTCCTATGGGGAACCCTCCATTACTGCTTCCAAGTTTTCTTCGTTTTGTTTTTGTAGTCGTTTATTCTCCTCGAGTGTTGTAGACATGTGTTTGCGTAAGAGGGCCAGGTTGCGTCGAAGCGTGAGATTCTCTGTTATCTGGGAGTGTAGCAGATCATCCATTTGTTGTTTTTCTTCTACATCTGACTGGGGTGGATTGGCTACTAACTGCTCATGTTGTTCCTGTAAAGTGACATACTGTTGTTGTAATAGCCGCTTTTCCCTTTCTAGATCAATGAATCGTACTTGAAGTTCTTCATGGCTTCGGAAGAGTCTCGTATGTTGGTTATCAAGATGCTGGTAGTGTTGTTGTAGTTGAGACATACACTGATACATATTAATAAATACATTATTAATAGGGGTGGATGCGGGAAGGGTGTTGAATGCAGAAGGGAAGGGGAAGGGGAGTGTGGATGCGGTGCTGGAAAATGGTGAAGTGGGTGGTGGGGGAATGGGAGATGGTGGGTGTATGGGGGGAGGGAGAGGTGCAGAGGTGGGTGATATGTCCATAAAATCAAAAGTGGATGCAGTAGTGGGAGTGATTGTGAACATTGGAATTGTGGGTGCGGTGATAGTGGTGAAAGTGTACAGTGGTGTGTGCAATTGTGAATACGAACTGCCAGGAAGTGTGATCGGGGGAATGAGGTTTTCCGTGGCTGCAGTTAGAATTACTGTGTCAGTGGCCGTATAGACAAGAGAGGTGGAGATAGGGTGTGTGGGTTGTGTGGGTTGACTGACGGTCTGTGCTTCGATATGGGTAGTGGACTCGGAGGCGGTGAGAGTAGTGTTACACTGGTAGTGGGAGGTGAATGTGGTGGAGTTGGAGGCAGGGGTGGCAAAGGGGTTGACGGAGGTGCACTTGATGTATGGGTTTCCTCAGTATCCTGAATGGTGTGTGCAGTGCCCGTGGTTGTGGATGTTCCTTGTGGTTCTGATACTAATACATTCATGTGTTTTCCTGATCGAGGGGGGTGTCTGCCATATCTTTGCTCCATTCTTTGTGATTATGCAAGGGCGGTATGCACCGTCTCAGGTACTCCTAAAGCATTAGATATCATATCAAGTGTGGTGCGGTATTGCTCGTCTACACCTTCCTCCTCAAGGATTTGGTTCATGAGAGCTTTTCCTGCTGCGAGGGACAGTCTATGTTGCTCTTGAACCCTGTTGATGGTATCATAGAGCTTTTTCAATTCCTTCGTATAAGCCGGGGCACCCTCAAGTACTTGCAGAGCTTCCTGATCATATTCCTGCTCTTCTTCCTCGGGTTGTCCACCATGTTCCTCCTCTTGTTCTTCTTCTTCTTCACCCTCCACATCAACGACCTCTGGTTGTCTAGGATGGGGTTGGTCTGTAGCAGTTTGTTGTCCACTAGCTTGCTTTGCCTCGACTTCCGCGTTAACAGCTTCGATTATTCTGGCTACCTCCTCATCAGTTAGGTCTTCTAATGTGAATCCGTGAGGAAACTCTAGGTTGGTGGGTACAGGTGGGAACACCAGATTTGGTCCATCAGTGCTGTGTCTTGGTAATCTGATAGTGAAGGGTTGTACCCGCCTTGGAAGTCGTGGAGTTGTCTTTGGTGTCAATGTCGCACCACGGGCTTGTGCACAGGGCATCTGAACGATGCCTCTCATTTTCTTGGAGGGTGGCCCTGCGGTTGATAATCTGCGTTGAAACTCCTATACCCTGGTCCAAATGAGTGCCCTTTGCACAGGCACATCATACGCCAAACATCTATACACAATCCTGGTGAGGGCATAGCATCCATACAGTACAGACTTTTGCTTTTTATACCACCTTTGATGAGCCAAGTGGATTTGGTCGATAATCCAATGGGGCATGTTGATTGTCAAATCGAAGGTGTCGGCCAAGTATAGACTGAACCATATCTTTTTGGGTGGCATTGTGAACCTCTCCTGAGCAGGGAATGCAAAATGCTGCATGACCATTCGCAAATGAATGGCAATCGTTGGTGTCATTGCTACCATGTCCTTTAATTTTGTCAGATTCCTATTCTTCATATTGTCGGGGACCATGGACTCCTTCTCAGTGGGAATGTGCATTCCTTTCATGTCTAGAGCTTCCCTTACCAAATTGATGGTCAGCCTGAAGCGCTTCAGCTCATTGCCCCTTGTGAGAGATGGGAGGACAAAGGTGCTGTATCCCTTTTTGTCTTTGCTCGAAGTGAGGGTGCTAATCAAATACGAGCATCTTAGAAAGTCGGGCTTTGGCAATTGGAATTTGAAGTAATCGTAGAGTCCCGCCTTCTTCCATATAGGTTTCAGCCCTTCATTATTTTGCAGTTTCTCAAATTCCCTAGTGAAGAAGTGATATCTGCCCCAGCGCCCATTGAATTCTATCTCGGCCTCCCACATGTAAGTGCCTTCACCCAGAGATCCTGCCACATCACTGAACCAATGTGAGTTTTTGCTGACCGGCATTGTGTGCCCCTGTGGAGGATTCTGAATCGGGATGGCGTGTAATGCCCTCAATGCCACTAGGCGTTCCTTCAATTCCTCCTCAATGGGAAGACTTTCAATGTCCACGACTTGGGGGCTGGTGCCAGCCTGGGAGCTAGTTCCTGCCGTATCTGCCATGTTACTTCTTGCCCCTGACTCTGCGAGAATATAGAAACATGTGTTAACATTGTAAAGGACAAGATAGAACCGTTTTTGTCCCCATTACAACATTAACATGAGGTTCGGGAGAGATTAGTAGGTTATTAAGTGCTCGGTGCTTGTGCGTGTAGTTAGGAATTGGGTAGACCTAGGAGCTAAGTGGAATGATGTAGTGTGAGAGTGATGTAGTTAGTAGTTGGGCCTGGATTTACAACTGGGGTCCGGGGGTTTATTACAAGTTTTAGGTTGCCAAATGCAATGGATGGGTTTTGATCTTAATTTTGTGGAGACTCTAGAGAGTTTGATAGGAGTATTTACTTGAAAATGATGCTTTTTAGGGACCCATTTACAAGTGATTCTACTTGTGCACATGGAAGAATATGTGTCCGTGTGTGATGTATAAGAATGGGCATCGGATGTTCGAGTGAGTGAAACATGTAGTACTAGGTGTGGCCTCGGTGTAGCTATTTGAGCCCGCAAGCAAGCCTTAGGCACCCAAATTTGTCGTGATTGTGGGCTGGCCTTCATCGACTTCTTGGGTACCCAAATAGCCTTTACTTTCGCAGAAGAATTTATGAAAGACTTCTTATTAGTGTCATGTTGTTGATTACTAATAAGAGGTTTTGGTCATGGGGTTGGCATGGTAGCAACAAGGTGTTCGCCTTTCCGCACCCACACTTCTTTCAACGGCTGAGACATTCTGCTTCGCACGTTTTTTTGGCCTCCAATATAGGTAGTACTCTGCTCCTTCTGTATTTGATCTGCCTTTGGTTGCTGCATCCCTCTAGCCTTTGGAAAAGAAGGGAGTGCTGTCTTATCCTTGACTCCGTTGTTGAGACAATCCTCTTTCTCCATCATACAGTTTTGGACAAGAATAGCATTGTCAACTTCATGTGCGCCCCTGGAAGGACCAGGAGTTTGTGCCTTACCTAGTTCCTTGAGTGCCTCATTTTCCAATTCAACTGTAATTCGACTATGATTTACCCATACCTGAAGAAGTCCACTCCTTAGGTTTAGGTTGACTACATGATCATAGATCCAGTCTTGATCCAAGACAAGAGGCTTAGTGAGGTCCTCATCTTGACACACTAGTACTTTGACTGTCATTACTTCGTCTTGAATGTAGAGGGGAAGTTCCACCTCGCCCATGCAAGGGGTTTCCACGCCTCCCAATCCTATAAGATATGCTTCTATAGGATTGACAGTTAATTTCAACTTTTGACAGTACGAAACTTTAACAGCACTAGTGGCTGCCCCTGAGTCAATCAAGGCTCTTACAGTCCTTGCACCCTTTCCTTGTCCTATCTCTAAGGTAATAAAAGGACGTCGGTCAATCATCCTATGAGAGCTGATACCTAGAACTTCACACATAGCCACATGATATCCTTGATCTGCATATGCATCTGTCCTAGGTTGCTCTCTACCCTGTCTTCTCAACTTCATTCTCCGGATACGTTCCAATGCTTCTGCTTGAGCTTCTTCTCGAATTCGTCTTTCTTCTTCTTTGCGTTTCTTAGCAGTGTTGAGTCGACTTAGCATCTCTTCCGTCAGAGGTTCCTGATATAACTTGACTCTGCATCCGCTTATGTAGCTCAGGAGAATATCCCCTTCTAATGTGGCTAGTTGCACTGCTCCACTTGTTGAGATTCTATTAATGATCATGGGTCCGTAGCCTCTTTTCTCTAGTTTTCTCGCATGTTGTTTCAAAGTGTAGACTAGTACTAGGTCTCCTTCCTTCAAACCTTTATCCTGAACATGGGCATCAAAGTATGCCTTCTGTCGTTTCTTAGCTGCATATTTCCTTGCAGCCGCCCTCAGTCTTGTTTCTCCTAGTCGTTCAAGGTAAAAAAGTCTAGAGGAGAGTTGATGACCCGTCCATTCCTGCTCTTGTGCTACTTTCAATGTAGGTATTAAGAAGTCCAATGGTAGCACTGCATTTTGGCCAAATACCATCTGAAAGGGGGTGGCTTGGAGTACCGTTTTGTAGGCGATTGGTATGCCCAAACAGCATGGTGTAGCTGTTTGTCCCAATCTGAGCATTTATTGTTCACTAATTTTCTCAGTACATTGCATAAGATCTTATTTGTGCTCTCAGCCTGGCCATTAGCTTGGGGGTGATAGGGGGCAGACTTCTTATGTATTACCAAGAATTCTTGGAGCAGATTTTCAATAACTTCATTCAAGAAGTGGTGTCTCTGTCATTGACTAGCTCTATAGGTAACCCGTATCTGGTGAACACATTCTCAAATAAGAACTTAGCTGTTGTTTGAGCATCGTTCTTCGTTGTGGCTTTTACCTCTACCCACTTGGTTAGATAGTCTGTGGCAAACAATGATATACTCTGCATGGGAACCCTTAGCTGGGGGATTAATAGGACCTACAAAGTCTATTCCCCACTTAGAGAATGCACGTCCACCTATCATAGGTTTCAGTGGCATCTCATCTTTGCGTATAGGACACTGAGTTCTCTGGCAAACATCACACCGTTTCACATAGGTATGTGCATCCATGTGAAGGGTAGGCCACCACAAGCCTGCAAATAGGATAGCTTTAATCACTCGGTCTGGTCCAAAATGTCCTCCTGCTACACCTTGATGAACAGTTTCCAAGATCTTGAGATATTCACTCTCATGGGCGCATAGTCTGAGGTAACCATCTTTACCACGTTTGTATAGATTATCACCAATGAGTGAGTAATCCAGAGCTTCTTGTTCTAAAATCCTTTTCCTAGCTAGAGTCATGTCTGGAGGGAATGTTTTCGTCCTCAGGAAGGATATTAGTGGTTCACTCCAATCTAGCACTATGGACACTTGATAAAGAGTGGCATGTTCCACAGGTGGTTTAGTGCAGCAGATTGGGCATTCCTTGCACAACTTCTGGACATCAGCTTCCATAGTCGGCCAATGCACTCCGAGTCTCTTTAGTGTCTGTAGGGTTCATGGCTTTGAGTAGTGTTGCTCTAATGCACCTACATGTGCTAATTGCAACCATTTAGCGTACTCATCCTCTTCCACACAACAAGCCAAGATCCCTTGATCTGTGTGCTTGTACATACTACCTGCCATGATGTGATACTTTTGGGCTTTTACTACCTCTCTATCCTGTGTGTTTATTACTGGGTGGTTAGGCCCGTACGTCAATACTGGCACTAATGGCTTTAGCCCACTGCGGCACCACTTCCAAATTAAACAAGTAAGCATCAGGAAGGTCATCTGACACTCCTTGTGGGATCTTACTAATCTTCTTGTATTGCATGGCTTGTTCACGAGATATAGCAATGCCTGATGGTCAGTAAAAAATTTAAACTTATTTGCAAGCAAGTAATGTCTAAACTTTTTAACTGCATATACCATGCCTAGTCCTTCTCTCTCCGTAGTGGTATAATTTCGTTCAGCTGCATTCAATTGTCTACTAGCATAGGCAATTGGAAGATCCATATTACCTTCACCGGTAGGCTGCGCGAGTACACACCCAATAGCATAATTGGATGCATCAACATGAACATGGAAAGGCTTATTCCAATCTGGTGTGGTCAAGATTGGTGCTGAACATAATCGTCGTTTAAGCTCATTGAAGGAATTCTCACATTCATTAGTCCACTCAAAGTTAGTCAAAATATAGAGGCTTTGCTATGATGGCATACATGTGTATAAACCGTCGGTAATAACCACAATGCCCCATGAAAGCTTGTACTTCCTTGACATTCTTTGGCCTAGGTAAGTCGGCTATGGCTCTCACTTTCTCTTCATCAGTGGATATGCCATTCTTTGACACTATGTGTCCTAGAATCTTGCCTTGCCTGACCATAAAAACACACTTTTCTGGGTTCAGGCAGACTTGATATTCTCTACATTTGTCAAAGATTTTTCTGAGTTCAGGAATATGGGTTTGTCTAATGTTGGAATGAGCACAAAGGTCATCAACATAGACTTCTAAGTTCTTCCTCAGGAACTCTTTAAATACATGGCACATCAGCCTCTGGAAGGTAGCAGGTGCATTGGTAAGCCCAAATGGCATTACTCTAAAGGCAAATATGCCCCATTCAGTGGCAAAAGCCGTCTTATGCTGATCTTTTGGAGCTATGGCTACTTGATTGTAGCCCGAAAATCCATCAAGGAAGCTGTACACTTCCTTGCCTGCTACTCTTTCTAAGAGATGCTCTGTGATAGGAAGCGGATAGTTATCTCGCATTGTGGCTGCATTGACCTTCTTCAAGTTAATGCATACACGCAGCTTTCCATTTTTCTTGGGCACCACTACGATGGGGGATACCCACTCAGTGTGCTCAATTTCATAGATGAATCCAGCTTCAACCAGCCTATATATCTCCTCTTTGATCTTAGCAGCATAATTATCATTATATGTGTATGGCTTTTGCTTAGAAGGTTTGGCATCTGAGGTCATGGGGATAGTGTGTGAGCATATGTCAGGGTCCACGCCTTTCAAATCCTTGTAACTCCAAGTGAATACATCTCTGTATTCTCTTAGCAAGGCTATCAATTCATGCTCTTCGTCTTCCGTCAGGTCATGGCCTATGTACGTGCATCTCTCTTCTCCTTCTTCCACAGCTACCACTATTTTCTTGGTGGTTTCTTTGTTATCATAGGCCTCCCTTGATTGTTCCTCTCGTTTAGGCATTCTGATCATGACTCTCCTGTCATCTATCTCATACTTCTTAAAATTTTCCGGGACCTCAAACAAAGATTCTTCCTCTTCTGGTGTGACTTCTCTCTTCTTTCTTTTCTTTCCTTCTTCCTTCGGGGTCACATGTGTGGCTAGCCTTACATCATTTGTAAGCTCTCCATGCCTCTGGGGTTGAAATTCTACTGCATAGAAGTATTCTTCATCTGATGCAAAAGGTGGGTCCATAATGATTGACTCTAGATCGGAGTCACTTGCAACCTCAAATGCATAAGGGCTAGGTTCACACTCTTCTAACACTGCCTCTCCCATGATTGGCTCTATGGAGAAGACTGAAATTTCATAGCCATCTTCATCACAGTGAGGTGTCCATTGTTCTTCATTGATGGCTACATCCATTGTTGCTAGGATTTCTGCCCAGCCGTGGGGTTCAAATTCTTCGTCAGGAAAGACTACCGGTGCATAGGCTGGGTCTTGAATTGATCTATGTGTTTCTTTTGCACCTATCTCTCTGGCTTCTTCTCTCTTCTCTTCTTCTACTTCTACTTTGCACATCCATAAGTGGGTGTCTTCATGCATCCATGAGGATCCTGATCCTATGGAATGCACCAATTCCGTATCATCTTTGGCTCTATGGATGGGATTCCATTGGATAGGAGGGACATCTCTATGAGAGTAATCTTTGAGATTCACTTTGGTTGTAACACCTAAGTGTTGCAGGTACAAGGAATTGGTTCCCGAGTCCCGTACCACTTGCAATTGTCGCATAAAGGGTCGTCCCAAGATCATTTCATAGGCATGATTTTTGCTAAAATCACATATAGCAAATGTATGCTCAAACTCAACACCACATGTGGTGAGCGTTATTCCTTCTAACAGCCCTAAGGGTCTCTCTATGTGACCATCGGCCATTTGCAATTTCATCCTCGTGGGCCTGAGAGCTAGCTTGCCCCAACGCTTCCATAGGGAAGTGGTAGCAATTGCAACTCCTGCGCCTGAGTCTAGAATGGCCTTGGTGGTGTATCCTTGATGGGTGATAGGAAGATATGTGTTTCCCTCTTCGCCCTCACTCATGTCTCCTATCTTGTCCAAGGGTATTTCTGGCACTGTTCTCTGGGACCCTACCTGGGAACGAGGTTTTGCTATCTCTGGTACTTGTTTGGCTACATGTTTCCATAGCTCTGGCCTTACTTTGAGTAGCTCTTCTAACATGAGGTTGCATTGTATTTTAGTGTTTTTCACTACCTCTGTGTTCCTAGGTATGACTCAATCCTCATTTCGTACCATGACCGTGGGTGCTCTCATACAAGTAGACTTAGCTTCCCATGGGCCTGTGAAGTGGGGTAATTCTTGTAGAGAGTTAGACTCAAAGTCTAATCTTTCCTGAGATTGGGTGCTCTCCTGCTCCTCATAAATGAATGGAATGTCTTGTGGGAATTGGTCGTGTGCATGATCCACAAGTTCAATGGGAGGAGGGACTTCACTCTTTTTAGCCCATTTGTCTTCTTGAATCTCTCGTAGGAATTCTGGTGTGAACCGATTCATAGAAGATGATGTGTCTGGCTCCGTAGAGTTAGGCACATAGGCTCCCTAGGCAGGAAGACCTACTCTTTCACTTGCCTTGTCCTTGTGTTGAGAGGCGGGTTCCTTTTTTTATTGTGCAATTAGCCTCTCTATTCTTTCTAACAGTCCTTCAAAGTGCAGCTGCGTCTTGGCTGAGCTAGATATGTTAAAAAGGCGGCTAGCTTCAAACATGGTTTGAGCCAACTCCACCATCTTAGCACAAATTTTAGTTCGTTCAAGCTCTAATTCTGCTCTAGGGTAGCACTTTCCATGATCAGTTACGTTTGGCCCATCTTGGATTCTGGCCTGATATGCTTTAAGCATCATGTTTAGGTCCTCGAGAGTGGGATCTGCTAGGACTGATCCTACTCTAGGGGGTGGTGGAATTAGGTGAGGCGGGTTGGAAGGTGGCGGTTCGGATGGAGTTGGGAATGGTGGAGGAGGGGTAGTGTGAGAGGGAGTTGGAGATGTGAGTTTGGTTATCCTGGCTCTCGTTTCTCTTAGGCTTTCCTCAAGTTCACTCATTTTCTTTGTCCATTGTCTTTTCATTCTTTCACGACTATCTCTCCAAGCTCTAGTCCTCTTCTTTGTCATGCTCTCCGTTTCACTAACATCTGGGCTCTTTTCCTGGCCTATGCTTTGGTTCTGTTGCAAGGCTTGGGCTCTAGTGATCAGTTGCACTGGCGTAGTGGACGTCACACTTCCTGTGGAGTCTACAACTAACCCTACGACATTGATAGGAGTGATTTTCGGCATAGTATTAGGACTCTTTGGGCAGTCTCGTAAAAGATGCTCCTTTCCACACTCCTGGCAATAGCCCTGAATCGTCACTGACTGGGGTTGTGTAGGTGGAGGTAAGGGACAATCATGAATGAGATGATCTCCCTGACATCTGTAGCATGGTCCTCTAGGGAATGGGGGTCTTACTTGCCTAGGTTGAGGTCTAGAGTTGGGGTTTGCGTACATGACATTAGCATACTCTGGCTCCCAATTAGGTTCACTCGGTTCCTCACTGTAATAGGACTCACCATGTTCAGGAGACTGCATGTAGTAAGCCTGGGGACTATCAACATGTGTAGAATCAAAGCTATGGTCATTGGGATCACTTTCTGAAATTAATGGTGTTACTGGGACTATAGCTCTATTCAGGTTTTCTTCTGCAGCAGCATACTTTACCGGAATCACATTAGTAAGAGCAGGTGGTTGTTGCGCTAGCACTAGCTGGGGTCTCAGTTGGGCCTGATATTGCGGTTGGTAATTTTGCTGGGGCCTAGTATACTGTTGTGGTGGGTATTGACTCTGGTATCTGCCTTGTTGAGGGTATGGCTGAGGGTAGGTTTGCCTAACAGCTTGCTTATTGTATGGGCAGTCTTGTGCTGTGTGATTGGTGTATCTTCGTTCTATGGTGCAGTACTGGCTACTAGGATTTACTTGGGGTTGAGCCATAATGGGACATACATTCGCCATATGGTCACCTCCACAAGTATAGCATCTTTTCACAAGGGCAAATCTTGGGAGTTGTTTGCTAGTGACACCTAATTTCTGAGCTACTTTCTCTGCTAATTCCTCAATAGATGTGGATTGCGTGGAAGAGAGACTAGAAGAACTATCAGTATCTTTGTAGATTTTTGAAAGCTCTAATTCCTCCCCTAGGTTATCCTCGAAGTCAATGCACATGCGTACACACTCTTCTACGGTCCTAGGGTCCTTCAAGTACACATATGATCTCAATTTGGTGCTTAGCAATCCATCCAAGAACGAAGCCACTTGCTTAGCTGGTGTGGGTAACTCAGAGACAGGGCGTCTCTCTAGGTATTGCCTAAATCTTCTTCCATCAAGTCTCACGGTTTCTTGAGGGGTTTGCTTGAAGCTATGAATCAGCGAGGACGTGTTATGTCTTATGCCACTTTTAGAGAATTCGATAATGAATGCCTCTAGAAGTTGATCTATGCTCCTGAACTACCTCTCGTTTAGTGGCTGAAACCATGTCAGGGCAGTGTTCCTAAGGGTTAGACCAAAGGCATTGTACTGCGTAAACAGATCTTCAACTTGTTCAGCTCTCAAGACTTGCCTAAACTCAGCCACATGATCGTATGGATCTCCAGTGCCATCGAAGTAGTTCTTCATGGACTTAACTAGCTGAGTCGGTCTCAAAGTCCTTGCGTGCTCTCTAGGTCTTGGTAGAGGGAACTCATCGGCATTTCTTTGATTCCTTGGAGCTCTAAGTACCTCAGGTTCCACTCTATTTGTTTCCGTTCTCGTTCTTTCTCTGCCCCCAGGGTTTGCAAAGCTTACTTCTGGCCTATCTCTACTTCTGTCTTTTTGAGCTCCATGAGCCTAGGATGCTCCCGCTCCCGGGTGACCATAGGACACGTTCGATCTTGGTTGGGGAAAAACGAATTCACCCTTCCAAGTATAAGCATGCGTGTCATGTTCTGTAACCACAAAGATCCTCTCTGAAGCGTGATCTAAGTAAGTCGCTCTGCCTGGGCTATCAGGATCTTTGAACTCATAGATCAAGAATGACCCTACATCATTTGGCCTATTTGATTCATACCTCCAAAAGGCTTCATCGGTCTCTTGGTTTAGGAGCAGATCTATACTCTTATTGTCCTGGGGAACCCACTCAGGATTGAGGATTCGAGTAAGAACAGATTTCCCTCGAGGGGTCCTAGGCTCTCCTCCTACGTTCCCTTGTTCAAAGTCATCTATGTCCGTCTCAGGGATCACATTCCCGAATTCATCTGTCCTATCTGGGTGACTGGTGACTATATATATGGTTCCTTCTTTATCCAGGTATGCTCCATTTTCAAACTTTACAGCTGGGTGTTCTAGTCCAATGGATTGGTCAGGATTTTTAATCTGGACCACGGATCTTCCTAGGCCGTCCTCATAGATGCTGGCACCTAATCGGTTGGTCGTAAGGTATTCCAGCTGCGTCTTGTAGGGGCCTTCCACCCTATACAGATATGGCACACCTGTACTTCCTGTAAGGTCTGTCCATACCTTGAGACATCTCTGATTCACTAGTCTCAGAGCTAGGGTAATGCGAGTGGTGGCTCAACTGCTGGGCCCAAGACCTAGCAGTATGATTAATGCTAGCCTCCGAAGACCTAATACTTTTTCTATCTCTTACTAGATGTCGTCCTGATCTAAGGTTCATATGCCTATTTGAGTAGCCCAATTTTTGCCCAAAGTACAACCTCGTTGCCGATCAATTGGTGTCAGTCACTTGATTCTTTTTTAGTGTTTTATCGTGTTTATGATCTTGTTTGAGATCGCGTCGTCGGGAATAGTTGAGTTAATTTTCCGCACGTAAGTTGATCGTCCCACGTTAAGTTCTTTTCCTTTAAAGTTCTCGGTCACACACAGGTTATCTCTTGAACTTGATTTCTTAGATAGTCTTTGACTTGTCACATGCCTATCGTTGTCCTCACTTACTCCTAACACTACTCGAACTTAGCCTAAGCTAAGAATTGACAAAGGGAGTTGAGAATATTCCGACCTTACTTGTTGATCCCTTGCTTTATGACGCTCAAGAACCCGATTCTCAAGCTTACAAAGAAACCCTTGCTTTGGATGCTCTCAATTGCTCTCAATGGACCTGTGAAAGTCCCAAAATTAGCTCAAGACTTAAACTCAAATGATAGACAGATCACATTCGTGCATGTAATTTGGATATCAATTATGTCCCCTGTCTTTATTGCAAACAATTCTAGAGATCCCTTGGTTTTGTTCCCCCTAGGTATGGTATTTGATACACAGGATTTTTCTCAAGACACACTTGTAAGTACCTCACAAACCACTAATTATTTGCTAGGTATGCCAAAAATTACCCCAAGAACTTGGTATTAAAAACCCTAGAAAATTGGCCGAAAAAGCCTGTCAATCGCGATCGACAGGTCTGTCAATCACGATTGACAGAGGTGTCCGTCGGGGCCTGTCGGTCGCGATCGACACGTCAATCGCGATCGACAGTGTCAATCGCGATCGACAGAGTCGATCGTGGGTCTTGTCAATCGCGATTGATGGTGTCAATCGCGATCGACACGTTTTCTGGGATTTTCACCGTAAATTCAGTCGACCGGGGCTGTGTCCGTCGTGATGGACACGTGCCAACGCGTGAAATTCAGCCAATCATCAAAATTCAGTCGGGCGCGATCGACGGTGTCAATCACGACTGACAGAGGTATCGGTCGTGGCTGTCGATCGCGATCGATGGTGTCAATCACGATTGACAGGGTCAATCGGTCGTCTCTATCAGTCGCGATTGACAGATGTTGTCGATCGTGGCTGTCGATCGCGATCGATGGCGTCGGTCACGATTGACGAAGAAACACGGAATTTTTTTACTGTTTTAGGTGATTTAGAGTGTGCTCCTTATGTGTGTCCTTATGGTGTGCTTTGTTTTACCAAATGGCCGATTTTTCTGTCGATCGCGATCGACAGACTTTGGCGACACAGAGACAGTTTCGTGATGTTTTGTACCTGCACGGAGTGCTGGAGATGATGATGCAGCAAGTACCTGCAAGAAAGCTCAAGAAACATGCAAAAACAACGCACACAATATCGCTCTCTCGCTCTCTCTCACATGTGGAATGAGGGAAATGAGGTGGAGAAGGTGATATGATCAAAAAACTAAAATTTTTCGCGATGATGGAGATGGAGATCGGATATGGTGAAGATGATGATGGTGATGATGGTGGTGAGGTAAGAAAGAGAAAAATAAGAAAAGTAAAGAAATTACCTACAATGCCAACGTCTCAAATCTACGTCTTACCATCACACGCTCGTCCTCAAAGCTCGATCCCCGGCAACGGCGCCAAAATTTGGTGTAGCTCAGTGATGAGTAGCACCTCCTTTAATGTCAATCCGGGAAGACGTGAGGATGGTATGATGACCTCGAGCAAGTGAAGGCACAAGTGCATAAGTGAGAAGCACACTAATATGCACACACATACACACACACGCGCACACAAGGTCAGACAAAGAGTGAGAAGCAATGGAGTTCTTTTGATTACTTCCAAAATGCTCATACAACTTCCAAAATGAGCTCTCTAGCTCTATTTATAGTTTTTGACTAGGTTTTGGCCGTGTCCAGACCTAGTGTCCGGCCTAGTTAAAAATTAGGTTCTAGGGCCTATTTGAAGACTCAAACGAAGCCTAAAAATTATGAAAATTGGTAGGTAGCTACTTCGAATGCTCCTCAAGCTCAAGGACTCCTTGGCTTGCACAAAATGGAGCTACAAAAATATGAAATGGTATCTACAATGGCTTTCAGTGATGAAAATCACTATTGTTGTAGGGATTTCTTCTAACGATTTGACATACACATCTTCGAGCTCCCTACTTGCTCCTTCTCCTTGTGTGTCCACCTCTTTGATATGCTTTAGTGTCCTGAAAAAATATTGGCCTACTTGCCAGATCGTCGTTGACTACTCTGTCTGCTTGTGCCTTCTCTTCTCTCTGACTCCCTTCGTAAGCTTCCTTGCCTTGTGAGTCCTTCAGTTCCAACACTTCCACAGAGCCAAAAAGCCAACCACGATGGATACCAAAATTCAAAAACCACCCAAAGATAAAGAGGACAGAGCTTACGTCTATGGGGCCAAATACTATCCTGAAATGGATCCCTATAAGAAGGATTACGTCATTTCAAGATCCACTCACTACCTCCAACAAAGACTGCATCATCATCCACCAGCAACATTGAAAGCCTCAACGTGAAACAACCATGTGCCTTTGGCATAACCTTGTCTTTTGCACCGTTCAGGTCATGCATTTCCAAAGTATGCATTAATCTAGGGCCACATTACACGATCGTGCATAGACACAATTGAGAATCCCAAGCACATGCAACACATTGGACATATGTAAAATATTTTATTGATACTAACATCTTTCTTCTTGTTTTGTGACCTTGTTAAAAAAAAAAAAGAAAGAAGGGAATTGTGTGTTTGACAAATCCCCAATGCGAACCATCACCAACGGAAGACAAGCTGATGGTCAATCATCATGATGGAGTACACCACGGAGAGATGAAGATCAACAAAACTTTCAACATGGTAAGATATGCATGCTTCAACAACACTATAACCATGATAGATTAGGAAACCTCTTCGTCGGCATACCCTTGAGCACTTCGCTCAAGACCCAACTTCTTGCACCATACTTCTTCCCATGCATTTTCCAAGTACGCATGCATAGGGCTATATTACAAGGCCATGCACAAGGCACATATCTCGTCCAACCCATGCACTAATGCACTGACCCATCATCCATTATGGGTTACAAGTACTTAGCATGAAAACTATGAAAGCCATCTTTGGAAGAATCAGAGGACATTAGGGTGACCACTCCAAGAGCAAGGAAGCCATCCACCACCGAGAGTTGCTCATAATCAACATTGACCACCTCCTTTGAGCACCGAGCAGTTTTGGAAAGATCACAAATGCACCATCAAGATGGAATACAAGGAAGAAGTACATACAAAGGGACTACAAACTGCAAGAGCTAGCAGACAAACGATCAGGCTACATTGGGAAGAGGGATCGCTCCTGTTGAACGTAAAGGACACTACCTCTCAATGTACTACATGGAACAACCACTACAACAAGGGTCTGTCAGGGACGACAGACTCAAGAGAGGGGGGAGTGTTGAAGCCCAAGGTCAAGCATTGGCATAAAAGCGCATCAAGGAAGTGGAGACACAAGAAGAAGGAGCAAGTAGGGAGCTCCAAGAAGCACCTGTCAAATTTTCAGAAGAAATCCCTATAAAAATAGTGATTTTTATCACTAAAAATCATTGTAAATACCATTTTCTATTTTTACACCTCCACTTTGTTCAAGCCAAGGAGTCCTTGAGCTTGAGGAGTATTAGATGTATCATACTACCAATTTTCATAATTTTTAGATTCCGTTTGAGCCCCCAAATAAGCCCGAGAATCTAATTTTTAACTAGGCCGGACACTAGGTCTGGACAGGGCCGAAACCACTCAAAAACTATAAAAAGGGCTGGAGAGCTCATTTTTGGGGTTAGCTTGTTGTAGATTTCAGCTTTGTAAGAGAGCTCTTTGGCAATCGAAGATCTTCCATTGTTCCAGTCTTTGCTCTTACCTTGTGCGCGTGTGTGTGTACGTGTGTGCATGCTTGTGTGCTTTCACTCACGCACTTGTGCCATCACTTGCTCATAGTCTTCATACTAGTCCTCATGTCTCCACGGATTGACATTTATGAGGTGTATCTCCTCACGTTGGTACTCACCATTGTGCTAGAGTGACATCTACCTGACCCGCCATGCTCTTTACTGATGAGGTTGAAGAGAGTGGACTTGAGGACCTTCTAACAACCTTCCTTCTTGTCTGCTTGTAGGTGACCCTCAATGTTTGGGACCGGGTTGCGGTCATGAGAAGCTCATAGCCCACTTAATATGAGACACTTGATAAGAATATTTACCTTTTGTTTGATGAAGTAGCACTATAGTAGCACTGTAGACACGTGACCTCTGCTATACTTTGCACTTGGTTTCTCCTAAGCTCAAATCTCCTTGGAAGTCCCACCGGGCATGCCATATTTTGTTGGGGGATTCTTAGACAAGAAGGAGTTTGAGGGTTTGTAGGAGAAAATGGAAAGACCAGAAGAGGAAATACACCTTGGAAGCTTCTGCCGATTGATTACAGTAAGACAATTACAATGTTTGAAGCAAAATACAAGCCAATACTTTTGTGCACAATCACACAGAGTGCTCAATTACAAAATACCCAATATCCCAAAATCTTATTGCTGCCGGCCTCCTCTACACCAGACCTCCACTTGCTTCAAGCTTATCCTTGTGCACACCTTGCACCAAGCTTCCACTAAGGGGGAGGAATGAATACCTTCTATCGGCATGCGCACACTGCAAAGAGACCTTGAGCTCCTTGGGGGACTAGCTTAGCACCCTCTGCACAATCCCTTAGTCTCTCTCTATGCACTCCTGCACTCCACTTCTCTGCGTTGTACACTGGTGACTCTTGCACTTCTCTCTCTTGCTTCACTTAAACTATGCGTCTCTTGCTTACTCTAAGATTGGTCCAAGAATGGTCCTTGCCTTGATTTGAGTGTGTCGATCACGTACGCTCCTAACTGCAATGGTATCTTGGTGCTCACTTTGATGTCCCAAGATTCTCTTCACAAGTGGCAGCCAACGACTCACTGTTTTGTCCTGTAGTGACTTTAGACTAAAACCAAAATTTTAATGGGGGGCCATACTTTCACCTGTGCGTACGCTGCCGCTTCACATACCTTCACATTTTCCTTTTAAGTCTTCACTTTTGCACATAAGAGCGGGTTCACCTGAACCTTTCAAAACACTTTAAAAGACACTTTGAACCTTAGGGAAATTAGAGAAAATACCTCTGCAACCTGCAACCCACTTTCTCCCAATTACCCTTTGTGGACAATTAATTGTGCACTACCTGTGCACTTTGACACCTGCACTTTAGCACTTTGACTTTGCACCTGTTGACTTTGACCAATTGACTTTGACATGTTGACCTTATTGTAGTTGACTTTGACCAACATGACTTTTATGGGCTCAACAACGAAGTAGAAGCTCACCCTTAGAGATACGAAGAAACTACCAATGAGGTGAGATTAACCACACAAGTGACCAATAAGAACGAAGGTAAGAAAAGGACGAAGAAAGAAGTCACACAAGAAGAAGAAGAATCTTTGTTTGAGGTCCCAAAAAATTTCAAAAAATATGTAATAGAAGATAGGAGACTCATGATAAGAATGCCTAAACGTGAAGCCGCCATGGGAGAAGCCTATGAAAACAAAGAAACTACAAAGAAAATCATAGTGACCATAGAGGAAGGTGAAGAGCGATGTACATACATAG
Organism: Ceratopteris richardii; assembly: GCA_020310875.1. Classification (NCBI taxonomy): domain Eukaryota; kingdom Viridiplantae; phylum Streptophyta; class Polypodiopsida; order Polypodiales; family Pteridaceae; genus Ceratopteris; species Ceratopteris richardii. The sequence goes on from CM035411.1 coordinate 65,756,129, forward strand.
GACACGATCTAAGTGAGGATGAGGAGCAGGAGTTGATAGCCTTACTACGAGAATATAGAGATGTCTTTGCGTGGAGTTACAAGGACCTGAAAGGTGTAGACCCTGACATATGCTCACATACAATCCCCATGACCTCAGATGCCAAACCCTCTAAACAAAAGCCATACACTTACAATGAAAATTATGCTACCAAGATCAAAGAAGAGATAGACCGCTTGGTGGAAGCCGAATTTATCTATGAAATTGAGCACACTTAATGGGTATCCCCCATTGTAGTAGTGCCCAAAAAGAATGGAAAATTACGTGTGTGCATTAACTAATGCAGCCACTATCAGAGATAGTTATTCGCTTCCGATCACTGAGCATCTATTAGAAAGGGTAGCAGGAAAGGAAGTATACAGCTTCCTAGATGGGTTCTCTGGTTATAATCAAGTAGCCATTGCACCGGAAGATCAGCATAAAATGGCTTTTGCCATAGAGTGGGGTATATTTGCTTTTGGGGTAATGCCATTTGGGCTTACCAATGCTCCTGCAACCTTCTAGAGATTGATGTGCCATGTGTGTAAAGAGTTCTTGAGAAAGAATTTGGAAGTCTATTGTGATGATCTCTGTGCCCATTCCAACATTAGACAGAAACATATACCTGAACTCAAGCAAATCTTTGACAAATGTAGAGAATATCAAGTCTCCTTGAACCCAGAAAAGTGTGTTTTCATGGTCAGGCAAGGCAAGATTCTAGGACGCATAGTGTCAAAGAACGGCATCTCCACTGACGAGGAGAAAGTGAGAGCTATCGCACAACTACCTAGGCCAAGGAATGTCAAGGAAGTGCAAGATTTCATGGGGCATTGTGGTTATTACCGACGTTTCATACACATGTATGCCATTATTGCAAAGCCTCTGTACGGACTTTTGAACAATTTTGAGTGGATGGATGAATGTGAGAAATCCTTCAATGAGCTTAAGCGGCGATTATGTTCAGCACCAATCTTGACTACACGGGATTGGAACAAGCCATTCCATGTCCATGTGGATGCATCCAATTATGCTATTGGGTGTGTACTTGCACAACCTACGGGTGAAGGTAATATGGATCTTCCAATTGCCTATGCTAGTAGACAGTTAAATGCAGCTGAACGAAATTATACCACTACTGAGAGAGAAGGGCTAGGCATGGTATATGCAGTTAAAAAGTTTAGACACTATTTGCTTGCAAATAAGTTTAAATTTTTTACTGATCATCAAGCTCTACTTTACTTGGTAAACAAGCCATGTAATACAGGGAGATTAGTAAGATGGTTCCTCTTACTAATGGAATATGACTTTGAGGTAGTGGTAAGAAAAGGCAAGACTCACTTGAGAGCAGATCATCTCTCGAGGCTCACATCCGGAGAGGCCCCACAAGGAGTGTCAGATGACCTTCCTGATGCTTACTTGTTTAATTTAGAAGTTGTACCACAGTGGGCCAAGACAGTGCCAGTACTAAAATATGGGCCTAAACATCCAGTAGTCAACACTCAAGATAGGGATGTAGTAAAGGCCCAAAAGTACCATATCATGGCAGGGAGTATGTACAAGTACACGGATCAAGGAATATTATCTTGTTGTGTGGAAGAGGATGAGTACGCGAAATGGTTGCAATTAGCACATGTTGGTGCATTAGAGCAACACTACTCGAGACAAAGAACTCTCCAAACACTAAAGAGACTCGGAGTGCACTCGCCAACTATGGAAGCAGATGTCCATAGGATGTGCAAGGAATGCCCAATCTGCAGCACTAGACTGCCTGTGGAGCATGCTACTTTGTACCAAGTGTCTCTAGTACCAGATTGGAGTGAACCGTTAGTAGCCTTTCTGAGGATATCACATGGCCATGTGTGAGGCTTCAGGTGAACGTTCCCATAGGATAGTCGATCGACGACCTTTTATGACCATAGAGGTAGGACAAGGAGAGAGTGCTAGGACCGTGAGAGCTTTAATTGACTCAGGAGCAGCCACTAGTGCAGTTCGGCTTTCTTACTGCCGAGAATTGCAATTGAAGGTCAATCCTATAGAGGCATATCTCATTGGGTTGGGAGGTGTGGAAATCCATTGCATGGGAGAGGTGAAACTTCCCCTCTACATTCAAGAGGTTCTAATGACAGTCAAAGTGCTTAGATAACTTCTGAGTTGGTCTTCTTTATGAATAAAGAAGACTCTGCTTTGCTAGTAACGAAAACTTGATCCTGCAAATAAGTAACAAGCCTATGGTCCGAAGCTCTAGGAGCTTGCTTTAGGCCATAGAGTGGCTTCGCTAGCTTGCATACATAACTTGGTTTGTCTTTATCTTCATACCCTTGTGGTTGTTCTATATACACTTCTTCTAAAATCCATCCGTTTAGGAATGCATTCTTAACATCTAACTGATATAGATTCCAATTTTTGGAAGCAGCAAGACTTACCAAAACCGTAATTGTTGGCATCTTGGCCTAGGTGAAAAAGTTTCTTCATAATCCACTCCATGGGTTTGAGCAAAAACCTTTTTTCTTCATTCCTGCTAGAGAGATGTCTCTCCTTCCAAACTTATGATTCTCTATATATAGCTACTCAAATCAAGGAGTACCATAATACATATATAGATACATACACGTCATGCCCATACACATACATATATATGAGATAGACATGTAGATACATACACATCACATACATGTATACATATAGATATTATACATATACATGCATACACAATTGTAAACACTCTTCCATATATCACATATATGCACATGCATACATACACGTGAAACACACCTCTGTGTATGCTAACACATGCAAACATATACACATGAATACACAAATGCATATGCACACACACACACACACACACACATATATATATATATATAATACATATATACATACATACATACACACACACACACACACACATATATATATATATATATATATATATATATATATATATATATATATATATATATATATATATATGTGTGTGTGTGTGTGTGTGTGTGTATGAATTTATCACACACACACACATCAATACACATATGAATATATATATAATATATATATATATATACACACACACATGCATAGATCACAGTCATATCCATATACATAGACACGTATCAGACACATGCATACATACATGAGAGATTTTTTTCCTTGATATAAAGCTATATAAAACATTTTAGGCATACCCCGAGCTTCATGTTCTAACTTAAAAGAGCATGTTTTCATCTTTGTGGTGGGATTCACCTATATTCCATTTGAATGAAGGAGAATCTACTCTCTGGTACCCATTCAAGTGATTCAAGTTAACGATCATTGACTTGAGTGAGAAAGCTATAGATCTCTTTGGAAGAAACTGAAGCTCTTTCCTTGAGCATAATGTTCTAACATTCAAGAATATATATTCATCTCTATTGTGAGATTCGTTTCATATTCCAAATAGGGGAAGAAGCAATGCAAGTATTAGATCATCTAGGAAATGGGAAAAGCAAATTTATTTGGAAGATTCTAAAGGTTTCCAAATCAAATATGGAAAAAGATTTGATGCCAAAGAGCCAAAGATTAGGATCCTCTTCTTACAGGTGTATTTCATTATTTTCATGTTCTATTATGTTAGGTACTTTTCTTACCTCTTAGTTTCTTTGAAATTTATTTTCTTGAGGAACCTAAGAGGTAAGAAAAGTACCTAACATGATGGAACACGAAAAAATTAAAAGGAACTTGTAAGAAGAGAATCTTCTTTGGGTCTTTGGCATGGAATCTTTTTCCATCTTTGATTTCTAAGCCTTTAGAATCTTCTATATAAATTTGCTTCTCCCATTCTCCAGATGACCTAATACCTGGCTTACTAACTGAGACTTACACATTTGTGTGAAAAGTTCACAAAGCAACTAGCAATGCACGTATTATGTGATCTGGAAAATGGGAGAAGCAAATTTATTTGGAAGATTCTACAGGTTTCCAAATCAAAGATGGAAAAAGATTCGATGCCAAAGAGGTAAAGAGGATTCTATTCTGACAAGTGCCTTTCATTTTTTTCACGTGTTGATGTTTTTGTTTTGGACAATGTAAAATTGTGTTCGTTTTCCCTGTATTTTCATCTATAGGATGGGCAGATAGAAAGTGTTCATTCAATGCAGGTACTTGTTCTCACCTTAGCTTTAATCAATTTGGCCTTACTTTCATTGCATGTGTATGTATGTATATGTATGTGCATGCATGTGTATGTGTGTGTGTGCATGTATGCATGCATGTATATGCATATGTATATGTGTGTATGTATGTATGTGTGTATGTGTGTATGTGTGTATGTGTGTATGTGTGTGTACATATCTATTTATATGTGTATCTGTATGTCTGTATATATATAAATATAGAGAAAAATAAAGCATATGTTACTCCATCCAAAATGATTTTGAAAATTGATAATAAGCAAGCTTACACTTAGTTGTGTCAAGTGACTTCCTTCATATAGGCTTTAGACATTCTTCTCAAAGATATTTCTCATTTTTAGAAATATCAATGCTTTAAATGTCATTTTGATACCAATCCTTAGCAAAATCTACCATGCCATCATTATCATGACCATCTGCAAAATCCTCTACTTTATCTTCTTTTGAAGCATAATCCATAAGTACTCATACTTTGAACGTAACTTGTAAGTCAATGCCAATCTCCCCATCTATATATTGGACCACAAAATGACATAAGAGTGACTTCAAAGTTCAGAGGCACATATAAATCCTCTACAATAAAGAGACCATGACCAACAGTGGAGGGAGCACTCATATAGTGATTACCTCTAAAGTTAAGAAGCTCTCTGTCCACAAGAACTGGTCCTGTGTGCCATCCTCTATACCTTCTTATATCATGTGTTTGTACTAGAGGATGATCACAAGTTAGCAATGGATAATCATCTCCAACCATTTTAGTCTGTAAATCAAGAGGTAGAGGACTTCGAGAAACCTCATCTTGTAATTGATAAATGGCATTTCAGTGACATGTACGAGGTATATTGGAATTATGAGTAGGAGAATCATCATCATCTAGCAAATGCTCCTCTATATTAAGTATAATTTTATTTTGTATACGATCTTCAAATAAATAATGAAATTAATTTATAAAATTGATACATATCCAAGCATTATCACATTGAGCAGGTGGTGGTGCATGCTAAAAAATACCATACTCTACCTTATGTTCAATACATTCCAATCGTGGTCATCGATACGTGCCATAGAAAAACTTACACCAACATATAATATGATCTTGATATTAAAAATAATCATAATGCCTATGAGATGACACGTGAAGTCTTTACATGGCTAGAAGGTGGTGGAGTACCCTTTGATTGATCACGACCTGATTATAATATAACAAAAAAACATACATGAGTCATGTATGTATCTATCAAATATTAGAATTAAAAGTTTGATATACTTACTATAAGTGGTCCTTGCACGATTTAGAGATGGATGTGGAGTTCCCTCTAATTTATCAAAATCTAATTGTGTAGTAAAAGATACTAGATATTAATAATCTGACTATTTACAAACATACACATTTACACATACACACATATTCACATATACACAGATACACATTCTTACATATAAATATACATACAAAATCATAAATGTATGATGTGTGTGTGTATGTATGTATGTATATGTGTGTGTATGTGTATGCATTTGTATGTATGTGTGTGTATTGTATGTTTGTGCATGTATTTGTGTGTGTATATATATGTATGTGTATGTGTGTGTGTATGTATGTGTACATGTATGTGTATGTGTAGGTATGTATGTGTAAGTGTATGTATGTATGTGTAAGTCCATGTATGTATGTATGTGTAAGTGTATGTGTCTATATGTATTCCTATATGTGTGTATGCATGTTTATTATACATGTGCATGTATTTATTATGTATGTGTGTATGTGTATGTGTGTGTATGCATCTGTATGTGTATGTGTATGTATGTATGCCTAAGTGTATGTATATGTACAAGTGTATGTATGTGTGTATGCATGTTTATAAATGTGTGTGTATGTTTATGTGTGCCTATGTGTATGTTTGTGTATGTGTTATGTATGTGTGTATATGTATGTGTGTATGCATGTTTATAAATGTGCATGTATTTATTATGTATATGTGTGGTATATGTATGTGTATGTATGTGTACATGTATGTACGTGTGTGTATGTATATGTGTGTGTATGTATATGTTTGTGTATGTCTATGTAAGTGTATGAATGTGTGTATATGTATGTGTATGCATGTTCATAAATGTGCATTTATTTATTATGTATGTGTGTGTACATGTACGTGTATGTGTGTATATGTATGTGTATATGTATGTGTATGTGTATGTGTATGCGTATGTATGTGTATGTCTATGTGTATGTATGTATGTGAAAGTGTATGATGTATGTGTAAGTGTATGTGTGTATGCATGTTTATAAATGTCTATGTCTTTATTATGTATGTGTGTGTATGTATATGTGCAAGTATGTGTATGCATGTGTATGTGTATGTATGTGTGTATGCATATTTATAAATGTGCATGTATTTATTATGTATGTACATGTCTATGTATGTGTATGTGTGTGTGTGTACCTAAGTCAGGAAGACTTAAGGACTTGTGCCAAAGAGACTAAACCTCATTTGCCACACAAGTGCGTATAATGGGAAATTGACACATGCTTACTTGTCAATCCGATCAAATGACTTAACCAAGTGTATGCGGACATGTGCTCACGTGATGGGAAATGAAGTGGTTCAGCTTATATGCATGAGAAAAGACTAATCCACCTCTCAAACTCACTGAAATACTGAAAGTGTCTGCCGCGATACCACTTGCAGCAGTTTTCAGTAAATCGAGGATTTCTCCCAGCTGCGAACTTTGAATATAGTTAATAGCAGACTTGTTTTGAAGCTCTCGACGAGATGCATCTATTGGAATTGGTTTGACAATTGTGCTTCAAGTTATGACCAAAATAGTCAATGGCGAGAAACACCCACACTCACTCCACAACTTCTACAAGCTCACACACACACTACAGTAGCTCAAAAACAGTGGGGAGGGGTAGACAACAGTCCTACACACACATTCCAAGCATTACACACACATAGAAGATCAAAGAGAAGATGGAAATCTGTAAGAAAGAAGTAATTTTGAAAATCAGGAGCTCTCCTTCTTCACAATGGCAAAAAGTCTCTACAAATAGTCACAAAGTGACTTATATACATGTGCCCTAAATTTGGTCCTTTCACACAAGAGACTGGCACTTTATTCCTAAAAAGTGAATTTCCTACTAATTTACAAGGAATATTTTACAACAAGTTGGGATTATGCAACTAGAGGACTCCTCTAGTGCATTTATATGGCTTGAGGGAATTTCCTAAGACTTTGAAGAAGAAAAATGTGCCCATTAATTTGAAAATTTTGGGGCTCCTCTTTTGTGCTTCTTTGCTCTGCAACACTCTCCCCCTCTTTGTCTTTGTCGTCCCTTGACAGGCTTTTGCTTCTTGTTTGCTGTTTGTCTAGCCTTTCTGAATACACACACCCGGTGGTCGAAGAAGCGGTAAGGACTGTCAGAGAATTTGTTATTTTGTTCGAAGTATGTCCTTTGCTTCTGTTTGCCCCTTGATATTCCTTATATCACATATCTGGGTTGCTGTATTCAATAGAGCTAACACGCACGCCATCAGTGACTAAGAATATGCTGTTCTTAGTCACCCTCTTCAACTTTTCAGCCTTTGCCTCTTTGTAGCTTTTGGTCTTCTGATCTGTCTTCGTCTTCACACATCTAACCCTGTTGCATTGCTTTAAGCCTACTCATTTTGTTGCCAATGCACGCTATCAGCGGAAGGATTATTACCTGCCAAATATTGTCTTGCACTTCTTCATGTATAGTTCTTGGCCCTGGTCCATCCTTCCCATGAAATGTCCTGGTTCTGATTGTTCTTTAATTCCATTCCTCAGGACCTGGCTATTTCACGTTGTTGCCTGATGCGTGCCCCTGCGGGGCTTTGGGCGGAGGTTGTTTCTTTTGCTTTATGATCTTCATTCTTTATTGAGCAGTTTTTGACTTTGATCTTCTTCTTCTTCTCTTCTTGCTTGATTCCCCTTCCACACGTCCCTCCTCCTGAACTCTATCGTCCCCGAAAGGCTTTTTGTGGCGACGTGAGTACGTTTGTATGGCTGCTTGCTCTCTTTGATTCAGCAAATTGGCATGACATACCATAAATTCCTTCCATTGGCTGGACTTCACTCCATCCTCTGGTGCTTGTCGGTGATCCGAAAAAAAGCTGGTTTCATAAGCCACCAAACGTGCATTAAGGTTCGAAGTCATCTTGAGAAAAATTTCTGAATCGATTTCGAAGAAGCCGGTGAAAAATGCTTCTTCAAACGTCTGCATGTATGTTGACGGCAAAAACATAAGTCGTGAATAATAGGCCATAAGTGTTAAGCGGCTCAGAATGGTAGAAAGATAAAAAACAAGCGCTTCAGATCCATGTGTAATGCCGATCAAGTTCAAAAAGGTATATTTTGCATGCTGGAAGACTTTTATTACTATTAGAAGCATGCTGAGAATCTTATTCATCATCTTTACTGCTAAATCAGGTATCGTAGCATATTTGGCAATCCAAAATTCCATTGTTTTTACCATGTACTCTTCCGTCGGTAGGTAGTTATGTGGTGGACTTGGTAATAATGGATAATTCAGCCATTGATTATTAATGCTTCCCTGGCGCTGTCCTTCCCAAAATTGCGACCAAGATCGTCTGCGGGGTACTGGGCAAAATGATGGGTTTATCTGAAGTACATAGGGTGATGCTTCCCATTGTACCCGTAGTGTAGGATTCTTTTCCAAAACTTTGCGCCTCCATATGGGATCAGCCTTCATGAACTCCTCTTGAGTATAATTGAAAGTATTCTTGTCAAATTGGAGGTTGTTGTGAGGCTCTTTATTTGTCATTGTCCTTATATATTGTTGCGTTTGTTCTTTTAGGAGACCATATGGTACATTGAAAGGCTTCAAAATTTGAACCAAGTTTTTGCTTTCAATTTGTGCTTCCTTCATGACCTGTATTATCTGATCTTCGAATTTAGCAGTCAGCTCGAACACCAGTAGTGCCCTTTCCGGTCGGCTCAGTTCTGCAATGTCTCGATTATTATGTTCAATTCGGATCGCCTGTTCCTCCCTTATTGGCGAATGATATAAGGGGGGAGAGAGAGGATGTACCTTAGTCTCCTCAATACCCTCTGCGGATTTTGGAACTACTGGTGTCCCCTCAATCGCCTTTTGCTCTAGCTGCTTTTGTAGTTGCTGAATCATCTCATCTTTTTGCTTGATTTCCTCATTAGCTTTAGCAATAGTGTCCTTGTGTTTGAGAAGTTCTTGAGCAACAATATCAAGATGATCAGTGTCCTCTTTACATTGCATTAAATATCGATTCTCTGCTTTTTTCCATTTTGCTCTAAGAGCCGCGGTATCATCCATGTACCTCTTTTCCCATTCGGCAATGGTTGCCTGCTCCTGCATAAGCTGATCTTCATACTTAACCATCTTTTCCTCAAGTTCCTTGATGTCTTGTTCTGGCTTTTCCTGAACATCTATGGGCTGATCGCTTAGAAGAGCTGTCATTAGTTCTTTATTCCTGCTCCTTAGGTCTTCTGCTTCTTCCATACATACCTTTATTTGAGATTCTAAGACTTTGCTTCTTGCATTCATGCGTGTCTTTTCAACCTTGCTAGCTTCATATTTCTTCTTTAATCCTTGGAGTTGTTCTTTCAATTTTGCATTTTCTATCGCTAAAGTTTTGTACTGATTTTTGACCTCTTGAACTTCATTTTCTTTCTGTAATATCTGCTCCTTTGCTATCTTTAACTCAACAGAAAGATTCTTCCCGATTTCTTGAAGTTCATGCTTGTCCTGCATCGCTTGATCGTAGTCTTCATCGGCCTCAAGCATTATTTGTTGTGTATCCATTGTGGTTCTGATCATGTCTTGCACTACGGGTTTGAGCTCAGCGATGTCAACATTCAACCAAGTTCTCGGTATGCTAGGAACTTCTCCGGTTTGTACATCTTTTCCTTGCTCCACATGGATAGTTTCATTGTGGGGTTGTCTGATTTGTAGTTGTATTTTGGGTTCTTTTCTTTCTTCATCTAAATCAATAACTTCTGTGGCGCTCCCTTGAAAAGTGACATCCATGGGGGAGGGTTTTGCCACAACTCTTATCGGAGTAAAGGGTTCTGATTCTTCGACTGTAGCTTCTTTAGTCTCTTTCTTTGGTATCTTGATTGACACTTGTTGTCTCCTTGATTTGAATGGTGGAAGTCTCATTGATTTTGATGACATGTGTTCCTTCCTTGTTTGCTTCCTTGCCTGCGGTGTACTGATCTAGTTGGACAGTGGTGTCCTCCACCTTCATGCCTTCTTCTTCTTCATTGTAGTTGACTGCATTCAATTCCTCCCATTGTCCATCATCTTTTGATTCACTTTGAATATCCACATTCAATAAGGATGTGTCGGGTTCTTCTCGTGCATCCGAAGATGAGCTTGAATTATCTAACCCTAATTCTCTATAGCGGTGGACTTTGGTGAGCTTCTTTTTAGCTTCTCTCTCTTCTTGGGTCTGGTGGTAATGATGCCCTTGCACAGGTAGATTAATTTGACCTTCTGTATATCTATGTGTATCTTCTAGGGCTTTAGTTAAATCTTCCTCAGTAATAGGCCTTTGCTCTGTAATATTTGTCTTTGGAAGTACGTGTGCCCTTTTCATGGCGGGAACTTCCTCTTCGACTTGCTTTACCTCTCTTAATCTCTTTGTGCCTCTCATTCTTGGTTGAGAGCTAGTTTCTGCCTCTTCCACAATCTTGACTCCTATTTTCTTTTTAGGAACTGTGGCGACTTTGGCATACTTAGCGATGGCAGTCGATGATGGCATTTCTTGCAAATGCTCTCTAATGCCTAAAGCATGGTAAATCAATATTGTCAGAGCTACACTGCCATTGAGGAACTTCTTGCTGTTCCATTGCTTCTTTGCCTCGAATAGTCTTTCCTGTATGTAAGGAGTCAGATTAATTTGATTGCCAATCTGTTTGATAGCATGTGAGAGTAACTGGACAATAATCTTCTGCGGAGCTGTGTATCGATGCATATTTGGGGAGCAGAAGTGCTGGTGGATGAGTCTGACTTCTTCTTCAATATCCACTCAATTGATGTCAGTGAATGTCCTTGTCTTTGCTCCATGGCTTTCTTCTTTCACTATCGTGGTGCCATCCTTTTCCCATCCAAAAGCTTCCTTAATCAAGTCATGTGTGAATTGAATGAACTACCCATTCACCTATTTTATCCATAACTCTAGCCTCGGGCACCAATGGATCATGTAGTGCTGGCTGTAATGTGTTCATGACTTGTGTGCACCTTGAAAGTCGGGCTTATAGATGGGCAGTTCAAAATATTTGTGTATGCCCGCTTTCTTCATGATGTCTATTGTAGACGGGAGTTCATGCACTACTCTGAAATCTTGGGGCATGATCGGAAATTGATGATTTGTATCCACGATTTTGATAGTCGCCAGGAAGAGATACTCGCTAGCCAGTTGATCTTCTCTAAACCAATGTCTCTTTGCTTTGGTGATACTCTAGAGAGGAAATTCCAATACTTCCTCTTGAATTGTTGCTTCAGAATCTTCAGAAGCCATCTGCACTTGTAAGGAAAAGTGCATTAGCTTTAATAGAAAGCATAACAACTGTGTAGTGCATTGCAGTGATATGTTGTCGTTTCGTCACTCCGTTTCCCTTGGTTCTATAAGTGAGATCTCTTACCACATCTTTTCATTTCTTTTTCCTGAAAGAAAACAAGTATTAGGATAGCCGAAGCATTTATTTATTTACATAGTATGTCCATTCCTAAGGAAGTTCAAGCTATGACCTAATCCCCATTGGAGAATGTGCACCACTAACTTTTTTATGCACATCAAGTGCCGAATGCTTAGCCATGTAATGTGGCCCTACTATGCATACTTTAAGTGCATTTGATACTTCATGAGTGCAATTTGAATCCTTGTTGTGGTGGTGGTCCATTCCTTGTGATTGCTTTGGCTTCCAAATCCACTTCGTGGTTATGTTGATAGCCCATGTCTTGTCTCTGGTCCTTCGAACTTCATGTATTTCTTCTGATGTCCTAGTAATTGAGTTTGTTCTCTTCATGTTTTTATCATGAACCTGTCTTGGCTGCCTTGTTTGAATGTCTCAATGTAATGCATCCGTCTGTTTGTTTACCTCTTGCTTGGCTGTTTGTCTGACCTTTTTTGGAATCCATATCTGTTGTCGTGCCTTCTTAGCTTCAATCAAAGGCTTCGGGAGCCATATTTGCAAGAGTCGTTTTGTTTCAGATTTCGGTGATCCTGACTTCTTGTTCTCCTTTTCTCCTCATGAGTTAGTGTTGACGTCTCTACTTTCGGCACTTGATGCTTGCGTACCCATTTGAATTTGACCGTTCCTTGATGCGAGTATCTCAGTGTTGTTTTCCACATTGGTGATCCTTCCGTCGTGTGATAAACCCCATGAGAGTTGGTCCCCTCATTGTCTGGCCGTTCACCAATGGAATAGGATGATTTCACCTCTTCCTCGAGCACATTAGGGTTTGAGCTTTCTACTTCTTCTAGATTGGTTTCTAAGGTATTGGGGCTGGAATCATGTTCCACTAGCTCTTCTTTGCATTCTTCTATACTCTCGATGACTTTTGATTGTTGTGAAGGCTTCTCCCCTAATAGACTAAAAATTTCCTTGTGCCCTATCTTGGCTGAAATATAGCCTTGAGCTAGGTTGATGCTTACTTCATTCTCAATGATCCAATCATGTCCTAGGATCAAATCTTCTATTAAATCTTCATCTCTGCACACTAAGACTCGTTGTTCCATGGAAGAATTTCCTAGGTGGAGGGATATTATCGTTGTTCCAATGCATTGTATGATTTGACCTCCAATTCCTATCATATGAGCTTTTGTGGGAGTCATAATCATTTGAAGATCTTTTATGACCATATTACGTATGCAACTAAGTCCTGCTCCTAAGTCTATCAATGCATCTATCAGTTTGTACTCTGTCTTGCCAATCCCTAGGTTTAGGTAAGGTTGTGACCTGTAAGCACTAGTCGTGTCAGGCGTATGGACTTGGTAATTAGCCATAGCGATAGGCTCTTCTCCTTGGAGATACAGTTCGTCTCTTTTCCTAATCCATTTTTTTCGTTTCTTGATGCGTTCTAGGGCTTCTTGAAGTGCCTCCTCTCTAATTTGTTCTTCCTCTTTCTTCCTATTTTGTGCACCTACAAGACGTGCTAACATTTGATCCGTCAATGTCTCCATCTAAAGTGGCTAGATTAACTGCTCCACTAGTAGATATCATATTTATGATTAGAGGTCCATATCCACGTTTTTGTAACGTCTTGGCATGTTGCTTTAAGGTGTAGACCAGGACTAGGTCTCCTTCTTTGAGTCCTTTGTCTTTTATATGTGCATCATAATATGCCTTTTGTCTTCTCTTGGCTGCATATATTCCTGCTACCGCTTGTAACCTAGTTTCATGCAGGTTCTCTATTTGGTCTAGTTGTTGGGACAATTCATGTCCGGTCCATTTATATTGTTATGCTACTCTCAAAGTGGGGATTAAAAAACCAATTGGCAAAATTGCATTCTGACCGTACACTAAATTGAATGGGGTAGTTCCAATGGCAGTCTTGTACGCAACTCGGAAGGCCCAAATTGCATGATGCAATTGTTTGTCCCAGTCAGACCTCCCATTATTGACAATCTTTGTCAATACTGTACATAATACCTTATTGGAACTTTCCGCTTGACCATTGGCTTGGGGATGGTATGGGGCTGATTTTTTGTGGATCACTAAAAACTCATTCATTAGAGACTCTATCACCTCATTGATGAAGTGCGTTCCTCGGTCACTCACAATCTCAATTGGTAATTTGAAACAAGTGAATATATGCTCAAAAAGAAACTTAGCCGTGGTTTGAGCATCATTCTTTCTAGTAGCCTTTGCCTCTACCCATTTTGTCAAGTAATCTGTGGCTACTATGATGTATTCGGCATGTGATCCTTTGGCCGGTGGGTTAATGGGTCCTATGAAGTCAATACCCCATTTAGAGAATGCTCTCGCACAGACCATGGGTCTCAAAGGCATGTCATCTCTCCGAATCGGGTATTTAGCCCTTTGGCATGTCTCGCAGCTTCGTACATATGTTTTAGCATCCATATGTAAAGTTGGCCACCACAATCCCGCGAAGAGGATCATTTTTACGGTTCTCTCGACTGAAAAATGACCTCCTGCCGCACCTGCGTGTGCCATCTCTAATATGGGTAAATGCTCTCCTTCATGCACACATAGCCGTAATTGGTTGTCTTTTCCTCTTCTAAACAATTGTCTTCCCATAAGTACATAATCCTTGCTCATTTCTTCTAGGGATCGTTTTCTTGCCAAGCTAACTCCTTCCTTGTGTTCTCTTGTCTTCAGGAAATTTACTAGTATCTTGCTCCAATTGGGTGCTATCGTTGAGAAGGGTATGGATGTATGATCCTCGGGGATGGTCTCCTGGCATTCTGCACAGTTACTTACGTAGTCATGGACATCTTCAGGCATGTCTGGCCAGTATACTCCTAATTGCTTTAATTCCCTAATAGTCCCATGAGTTCCCTTGTGTGTCCTCCATTTGTTCACATGTGCTTGTTCAATCAGTTTCAATTGTTCATCCTCCTCAACACATCTCAGCAATATGCCATTGGGTTCCTTATAGTACACACTTCCTGCAATAATGTGCAAATTCCTTGATTGGAGAATTTCCTTTTTGCTCTCCTTATTGATTGAGTGTTGTGGGCCATGAGTAAGTATAGGAATTAGTTTTTCTGCCCACTTTGGACAAACTTCCAGATTAAACAAATAAGTGTCTGGCAGATCATGGGGTACTCCACTTGGTGGTTCTCCATGTGTTAACCTAGAAAGGTGATCTGCTCTTACATGGGTATTTACTTTTTCGCTATCACTTCAAAGTTGAATTCCATCAATAGTAGAAACCATCTTACCAATCTTCCCGTGTTACAAGGCTTACTGACTAGGTACAATAACGCCTGATGGTCTATGAAGAACTTGAATTTATTGGCTAAGAGATAGTGTCTAAATTTCTTCACTGCATAGACCATTCCCAATCCTTCTCGTTCGGTAGTGGTATAATTTCTCTCCGCTTGATTCAGCTGTCTACTCGCATAGGCAATTGGGTGATCTAGCTTTCCTTCATCCGCTGGTTGGGCTAAGATACATCCTATTGCGTAATTAGAAGTGTCTACATGGATGTGAAAAGGCTTGTTCCAATTCCACGTTTTCAGAATTGGGGCTGTGCTCAGCCTCTTCTTTAACTCATTGAATGCCTTCTCACATTCCTCTGTCCAAGTGAATTGAGTTAAGAGTCCATACAGGGGTTTGGCAATTATGGCATACATGTGTGTTGCTCTAGCACAATGGTGAGAACCACGTTAAGAAGCTCCACCTCC
Source organism: Ceratopteris richardii (assembly GCA_020310875.1). Taxonomy (NCBI): domain Eukaryota; kingdom Viridiplantae; phylum Streptophyta; class Polypodiopsida; order Polypodiales; family Pteridaceae; genus Ceratopteris; species Ceratopteris richardii. The sequence goes on from CM035411.1 coordinate 65,771,715, forward strand.
TTAATGTCAATCCGCGGAAGAGATAGGAGTGATATGAAGATCGTGAATGTGAGATGAAATGAGAGTGAAGGTGAGAAGCATAGAAATGCACACACACATACACACACACTACGAAGAGACAAGCAAGACACAATGGAAGGTGAGAAATTAGCTCTATTACCCAAGAACACTCTTACAAGCTCAAAATAGCTCTAAGCTCCCACTAGCTAACCTCAAAAATGAGCTCTCTAGCTCTTTTTATAGTTTCTAGACTAGTTTTGACCGGTTTCACATCTAGTGACCGGCATAGTTAAAAAATAGGTCCTAGATGCTATTTGGAAGGGTAAACGGTATCTAAAAATAACGAAAATTGGTACGCGCATTCTACCTAAGCTCCTCAAGCTCGAGGACTCCTCGGCTTGCACAAAATGGATCTATGGATTACAAAATGGGGTTTTCTATGTTACATATGTTACAATTAGTGATAAAAATCACTGTTGAATGTTTTGAGAAGTGATAAAAAACAAATTTGTTTGAGAAATTGATCCGACTGGCTCCCTGCTCCGTCGTTACATGCTTCCGTGGCGTCTGTGCCTCTGGCTGCTTCCAACACCCCCCTCCCTCTCGCTTCTGTCGTCCTCGACAGAACCTTGTTGTGCGGTCTGTCGGATGTAGTTTTGTAGGAGGTCGTGAGCAAGGGTGTGCTCAGATACTCGAATGCCTCGGGCTAGGTCTGCCTCGAGCTTCTCCCAATTAAGTGGTTGTGGTTCATCTGATGGTGGGAGTCTGTAATGCGTGGAATACACCAACTGTTCACAGGCAAATAATTGCAATAAGTGGGTCGGCCTGCTGATGAACACTTCAGAGTGGTATTCCCAGAAACCGGTGGTGAACATTTCTTCGAATGTTTGCTTGTAGCACGCCGGTAAGTACTTGACCCTACAATGCCACGCATAACACACCCGGAGCGATGGCGTCGTACTCATGTCATATGCGAGATCCAAGTTGCCATGCTCAAAGCCCGGGGTATTAACATGTGGTGCTTTGACTCGCCGGAAGACTTTAAATATCATTTGCATCATGTCAAATATCTTGACAGTCATATGCGCTGCTATATCATCCATATATCTCAAGCGAGGGAGCCAGTGACGAATCGTTGCCATCATGTAGCCGATTGTCGGTGGTCCTGTAGGTGGCCTGAAATATGGGTAGTTCAGCCAGTCTTGGCAGTGCTTATTGTTTTGTACTTTGATAGCGAAGGCAGTCCAGGAGCGGCGACGTGGCACGGGTCCCCAACATGGGTTGTATTTTAAATGTAAAGGTGCCTTAACCCATGTGCTCATCATTTCAGGGTACTCCTGTAAAAGACGTGTACGCCAATCTGGTTGATAAATAGTGCCTTGTTGCGCATCCAGTGGCAAGTCTTCAGGCTCGAATTGAGTTGCATGTGATGGTTTCTTGCCAGTTCGCTTCTCTATGGCCAGCTGGTATTCGGCCATTAGCATGAAGTAAGGTTTGTATTGAAGCTCATGCCCGGATATGTACCTGTGTGGGGCCAATTGAGCAAAGTAGGGAGATTGCAAAATTCTCTCTTCGATCATGGCCATAGCATGTAGCTGGGCCTCGACTCTAGCTGGGTGCGTTGTTCCAATTTCCTCAATAGTCTTCATCCACGCGGGGGTCGGAAGTTCATACGTCATCTGGCCTTCAGCCGTGACACGTCCGCCTGGGATGGGTTGTGGCTCGTACGCTTCTTCAAATGTTTCCTCCACCGGGATGGTGACAGTTTCTTCTTCAGCTGGTAGCTGAGGTGGGGAATCTGGCCTTGGTGGCGCTTCATATACTGCAATCCTTGATTCAAGGGTCGATACCTGGGCCCGTAATGAGTTGAGTTCCTCGAGGAGGTCAGGAGAGGGGTCCACAGGTTCTGGTAATTCTGCTGCTACTTGTACTTGTGTTGCCTGTTCTCTGAGATGTAGTAGCTTGTGATCTTCCTTTAACTTCTAATGCTCTTCGTTCATCCGATCATAGTCCTCGAGCAGTCTAACATGGTCTTCTAGTAACATCTTCATTGCTTCGGATGGGATTGCCTTGAATCTGCTAGGACTTAAGGGTTGTTCTGGATGGTCCAATGCCGCTTCCAAATTCTCTCTATTCTGCTCTTGGAGTCTTTGGTTCTCCTCTTTTGCTGCGGCTAGGTGTCTTCTTAGTAAGCCCATGTTTTGTGTTAGCGTTGCATTACGGACTGTCTGGGCTCTTAATAAGTTATCCAAGTCAGCAGTGGCTTCCTTGGTCTTTTCTTCGCTTTCTAGCTCCAATTTGTGATAAGCCTCGCGTAATTCCTGGTATCGGGTGTTCAGAGAGGCATTCTCAATAGACAATAAATTAAGTTGCGACTGTAAGTCATTGGTAGTCCTCTGCAGCTGCTGGTAATTATCACCAAGAGATGTGAACTCATCTCTTACTTGCGTCATACACATGAACATCTGTCGGAATGCATTATCTACAGTGGGTGATAGTATTAACGGGGTGCTAAATGAAGATGCAGTTGGTGTAGATGCAACGGGAATGGGGAATGGGGATGGGAAGGTGGATGATGTAGTGATTGTTGAAAATTGTGATGTGCCTAAAAATGTTTGTGCCGTGAGTGAAGGTAGTGATGGTGCAGTGGGTGGTGAGATGTCCATGTCGGTGGACATATCTAGTGCGGTGACCGTGAATATGGGTGTGATCGTGGGTGCGCGTGCTGGCGTAAATACGGGATTTACAAATGTTGAGGGGTAATTTACAGGGGGGCTAGCTGGAGCAGCTTGGTGGAAAGGGGAAAGAGGGGTTACAGTGGGTCGGGGCGGTGAGACGGGGGAGAAGGTTAATGGCGGGGGGAATGGGAAAAGGGGTCTTGGAGTTGTGGGGAAAGATGGAAAAGATTGATGAAGAAATGGGTTGGGTAGAAAGGTGGGTGTGGGAAGGGGTAGATTAGGGCTAATGGGCGCGGGAATTGTGGGGTGAGTGGTCGTAAAGATGGTTTCTGCAACACCACCGACGAATGAAGATGTGGGTCTGGGGGAAGGAGGGTGAAGAGGGGAGGCTGGATGGACGGGTGGTGAGAGAGGAGCGGTTGGGGTGGTCGGTACTTCAGTGACTACTGCGGTTTGTACAGCTGTAGCGCGGGATGGGGAATCTACAAAGATGGTTTCTACGGCCAATGAACTTTCGGGGACGAGGTGTGCCTCCCTGGCTTGTTCTGAAGATTGTGCTCCGATTGGTACACGAATGTATTCGCCGGGCTTTGAAAGTAGTCGTACTCTGCGGGGGTCAAACTGTGGTAGTGGCTTTCTTTGCAAGTACCTGAGGGCTTCGTTGGAACCTACTGATTTGACTAATTCTTTGAATCCTTTGATGTATGCATCTTCGAATCCTCCTGTGACAAGTTCTTGTTCTATTATTGTTTGACTCTCTTCCTCTGTCAGTTGTTTGCGTGCCCAAACTTTTTCCATAGTTCTATACAACTTCTTGATAGCTAGAGTGTAAGCTGCTGCCTCGTAAGTTTCGTCTTCATGGGTACTTGTATCGCCATGTGTGTCGGTTTGTTGGCCTTGGCCATCTGTCTGTTCCTGCTCTTGGGATTCATGTGTTCCCTGGCTAGCTTCGTCGTCTCCTTCGTCCTCATCGGTTGCTGTCCTTTTGTCATCAGAGCTGGACACGATCTATCCTTGTGGCTGATCCATGGGTGTAGTAGGGTAGCTAGGCCGTTCAAATTCTTGAGAAAATAAGTGTCCTTCTGAATACTGGAACTGATTGGAGAATGCATCGGGCATCTCAAAATCAAAGGTTTGGTCCAGTGGCTCTGCTTGTCCTGGTTCTAAATGCGGTATTGGAAAAGAGAAAGCTTCCGCATCGATAGTGGTGGGAAGTTCAGCTGCTGTGGTGATAGGTTCTGTGGTTGTGGCTGCTTGGGGTGCGACCGTACTGGTGGTGCCCTCCGTTACCACTGGTCTAGATAACCTGATGCGAATAGGTTGTACTGTGGGAGTGGCTGCTGTTGGTGACTGCTCTGGAGATGGTTGTGGCGAGGGTGATTCTGGGACTTGTAGGCACGGGATAGTACCTCTCATCCGCTTTCCGGCTCTGCCTTTGCTAGACTTTCTAGCCTTCCTAGTGGTCCCTTTGAATGCTTTCAGTTCCTCACTGGTCATGGCATGCTCTATGGGTAAGTCATATGCCAAGCACATATATATGATCCTGGTGAGGGCGCAGCATCCATTGATTACCTTCTTTCGCTCCCATCTATGTTGTGCCAAATAGAGCTGATCAATGATCCAGCTGGCTAGATCAACTGTTTGCGGTCCAGTGCATGCCAAGTATAAACCAAACCAGATTCTTTTGTGGGGCATGGTAAAACGATCCTGAGCTGGGAAAGCAAAGTGCTGCATGCATATCCGTAATGGCTTAGAGAGCTCAGGTGTTATAGCAGAAATATCCTCCCATTTAGTTACGTCACCACGCTTCATCTGCTCTGGGACTAGCCTTTCTTTCTCCGTTGGAGTGTGTGTTCCATGAATCTTGATGGCAGCTCTGATTAAATCCTTCGAAAGATAAAATCTTTTGTAAGGTGGATCATCCACTAAAGAAGGTAAAATAAAGGTTCCTGGGATGTCCTTATTCTCTGAGGCCAGCAAAGTGGTGATTAAGTAATAACACCTATAAAAGTCAGGTTTGGGCAGAGGATCACTGAAATACTCCGTGAAGCCGGCTCTAGCCCAAACATGAGTTAAGTCTTGGGTGTTCTGTAGGCCTTCGAATTCTCTTGAGAAGAATTGATACTTGCCCCATGTGCGGTCATCAAATGTCATATTAGCTTCAAAAATGAAGTCAGCATCAGCTAATGGTCCTGCTAGGCCTTGGAACCAGTGAGAGTTATGGTGTATCTTCTCTGTGTATCCCATAGGTGGGTTATCGATTGGCATGGGTCCCGGAAATCCTTGGAACTCTGGCGGTGGAGCGGTCGGGTGGGATTCTGTGCGTAAAACATTGAGGGGCACCGCAGCCACGCTGGGGCCTGCTTCCGATGGTCCTGCTTCGGTTTGCATGATGACTGATGAGCTAATGGAAAAGATCTGCTACAAAAGATTAACACATTAGTATGGAAATTAATTATGATCCCATTAAGGTGAGACCGCAATCCCTTTCCATAACCGATGTGTAACCCGTGTAGCCAAGTGTCGTGAAGTGATTAATGCAATGATTATTTGCAAAACTAATGCAGGTCTCTAGACACCTACATGGTCAGATTATGCATACATTTATTGATGAGCCATTATTATGCATGATGTGGGGTTTGGGTGTATGAGTTTATACAAGGTTTGGTTGAGGGTGAATTAGTACGAGGGTGGAGTTTAAACGGGGTGGGAAAATTGTTAGATAATGGGTTACAAGAAGACGTCTGGATACGTTTTGGTATCCATTTCCTAAGAGTCTTTGAGTGGGTGGTATGTTTCTGCTGAGGTACAAAAAGTGGTATCGGGTTTGGTGGTATTGAAGGATGAAAAGGTTTCTGAGGGGTATATATTACATGGCTAGAGGGTTGGGCTATAATACATTGTTTGGGTACCCAAATCTGCATGGGTGTGGGTCTATGGATAAGATATTTCTTGGTGATCCAAATCTGTCGAGTACTAGTACGTGTAGAAGAAGATCGAGGGGACTTTGGATGCAAACTCTGCTTCTGTTGCAACTTTATCCTGTTCTCGTCTGCAGTGTTACCAATAGCCTGTGGTTGCTGTCCTTTTGGCACCCATATTTGTTTTGTGCCACTTGTTCTGTGATGTTGATACTGTTGCTTTCTTTGCCTTGTCTGGTGATGTCGTCGGTCTGGGTTCCTCCGTTGTGGTTGGCTCGTTCGTGGTTGGGTTTGAGAGGTCCAATGGACGCTCTGCTTTGGAAAAGAAGGGAGATCCAACACTTGCGTGACCTACCCATTAGGAAGTGATTCGTTCTTTATCTTTAATCTAGGCCAGTCCGCAGCAAGTTTGGAAGGATGAGCACCGCAGGGTGTTGTGCTCATTTGGCCACTGATGCAACCCACCTGACCGCTGATTGTGTCTATCTGTCCTAGCGGTTGGGTAGCTGCCCCTTCTAGTTTGCAGGAAGCCCCAGGGAAGATCTCATGTCGTCCTTCTGATTGACAACTGTCCATAGCCAAGCCCGAGTGGGTTGGTGTAGACGTAACGTGACTGGTCTGTCCCAAGATCTTCCGGTCTTCCGTCGCATGTGTTTCATAGGGTCTAGGGTTACAAACCTCAATCGGAATGCCGTTAGGGAAGTCAAGCGGTATCACTCGCTTCTGTTCTAAGGTTCCAATCTGTAAGGAGCCTTGTCTAAGATTTAGGTCCACTGAGTGATCGTATAGCCAATCTTGGCCAAGGATTAGGGGTTCTATCAGGTCGTCATCATGGCACACTAGTAGCTTTGCTGTCATGGTCACATCCTTAATGAGGATAGGAAGGTCCACCTCACCCATGCAAGGGGTTTCCATGCCTCCTAGGCCTATGAGGTATGCCTCAATTGGCCGCATTTCTATTCCTGAATCCTTATAGTGGGACCATCTAATAGCACTAGTGGTAGCACCTGAGTCAATTAGAGCCCTGAGCTCTTGGCAAGGGTTGCCGTGCTCTAGCCTAACTGTAATCAATGGTCTCCTGTCCACTATACTAGGATGAGTGGTTGACTTTACTTGACACATGGCCATGGGATATCTGGGTGTAGATTCCAGATGGTTATAATGTTCTCTCCCTAGTCCTTGTCTTCTTAACTTCATGCGTTTAATACGTTCTATTGCTTCTGCCTGAGCTTCCGCTCGTATTCTATTTTCTTCCTCCTTACGCTTCTTTGCCAACGTGAGTCGTCTAAGCATATCCTCAGTAAGAGGTTCCTGATATAGCTTGACTCTACAACCACTAATATAATTAGGCATTATATCTCCTTCTAGCGTGGCTAATTGTACTGCTCCACTTGTTGAGAGTCTGTTAATGATCATAGGTCCATAACCTCGCTTTTCTAACTTACGTGCGTGTTGCTTTAGCATATATACTAGAACTAAATCTCCTTCTTTTAGGCCTTTATCTTTCACATGTGCATCAAAATATGCTTTCTGTCGCTTCTTCGCTGCATATATTCCTGCTGCTGCCTTTAACCTGGTTTCACCTAATCGTTCCAAGTCCATTATTCTCGCTGATAATTCATGGCCGGTCCACTGATGTTCTTGTGCAACCTTAAGGGTCGGTATCAAGAAGTCCAAAGGGAGCACAACATTCTGACCAAAAACCATCTGAAAGGGAGTTGCATTGAGTACGGTCTTGTAGGCCACTCGATATGCCCAAACAGCGTGGTGTAACTGTTTGTCCCAATCTGAACATTTGTTGTTCACGAGTTTCGTCAGCACGTTACAAAGGAGCTTATTAGTGCTTTCAGCCTGACCATTGGCCTGAGGATGATATGGTGCGGATTTCTTGTGAATCACCATAAAATCCTGTAACAAATATTCAATGACTTGGTTTAGAAAGTGAGTTCCGCGATCGCTCACTAACTCTATAGGCAATCCATATCTTGTAAAGACATTTTCAAATAAGAATTTTGCAGTTGTGTGTGCATCATTCTTTTTCGTGGCTTGTGCCTCTACCCATTTCGTCAGATAATCTATGGCAACAATAATGTATTCCGCATGTGTACCTTTTGCAGGGGGGTTAATGGGTCCTACAAAGTCTATACCCCATTTAGAAAATGCACGTCCGCCCATCATGGGTTTCAATGGCATTTCATCTCTGCGAGTAGGAAACTGAGTTCATTGGCACACATCACATCTCTTTACATAGGTATGAGCATCCATGTGAAGAGTGGGCCACCATAATCCTGCAAAGAGGATGGCTTTGATTATCCTATCGGGTCCAAAATGACCTCCTGCAACACCTTGGTGTGCAGTCTCTAGTATGCTCAGATAATCGCTCTCATGAACACATTGTCTTAGATATCCATCTTGTCCTCTTTTGTATAGGTTATCGCCAATAAGTGAATAGTCGTGAGCTTCCTGCTCTAGACTACGTTGTCTAGCTAAGGTCATTCCTTGAGGGAATGTGTTCGTCCTCAAGTATGTCACTAACTGTTCACTCCAGTCTGGTGTGAGAGACACGTGATATAATGTAGCATGCTCTACTGGTGGTCTTTCACAACAAACATTGCATTCCTTACACAACCTGTAGACATCTGCTTCCATCGTAGGCCAATATACTCCTAATCTATGCAGAGTCTGTAATGTTCGATGTTTTGAATGATGTTGCTTTAATGCACCTATGTGTGCTAATTGCAACCAATTTGCATGTTCTGATTCATCTACACAACAAGCAAGAATCTTTTGATTATCCTGTTTATATATGCTTCATGCCATTATTTGATATCTCTGAGATTTGGTAATCTCTTCTTCTTTGATCTTTATCCTAGGATTCTTGGGTCCGTACGTGAGAATAGGGACTATAGGTTTAGCCCATTCTGGTGCTATCTCAAGATTAAACAAGTATGCATCTGGTAGATCATCCGCTACTCCTTGAGGAGCTTCTCCTGAGGTTAATCTCGAAAGGTGGTCAGCTCTAAGATGTGTCTTCCCTTTCCTGACTACGACTTCAAAATCATACTCCATGAGTAATAGAAACCAACGTATCAATCGTCCTGTGTTACATGGTTTGTTGACTAAGTACAATAGGGCTTGATGATCTGTAAAGAACTTGAACTTATTGGCCAACAAGTAGTGTCTAAACTTCTTTACTGCGTAGATCATCCCTAATCCTTCTCGTTCCGTCGTGGTGTAATTTCTTTCTGCTGCGTTCAATTGTCTGCTCGCGTAAGCTATGGGGAGATCTATGTTACCTTCATTCGTGGGTTGTGCTAACACACATCCTATGGCGTAATTGGATGCATCCACATGTACATGGAATGGCTTACTCCAATCTGGGGTTGTCAATATAGGTGCTGAGCACAAACGTCGTTTGAGTTCATTGAATGAATTTTCACATTCATCTGTCCATTCAAAATTGGTTAAAAGAGAGTACAAAGGCTTGGCTATGATTGCATACATGTGTATGAATCTCCTATAATAACCGCAATGGCCCATAAATGCCTGTACCTCTTTCACATTAGTTGTTCTAGGTAAATCTGCAATTACCTTCACCTTTTCTTCATCCGTAGAGATTCCATTTTTTGACACAATGTGTCCTAGAATTTTGCCTTGTTTGACCATGAAAACGCACTTTTCTGGGTTCAAATAAACCTGATATTCTCGACATTTGTCAAATATTTGTCTTAACTCTGGGATATGCGTCTGTCTTACATTTGAATGTGCACATAAGTCATCGACATAAACTTCCAAGCTCTTACGTAAGAATTCCTTAAAAACATGACACATGAGTCGCTGGAAAGTGGCGGGTGCATTTGTTAAGCCAAAAGGCATCACACGAAATGCAAATATGCCCCATTCAGTGGCAAATGCCGTCTTATGTTGGTCCTCTGGAGCATGGCTACTTGATTATAGCCTGAAAATCCATCAAGAAAGCTGTAAACTTCCTTGCCCGCAACTCTTTCCAATAGATGTTCCGTGATAGGAAGAGGATAACTATCCCGAATCGTTGCGGCATTAACTTTTTTAAGGTTAATACACACACGCAATTTTCCATTCTTCTTGGGCACAACCACAATGGGGGATACCCATTCGGTATGCTCAATTTCGTAAATGAATCCTGCTTCTATCAAGCGATCTATCTCCTCTTTAATCTTCGCAGCGTAGTTATCATTATACGTGTATGGTTTCTGTTTTGTCGGTTTTGCCTCTGGAGTCATAGGGATTCTATGAGAACATATATCTGGATCTACTCCTTTCAAATCTTTATAACTCCACGCAAAAACATCTCTATATTCGCGCAATAGGGCAACTAGCTCTTCTTCTTCTTCAGTTGTCAAATCATGCCCTATGTATGTACATTTTTCTTCTTCTCCTTCTATGGCTACTATTATTTTCTTGGTTTTCTCTCGGTTATCATATACTTGTCCGTCATTCGCCTTTCTATTAGGCATTCGTACCATGATTCTTCTATCTTCGATTTCATATTTCTTGAAGTTCTCGGGTACTTCAAACAAAGATTCTTCTTTTTCTGACATGGTTTCTTTCTTCTTTCTTTTCTTGCCTTCACTCTTAGTAGTCACTTGAGTGGCTAACCTCACCTCATTCGTAATTTCCTCGTGTCTCTGAGTGTGAGTCTCTACCTCGAAAAAATATTCTTCCTCTGATGCAAAGGGTGGGTCCATGATAATTGATTCTAAATCAAAATCGCTTGCATCCTCAAATGCATCAGTGTTAGGTTCACATTCTTCTAAAATTGCATCGCACATGATTGGCTCTATCGTGAAAACTGAGATATCATAGCCATCCTCGTCACAGTGGGGTGTCCATTGTTCTTCATTGATGGCTACATCCATGGTTGCTAGGATTTCTGCCCAACCATGGGGTTCAAACTCTTCGTCTGGGAATACTACAGGTGCATAAGCTGGATCTTGAAGTGTTCGTGGATGTTGTTCTGCACCTAAGGTCCTGGCTTCTAACCTTTCTTCCTCTTGTTTGGCTACTTTACACATCCATAAATGAGTATCCTCATGCAACCAAGAAGGATCTGATTCTAATGAGTGCACAGATTCCGTCTCTACTGGTGTCTTATGGATGGTATTCCATTGTATTGGGGGTACATCTCTATGTGAATAGTCTTTAAGATTGACTTTGGTAGTCACTCCTAAATGTTGCAAGTACAAAGAATTAGTTCCCCAATCTTGTACAATTTGCAACTGACGCATGAATGGTCGTCCCAATATCATCTCATAAGCATGGTTTTTTGCAAAGTCACAAATGGCAAAGGTATGCTCAAATTCTACACCACAAGTGGTGAGTGATATGCCTTCTAGTAAGCCTAATGGTTTTTCTATGTGTCCATCAGCCATTTGTAGCTTCATCCTGGTGGGTCTCAATGCTGGTTTACCCCAACGTTTCCATAAGGCGGTGGTAGCTATGGCTACTCCGGCTCCTGAATCTAAGATGGCTTTCGTGGTGTAGCCCTGATGGGTTATCGGAAGATAAGTGTTACCTTCCTCTCCTTCGCTTACATCTCCGATCTTTTCTACGGGTATCTCTGGTACCTTCTTTTGTGATCCTATTTGTGAGGGAGTTGTAGCAAGCTCGGGAACTTGATTTGCTACATGTTTCCACAATTCTGGTTTTATCTTCAGCAACTCCTCCAGAGTAAGGTTACATTGTACTTTAGTATTCTTGATCACTTCCGTGTTTCTAGGGATTACTGATTCTTCATTCCTCACTATTATCGTGGGTGCTCTCATACTAATAGACTTTGCTTCCCAAGGTCCTGTGAACTGAGGTAATTCTTGCAAAGAATTGGATTCAAAAGCTGTGTGTTCACTCAGTTGTTCGTCCTCTACCTCATCGTAAATAGAGGGAATATCTTGGGGAAATTGTTCCTGCAAGTCATCTATTTCTTGAATAGGAGGATGGGTTCCTTGTTCCTTTCTCCATTTCTCTTCTTGTATTTCTCTCAAAAATTCATGTGAATATTTATGTATGGAAGACAAATTGTCTGTATTGGGTACTTGAGACAGGGATGGTGCATTCCTTTCTTGTGTCTCTAGGACAATAGGGTTCCTATGCTGATCCTTTTTCTCTTTGCTTTCTATCAAATATTCTAGCCTCTCCATTAGTCCTTGAAAGTGTAATTCCGGTTTTGCCATGTTATTCCAATTAAGATATCTAGAGGCTTCGAACAAAGCTTGAGCTAGTTCTACCATCTTCATGCAAAGTTTAGTTCTCTCAATTTCTAGATCAGCTCGAGGGTAGTTTTTACTCATTTCAGCTACCTGAGGTCCCTCTTTTAATCTAGCCTGATATGCACGAACCATCATGTCTAGATTTTCTGGTATGGGTTCCGCTAAAACTGATCCTGATTTTTGAGCTGGATTCTCTTGATTCAATTCCTGTGAAGTCAATTCTTGGATTTTGGCTCTAGATTCCTTCAAACTTCCTTCCAACTCACTTATCTTTTTACTCCATTTTCTCTTTATCCTTTCTCTAGAATCCTTCCAAGATTTCGTCTTTTTACTACTAGATTCTGCAACTTCACTGGTTCCGACTACTTTCTCTTGATTAAGCTGTTGGTTCTGTAAGAGCGCCTGGGCTCTTGTTATAGCTTGGATAGGCACGTATGTAGGGTTGGATCCATGTGCGTTATTTACAATACCTATCACATTGATCGGTGTCACATTTGTAGCATTAACAGGGTTCTTAGGACAATCTTTGATTATGTGCTCTTTGCCACAATCGGCACAAAAGCCTTGGGTGTTATAGTACTGTGATTGTCCTGCTATCGGGGGATGTGGACAATCCTTTATGAAATGATCTCCTTGGCACCTAAAGCATGGTCCTCTAGGGCCCTGTGGTCTTTGTTGTCTCAATTGGGGCCGTGGATTTGGGTTTGTGTACATCACATTAGCATAGTCTGGCTCCCAACTAGGTTCCACTGGTGGACTATCATAATGATAAGTCTCCACATGTTCTGGTGACTCTGTGTAATATGCGGGTGGACTATCTACATGCGTAGAGTCAAAACTGTTTGAGTGTGGGTCACTCTCCGTTATCAAAGGTGAAGAAGGCACTAAGGCCCTACTTAGGTTCTCTTCTGCAGCAGCGTATTTGACTGAGATGACATTCGTTGGTGGGGGTGGCTGCTGAGCTAAGACAGGTTGAGGTCTCTGTTGAGCCTGGTATGGGTAGTTCTGAGGAGGCCTATAGTAATAAGGCTGAGCATTGTATTGGCCTTGATACCTACCTGGCTACGGGTATGCTTGCGGGTAGTTCTGTCTCACGGTTTGTTTGTTGTATGGGCAGTCCTGAGCCGTATGATTCGTGTATCTTCTCTCAATTGTACAATATTGGCCACTAGGGTTGGCTTGAGGTTGTGGTGCATTGGGACACACATTTGCCATATGGTCACCACCACAGGTGTAACAACGCTTGTTTGTTAGCACCCTAGGTTTACTAGAAACTCCTAGTTTCTGGGCCACTTTTTCTGCAAGGTCTTCTATTGAGCTAGACAATTTTGTAGATGCTAGAGATGAACAGTCTGAGTCCTTATAGACCTTTGAGAGTTCCAACTCGTCTCCTAAGTTGTCCTCAATGTCTATACAAATTCTTACACATTGCTCTAGCGTTCTGGGTTCTTTTAGGTACACGTAGGAGCGTAGTTTAGAGCTCAACAAGCCATCTAAAAACAATGACACTTGCTTAGCTTGTGAGGGTAGCTCTTGCATTGGACATCGTTCAACATATTGTCTAAACCTACGTCCTGCCAGTCTGACTGTTTCCTGAGGGGTCTGTTTAAAGCTATGAATCAACGAAGACGTGTCATGTCTAATCCCACTTTTAGAGAATTCAGTGATGAATGACTCTAAAAAGTGATGGATGTCTCTAAATTGCCTTTGTTGCAGAGGTTGGAACCAAGTTAAAGCTGTATTCTTTAACGTTAGTCCAAATGCATTATATTGCGTGAACATGTCTTCGACTTGTTCTGCTCTTAGCACTTGCTTGAATTCTGCGACATGGCCATAGGGATCTCCTATCCCATCAAAGTAATTCTTCATTGATTTTACTAACTGTGTGGGTCTCAATATTCTTGCGTGTTCACGTGGTCTAGGTAGAGGAAAATCATCTCTACCACCTAGTATTCCATGATCTCTTTGTCTATCCGCTCTATTAGTGTTCGTGGTTGTTCTATCTCTCCCTATGGGGTGATTAAAGCTTACTTCCGGTCTCTCTTTATTTCCCTCTCTTTGATTTCCATGGGCTGAGGATGTTCCTGCCCCTTGTTGACTTGTATTCACGTTTGTTCTAGATGGAGGGAATACCAATTCACCTCTCCATGTGTATGTGTTTTTAGCGCGGTCAGGTACCACAAAGACTCTTTCTGAAGTCTCATCCAGGTATACAACCTTTCCAGGTGTATCCGAGTCCTTGAACTCGTATATAGTGATGATACCTACCTCACTAAGTATTTCGGTCTTGTATCTCCAAAAGGCTTCATCAGTTTCTTTATTTACAAACAACTCTATGCTTCTGTTGTCTTCAGGGATCCATTCCGGGATTAGTACTCGTGTCAGTACAGATTTCCCTCTAGGTGTTCTAGGCTCTTCTAATGGTTCTTTTCCTTGAGATTTTGCTTCCGTCTCTGGTTGAATCACGCCAAACTTGTTGGTATTGTTTGGCTGCGTACTTAAGATGTACATCGTTCCTTCCTTGTCTATGTACGCGTCTCTCTCGAATTTCACCACTGGATGTTCCAATCCAATGGGTTGATCGGGGTTGTGCATTTGCACCACTTGCCTTCGCAAACCATCCTCATAGATGCGAGCACCTAATCGGTTGGTTTGGAGAAACTCTAGTTGCGTTCTATAGGGTCCTTCTGGCTTTTCTAAATAGGCTACATTTGACCCTTCTTCTGGCCTTTCTGTGCTAAATGCCATTTCTGATTCGCTAGTATCTGAGCTCTCGTAGGGATAATTACTATTCAATTGCTGAGCCCACGATCGTGCAGTAGTTCTTACACTTGCCTCTGATGATCTAAGGCTTCGTCGGTCTGACTTGCCTATGTGTTTGCCCGATCTAAGGTTCATTAATTTTCTTCCTTGCACACTCAGTACACGCTCAGATCGTCAATGATTCTTTGTTATTACTGTTTTGATTCTTTTTTAAATTTCTTTAGATTCTTGTCTTAATGTATGCGTCAGGAATTCAACTGTCCGTGGTATTTTGAGTTCTCTTTCCGTCAGACTTATGTTCTTTCCTTTAGGTTTTCGTGTCACACACCTTTATCTTTAGTCTTGGACTTGATAAATTTAATTCTCTTGAACTTGAGGCGTTCCTATCGTCTTAAATCCACAATGCTAACGTTTATCCTAAGCTAAGAATTGACTGAGGGGGTTGAGTAATCTTCCAACCTCGAATCAGCTTTTCTGGTTGCTCTGATGCCCAAGAAGCCGCGCTTCCCAAGCTTTATGCCCTTCACTGCCTTGCTTTGATTGCCTTCGATTGCCCTTGCTAGACCTGGAAAATTCCAATATTAGACCAATTCACAGTTGGATGATCAAGCACTTGAGTATATACACCTTTTAAGTCCCTTCCCTTTTGCCCAATTTTTCAATGTTTGCCCCCTGGCTTTCTAGTCCCAAACTAGGTCAACCTCAAAATAGCTTATCAAAAAATAGACGTATTCTTTAAGAAAAAAAACAGTTGAGGTCACGTAGTACTCGTAAAGGGCTTTCTAACGAGCTATTAAGCTCAAAAAACGGACTTCGGATGAAAAAGTTATGACCGTTCAGGTCCTGGGGGGTAAAAACTGACAAACAGGTTTTTCTCCAAATATGAGCTAAGGGGTCTCCTATGAGTCTAATCACCCAAAAATTTCCCAAAAATAGCCCCAAAATTGGCCAAGAAATGAAACCCTAAAATTTGCGATGGGGGTGCACAATCGCGATGGTCTAAGATGATCGCGATGGTCTGGGACCGTCGCGATGGCGTGAGGGTGCACAATCACGATGGCGTGGGATTGCACAATCGCGATGGCGTGAGATGGGACCGTCGCGATGGCGTGAACTTGCACAATCGCGATGGTCTGAACTTGCACTGTCGTGATGGCGTGAGATGGGACCGTCGCGATGGCGTGAACTTGGACAATCGCGATGGCGTGAACTTGGACAATCGCGATGGCGTGAGATGGGACCGTCGCGATGGCGTGAACTTGCACAATCGCGATGGTCTGAACTTGCACCGTCGCGATGGCGTGAGATGGGACCGTCGCGATGGCGTGAACTTGGACAATCGCGATGGCGTGAACTTGGACAATTGCGATGGCGTCAGTCAACGGTCAACGTGGACAATCGCGATGGTCCAAAGTGAACCGTCGCGATGGTCTGAGCGCGATGGCGTGAGCCAACCGCGATGGTCTGGGCGCGATGGCGTGAGCCAATCGCGATGGTCTGAATTTTTGAAGTGTCGCAATGGTGTGAGGGTGTCGTCGCGATGGTCTGAAGTGCACCGTCGTGATGGTCTAGATTGCCACGTGGCACCGTCAGCGCGATGGCGTGACACAATCGCGATGGTCAGAGACCGTCGCGATGGTCCGGCCAAGCCGTCGCGATGGCGTGAGCCAATCGCGATGGTGTGACACAATCGCGATGGTCAGAGACCGTCGCGATGGTCCACCAAACAGTGATTTTTTGCAATGCAGCTATGGATTCCTACACACGCAGGGGTCGCCTACACGCTGGTGTGGTCGCCTTCTCCAAATTCCAAAGTTTGCAGACCATCGCGATGGTCTGACACAGTCGGCAATTTCTGACAGAAACTGAAAATTTTACCTTTTTGCAGCTTTCCTGATGCACTGGAGCTCTGTACCTGCAAGAAAACTCAAGAAAACAAAAGTACACACAAGCACAAAAGTTCTCTCTCACTCTCTCGCATGCACAAATGAGGGGAAATGAGGAGAATGGGTGGATATGGTGAATTTTCTGATTTTTTTGGAGATGAAGATGATGATGCGGTGATGAAGATGGAGTGTGGGGGAGGTGAAAAACACTAAAAACTAAGTAAAAACAACAACAAAAACTGAAATTTTTACCTTCCAACGCCACTTCTTGCTATACTCTTACCATCACACATTTGTCTTAGACTCGATCCCCGGCAACGGCGCCAAATTTGGTGTTGCTCTAGCACAATGGTGAGAACCACGTTAAGAAGCTCCACCTCCTTAATGTCAATCCGCGGAAGAGATAGGAGTGATATGAAGATCGTGAATGTGAGATGAAGTGAGAGTGAAGGTGAGAAGCATAGAAATGCACACACACATACACACACACTACGAAGAGACAAGCAAGACACAATGGAAGGTGAGAAATTAGCTCTATTACCCAAGAACACTCTTACAAGCTCAAAATAGCTCTAAGCTCCCACTAGCTAACCTCAAAAATGAGCTCTCTAGCTCTTTTTATAGTTTCTAGACTAGTTTTGACCGGTTTCACATCTAGTGACCGGCATAGTTAAAAAATAGGTCCTAGATGCTATTTGGAAGGGTAAACGGTATCTAAAAATAACGAAAATTGGTATGCGCATTCTACCTAAGCTCCTCAAGCTCGAGGACTCCTCGGCTTGCACAAAATGGAGCTATGGATTACAAAATGGGGTTTTCTATGTTACATATGTTACAATTAGTGATAAAAATCACTGTTGAATGTTTTGAGAAGTGATAAAAAACATATTTGTTTGAGAAATTGATCCGACTGGCTCCCTGCTCCGTCGTTACATGCTTCCGTGGCGTCTGTGCCTCTGGCTGCTTCCAACAATGTGGATAAATCGATGGTAGTATCCACAATGTCTCATAAATGCTTGCACCTCTTTCGCATTCTTAGGTCTAGGAAGCTCTAAGATGACCTTAATCTTGTCCTCATCCGTGGATATTCCATTTCTAGAGACTATATGTCCTAAGATCTTCCCTTGTCTTACCATGAAGACACATTTCTCTAGGTTTAGGCAGACTCTATATTGTCGGCATTTATTTAATATCTTTCGCAATTCAGGAATGTGGTCTAACCTTTGATTTGAATATGTACATACACTTCCATGCTCTTTTTCAGGAATTCCTTGAACACATGACACATCAATCGTTGGAAAGTAGCAGGAGCATTAGTGAGTCCAAAAGGCATCACTCGGAAAGCATAGACTCCCCATTAAGTCGCGAATGCGGCCTTGTGTTGATCCTCGATAGCAATTGCTACTTGATTGTATCTAAAGAATCCATCTAAGAAGCTAGAGACTTCTTTTCCTGCTACCCTTTCCAATAGATGGTCCGTAATGGGCAATGGGTAGCTGTCAGGTATGGTGGCTGCATTGACTTTTTTCAAGTTAATACACACTCTCAGTTTCCCGTTCTTCTTAGGCACAACTACTAATGGCGAGACCCACTCGGTGTGTTCTATTTCATATATGAATCCTGCCGCTAATAGCTTGTCTATCTCTTCCTTAATTCTAGCACCATAGACCTCATTGTATGTATATGGGCGTTGTTTTGATGGTTTCACATCTGCTATCATTGGTATTTTATGAGAAAAAATCGAGGGTTCCACACCCTTGAGATCCTTATATGTCCATGCGAATACATCTCGATATTCCCTGATCAATTGTATTAGTTCTCCTTCCTCTTCAACTGAGACATCTTTGCCTATGTATGTACATCTTTCTTCTCCATTTTCCACTGTTACTATGATTTTTTTTTTTTGTTCTTTATTGTCGTATGCTTCTCCATCTGGAGCCTCTCGTTTAGGCATTTGAATGGCTACCTTTCGCTCTTCTACTTCATATCTTTTAAAATGTTCAGGAACTTCAAACAAGTCTGGGTCTGGTCCTATTTTACTCATGTTTTCCTCTTGCTTTTGTACTATGGGAGCAGCTTCTATTGCCAAGATCCTTGTTGGTTCTTGCTTCTCCTTGGTTCGAATGGTGTCTAGATAGCTCTCTTCTAAATCAAATTCAGGTTCCATTTCTATACTCTCATATTCCTCCTTCCACTCTTTTTCCAAGATTTCCCCCGCTTCTACTTCTTGAAGGACAACCATGTACAGATTTACATCATAGCCTTCCTTGTCTATGCACTCGTTCATAGTCAGGACTTCCTCATTCACACACACATCTAAGGTAGCTAAGATTTCCATCCATCCATGAGGTTCAAAGGTTTCATCGGAAAGATTTGAGGCATGTACCGTGGGTCCTCTACAGGTCGGTAGTTAGGATGTCCTATTGGCCACAACTGTCTTTTATTATCCTCTTTCTTGGCTTCTTTACACATCCATAAGTGCGCGTCCTCGTGCATCCATGATTGATCGCTTGATCCGGCGCTATGAATAGACAGTTCATCTTCCTCCTTGTGTATGGGATTCCATTGTAGTGGAGGGACATCTCGATATGAAAATGTGTGCAAGTTTATCTTGGTGGTATTTCCTTGATGTTGCAGGTATAATGAATCCCTTCGCTAGTCTTGCACTACCTGCATTTGTCTCATGAAGGGTCGTCCTAATATCATTTCATAGTTGTTAGCCTTTTCAAATTATTGATGGCTAATGTGTGTTCAAATTCAACTCCACACGTGGTTAATCTGATTCTTTCCAATATTCCTAAGGGTTTCTCCACATGACCGTCTGCTAATTGGAGCTTCATGCGTGTGGGCCGTAAGGCAGGCTTCCCCCATTTCTCCCAAATCTCCTTGGTGGCGATTCCTACTCCTTCTCCTGTGTCTAGGATTGCCTTGGTCATGTACCCATTGTAAGTGATCGGTAGGCATGTATTAGCTTCGTCTCCTTCACTAAATTCTCCCACCTTATCAACTGGGATTTGTATCTTAGATGAGTTTTCTTTTCCCTTGACTTCCTTTTCTTCCTTCTCTTGCCCTAATTCCAATTGACCCGCTAATTGCTTCCATAATTGTGGTTTAACCTGAAGTAATTCTTCCAAGGTCAGTTTGCATTATACTTTTGTCTTCTTAAGTTCCGTTAGATTGTGTGAACTCTTTTCTGAGTTTCCCTTTCCTTTTCCCTATACTGTGGGTGCTCGGATTATCATAGACTCCTTTTCGTATTCTCCCATGTAATTTGGTAAGGTTGAAATGCTCTGGGCTTCTTCCCTAATTCTGCCTAGTCTTGATATTTCCTCATACACTTCTTCCATGTTGGGGTTTGTGAAGAGATGGATAGGTATGTGTTGAAGATGAAGAGGTGTTGCAAAATCTTTGCTCTACACCAGCCAAATGAACTCCAGGAGTAGATGGTGGGCCCTTTTAGCTTGCCAATGGATGTATTAGACACCCTATGTACCTTGGAAGATCACTCTCAAAAAGATAGATCAAAACAGATAAGTTGGAGTTAGCTCAGAGGTGAAAACTTGCTATTCTTGGTTGATACACCTGTCCAGTATTTTACATAATTCTCTGAGCACAGCAGCAATTAGATTAATTCCTCTTGGGGAAGGCTAGGTAGCTTAAAGAGCTAACTTTAGAGAGTAATCTCATCAAAAATAACAAACCACACACTGAGAATGACTTTTAACAAGTGATGACATCATCCCGATTTTCACGGGCTGCTACAGAAATAGACCAGTGAGCAGAAAAAGTAACATAACTCACGATGTAAGAATCCAATGATCATGAAAATTTGTATGCTTATACTAGACAATAAGCTGAATCCAACAAGCTTTAAATCACTGAATTTGGATGAGTAACCACTGAGAAATGACTCTGACAAGATGACTGAAAAAGTCAGGTACCTGACAGAGAAGTGAAGATGAACATACCCTGTTGACTTCAAATGAACATAACTGAAGATTCCAACATCCAAATGACATGAAAATTTCTGAGCATATAGTAGACTTATAGAGCTAACTTTACCAAGTTAAATAACTGAAAATGATGAACCAAGTGCAGAGAAACAATCTCTGCAAGCTAACTGAGAAAAACTGAAGTAATGGCAGTGAGTAGTACACATCACAAGAACATGGAAAGATGAACTCAAATAATCATGAAAATGAAAGTATATTGCTTGTACAATACAATGACTTACTGATACATATGTGTGCCTTGTAATCACACCTTGATATGGCATAAAGCTCAGCTCTTGGAGGTCTTCACATAGGTCTCTCTAACCACGACTAAAACTGCCATCTATTTATAGTTGAGTTTGGGAGGCTAACTTCCCTCAATCACTCTCCAATCAATCAATGATTGATTTGATTCTCTACCTACCACAAATCATGAATTCGTGGCTCCTCTTTCCATTCTTGATCATGTGGGCTCAACCACTTAAGATTCTCTTACTTTTACATTAAGTAAACTCTTCAAAAGTTACAAGAGGTAGTTCACAAGTGAACTTTACATAGTCTTCATTTTGAAGCTTCTTTAATGACTTTGTGAGACTCAAGCCAATACTTAGGCTTGTCATAGACTTGCTCCAACAGCTCCCCCTCAAGCCAAGTATGCTTGAGGTCTTCAATCTTCCAAGATTACCTGCAAACCAATCATAGCCTTGAATTTGCAAAGCTTTGTACCATCCAATGCTTTAGTTAGAATATCTGCACATTGTTGATGAGTGGACACATATGATATTTGAATCTCCTTGCTTAGGATCTTCTCTCGTACATAATGATAATGAACTTCAATATGTTTAGTCCTTGCATGAAAAATAGGATTAGCAGCCAAGTGAATAGAACTCATATTGTCACCAAAAATAGTTGGAGTTCCAAACTCCAATCCAAGATCTTTGAACAATGTCTTCATCCACATAGCTTCCTGTGTAGCTATGGCAAGACCTCTATATTCAGCTTCAGTAGAAGAGAGAGCAACTGTGGGTTGCTTCTTGGATGACCATGAAATAAGCTTTGAACCTGCAAAGGTAAGATAACCTGAAGTGCTCCTTCTATCTTCCTTGGAGCCAGCCCAATCTGCATCAGAAAATAGCTTCAAACCTAAATCAGATACATAAGGATAATAAAGTCCTTCATTTATGGTTCCTTTGAGATACTTGAGAATCCTTTTGGCAGCATCCATATGTGGTTTCCTTGGTGTGTGCATAAATTGGCTTAGCACACTCACACTGTAACATATATCTACTCTTGTCAATGTGGCATAGTTGAGACTACCCACTAGACTTTGATATGATGTGATGTCCTCTATGAGTTCACCTTCATGTGAGCTCAATTTGTGATTAACCTCCATTGGAGTACCTGCAATCTTACAATCTTGCATCTTGAATTTTGCCAACATGTCCTTAATGTACTTTCTTTGAGTGAGAAACAAACCATGATCTTTGTAGACAACTTCCAAACCTAGGAAGTAGGTAAGTGAACCCAAATCACTTATCTTGAACTCTTCTCTCATCTGATCTTTGATCTTCTTCATACCATCTGCATCATTTCCTGTCAATATAATATCATCTACATATACACATAGGTAGATGACCTCGGAATTACTCTTTTTAATAAAGAGTGAAGGATCTGCTTTGCTTGGTTGAAAGCCTTTGTCCTGCAAGAATGAAACAAGCCTGAAATTCCAAGCTCTTGGAGCTTGCTTGAGACCATACAATGCTTTGTTAAGTTTACACACATAATCAGGATAAACTTGACTCTCAAAACCAGGTGGTTGTGCCATATATACCTCTTCTGTTATCCAACCATTCAAGAATGCATTCTTCACATCTAGTTGAAGTATCTTCCAATTCTTGGAAGAGGCAATACTAAGCAAAACCCTAATAGTAGGCATCTTTGCCACAGGAGAGAAGGTCTCCTCATAATCAATTCCCTGAGTTTGTGCAAAGCCTTTTGCCACAAGCCTTGCCTTATACCTGTTAATGGAACCATCATAATTCTTCTTGAGTTTATAGACCCATCTTGAGCCTATTACCTTCATGGATGAAGTCTTGGGCACCAAATCCCAAGTGTTGTTTTCCTCAAGTGCTTCAATCTCTTCCTTCATTGCATGCTTCCATTCTGTTTTTGCTTTGGCCTCTTCAAATGATGATGGCTCCTCTTGGTTTATGTCCTGTGCTATGTAGATAGAATGTTTAGTTACTAATGAGGTGTCAAACCCATACCTTTCTGGTTTTTTCTTTTCCCTCATAGATCTTCTTAGGCCATGATGTGATGATTCTGCCTCATGTCCAAGTTCCTGCAATTTTGCTTTACCTTTAGACTTCCATGCTTTGATCTTTTCCATCTGACATTCTTCATCATCCTCTGAGGTGTCTTGTTCTTCAATCTTTGATTGTTCTCTACCAAGCTTTGGAAAATCTTCTTCAAGATCATATGGTAAATTGATCTTCCTGCATGAATCTTCATACCATGAATTGTTCTCATCAAAAACTACATCTTTGCTTACCAAGAATCCTTTGTTGGTAGGGTTGTATAACCTGTAGCCCTTTTGATTGTTGTCATATCCAATAAATACACACCTTTCTGCTTTTGGATCCATCTTGCCTCTAACCTGTGAAGGAACATGAGCAAAAGCAATACATCCAAAAATTTTACAATGATCTAAGCTTGGTCTTCTTCCATTCCAAGCCTCATATGGAGTCATTCCATCAAGGGATTTTGAAGGCAACCTGTTAATCAAGTAAGTGGCTGTAGATACAGCCTCAGCCCATAAGTAATTAGGTAAATGCTTTTCATTTAACATAGACCTTGCAGCTTCAACAATTGTCCTATTCCTCCTTTCTGCCACTCCATTTTGCTCAGGAGTGTACCTTGTAGTTACCTCTCTTTTGATTCCTCTTTCTTGAAGAAAAGAATCAAACTCATGGGAGAAGTATTCTCCCCCTCCATCTGACCTTAGCCTTTTTAGTGATTTACCTGTTTGATTCTCCACAAGAGCCAAATATCTTTTGAAACATGAAAAAACTTCATCTTTGTGTTTCATAAAGAATAGGATAGTCCATCTGCTGCAATCATCAATAAAGAAAACATAATACCTTGATCCTGATATTGAAGCTTCCTTGCTTGGTCCCCATACATCTGTATGAACCAACTCCAAGAGATCTCCATGCATATAACCTTTCTTCATGAATGGTAACCTGTGAGACTTTCCAAACTGACATGCACTACACTTATAAATCATATGTTGTTTTGACAAGTTAGGGAGTCCAAGTACACTTTGGTCCCTGCAAATTTGCTTTAATGACCTTTCACCAATATGTGCTAACCTTTTGTGCCATACTTCCAATTCTGTGAGTGTCTGACTGCCATAATTAAAGAGAGCAATGTTTCTAGTGTCCTGTAATTCAAATGTGAACAATCTACCTGTCTTTTCACCTTTTGCAATTCTTCTGAATCCTTGACTTGGATCTTCAACAAATGCTCCTGCCTTTGTGAACCTGACTTGCAACCCTTTCTCTACTATCTGCCCAACACTTATCAAATTCTTTGTAATGGTAGGGACATAGAGTACCTTACTGAGTAGGTTGATGTTTCCATCAGGTGCTTTGACATTGCCTATTTTCTCCACAGGATGTTTTGTATCATCTCCTGTTTGTACCTCATGCTTATTCCTTGGATCTTCTAAATCTGATAGGAGTGCCACATTTCCTGCCACATGATTTGAACAACCTGAATCTATGTAGAAAATATGCTCATCAGATTTACCTTGTGGCATAGCCATGTTCATGATCAATAATGAATCCTCTTTGTTTGAGTCTTCTGTGTAGTTATTGTAGTCTCTCCTTCCTTTGTAGCCTCCTTGATAGTTTGAATGATTGTAGTTGTTGTAGTTGCCATGGTAGTTGTTGAACCTTCCTCTTGAGTAGCCATAACTTCCTCTATTGTATCCTCTGCCTCTTTGATTCCTGGAATTCCTAAAGCAATTTTCAGTTGTATGATTAGTTAATCCACAAATAGAACATGAGTTGGAGTCTTGGGATCTCCCCCTGCCTTGTCTACCTCCTCTTCCTCTACCTCTGCCATGTCTTCCTCTACCTGCATAGTTAGCTTGATATGTACCTGCTTCATCATCCATTTTCTTTGCCTTTCCTTTGTTATCTTTAGACTTGCTTTTATCCGTGTATAAAGCTGAAGATTGATTACCTTTAGAGCTTTCTCCATTTTTGATAAGCTTTGCCTCTTGAGTAAGTAATTGTCCAATGAGTGTGTTGAAATCAGGTACATGCATGTCCATGTACAAATCCATAGCTGTGGTGAATGCTTCCCACTTGTCATCTGTCTTCAAGCCATTGATGACCTGCCTTACAATTTGCTCTTCATCTATTACCTCTCCAATGCTTCCCAACTGATCTGCTATGTCCTTGAGCTTTGTGACAAAATCAGTCACATTTTGTTTGGGAGCCTTCTTGAGAGTTGTGAAA
This sequence comes from Ceratopteris richardii, assembly GCA_020310875.1. Classification (NCBI taxonomy): domain Eukaryota; kingdom Viridiplantae; phylum Streptophyta; class Polypodiopsida; order Polypodiales; family Pteridaceae; genus Ceratopteris; species Ceratopteris richardii. The sequence goes on from CM035411.1 coordinate 65,796,726, forward strand.
TCCAGCCATAGTTGATGCTTCCTAGCTTTAGTACTTGAAGCAAAGAAAGCTTCAAGTGCATCCCACACTTCCTGAGATGTCTTACAACTTCTAATGTGAGGCAACAAAAAATCTGAGATAGAGTTGAGGAGATAAGACCTTGCAAGTGCATCCTTGGAGCACCATGTGCTCAATCTTTCTTGCTCTTCTTGTGTTGGTTGACTTTTGTTCCTGAAACTTGGCATAACTTCATCTCCAGCCACATAACCATATAAACTTCTACCTTGGAGATAAGCTTCCATTCTTAATGACCAAGCTGAGTAGTTACCTCTGTCCAATTTGTCAATTGATGAAGGAAATCCATCTGCCATGTTGTCCAACCTTGCTCTGATACCACTGTGAAGAGATGGATAGGTATGTGTTGAAGATGAAGAGGTGTTGCAAAATCTTTGCTCTACACCAGCCAAATGAACTCCAGGAGTAGATGGTGGGCCCTTTTAGCTTGCCAATGGATGTATTAGACACCCTATGTACCTTGGAAGATCACTCTCAAAAAGATAGATCAAAACAGATAAGTTGGAGTTAGCTCAGAGGTGAAAACTTGCTATTCTTGGTTGATACACCTGTCCAGTATTTTACATAATTCTCTGAGCACAGCAGCAATTAGATTAATTCCTCTTGGGGAAGGCTAGGTAGCTTAAAGAGCTAACTTTAGAGAGTAATCTCATCAAAAATAACAAACCACACACTGAGAATGACTTTTAACAAGTGATGACATCATCCCGATTTTCACGGGCTGCTACAGAAATAGACCAGTGAGCAGAAAAAGTAACATAACTCACGATGTAAGAATCCAATGATCATGAAAATTTGTATGCTTATACTAGACAATAAGCTGAATCCAACAAGCTTTAAATCACTGAATTTGGATGAGTAACCACTGAGAAATGACTCTGACAAGATGACTGAAAAAGTCGGGTACCTGACAGAGAAGTGAAGATGAACATACCCTGTTGACTTCAAATGAACATAACTGAAGATTCCAACATCCAAATGACATGAAAATTTCTGAGCATATAGTAGACTTATAGAGCTAACTTTACCAAGTTAAATAACTGAAAATGATGAACCAAGTGCAGAGAAACAATCTCTGCAAGCTAACTGAGAAAAACTGAAGTAATGGCAGTGAGTAGTACACATCACAAGAACATGGAAAGATGAACTCAAATAATCATGAAAATGAAAGTATATTGCTTGTACAATACAATGACTTACTGATACATATGTGTGCCTTGTAATCACACCTTGATATGGCATAAAGCTCAGCTCTTGGAGGTCTTCACATAGGTCTCTCTAACCACGACTAAAACTGCCATCTATTTATAGTTGAGTTTGGGAGGCTAACTTCCCTCAATCACTCTCCAATCAATCAATGATTGATTTGATTCTCTACCTACCACAAATCACAAATTCGTGGCTCCTCTTTCCATTCTTGATCATGTGGGCTCAACCACTTAAGATTCTCTTACTTTTACATTAAGTAAACTCTTCAAAAGTTACAAGAGGTAGTTCACAAGTGAACTTTACATAGTCTTCATTTTGAAGCTTCTTTAATGACTTTGTGAGACTCAAGCCAATACTTAGGCTTGTCATAGACTTGCTCCAACAGGGTTTGGTTGATAAACTTCCACTTCTAATTCCTCAAGGGAAGGCTTAATCACTCCATTCTTCTTCCATTGTTCTTCTCGGATTCTATTCCATAACTCTTTTGGCCAATCAGCTTCTAGGTCAGGTATTGTTGACATCGGTTCATCTTGAGTTTTCACTCGTTCACATTTGTCATCCTTCCCTCTAAGTTCTTTATTCTTGGCTTTGACACAATCCTTGTGTTGCTCCGCTGCTATTCTTGTCTCTAGAAGTGTCGGGATAGTCTTCTCTAGCGTTGCTTGTGCTACCTCTATAAGTTTTCTGTGAAGAGATGGATAGGTATGTGCTAGAAGATGAAGAGGTGTTGCAAAATCCTTGATCTACACCAGCCAAATGAACTCCAGGAGTATATGGTGGGCCCTTTTAGCTTGCCAATGGATGTATTAGACACCCTATGTACCTTGGAAGATCACTCTCAAAAAGATAGATCAAAATAGATAAGTTGGAGTTAGCTCAGAGGTGAAAACTTGCTATTCTTGGTTCATACACCTGTCCAGTGTTTTACATAATTCTCTGAGCACAGCAGCAATTAGCTCAATTCCTCTTGGAGAAGTCTAGGCAACTTAAAGAGATAACTTTCAAGAGTAATCTCATAAAAAATAATGAACCACACACTGAGAATGAGTTTTAACAAGTGATGACATCATCCCGATTTTCACGGGCTGCTACAGAAATAGACCAGTGAGCAGAAAAATCAACATAACTCAAAATGTAGAAATCCAATGATTATGAAAATTTGTATGGTTATACTAGACGGTAAGCTGAATCCAACAAGCTTTAAATCACTGAATTTTAATAAGTAACCACTGAGAAATGGCTCTGCCAAGATGAGTAAAAAAGTCGGGTACCTGACAGAGAAGTGAAGATGAACAAACCCTGTTGACTTCAAATGAACATAACTAAAGATTGCAACATCCAAATGACATGAAAATTTGTGAGAATATAGTAGACTTACAGAGCTAACTTTACCAAGTTAAATCACTGAAAATGATGCACCAAGCTCAGAGAAAACATCTCTGCAAGCTGGCTGAGAAAACTGAGAGTAATGGTAGTGAGTAGTACACTTCACAAGAACATGGAAAGATGAAACCAAATAATCATGAAAATGAAAGTATATTTCTTGTACAATACAATGACTTACTGATACATATGTGTGCCTTGTAATCACACCTTGATATGGCATAAAGCTCAGATCTTGGAGGTCTTCACATAGGTCTCTCTAACCACGACTAAAACTGCCATCTATTTATAGTTGAGTTTGGGAGGCTAACTTCCCTCAATCACTCTCCAATCAATCAATGATTGATTTGGTTCTCTACCTACCACAAATCACAAATTCGTGGCTCCTCTTTCCATTCTTGATCAAGTGGACTCAACCACTTAAGATTCTCTTACTTTTACATTAAGTAAACTCTTCAAAAGTTACAAGAGGTAGTTCACAAGTGAACTTTACATAGTCTTCATTTTAAGGCTTTTTCTAAGACTTTGTGAGACTCAAGCCAATACTTAGGCTTGTCATAGACTTGCTCCAACAGCTCCCCCTCAAGCCAAGTATGCTTGAGGTCTTCAATCTTCCAAGATTACCTGCAAACCAATCATAGCCTTGAATTTGCAAAGCTTTGTACCATCCAATGCTTTGGTTAGAATATATGCACATTGTTGATGAGTGGACACATATGATATTTGAATATCTTTGCTTAGAACCTTCTCTCATACATAGTGATAATGGACTTCAATATGTTTAGTCCTTGCATGAAAAATAGGATTAGCAGCCAAGTGAATAGCACTCATATTGTCACCAAAAATAGTTGGAGTTCCAAACTCCAATCCAAGTTCTTTGAATAATGTCTTCATCCACATATCTTCTTGTGTAGCTATGGCAAGACCTCTATATTCAGCTTCAGTAGAAGAGAGAGCAACTGTGGGTTGCTTCTTGGATGACCATGAAATAAGCTTTGAACCTGCAAAGGTAAGATAACCTGAAGTGCTCCTTCTATCTTCCTTGGAGCCAGCCCAATCTGCATCAGAAAATAGCTTCAAACCTAAATCAAATACATAAGGATAATAAAGTCCTTCATTTATGGTTCCTTTGAGATACTTGAGAATCCTTTTGGCAGCATCCATATGTGGTTTCCTTGGTGTGTGCATAAATTGGCTTAGCACACTCACACTGTAACATATATCTACTCTTGTCAATGTGGCATAGTTGAGACTACCCACTAGACTTTGATATGATGTGATGTCCTCTATGAGTTCACCTTCATGTGAGCTCAATTTGTGATTGACCTCCATTGGAGTACCTGCAATCTTACAATCTTGCATCTTGAATTTTGCCAACATGTCCTTAATGTACTTCCTTTGAGTGAGAAACAAACCATGATCTTTGTAGACAACTTCCAAACCTAGGAAGTAGGTAAGTGAACCCAAATCACTTATCTTGAACTCTTCTCTCATCTGATCTTTGATCTTCTTCATACCATCTGCATCATTTCCTGTCAATATAATATCATCTACATATACACATAGGTAGATGACCTCGGAATTACTCTTTTTAATAAAGAGTGAAGGATCTGCCTTGCTTGGTTGAAAGCCTTTGTCCTGCAAGAATGAAACAAGCCTGAAATTCCAGGCTCTTGGAGCTTGCTTGAGACCATACAATGCTTTGTTAAGTTTACACACATAATCAGGATAAACTTGATTCTGAAAACCAGGTGGTTGTGCCATATATACCTCTTCTGTTATCCAACCATTCAAGAATGCATTCTTTACATCTAGTTTAAGTATCTTCCAATTCTTGGAAGAGGCAATACTAAGCAAAACCCTAATAGTAGGCATCTTTGCCACAGGAGAGAAGGTCTCCTCATAATCAATTCCCTGAGTTTGTGCAAAGCCTTTTGCTACAAGCCTTGCCTTATACCTGTTAATTGAACCATCAGAATTCTTCTTGAGTTTATAGACCCATCTTGAGCCTATTACCTTCATGGATGAAGTCTTGGGCACCAAATCCCAAGTGTTGTTTTCCTCAAGTGCTTCAATCTCTTCCTTCATTGCATGCTTCCATTCTCTTTTCGCTTTGGCCTCTTCAAATGATGATGGCTCCTCTTGGTTTATGTCCTGTGCTATGTAGATAGAATGTTTAGTTACTAATGAGGTGTCAAACCCATACCTTTCTGGTTTTTTCTTTTCCCTCATAGATCTTCTTAGGCCATGATGTGATGATTCTGCTTCATGTCCAAGTTCCTGCAATTTTGCTTTACCTTTAGACTTCCATGCTTTGATCTTTTCCATGTGAGATTCTTCATCATCCTCTGAGGTGTTTTGTTCTTCAATCTTTGATTGTTGTCTACCAAGCTTTGGAAAATCTTCTTCAAGATCATATGGTAAATTGATCTTCCTGCATGAATCTTCATACCATGAATTGTTCTCATCAAAAACTACATCTCTGCTTACCAAGAATCCTTTGTTGGTAGGGTTGTATAACCTGTAGCCCTTTTGATTGTTGTCATATCCAATAAATACACACCTTTCTGCCTTTGGATCCATCTTGCCTCTAACCTGTGAAGGAACATGAGCAAAAGCAATACATCCAAAAATTTTACAATGATCTAAGTTTGGTCTTCTTCCATTCCAAGCCTCATATGGAGTCATCCCATCAAGGGATTTTGAAGGCAACCTGTTAATCAAGTAAGTGGCTGTAGATACAGCCTCAGCCCATAAGTAATTAGGTAAATGCTTTTCATTTAACATAGACCTTGCAGCTTCAACAATTGTCCTATTCCTCCTTTCTGCCACTCCATTTTGCTCAGGAGTGTACCTTGTAGTTACCTCTCTTTTGATTCCTCTTTCTTGAAGAAAAGAATCAAACTCATGGGAGAAATATTCTCCCCCTCCATCTGACCTTAGCCTTTTTAGTGATTTACCTGTCTGATTCTCCACAAGAGCCAAATATCTTTTGAAACATGAAAAAACTTCATCTTTGTGTTTCATAAAGAATAGGATAGTCCATCTGCTACAATCATCAATAAAGGAAACATAATACCTTGATCCAGATATTGAAGCTTCCTTGCTAGGTCCCCATACATCTGTATGAACCAACTCCAAGAGATCTCCATGCATATAACCTTTCTTCATGAATGGTAACCTGTGAGACTTTCCAAATTGACATGCACTGCACTTATAAATCATATGTTGTTTTGACAAATTAGGAAGTCCAAGTACACTTTGGTCCCTGCAGATTTGCTTTAATGACCTTTCACCAATATGTGCTAACCTTTTGTGCCATACTTCCAATTCTGTGAGTGTCTGACTACCATAATTAAAGAGAGCAATGTTTCTAGTGTCCTCTAATTCAAATGTGAACAATCTACCTGTCTTTTCACCTTTTGCAATTCTTCTGAATCCTTGACTTCGATCTTCAACAAATGCTCCTGCTTTTGTGAACCTGACTTGCAACCCTTTCTCTACTATCTGCCCAACACTTATCAAATTCTTTGTAATGGTAGGGACATAGAGTACCTTACTGAGTAGGTTGATGTTTCCATCAGGTGCTTTGACATTGCCTATTTTCTCCACTGGATGTTTTGTATCATCTCCTGTTTGTACCTCATGCTTATTCCTTGGATCTTCTAAATCTGATAGGAGTGCCACATTTCCTGCCACATGATTTGAACAACCTGAATCTATGTAGAAAACATGCTCATCAGATTTACCTTGTGGCATAGCCATGTTCAGGATCAATAATGAATCCTCTTTGTTTGAGTCTTCTGTGTAGTTATTGTAGTCTCTCCTTCCTTTGTAGCCTCCTTGATAGTTTGAATGATTGTAGTTGTTGTAGTTGCCATGGTAGTTGTTGAACCTTCCTCTTGAGTATCCATAACTTCCTCTATTGTATCCTCTGCCTCTTTGATTCCTGGAATTCCTAAAGCAATTTTCAGTTGTATGATTAGTTAATCCACAAATAGAACATGAGTTGGAGTCTTGGGATCTCCCCCTGCCTTGTCTACCTCCTCTTCCTCTACCTCTGCCATGTCTTCCTCTACCTGCATAGTTAGCTTGATATGTACCTGCTTCATCACCCACTTTCTTTGCCTTTCCTTTGTTATCTTTAGACTTGCTTTTATCCGTGTATAAAGCTGAAGATTGATTACCTTTAGAGCTTTCTCCATTTTTGATAAGCTTTGCCTCTTGAGTAAGTAGTTGTCCAATGAGTGTGTTGAAATCAGGTACATGCATGTCCATGTACAAATCCATAGCTGTGGTGAATGCTTCCCACTTATCATCTGCCTTCAAGCCATTGATGACCTGCCTTACAATTTGCTCTTCAGCTATTACCTCTCCAATGCTTCCCAACTGATCCGCTATGTCCTTGAGCTTTGTGACAAAATCAGTCACATTTTGTTTGGGAGCCTTCTTGAGAGTTGTGAACTCCAGCCATAGTTGATGCTTCCTAGCTTTGGTACTTGAAGAAAAGAAAGCTTCAAGTGCATCCCACACTTCCTGAGATGTCTTACAACTTCTAATGTGAGGCAACAAAAAATCTGAGATAGAGTTGAGGAGATAAGACCTTGCAAGTGCATCCTTGGAGCACCATGTGCTCAATCTTTCTTGCTCTTCTTGTGTTGGTGGACTTTTGTTCCTGAAACTTGGCATAACTTCATCTCCAGCCACATAACCATATAAACTTCTACCTTGGAGATAAGCTTCCATCCTTAATGACCAAGCTGAGTAGTTACCTCTGTCTAATTTGTCAATTGATGAAGGAAATCCATCTGCCATGTTGTCCAACCTTGCTTTGATACCACTGTGAAGAGATGGATAGGTATGTGCTAGAAGATGAAGAGGTGTTGCAAAATCCTTGATCTACACCAGCCAAATGAACTCCAGGAGTATATGGTGGGTCCTTTTAGCTTGCCAATGGATGTATTAGACACCCTATGTACCTTGTAAGATCACTCTCAAAAAGATAGATCAAAACAGATAAGTTGGAGTTAGCTCAGAGGTGAAAACTTGCTATTCTTAGTTCATACACCTGTCTAGTGTTTTACATAATTCTCTGAGCACAGCAACAATTAGCTCAATTCCTCTTGGAGAAGTCTAGGCAACTTAAAGAGCTAGCTTTCAAGAGTAATCTCATCAAAAATAATGAACCACACACTGAGAATGAGTTTTAACAAGTGATAACATCATCCCGATTTTCACGGGCTGCTATAGAAATAGACCAGTGAGCAGAAAAATCAACATAAATCAAACTGTAGAAATCCAATGATTATGAAAATTTGTATGGTTATACTAGACAGTAATCGGAATCTAACAAGCTTTAAATCACTGAATTTGGATAAGTAACCACTGAGAAATGGCTCTACCAAGATGAGTGAAAAAGTCGGGTACCTGACAGAGAAGTGAAGATGAACAGACCCTGTTGACTTCAAATGAACATAACTGAAGATTTAAACATCCAAATGACATGCAAATTTGTGAGCATATAGTAGACTTATAGAGATAACTTTACCAAGTTAAATCACTGAAAATGATGCACCAAGCTCAGAGAAAACATCTCTGCAAGCTGACTGAGAAAACTGAGAGTAATGGTAGTGAGTAGTACACTTCACAAGAACATGGAAAGATGAAACCAAATAATCATGAAAATGAAAGTATATTTCTTGTACAATACAATGACTTACTGATACATATGTGTGCCTTGTAATCACACCTTGATATGGCATAAAGCTCAGCTCTTGGAGGTCTTCACATAGGTCTCTCTAACCACGACTAAAACTGCCATCTATTTATAGTTGAGTTTGGGAGGCTAACTTCCCTCAATCACTCTCCAATCAATCAATGATTGATTTGATTCTCTACCTACCACAAATCACGAATTCGTGGCTCCTCTTTCCATTCTTGATCAAGTGGACTCAACCACTTAAGATTCTCTTACTTTTACATTAAGTAAACTCTTCAAAAGTTACAAGAGGTAGTTCACAAGTGAACTTTACATAGTCTTCATTTTAAGGCTTTTTCTAAGACTTTGTGAGACTCAAGCCAATACTTAGGCTTGTCATAGACTTGCTCCAACATTTTCGACATATTGCAAGCTTCTCTTTTTCTAATTCTCCTTGTGGGTAAAGCTTTTCATGTTGCTCTACATTCGGTCCAGTCTTAATTCTAGCTTGGTAAGCTTTCAACCACATGTCTAAGTCGTCCGGTTTTGGGTCAGTTAGAACTGATCTTGGTTTCTCTGCTTCTTGGATAAGCAGTGGAATGGGAACCTCTTCCCGAATTCCTTGTTCTTTATGCTCTTGTTTGTTTCCGGTTTGTTTCCTATTTTCTTGACTCTTGTTTTTCATCCATTTCTCCTTGAGCTTTTCTCTTCTTTCCTTTTATTTCTGTGCTTTTGTGTTCTGGGTACCCTCGTGTGGGTCCTCCGAATCTTCAACTATCTGAATTTTGGGACTTGCTATTCTATTGTTTTCTTGTTCTCGTTCTGGTTGTTTTCATTTTTGCTCTTTTGTTTGGGCTCTTGTAATGCCTTCAAGGGCACTGTGTATTCCTTATCACTTCTTGGTGTTTCTATCACTTCAATTACATTAATTGGTGCAGTGTCTTGGACTTTGGTTGGATTTTTAGGGCAATCTCTGAAAAGATGTTCCTTTCCGCAATCATTACAATATCCTTCCCAAGTCCTAGGGGGTGGTGGGTTGTAAGTTTGAGGACATTCTCTAATAAAATGGTCTCCTCCACATCTTTAACAAGGTCCTCTCGGCACAGGCGGCCTAATGGGTGGTCTCACAGGTGGTTGTGCTTTAGGTGCAGTATACATCAAAGTTGCTACCTCCGTTCCATAGCCCTGATCATAACCTTCATATCCATAATAAGCCGAATCATATGCTGGTTCGTATTCTAACATGTTGGCTTCATAGGGGTAGTAATCTTCTGGGGGCGGCTCATATCCAAGGTTTGCCGATTCTATACTGGTCATCGTTGAGGCTGGCACTATGGCTCTTTCCAAATTTTCTTCTGGCTGGGCATACTTCACAGATACCACTTGTTGAGGTTGTGACAGTTGTGGTCCTAACATTGGTTGGGGTGGTGGATATGGCACTTGCTCGTATGGCCTCGGTGCTCCTATTGGTGTTGGGTAAGGATTGTACCTGGGTATCTCTCTACCTGGCTCTCTAGGTGGATATCCATATGGTCGATACTGAGGTGGTTGTAACGGTCGTGCTTGTCTATTGAATGGGCATTTCTCTATGGTGTGATTGGTGTATTTTTGTTCTATGTGGCAGTACAAGGCAGTTCCTTGTTGAAGCTATCTGTTGTAAGGATATGTCTGATGTGCACAGGTTCCTCCTCGCACACACATATGTGTAGGGTGATCTCCTCCACATAGACTGCATCTTCGTAACATGGGCACTGTTAAGGCCAGGTGTTGGTAATTTCTATGTCCTTGGAATCCCAATTTCTTTGCTACCAACTCTGCTAATTCCTCCACATTAATGGAGTTGGAAGTAATAGTACTCCGAGAGTCTTCTGATTTAGTGGGGCTGGGTGTGCTCTTAAGATCCTCCGCTAGATTGTCTTCCAGATCAATGCACTCTTGAAGACATTCACTTAGGGTTTGTAATCTCTTCACGTAAACTAAAGTTCTTAGGGTTCCATTCGTAAGTCCATCCAAAAATAATGAAATCATTTTTTGCTGAGTGGGTCTTTCTGCAGTTGAACATCTATCAACATACTGATTGAATCTTTGTGCTTCCGTTTTCACAGTTTCATTAGGGTTCTGTTTAAAGCTATGGATTAAAGATGCAGAATTGTGTTTAATCCCTCTCTTAGTGAATTCCCCAATGAATTCCTGAAAAAATTGCTCCATGTTTCCAAATTGGTTGGGGTCTGATGGCTGGAACCAAGTCAGAGCCGTTCTTGTGAGGGTGAGTCCGAAAGACTCATACTGCACGAAGAAGTCGTCTACTTGTTCTGCCCTTAGAACTTGTTTAAATTCAGCAATGTAATCGTAGGGTTCTCCCAATCTGTCATAATGATTTCTTACGCATTTGGCCACCTGAATAGGCCTCAATCTTCTCATTGGTTCTGGTGGTCTAGGCATTACAAGGAAGGCAGGAACTGCTGGTCTAATAGGGGGTATTCCAGGCTGCCCTCCTACTGGTGGTCGTGGTCTTACCGGTGGTCGATATTGATTACCTACTCCATGGTGGGTCTGATTTTGCACTCTTGGAGTTGCAAATTGCACATGAATACGGTTTGGAACACTTTGTTGGCTAGTTTGTCCTGATATGGTGTGCTCTGCCTCTTGTTGGGTTCCAAAGGGGTTCTGAGAGGTGGTTGCCTGCTCTCTCTGAGGGAATACAGGCAAACCCATGTATTTCAGTCGAGCCCTGTCTATGGCATCAACCAACCAATATCTTCTCTGATTTTTATCTAGGTAGGTTATCCTAGTCTCGTCTTCTAGATCCTTTAGTTCATAAAATGTCATCCGGATTTCTTCTCTTCCTTGGGTCGATGAGTCTGTTTGAAGAAATAAGTCCATTCCATGGATCAAATAGACTTCCAATAGGTATGGCTTGAGGTATCAAGTCTCCTCTCAAGACTCGTGTCACTTGGGACCTGCCTCTAGGAGTCGTCACTAACTCCTCCGGGTTTGGTCTCCGTGAGTTTTCTTGACCCTCTAACTCTCCCCTTTCATTGATCAAATCGGGAAATTCGGTTACTATGTAGATGTGACCTATCTTGTCCATGTATGCTCCTCCTTCATACTTAACAACCGGTCTCGGCATAATCGTTACCTCCATTGTAGTCACCATTCTAGCCACCGATCTATTTAAGCCATCCAGGTAGATAGGGATCTCTTGGGCATTAGTAGAAACATATTGTAAGGAGGTACGGTACTCTCCCTCCACAGCGGTCATGAAGTTTCTACCTGGAGCAGGGCCCTGCATGTCTTCTGAAGCCATGGGTATCTCCTCCTCCGAGTCACTAGAGGTGTCTGAATAGATAGAGCGGTGACTGAGCTGAGCTGCACTTCCAACAGAAGATATGACACTTCTTCGGCTACTTAGCACTCTCCCTCACCTCAAGTTCATTCACCCTCTTGAGGCTCTCTAGGTCTCTGAAACTCTCCCTAAGTGGCTCCTCAAATGCCTCAAGTTTGCCCTTCAAAATGCTTCAAAAGCTCTGGATGATACCACTCCAGGCGATACTGCACCAGGCGATACTGCCCTAGAACGATACCAAACTGGCCATGATATGATACCACACCAGCTCACGATACGATACCTGAGAACTAGGTGATACGATACCGCAGCAACAGGCAATACGATACCGCTATTGATCGCGATACGATACTGGCTATCCTGGCGATACGATACTTGAACACTAGACGATATGATACTAGGAACTCCCACGATACGATACTGAAAAGTCGGACGATACGGTACTAGAAACCCAAACGATACGATACCTATCTCTTCACACGATACGATACTACAACGAAGGGACGATACGATACCAAGATGGTATCGCGATACAACACCGAAAAGAGAGACACTATGACACTTGGGGTTTGCACGATACGATACTGCTACGGGTGGCAATATGATACCTCCGACCTGAGCGATACGATACTGGAGTTGCTGACGATACGATACTAGAGTGGGGGCACGATACGATACTCGCGGTTATGCGATACGATACCGCAAAACCGCACGATACGATATCAACACGAGCAGCGATACGATAGCACCGACTTGCACGATACGATACTAGTATGGTATCGTGATACTACACTGGGCAAGGCACGATACGATACTAAAATGGACGGTGATAGGATACCATTTTGATAAGGTGAGATCGTGATACCAACCAGGCGATACGATACCACAAGTGCTATCGCGATACCAAGACTAGTAGTCGACGATACGATACTTCGGCAAGTATCACAGTACAAGGGAATTTTTGGTATCGCGATACCAGAAACTCGACCGATCGCGATACTCAAGCCAAAATACCTCCAAATACAAAAATTTTTACACCCCCTTGCTCTTCTCTCACCCCTCTTCCCTACCCTAGCCTATTGTCTCTTGCAAAGAAACTAAAAAAATACACTGTCCCTCCCCGCGATACCAGATGCGCAAGTATTCACGTTTTTGTGCTTTTTTAATATGTTTTGGTCAGTGAACACTTATGGAATCTTACCTCAGTGATGGCTTGGTTGCACTTTGAGCTCAACAACTAGTCATGATAGCCTGAAATGTGCGATACCGCTCCCACGATACCGATCACTGCTTTTCTCACGATACTGCTCTCTGAACAGTGAGGAATGAACTGGAATTTTATGGTTTTTATACTTTTTGGTGACTAAAGCTAAACTAACTAATTTGACAAATTTTTTGAGATTTTTCTTGGTGATCTTAACTTACTCCTACCTCACTCCTCTCCTCCTCTTCTATTAACCTAACCCTAACTCTTCCTTCTCTCCCTTCCTACTAACCCTAAACCTAGAAACTCATTACACACACCTCCGGGATGTGAAGTAACAAGTGTTGAAGTGATTGACCACTTCCCACTAAACGAGTTCACTTCTACAAGTACGATTCCATCATGCTCCATCTATAACCATCACGAAGGCACCTTGGCTAAGTGTTCCCCGGCAACGGTGCCAAAAATGTGTGTACCTAAGTCAGAAAGACTTAAGGACTTGTGCCAAAGAGACTAAACCTCATTTGCCACACAAGTGCGTATAGTGGGAAATTGACACACGCTTACTTGTCAATCCAGTCAAACGACCTAACCAAGTGTATGAGGACATGTGCTCATGTGATGGGAAATGAAGTGGTTTAGCTTATATGCATGAGAAAAGACTAATCCACCTCTCAAACTCACTGAAATACTGAAAGTGTCTGCCGCGATACCACTTGCAGTAGTTTTCAGTAAATCGAGGATTTCTCCCAGCTCCGAACTCCGAATATAGTTAGTAGCAGACTGTTTTTCAAAGATCTCGACGAGACGCATCTACAGGAAGTGGTTTCACTCGATTCTGACAACCGTGCTTCAAGTTATGACCAAAATAGTGAATGGCGGGAAACACCCACACTCACTCCACAACTTCTACAAGCTCACACACACACACTACAGTAGCTCAAAAACAATGGGGAGGGGTAGACAACAGTCCTACACACACATTCCAAGCATTACGCACACATAGAAGATCAAAGAGAAGATGGAAACCTGCAAGAAAAAAGCAATTTCGAAAATGAGGAGCTCTCCTTCTTCACAATGGCAAAAGTCTCTACAAAGAGTCACAAAGTGACTTATATACATGTGCCCTAAATTTGGTCCTTTCACACAAGAGACCGGCACTTTATTACTAAAAAGTGAATTTCCTACTAATTTACAAGGAATATTTTACAACAATTTGGGATTATGCAACTAGAGGACTCCTCTACTGCATTTACATGGCTTGAGGGAATTTCCTAAGACTTTGAAGAAGAAAAATGTGCCCATTAATTTGAAAAATTTGGGGCTCCTCTTTTGTGCTTCTTTGCTCTGCAACACTGTGTGTATGTGTATGTATGTGTAAGTGTATGTATGTGTGTATATGTATGTGTGTATGCATGTTTCTAAATGTGTATGTGTGTGTATGTGTATATGTGTGTATGTGACTATATGTTTGTGTGTATGTGTGTATGTGTGTATGTGTGTATGCATGTTTATAAATGTGCATGTATTTATTATGTATGTGTGTGTATGTACATGTGTGTGTATGTGTATATGTGTGTATGTGTATGTATGTATGTGTAATTGTATGTATGTATGTATGTATGTGTAGGTCTATTTATCTGTGTTGTATGTGTGTATGCATGCTTATAAATATGTATGTATTTATTATGTATGTGTGTGTATGTGTATGTGTACATATGTGTATGTATGTGTATGTATGTAGTGGATGCATATGTATGTGTGTATGTGTATCCATATAGGTTGACCACTTTTTTTTCTCTCGTTTTTCATTTTTATTTCAATACAACATTGAAGATCCATGCCTACCTCACCCAATCGAGGTTTTGCTTATCCAAATTCTGTTAAGACTCAAGAAATGACAAGCAAGAGATGGCTAAACCACACCCTAAGAGGGAGGATCATGAATTAATCCTCAAAACCATGGCTTTTTGGGCAACTGGTTAGCCAATCTTAATTCTAGCTAGTAGGTCATGAGTTCAATCCCCCATAGCTAGTTGGTCATCAAATCCTAGGAAGTAGCCTTTGTTAGATTCCGAGATCTTCCGAGGCTTAGAAAAACACCAAGAAGAAGAAGAAGAAGAAGAAGCTTAGAGCAACAGAATACAAAATTTATTGAATGTACAAAGATAAGTGAAATGTTAGGGTTATATGCACAAAACAATATAGAAGCTTGAATGTACAAAGATAAGTGACATGTTAGGGTTATAGAGATATATGCAAGCTAGGGAAGAAAACCTTTATAAAGGGGTCGGGGGGGGGGGGAGTGCCTCGGTGGTCCTAAGTTTGTTCAGGCACATCACTTCCAAAATATATCAACAAATCCCCCTTGGGAGTGATGCGATGAAAAAGGAGATGGCACTCAAGTATAAGGAAGTTCCAAGCAATGTGGAAAGATATCAATCTACTAAAGGAAGTAAGCCCAAAACTTTGCAAAAAGCTTTGAACTTCTCCCTACACAGAGCCTTTATGAAAAGGGCCACAACATTATCCTATGTGAAAACATAAACCAAATCTATATGTCCAACTCAGAACACAGAGCCTTTATGAAAAGGGCCACAACATTATCCTGTGTGGGAACATAAACCGAATTTATATGTCCAACTCAGAACCTCACTTGCATAATGATAGTGCACCTCAATGTGCTTTGTAAGAGAATCAAGCACAGGGTTCCTTGCAATTACCAATGGCCGTTGACTAATAGTGAAGATGGTGGTAGCAAAAGACTAACCAACACCTAAATCAAGCGAAATGCATCTAAGCCACACCCACTCAATAGTCATTTTAAAAGCTTCCCTATAGTCAACCTCACAACTAGAGGTGGCATCAACCACGATATGCATTAGCTACCAAGCATAAAGAAAAAACCTCTGGTGGACACAAAAGTGTCATAGAAACCAGCCTAGTGTGAGACCAAAAAAGCATGTGAATCTGGTGATAATTATCTCCCTTGGGATACAACAATCCAATTAGCCAGATACCACTCAAGTAGCAAAAGATGCTTGATCGCCTACCAATGCTTGAAACTTGGGCAATGCATAAACATGCTCATCTAAGAGACAATAAAATACATATGAGTCTGAATTATGGATAAGTAAATCAAGCATCAAATAGCCTACTTATAGAGACCAATATCAAATGCATCTCCAACATTATGAAGGCTCAACCATAAACTTGATTCCATGGGAATGGCAATAGCTTTCAATTTTCAAGGCCAAAAGATTGCAATTGTCAATATATTTTGTTTGACATAAAATTATTCCTCCATCAACTTGCATAAACAAAATGCCCAATTGATGATGCAAATGCTCCGAATAAGACATCCCAAAAGAATGTGAATCAGCCTTAAATTCAGCAATATGCTTCTCATTAGGATGACTGAGCAACATGTCATCAACATATACAATAGTGATAGGAAGTACATCATCTCCATGCTTAACATATGAGGTGCTTTTGGTTGGACTATTCTCAAAACCATGTGCTGGAAAATAGGCATGTATCTTCGCATACCAAACATGTGGTTCTTGCTTGAAAACATATAATGCATTTTTCAACTTTCACAATTTGTTTTCATGCCCTTTCTCCACAAAACCATAGGGTTGAAATACATGAACTTCTTCATGTAAATCACAATTTTAAAATCTAGTTTTAATTTCTAACTTATTTACATTCCAACCATGATGAGATGCAAGTGCAAAAATCCTACGAATGGTGGTCATTCGGTATGTGGGAGCAAAGGTATCATCAAAATAATTCCCTCTCTCTTAAGTATAACCTGTTGTATATTATTGAACAATACATTGCTAAAGTGTTATATTATTAATATATTAATATGTTTTTGATGTTTTTGATATAGCAGCTGAAGGTTCGTGAGGAGCGTGCAAAGCGTGAAAGGGCGGACATCAATAATCCGAATAATTATTATTTATTGTGTAAATAAACTTGCGTAGAAGGTTCTATTGTTAGAAAAGTAATGGTTAGAATAAGGGTCGTTGTAGACCACAGTTTCTGTTATTGAAAGCAATGGCTTTCTGTAAAAGTTATCAACTTTTAGTTTCACGCCTGCTTTTCGAAGTCGCCCTCTTGTAACCACTCTTTTCGACGTAATCAAAAGTCCTATAAATACATGCACTCTATGGACTGTCGAAACAGAGTGCATGGGGGGAGATTGCACCCAATAGTGCGTTCTGTCTCGTCTCTTGTTGCGTCTATTCTCTGTGTGTTTTCTGTGCCCGTAATCTCTGTATGCGCGTGAGCAAGATCCTGACAACAGTGGTATCAGAGCTCTGCACGCGTCAATACAGAGGGTTCTGTTCTCTATTCTCTATTCTCTGTTCGCGATTCCGATTCCGATTCCGTCTCCATCTCTGTCCGATTCCGATTCCGATTCCGTCTCCGGTTTCGGTTTCAGTTTCAGTTTCAGTTTCGGCTTCGGCTTCTGCTTCTGTTTCTGTTCCTGTTCCAGAACCAGAACCTACGTTTTCACCTACGTTTTCACCTACGTTTTTACCTACGTTTACTCCAACAGTGGTATCAGAGCTCTGCACGCGTCAATACAGAGGGTTCTGTTCTCTGTTCTCTGTTCGCGATTCCGATTCCGATTCCGTCTCCGTCTCCGTCTCCGTCCAATTCCGATTCCGTCTCCGGTTTCGGTTTCAATTTCAGTTTCAGTTTCGGCTTTGGCTTCTGCTTCTGTTTCTGTTCCAGAACCAGAACCTACGTTTTCACCTACGTTTACTCCTTCGGCTTAGTCCAAGGCGTCGACTAAGGCGTCGACTAAGGCAATAACTTAGGCAATACATTGGCAACATTGGCACCCAAGGCTCCCTTGGCGACCGTTGGCTACGCGCGAGGCAATTTTAATTTTTGAGTGGTAATAGAGAGGTTTAGAGTCCCTAAGGTACATCTCTTGGAGTTGTACTCAAATTCTCTTTCTTTGGTACTTGTGCAAGGCGCTCGCGGCAATTTCAAGGATGGACTCAACAAAGAATTAAGTGTAACTTTCAATCCGTAGGTCGGATTGAGGCGTGTAATATACCGTTGGAAAGCTCTCGGAACGAACTTTCCAATGAGCTAGCTTGCAAGGGTGAAATCCTTGGTCATATTTGGGTGGCACTTGATTGAGTGTTCAAGATACCAAGCAAGGTTGAGAACACGGGATCGAGACACCAAGGTTGCAAACAAGAAGGTTCAAGACACCAAGGGTGAGAGCAAGGGTCCAAGAGCACCATGGAGAATCACAGTAATTCACCTTTACCTGGAGTCTCATTCGAGCAAGAGTTAGAGACTATGAACCAAGAACTTCACGCACTTCAACAAACCATACAAGGACATTATGCTATGCTTCAATTCGACGGCCGCTTTGTCTTATCATGGCTATCCCTATTCAACGATTTCTTTTCCGATGGGTTATATTCAAAAAATCAGAAAATTGAGTTTGCCACCAATTATTTGGTAGGATGAGCACAGTTATGGTGGAATGATCTTTCTCGTCGTGCAGATTGTCCACGCACTTGGAAAGCTTTTCAAGAAGAGTTTAAAGATTCATTCTTACCTTTACAGTTTACCTTACCTGTTTGATAATTGTGATGTATTTACATATTGAATTTAGTCTATAGGAGCATATTACCTTTAATTTTTGAGATTTTGTTTTACTGCTATGGAAAGATATCTCCGATCTCTTTATAGAGTAGCTATCACATATCTTTTGAGCTTCTCTTCCAAGATCAAAAGAATTTGGACTTTACCCATTCATCCTGAAGGAATATTGTCCTGCTATTATGATAAAGGGGTGGATCATCTTCAGCACCTGCACACATCGGCAAATTACTTTGTAACCATCCAGATACGTTTCTTGTCAATTTATATGCATAGTTGTCTTCTTTTTGCATCCACTTACATTTTGGACATGCATGTTTTGCATCGTTTAAACATGGTTTGTCTTGTATGGTACATGAATTCTTATTGCAAGGACAGGTATGTATTTTATTGCAGGTTAGCGAGGAGGAAAAAAAAATACATATGTCAGGGTGTGTAATCCCCTTTTGGTCTCTTTATGTATCATGGAAATTGTTTGTCGGAAATTTTCCGGTTTTCAAAATCACGCCGTTATGCTGCCGAAATTTTTACAAAATTCATATGCACATGCATTCAAGTATAAATTCCTGATTAGAAAATTCATTATTATTTTATCATATCCAGATATTCATTTTTGTCATCACTTTTGGATTACATTTTTTTACTTAATTTTTGCATATCATACACACACATTAATGTAACAGCTCCATGAACATTTCCATGCATGTATTTTTACATGGCACATGCCTAATTTTATTTAGTGATGAAACATGTGATTGGCCATCCATGTTTATTATTTTATCACCTGAGATCAGTTGCTTGTTCAACTGAGGGGCATGTTATACCTTATGGAATATGTTGAACAATGCATTGTTGGATTGTAACATGGAATATGTTAGCCAATGCATTGTTGGATTGAAATATGGAATAGCCAATGCATTGTTGGACTGTAACATGGAATATGTTGGCCAATGCATTGTTGGATTGTAACATGAAATATGTTGGCCAATGCATTGTTGGATTGTAACAGTAATATGGACTATGTTGAACACGGCATTATAATTGTTAGAGTGTTGAATGATTTTATCAACTGAGGTCAGTTGCTTGTCAACTGGGAGGCATGTTGTATATTATTGAACAATACATTGCTACAGTGTTATATTATTAATATATTAATATGTTTTTGATGTTTTTGATATAGCAGCTGAAGGTTCGTGAGGAGCGTGCAAGGCGTGAAAGGGCGGACATCAATAATCCAAATAATTATTATTTATTGTGTAAATAAACTTGTGTAGAAGGTTCTATTGTTAGAAAAGTAATGGTTAGAATAAGGGTCGTTGTAGACCACAGTTTCTGTTATTGAAAGCAATGGCTTTCTGTAAAAGTTATCAACTTTTAGTTTCACGCCTGCTTTTCGAAGCCGCCCTCTTGTAACCACTCTTTTCGACGTAATCAAAAGTCCTATAAATACATGCACTCTGTGGACTGTCGAAACAGAGTGCATGGGGGGCGATTGCACCCAATACTGCGTTCTGTCTCGTCTCTTGTTGCGTCTATTCTCTGTGTGTTTTCTGTAACCGTAATCTCTGTATGCGCGTGAGCAAGATCCTGACAACATAACCTTTTGCAACAAGCATATCCTTATGCATGTCAACTATTCCATCAAGCTTATGTTTCAACTTCTATACCCATTTAGCACCAATGGCCTTTTTTCTTGGAGGCAAATCAAATAAAGACCAAATAAAAAGAATCCAATGATTGATAAGTAAGAATCAACAACGAGGTTGTACTTTGGGTAAAAATTGGGATTGTTCATTCAGCCTTATGAACCTTAGATCAGGACAACACCTAGGGAGAGATAGACAAAGCCTTAGGTCCTCAGAGGTGAGTGTCACTCACACCGCTAGATCTTGGGCCCAATAGTTGAGTGCTTATCCGCACTACCCTAACTCCGAAACTAGCGAATCAGAGATGTCTCATGGAATGGAGCGACCCACAGGAAGTTCAGGTGTGGCTTACTTACAAAAGGTTGAAGGTCCTTACAAGTCTCAACTGGATTACCTTAGGACCAATCGATTAGGTGCTTGCATCTATGATGACAGCCTAAGAAGATCTGTGGTCCAGATAAAAAAACCCAGATCAGCCCATTGGACTGGAACATCCAATAGTCAAGTTCAAAAATGGTGCATACCTGGACAAAGAAGGAACCATGTATGTAGTCACCAATCAGCGAGATAGGACATAAGAATTTGGTAATGTGATCCTAGAAACGGATATAGGTGACCTAGAGCAAGGGAACATAGGAGGAGAGCATAGAACCCCTTGAGGTAAATTAGTCCTGACGAGAATCATCACCCCAGAGTGGGTTCCCCAGGACAATAAGAGCATAGATTTGCTCTTAAACCAAGAGACTGACGAAGCTTTTTGGAGGTATAAGCCTGATCAGCCTAATGAGGTAGGATAAAGACCCTGATAGTCCAGGCAAAGTAACCTACGTAGACAGTACTGCAGAGAGGGTCTTCATGGTCACAGAGCATGGAAGGAATTCCTACACTTGGAAGGGTGAGTTTGTTTTTCTCCATCCAAGATCTAATGTCTCCTATAGTCACCAAGGAGCTGGGACATACCAAGCTCATGGAGCTCATAGGGATAGAAGTAGAGATCGGTGAGAAGTAAGTTTTGCCAACCCATTGGGAAGAGAAAGAACGAGAATGGAGATGGATAGAGTGGAAACTGAGAGACCTAGAGACCCAAGGAACCAAAGAAATAATGATGATTTCCCTTTTCCAAGACCTATAGAACACACTAGGACCTTGAGGCCAACCCAGTTAGTTAAGTCCATGAAGAATTACTTCGACGGCACGGGAGACCCATATGATCATGTGGCCGAATTTAGGCAAGTATTGAGAGTTGAACAAGTTGAGGACCTATTCATGCAGTACAATGCTTTCGATCTAACCCTTAGTAACACAACCCTTACATGGTTTCAACCACTAAATGAGAGAGAATTCAAGAACATAGACCAATTTCTAGAGGCTTTCATTGCCGAATTCTCTAAGAGTGGTATATGACATAATACTTCCTCACTGATTCATAGTTTCAAGCAAACACCTCAAGAGATGGTTATACTGGCAAGAAGAAGGTTTAGGCAATACCTAGAGAGATGTCATGTTCCAGACTTACCCACTTCAGCCAAACAGGTGGCTTTATTCTTAGATGGATTGTTGAGTACCAAGTTGAGATCATATGTGTACCTGAAGGACCCTAGAACCATAGAAGAATGTGTACGCATGTGCATAGACATAGAGGATTATCTAGGAGAGGAGCTGGAGCTTTCAAAAATCTACAAAGATTCAAATATCTATACCAGCCTCTCTTCCAGACAATCCATGTCTATTGAGGAACTCGCAGAGAAGGTAGCTCATAAATTAGGTGTCTCAAGCAAACAGATACCCCGATTTACCCTAGTGAGGTGGTGCTATACTTGTGGAGGTGACCATTTGGAGAGTGTATGTCCCATTATGGCCCAACCCCAAGTGAATCCTAGTAGCCAATACTGCACCATAGAGCGAAGATACACCAACCACATATCACAAGATTGCCCTTATAATAAACAAACATTCAGACAAAACTAGCCTCAGCCATATCCCCAGCAGGGTAGATACCAGAACCAGTACCCACCACAGCAGTATGGTAGGCCCCAACAACCCTATAAACCACCCTATCAAGGGCAACAAAGGCATCAACCAGTTCTAACACAGCAACCCCCTACTCCAACTAATGTGATTCCAGTAAAGTACGTAGCAGTAGAAGAAAATCTAAATAGAGCTATAGTGCCAGTAACCCCATTACTTTCAGAAAGTGACCCGAGTGATCATAGTTTTGACTTGACCCATATTGATAGCCCGAAGCTTACTACATGCAGTCACCTAAGCATAATGAGTCCTACTATGGTGAAGAACCGAGTGAACCCAGTTGGGAGCCAGAGTTTGCAAATGTCATGTACGCAAACCCTAACCCTAGAACTCAACCTAGGCAGATACGACCCCCAATTCCTAGAGGACCATGCTACAGATGTCAGGGAGATCACCTCATTTGTGATTTCCCAATGCCTGCCCCTACACAACCCTAATCTATGACAATTCAAGGCTTTTGTCAACATTGAGCATCTACTGGAAAAAGTAGTAGGCAAGGACGTGTACAAATTCCTTGATGGATTTTCCAGCTACAATCAGGTAGCCATTGCTCCAGAAGATCAGCATAAGATGGCTTTTGCCACAGAGTGGGGCATATTTGCTTTTCAGGTAATGCCATTTTGTCTAACCGATGCACCAACTACCTTTCAGAGGCTGATGTGCCATGTGTTTAAAGAATTCTTGAGGAAGAATTTGGAAGTCTACATTGATGATCTATGTGCTCATTCCAACATAAGGCAAACCCATATCCCTGAGCTGAGAGCTATCTTTGACAAATGTAGAGAATATCAAGTCTGCTTGAACCCACAAAACTCTCAGCTTAGGAATATGGGTTTGCCTTATGTTGGAATGAGCACATAGATCATCAATGTAGAGAATATCAGGTCTGCTTGAACCTGCTTGAATATCACGTCAGGCAAGGCAAGATTCTAGGACACATAGTGTCAAAGAACGGCATATCCACGGATGAGGATAAAGTAAGAGCTATTGCAAAGCTAACCGGGCCAAGCAATGTCAAGGAGGTACAGGCTTTCATGGGGCATTATGGCCATTATCGCCGATTCATTCATATGTATGCAATCATTGCAAAGCCCCTGTACTCCCTTTTGACTAACTTCGAGTGCACGAAAGAATGCGAAAACTCCTTTAACGAGCTCAAAAGAAGGTTGTGTTTGGCACCAATCTTGACTACCTCAGATTGGAACAAGCCTTTCCATGTTCACGTGGATGCATACAATTATGCTATTGGATGTGTGCTAGCACAACCTACGGGCGAATTAATATGGATCTTCCAATTGCCTATGCTAGTAGACAATTGAATGCGGCTAAACAGAACTATACCACCACTGAACGACAAGGATTAGGCATGGTATATGCGGTTAAAACATTTAGACACTATTTGCTTGCAAATAAGTTTAAATTTTTTTACTGATCATCAAGATCTACTATACTTGGTAAACAAGCCTTGCAATACATGTCGATTAGTAAGGTGGTTCCTCTTACGAATGGAATATGACTTTGAGGTAGTGGTGAGGAAGGGCAAGACTCACTTGAGAGCAGATCATCTCTCAAGGCTCACATCCGAAGAGGCCCCATAAGGAGTATTAGATGACCTTCCTGATGCTTACTTGTTTAATTTGGAAGTCGTACCACAGTGGGCCAAGACATTGGTGCCAGTACTGACATATGGGCCTAAACATCTAGTAGTAAATACTCAAGATGGGGAGGTAGTAAAAGCCGAGAAGTACCATATCATGGCAGGGAGTATGTACAAACATACAGATCAAGGAATATTAGCTTGTTGTGTGGACGAGGATGAGTACGCGAAGTGGTTGCAATTAGCACATGTGGGTGCATTAGAGCAACACTACTCGAGGCAAAGAACTTTACAAAAACTAAGGAGACTCGGAGTGCACTGGCCAACTATGGAAGCATTGTTCATAGGATATGCAAGGAATGCCCAATCTGCCATATTAAACCACCAGTGGAACATGCCACTCTTTATCGGGTGTCGTTAGATCAAGATTGGAGCGAACCATTAGTAGCCTTCTTGAGGACGAGAACCTTTCCCCAAGATATGACATTGGCTAGATAAAGGAGCTTAGAACAAGAAGCATTAGACTATACCCTCATTGGTGATAACCTATACAAGCGTGGAAAAGACAGATATCTGAGACTATGTGTTCATGAGAGAGAATATCTTAAGATCTTGGAAATTGCTCACCAAGGTGTAGCACAAGGACACTTTGGTCCAGATCGGGTGATAAAGGCCATACTATTTGCAGGTCTCTAGTGGCCTACGCTTCACATGGATGCACATACCTATGTGAAGAGGTGTGATGTTTGCCAACAAACCTAGTATCCTATATAGAAAGATGAGATGCCTTTGAAACCTATGATGGGTAGACGTGCATTCTCTAAGTGGGGAATAGACTTTGTAGGTCCTATTAATCCCCCTGCTAAGAGTTCAGATGCTGAATATATCATTGTGGCCATAGACTATATGACTAAATGGGTAGAAGTGAAAGCCACAAGCAAGAACGATGCTCAGATGATAGATAAGTTCTTATTTGAGAATGTATTCACGAGATATGGGCTACCTATAGAGCTAGTAAGTGATAAAGGCACTCAATTCTTGAATGAAGTCATTGAAAATCTTCTCCAAGAGTTCTTGGTGGTACACAAGAAGTCTGCCCCCTATAACCCCCAAGCTAATGGGCAGGCCGAAAGCACCAAGAAAATTCTATGCAATGTGTTGACCAAATTAGTAAATAATAAATGCTCTGATTAGGACAAACAGGTACACCACGTTGTTTGGGCATACAAAGTTGCCTATAAAACGGTACTCCAAGCGTCCCCCTTTCAAATGTTGTTTGGTCAAAATCTAGTGCTACCATTGGATTTCTTGATACCTACACTAAAAGTAGTAGAAGAGCATGAGTGGACAGGACATGAACTCTCTTCTAGGATCTTTGATCTTGAATGTTGAGAGCTGTCGCAGGGATTTATGCAGCTAAGAGAAGACAAAAGGCATACTTCGATGCCCATGTAAAGGATAAAGGCTTGAAAGCAAGAGACTTAGTTTTAGTCTACACCTTGAAACAACATGCAAGAAAGCTAGAAAAGCATGGCTATGGACCCATGATTATTAATAGAATATCAACAAGTGGGGCAGTCTCGCTAGCCACTTTAGAAGGTGATGTCCTCCCCAATTATATTAGTGGATGCCGAGTCAAAGTATACTAAGAACCTCTCATAGAGGAAATGCTTAACCGACTCAATATGGACAAGAAACGCAAAGAAGAGGAAAAACGAATTCGAGAAGAAGCACAAAGAGAAGCATTGGAACGCATCCGAAGAATGAAATTGAGAAGACAGGGTAGAGATCAGCCTAGGACAGATGCCTATGCAGCTCCAGGGTATCATATGGCTATGTGTGAGGTCTCACGTGTAAGCTTCCATAGAATAATTGACTGATGTCCTTTTGTGACCTTAGAGGTAGGGCAAGAAAATAGTGCACAGAGTGTACGAGCCTTGATTGACTCAGGTGTAGCCACTAGTGCGGTTAGAGTTTCTTACTGTCAAAAGTTAAAATTAAGTATCAATCCTATAGAAGCATACCTCATAGGATTGGGAGGTGTGGAAACCCCTTGCATGGGCGAGGTGGAACTTCCCCTCTACATTTAAGATGTTCTAATGACAGTTAAGGTGCTAGTGTGTCAAGACGAGGACCTCATTGAGCCTCTTGTCTTGGGTCGAGACTGGATATATGATCATGCAGTCAACCTGAACCTAAGAAGTGGACTTATTCAGGTCTGGGTAGGTAAAAATCTCATTACCATCGAGTTAGAAAATCAAGCACTCAAGGAAATAGGAAAGGCACCAACTCATGGTCCTTCTAGGAGTACACATGAAGATAAAGATGTTGTTCTTGTCCACAACTCTGTGATGCAGAGGGATGATATTTTCAACCATGAAGCTAAAGATAAGATGGAACTCCCTTCTTTTCCAAAAGTGATCAAGACATGGCAACCGAAGAAGTACGGGATGCAGAGAAAGCAGACGGCCTACATCCAAAGCCAAAGGAGAGTACGAAGCTAGGCATCTCAGCTGACAAAACAAGTATGGGTACGAAAAGGTGAGCTTCCTGTGGTAGCCAAGTTAAAGCCTCTAACTAAACATCATGCTAGTGAACAACGACAGGACACTAATAAGAAATCTTCCAAGGATTTTCCCACAAAAGTATCACTCATCTGGGTGCCCAAGAAGTCGATCAAGAAAAATTTGGGTGCCTATGACTTGGTTGTGGGCTCAAGTAGACACCCACAAGCTTCACGAGACAGGGCTCCATTCACACATACTCACACATGCATCAACAGGCACTAATAGAGCACTTGTAAATGGGTCCCTAAAAAGCCTCATTTTCAAATTGATGCTCATGTAACGTCTCCCATAGGCCACCGACAGTCATATTGTAAAACCACGCATTACATTTGGTGACAAAAATCTTGTAATAAACCCCCCGACCCCAATTTGTAAATTCATCTCCAACCACTAACTGCATCATTCCACTTAGCTCATAGAACTAGTCATTCACTAACTACACACACAATCACCAAGCACTAACTGACTCACTAACTTGTCACAGTGCCTCGTGTTGATGTTGTAATGGGGACAAACTATCATATCTTGTCCACTAAAATGTTAACATGTGCTTCTATATTCTCACAGAATCGGCAAGCAAGAAGTAACATGGCAGAAGCAACACGAACCAGTTCCCAGGCAGGATCTAGTGCCCAAATAGTGGACATTGAAACTCTCCTCCTCGAACCACAACTAACCGAGAGGCCTCAGGAACTCAGGGCAGTGCATGCCTTTCCAATTCAAGACCCTCCGCAGGGGCACACATCACAAGTCGGCAAACATGCACATTGGTTCAGTGACGTCGCAGGTCCATTAGGAGAGGGCACATACTTTTGGGAAGCTGAAATTGAATTTAATGGCAAGTGGGGAAGGTACCATTTCTTTACTCGCAAGTTTGAAAAGTATGAGGATGCAGAAGTAATGAGATCAATATGGACCAAAGCTGGCCTAGACAGCTACTTTAGAGCATTGCTACCCAAATTTGATTTTTTGCGTTGTTCCTACCTGATCAGCACCATCACCCCTAGCAGATCCAAAGGAGGAGATAGTACGTTTGTGCTCCCCTCATTAACACCAGGCCATGATCTAAAAAGGTTTAAACTTACCCTCAATTTAGTATGGGAGGCCTTGGATATGAAGGGTATGCACATCCCCATAGAGAAAGAAACATTGATTCCGAGAAGAATGAAGCAAAAAGATCTCAACAAACTGAAAGATATGGTAGCCATGACACCTACCATCGCCCTCCATTTATGCACAATCATGCATCACTTCGCCTTCCATGCTCAAGAATGCTTCACCATGCCACCAAAGAAAACTTGGTTCAGCTTGTACTTCGCGGAGACAGAAAATGTCACACTCAACCTACCCCACTAAATCATTGATCAAATTCACTTAGCACATCAACACTGGAACAAGAAACATAAGAATGTGCTTCATGGATGTTGCACTCTTACGCGGATCATTTATAGGTGCTTAGCTTACGATGTGCCCATTCAAAGAGCATTGGTGTTGGTGCATTTTGCCCAAGCCTACATGCTTGATATGCTTGATATTATCCTCATTTGTAAGTCACATGAGTAGTCATGTGAACACCTCTTGTAAAAGAGTACATTTTATCTCTTGTAAATGGAAAAAGAAAAAAGTAAAAGGATGGCTTACCTCATCCATGATGTAAAAGCAAATTCGTGGCTCCAACTACCAAAATCACGAATTTTTGAGCTGAGGGAATCTCTCCTAACTTTGGGGATCACTTTTAGGTGGAGCCATTCGAATTCGAATTCAAAACTCCCTCCAAGAATTGCTATAAAAGGAGCAAGAAGGAAGAGGCGATTAGCAAGCCTTGTACGTGACCACTTCATGTCATTTTGTAGAGATTGAAGAGCTTACTCCATAGCTCTATCATTCTACTCCCATTGTGCAAAGATTCATTGCCAATGTGGTTGTAATCATATGTGAATCTATACATTTATTATCATCTACCTCTCTGTTTTGTTCTCTGCTATACTCACTCAGAGCAGTAACGTCAGAAGGTCATATCTCGAGTTTTACTGAACCTTTTTCAGTGTTTTAAAGTGCGTTAGATAGCTCTCGCTGTCTAGTTTCTACCTATAAATTTTCAAGGTCATTGGATTTATAATTTTGGAGATATCTGCATTTTACTGCTTACTGGTCTATCTCTGCAGAGCCCCGAGAATTGTGGGAATGTTCCAGAACTTGATGAAACTTGTTCTCAGTGCTCAGTCCATCATTTGAAGTGTTTTAACTTGGAATAGGAAGCTTGTTACGTCTATTTGCTATGCCCAAAAGGAATGTTTCTAATTCCTTCCAGGTTGAGAGCACTGTTCATTTTTTCCAGCAGGTGTATGTCCAAAAATAGCAAGTTTTGGGAGCTAGTCATTTCGCAACTTGTCGGTCTTGACTTAAACTTTTGGGATACATGTTCCAAAGTACTTGGCTGATATTTTGGTGGATTTAGGAAGCTCAAAGGGTCTACTAATCAACTCTGAAGTCTCAGTTGGCTGGTGTGAAGCTGGTTGTAGCGGCACCTACTCATCTTTGGATTGCATCCACCATCTCTCTTCACAGTGGTATCAGAGCATAGTCAAGCAACATGGGAGATGGATTTCCATCAACAATTGACAAATTGGATCGAAACAACTACCCGGCATGGTCTCTAAGGATGGAGGCTTACCTTCAAGGAAGGAATCTATATGGATTCATATCCGGAGATGAAGCAATGCCAACCATGAGGAACAAAGGGCAACCATCACATGAAGAAGTGGAAGGACTTTCGAATTGGTGTTCGAAGGATGCACTTGCAAGGTCCTATATTCTAAACTCAATCTCTGATTTTCTTTTACCTCATGTCAAGGGATGCAAGACATCAAGAGAAACTTGGAATGCACTTGCTTCTTTCTTCTCTTCCAACACTCGAGCATGGAAGAACCAATTGTGGATGGAGTTCACAACAATGAAGAAAAGCCCGAAGCAAAATGTGACTGATTATGTCACAAAGATGAAGGAGATTTCCGACCAACTTGGAAGCATTGGAGAGGTAATTGAAGAGGAGCAAATCATAAGACAAATCATGAATGGAATCAAAGCAGACGACAAGTGGGAGTCATTCACAACAGCCATGGATTTATACATGGATATGCATGTACCCGACCTCAACACACTCATGGGCCAACTCTTCACTCATGAAGCAAAGATTAGCAAAGGTGGTGAGTCCTCAAGAGGTAATCAAACTTCTGCCTTATATTCTGATAAAGCTAAGGTCAAGGACAAGTCAAAGAATAGGAAGAATGAAGATGAAGGAAGCTCTTTCCAAGCAAACTTTGCAGGTAGAGGAAGAGCTAGAGGAAGAGGCAGAGGTGGAAAGCAAGGCAGGGGGAGATTCCAATCATCTCAACCTTGCAACATATGTGGCTTATCTAACCATACTACTGAAGAATGTTTCAGGAATCCAAGGAACTCAAGAGGAAGAGGATTCAATAGAGGTGGCTATGGATCAAATAGAGGCAGGTACAATGGAGGCTACAACAACAACAACTACTACAACAACAATTACAACAACAACAACAACTATCAAAGTGGCCATAGAGGAAGAAGAGATTACAATAACTATGCAGAGGACCAAAGTCAAGAAGATTCATTATTGATTATGAATCTATCAACAAAGAAGGGTAAGGATGATGATCACATATTTTACATTGATTCGGGATGCTCGAACCATGTAGCAGGAAATGTGGCTTTACTTTCTGATTTGGAAGATCCTCATAACAAGCATGAAGTGCAGACAGGAGATGACACAAAGCACTCAGTGGAGAAGATAGGTAATGTGAAGACATCAGATGGGAATATGAACCTCTTAAGCAAAGTCTTGTATGTCCCTACAATTACCAAAAATTTAATAAGTGTTGGACAGATTGTTGAAAAAGGATTGCAGGTTAGATTCAACCGATTTGGAGCATATGTTGAAGACCCAAGGCAAGGCTTTCGAAGGATTGCCAAAGGAGAAAAGACAGGAAGGCTTTTCACTTTTGAAGTGGAAGATACAAAGAACATAGCTTTGTTTAGCTATGGATCTCAAACTCTAACAGAGTTGGAGATATGGCACAAAAGGCTTGCTCACATTGGTGAGAGGACACTCAAACAGATTTGCAGGGACCAAAGTGTACTTGGTTTGCCTAATATCACAAGGCAACACATGATTTATAAGTGTGAAGCTTGTCAACTCGGCAAGGCTCATAGACAACCTTTCAATAAGAAAGGATATATGTATCAAAATCCTTTGGATCTAGTGCACACGGATGTGTGGGGTCCGAGTAAGGAGCCATCTATATCAGGCTCAAGATATTATGTGTCTTTCATAGATGATTGTAGCAGGTGGACCATTCTGTTTTTCATGAAGCACAAGGATGAAGTGTTTAATTGCTTTAAGAAGTATATTGCTCTTGTTGAAAACCAAACAGGTAGGACTTTGAAACGACTCAGATCAGATGGTGGAGGAGAATACTTCTCTTCTGAATTTGATGCCTTCTTGCATGAAAGAGGCATTAAAAGGGAAGTCACTACAAGGTATACACCCGAACTCAATGGTGTAGCAGAGAGGAGGAACAGAGCTATCGTCGAAGCTGCAAGGTCCATGCTCAACGAAAAGGGATTGCCGAACTACCTATGGGCAGAGGCTGTGTCGACAGCCACATATCTCATAAATAGACTTCCATCTAAGTCACTAGATGGAACCACTCCATATGAAGTGTGGAATGGAAGAAGACCTAGTCTAGAGCATTGTAAAATCTTTGGATGCTTAGCCTATGCTCACATTCCTTCTCAAGTAAGAGGGAAATTGGATCCCAAGGCAGAGAAGTGTGTATTCATTGGTTATGATCAAAACCAAAAAGGATATAGATTGTACAATCCAACCAATAAAGGATTTTCTGTGAGTAGAGATGTAATTTTTGATGAAAACAAATCATGGTTTGATGATGACAGGAAAGTGAAGCTGGCATATGACTTGGATGAAGATTTTCCATCACTTCAACCAAAGGAGCCAAAGCAGATTGAAGAAAGTGATTCGGAGATTGACCTAGAAGACTTGGAAAGACTAAAGCTATGGAAGAACAAAGGTAAAGCAAAGATGCAGGATGCTACATATGGACCCGAGAGCTCACATCAACCACTTAGAAGGTCTTCGAGGGAGAAGAAGAAACCAGAGAGGTTTGGTTATGATACTTCTTTGGTCACCAAGCACTCAATCTACATTGCAAAGGATTCAACCAATGAAGAACCTACCACATTCGAAGAAGCACAAAGCAAGAAAGCTTGGAGAGATGCAATGGATGAAGAAATGGAAGCCTTGAAGGAGAATGACACTTGGGAGCTTGTACCTAACAAGCCATCTATGAAGATAATCGGATCTCGATGGATATACAAAATCAAGAGGAATCCAGATGGAAGTATAAATAGACACAAAGCAAGGTTAGTTGCTAAAGGGTTTGCTCAAACCCATAGTATTGATTATGAGGAGACTTTCTCTCCTGTTGCAAAAATGCCTACAATTAGGGTTCTCATAAGTCTTGCTGCATCTAGAAATTGGAATCTTTATCAACTTGATGTAAAGAATGCTTTCTTGAATGGATGGATTTCTGAGGAAGTGTATATGGCACAACCTCCTGGATATGAGGATGCACATCATCCTAACTATGTATGCAAACTAAAGAAAGCTTTGTATGGATTGAAGCAAGCTCCAAGAGCTTGGAATTTCAGATTGGT
The DNA here is from genome assembly GCA_020310875.1 of Ceratopteris richardii. Lineage (NCBI taxonomy): Eukaryota > Viridiplantae > Streptophyta > Polypodiopsida > Polypodiales > Pteridaceae > Ceratopteris > Ceratopteris richardii. The sequence continues at coordinate 65,828,855 of CM035411.1, forward strand.
GACTTATTTGCAGGACCAAGGATTCAAAGCTAGCAAGGCGGATACCTCTTTGTTCATAAAGAGGAATGGATCTGAAGTGATCTATTTATGTGTGTATGTTGATGATATTATTATCACAGGCAATGATCTTGAAGGAATCAAACAGGTAAAGAGTCAAATGAAGGAGGAGTTCAAAATAAGTGACCTCGGACCACTCACTTATTTTCTTGGATTGGAGTTGATCTACACAGATTCAGGTATATACATCACACAAAGGAAGTATGTCCATGACATGCTCGTCAAGTTCAAGATGGAAAATACCAAGTGTGCAGGTACACCTATGGAGCAAAATCATAAGCTTAGTGCTTATGAAGGAGAGCCAATTGAAGACATCACAAGCTATCAAAGCTTGGTTGGAAGTTTGAACTATGCAACACTCACAAGGGTGGATATATGCTATAGTGTTAGCATATTGAGTCAGTTTATGCATAAGCCGAGAAGACCACATATGGAAGCGGCCAAGCGAGTCCTCAAGTACCTAAAGGGGACCATGAATGAAGGTTTGTTTTATTCATTTACTTTAGATATTGAGCTAAAGGTCTACTCAGATGCAGATTGGGCCGGATCTAAGGATGATAGAAGAAGCACATCAGGGTATATATCATTTGCAGGTTCAAAAATCATTTCTTGGTCATCGAAGAAGCAACCAACCGTGGCATTATCTTCTACTGAAGCTGAATATAGAGGTTTGGCTAATGCAACTCAAGAAATCATGTGGTTAAAATCTTTGTACACAGATCTTGGACTTCATTCTTCAACACCTCACATTTTTGGTGACAACACAAGCTCACTACATCTAGCAGCTAATCCGGTATACCATGCTAGAACCAAGCATATTGAAGTCCACTACCATTATGTAAGGGAGAAGCTAATGAGCAAGGATATTCAACTATCCTACGTCTCTACAGATATGCAATGTGCAGACATGTTGACGAAAGCTCTTGATGGTACGAAATTAAGTAGATTCAAGTTGATGATTGGTTTGCAGGAAATCAAGGACAATTGAAGACTTATTTGGAGGCCAAGCATGTTAGGCTTGAGGGGGAGCTGTTGGTGCATTTTGCCCAAGCCTACATGCTTGATATGCTTGATATTATCCTCATTTGTAAGTCACATGAGTAGTCATGTGAACACCTCTTGTAAAAGAGTACATTTTATCTCTTGTAAATGGAAAAAGAAAAAAGTAAAAGGATGGCTTACCTCATCCATGATGTAAAAGCAAATTCGTGGCTCCAACTACCAAAATCACGAATTTTTGAGCTGAGGGAATCTCTCCTAACTTTGGGGATCACTTTTAGGTGGAGCCATTCGAATTCGAATTCAAAACTCCCTCCAAGAATTGCTATAAAAGGAGCAAGAAGGAAGAGGCGATTAGCAAGCCTTGTACGTGACCACTTCATGTCATTTTGTAGAGATTGAAGAGCTTACTCCATAGCTCTATCATTCTACTCCCATTGTGCAAAGATTCATTGCCAATGTGGTTGTAATCATATGTGAATCTATACATTTATTATCATCTACCTCTCTGTTTTGTTCTCTGCTATACTCACTCAGAGCAGTAACGTCAGAAGGTCATATCTCGAGTTTTACTGAACCTTTTTCAGTGTTTTAAAGTGCGTTAGATAGCTCTCGCTGTCTAGTTTCTACCTATAAATTTTCAAGGTCATTGGATTTATAATTTTGGAGATATCTGCATTTTACTGCTTACTGGTCTATCTCTGCAGAGCCCCGAGAATTGTGGGAATGTTCCAGAACTTGATGAAACTTGTTCTCAGTGCTCAGTCCATCATTTGAAGTGTTTTAACTTGGAATAGGAAGCTTGTTACGTCTATTTGCTATGCCCAAAAGGAATTTTTCTAATTCCTTCCAGGTTGAGAGCACTGTTCATTTTTTCCAGCAGGTGTATGTCCAAAAATAGCAAGTTTTGGGAGCTAGTCATTTCGCAACTTGTCGGTCTTGACTTAAACTTTTGGGATACATGTTCCAAAGTACTTGGCTGATATTTTGGTGGATTTAGGAAGCTCAAAGGGTCTACTAATCAACTCTGAAGTCTCAGTTGGCTGGTGTGAAGCTGGTTGTAGCGGCACCTACTCATCTTTGGATTGCATCCACCATCTCTCTTCACAATTGGTATGGTCCAGAGCCCAAGAGTTCTAGAGACGGCCATCAACAACAGGGCCACCATCTAAGAAAATGAGATGAGCAGTCCAAATACCTTGTGCCCAAGCAAGGGGTGCCACCCTCACACCAGAGGTGACACCACCTCAAACGAGATGTGTTCGCCCATTTACAATTTGCCTACCCAAACTAAGTGCAGAAGGACCCAATCTTGTTTTCCCTCTGATTCCCTCTGACCTGGAGTTTCCACAGGGCTACACTCTAGATGATTTAACAGATGAAGAAATTGCCAGGATGATTAATGAGGCTAATCTTGAGACTGAGGAAGATCACGCCAAGGGACCACAACCAACCACAAGGACTTCTGCTCCCAACCTAAAATAGTGGAAGTAGACGAAGATGAAGAGGAGACCGATGAAGCAAAATCAGATGCGGAACACAACGAGGACCATGAGGAAACTTCAGAACTAGCAGGTGCCCTAGCTTATACTACACATATTAGAAGATTGTATGAGACCATGAAAAGAGTCTAGGAGCATCACAAGTTGTCACTAGAAACAGGGAAGATGCTAATAAGTCAAATGTTAGGAGAAGAAGGAGTAGACGAACAATTTATTGAGTCCTTGAACCTTCACGTGGATGCGCTTGGCTTGGATGAAGCCATTCATTGGGCTCTTGCTTACATTCATCACTTTGAGCAACGAGTTCCTACCTACCCCCTCCGCTTCAGAAAGCAAATTCATATAGATGTATTGGCACGTGGTGACACTACACAAATGGAAGAATACCATGAGGCACTGCTATCGCCTCACCCTAGACCCTCACCCCCAACCCCACCCCCCTCACCTCTCACTGCACATTTCACTTCTCCCCATGACACTACCACCCTAACCTCCACCACCACTACATATGTTATAGGAATTCCTCTTTCTTCAGGCACCCAACGTAGCGTGACTGCCACACCCACATTCACAACATTATTCACCGACACCACATCCATCCCACCCTCTATTCTCATTTACACACTAACATACACTTTTGAGAGTATGGAAACATCAACAGCTACGGCATCACTCCCTTCCCCCCCACTCCCACAATCTCCCATACCCCCTCCCCCCACATCACCTCTTGTTTCCACTCCATTCACGATCCCTTTCCCCATCCCCATTCACCCTGCATCCTGCACTTTTCCAGCATCCCTCAATGTAAATAATTTGTTTTCTACATTACATCAATGAATATATCAGCTGCAGAATGAATATGAGACCCTAGAAGATTGTCAGCGCCATATAACTGTGGACCACGAGCAATTACAGAAGCAGCTTGTAGCCCTAGAAGAAGAGAACATCGACCTCAATCAACATTACACTACGCTAGAACATGCCCACCAGACTCTATTGGAAGCCCCCCAACAATCAAAATCTTCTGAAGTTAAAAAACAAACAGCTTTACTTGAACTTTATCAGTCGGAGAATGTGAAAGTCTGTTGTAATCTGATGTTACTAAGGATGCACATGGCCACGGCTCTAGAAGAAAACAAATGACTTCAAAAGCAGAACGAAGAAAACCTAGAGGAAGAAATGCAAGGCTTCCCTCATGAGATCAACCCAGAAAGGTTTAAGGTTGTTCCTTCAGAGACCATGAAAACCATTCTTGAAAGCTATGCGGATCTTCTGGCAGCGCATGAAGATCTGGGAAAAGAATGGGATACCCTTCACCAACAGCTAAAGGTGCAAGAAGAACAAACAAAGGTCACAAATTCTATAGAGATTACTAAGGAGGTGAAGGCACTAAGAGAACAGGTCGCTGGGTTGCAAGGAAAATTACTTCAGTATGAAAGACAGCCCTCCTCGGTCATAGAACCAGAACTGAAAGAGTTGGTGCCCATAGAAGTAGACGAGCCATATGAGGAACCATATGTTCCTATGCCAATGCCGAGTGGCCAACAAACATTTGAAGGATTGGACACACTTGAGGTAGAAGCCCCAAAATGGTTGCAGAACGCTCGAAAAATGGCCAATATGCATGATGATAGAGTAGTGGTACAAATTCAGTCAATGTCTAAAATTGAGGATACCATTATAAAATCAGAATACTTCCGATGCACGTCTCATCACTGATGGATAGGCACCAATGACGATCAATATGTGCCCTATTGCATGCTCGTAGCAGATTATAATGCAACAATTCAACGATGATGTGGCAAGCCTCCAACTTTCGCCACTCAATTTAGTCCAGACAACATACCTGAAAGTGATACACAAGGGTCTATCTTCCAACCCACCTAGAGGCTTCATCTCCTAGAAACTTATCCCAAAATGGTTCGTACATGGAATAATATACCTCTCTTCATCAAATACAATCCATATTATGTCTCAGTACTCAGACGACGCACATGGCCCGACTTTGCATCACCGTGAAGAATGTTAAAGGCTATGCCACATGGCTAGATTACATGTATCTAGCACCCCCATGAGGACCGGCCATAGTAGCATACATGATATCCACCATCCACCACTAGGGTGTTAAACTGCGAAACATTCCTGATGTGATGGAACGGATGTGTATTAAAATATTTGAATTAATGCTGGTCACCTTTCAAACCTTCAAGAACATTAAAGATCCGCATTTTTCAGGAGTCAGATTCACTGCAGGCAATCTCGACTTAGTATATGACATGAGCACATCCCCTCCATTATGGTGATATATGTGTGGCATGCAAGAATCAAATACCTCCCAGATTGCTACAAGCAAATATTTGAGGAGATGTTCATTACAAGGTTTTGGGAGAACCATTCTGAAATACTCGTCCCTAGACCCTCACATCTCCTCCAACTCTTTGCTACGGAGAGAAGCTTACATTCCAAAAAATTGTGTCTGCCACATCTGGACGTTCCAGGCCCATTGATAGGGATGCCTTACTAACAGATTTAGCAAAGGGATTGAGGCAAGAAGAGCATCATGCGGTTACAGATGTCATCGAATACTATGTCAAACATTCTGCCCACCAAGGGTCTGTCAGAGACGATAGACACAGGGGGGGGGGGGTGTTGGTAGTAGTCAGGGAACTCAAAGACCTACACGACAAGGAAGCCAATAAAGGGAGTCAAAGTAGAGAGAAGGGACAAGTAGGCAAGGCAGTCAATGAAGATCTGGCAAGTAGACCATTCAGTTTTTTCCCAATTGAACCCCTTTTGTAACAGTGATTTTCATCACTTCATGAACATTGTAAATATCGTTTTTGGTAGATTCGACTCCATTTTGTTCAAGCCAAGGAGTCCCCGAGCTTGACGAGTATTAGAAGTATTTATGTACCAATTATTATAATTTTCAGAGCTCGTTTGAGCCTCCAAAATAGCATAGGAACCTAATTTTTAACTAGGCTCAACTAGGTCTGAACAGGGCCAAAGCTAGTCAAAAACTATAAAACGAGCTAGAGAGCTCATTTTGGGGGGTTAGCTTGTTAGTGATTTGATCTTGTATATGAGACTTTTTGAGTCATCTAAAGAACTCCATTGTTTCTCTCTTTGTTCTTGCCTTGTGTGCATGTGTGTGCATGTTTGTGTGCTTCTCACTCACACACTTGTACCATCACTTGTTCAAGGTCTTCATACCATCCTCATGTCTTCTCGGATTGACATTAAAGGAGGTGCTACTCACCACTGAGCTACAATCTCGAACCAACCAACTTGTACAATAGTTTGTCACTTTGTTTTCCACATTCTAGATTAGATTTCCTTCATAAAAGTTTATCCAATCTTTTATCCAAATGATCCAAAAAATTTATAAAACCAACAAAATCATGAGGCATGATGACAACATTGAGCATGTCACTGAGGCATTTCATTTTCTATCTACTCTAAAGGAGTCATAATTATGTCTAGAGAAAAATTATAACTTTCATATTATTCTTCTTCCTTCCCTTGATAAGTACACTCTAATACAAGAGTATACTCTCAATGTTGACAAGTCATCAAAATTGAACTAAACAAATGATGCCTGAGTTAAAACAAAGTACAAAATAGTAGACAAGAAAATCAAACCCATAGCTCAGCCATTACCCCAACAAAGTAACAAAAAAAATGTTGCTGTGAAGAACGATCCATTTCTTTGGGATAGAAAAAAATATAGGACATACATTCGTGAATGAGACTATCAAATAGGTGAAAATTGGTAGAGATAATGACTTTGTTTTTCCAGTTGAGAGAGATAAATTTGAAAAAGTCATATTTATCCATGCACAAACCTTTACTATGCATCCTCATGAGATAGGTGGCATAGATCCTAAGCTAGATGCACACATGATTATCTTTATTGTTCCACACATTCCATGGAATCTTTGACCATACGAGTTCCAAAGGCCCACTTGCATGAGCTAATGAAAATACTTAAAGAGAAGATAAACAAGAGAATTTTAGATCCATCTTTTGCAGATTACTCAAATAGATGGTTTACTATGCCTAAAAAGAATGGCAAACTATATTTTACTCAAGTTCTCCAACCCATCAATAAGGAATGTAGAAATAGGACCCATTATAAATTATTTTGTTGAATCATTTTTGGGGAATTCTATCTATTCAATGGATGAATTATATTCTAGGTATGGCCAACTCCAATTAGCAATTGATAGTCATGACATAACCACAATGAAAACACCTTTAGGCTTAGTATGAATATGTACTTTAACTCAAGGAGTAGATAATTCTGTGGTTCATATGATGAATGCTATGAATGTGGTCTTACATGAATTTATTCCTCATATAACCATTACATTCATTGATGATATTCCACTTAAAGGGTGTGAGGAGCCTATAAAGGATATTACTTTAGATTCATCTAGATATCCTAAATTTGTTATTGACTTCATCTCTTATTGTCAATGAATATTTCAATGATTTGAAGAGGTGCATCTCTTATTGTTGATGTCAACAAGGCTCTTATTGTTGGACATTTATGTGGTCACTATGGTCAAAATCCATAGCCACAAAAATTGGATGCCATTAGCAAGATTTTGGAAACCTATAACAATGTGAGTGAGGAACATAGATTTGGTGCTTGCATCTTCTATGTTATCTGGATCCCACACTTTTCTCATGTTTTTTATTGTCTCTATGAATTGTTGAGGAAGAAACAAAAAACTATTTGGATTGAAAATACACACAACTGATGAATAAATTGAAGAAAAAGTTGCTTGAAGCTCCCATCCTTAAGTGTGTCCACTCTTCTATTAACAAACCTATTATATTGATTGTTGATACTAGTTCTATTGGTAGAGGTTGGGTCATAAGTCAAGATGATAGTGAAGGGCATAGATATTGTTGGAGATAGATGTCTGCGGAAGCACGTGAATAGCACAAGGAAGGAGAAGAAGCTTGGAACACAACACACAATACTGAATGTATTACTAGAGAATGTACAAAGATAGGTAGCCCATTAGGGCAATAGGCGTATATACAAGCTGGGGGGAAAAAACCTCCTAAAGATGGAAAAAAGTGCCCCGGTGGTCCTAGTGTGTTCACACACATCACTACCTAAATATATCAACAAATCCCCCCTGGGAGTGATGCAGTGAACAAGGACCTGGCACTCATGTATAAGGAAGTTCCAAGCTATGTGGAAGTCACTCCACAAAAGGAAGTAAGCCCAAAGCTTTGCGGAAAGCTTCAAACTTCTCCCTAGGCAGAGCCTTCGCAAAAAGGTCTCCAATGTTCTCCTGCGTGGGCACATATGCCAAGCTGATCTCCCCAACAGAGAACCCCTCCCTGACATAGTGATAATGCACCTCAATGTGCTTAGTGTGAGCATGGAACAGGGTTCCTCGCAACTCCCAATGTGCTCTGACTATCAGTGAAGGTGGTGGTGGTAGAAGATTGACCAACACCAAATCAGCCATAAGGCATCTGAGCCACACACACTCAATAGCCACTGTGAAAGCTGCCCTATATTCAGCCTCACAACTAGAAGTGGCCACAATAGGCTGCTTCTTGCTCAAGCAAGATATACATGAGCTACCAAGCATGAAGCAAAAGCCACTAGTGGACACACGAGTTTCATAGCAACCAGCCCAATTAGAGTCAGAAAAAGCATGCAAATCTGGCGATAGTGATCCCCCCTTGGGATAAAACAACCCAAGTAGCCGAGTACCACTCAAGTAGCGAAAGATGAACTTAACCACTTGCCAATGCTTGACTCCTTGGCAATGCATAAACCTACTCATCTCTGAGTGAGCAAACTGAATATCTGGCCGAGTAATGCATAAGTAAATCAAGCATCCAATAGCATGCTGATAAAGAACAGCATCAAATGCATCTCCAACATCGTGAAGAGTCCAATCGTAAACCTATCTCCATAGGAGTGGCAATAGGCTTACAGTCTTCATGGCCAAAACGTTGCAATAATGTGTCAATATATTTCGTTTGACACAAAGCCATTCCACCATCAACTTGCATAAATTGAATGCCCAAATATTGATGCAAATGCCCCAAATCAGACATCTCAAATGAGGCATGCAAATCAGCCTTAAAATCAGCAATATGCTTCTCAATAGGTCCAGTGAGCAGCATGTCATCAACATAGACAACAATGATTAGAAGCACATCATTAGCATGCTTAACATATAAGGTGCTTTCAGTTGAATTGTTCTCAAAACCATGTGCAATCAGATAGGCATGTATCTTCTCATACCAAGCACGTGGTGCTTGCTTTAAACCACATAATGCCTTCTTTACCCTGTGCACCTGGTTTTGCACAAAGCCATGGGGTTGAAAAACATACACTTCTTCATGCAAGTCACCATTCATATATAATGTTTTAATGTCCAAGTGATGTACATTCCAACCATGATGAGCTGCAAGTGCAGAGATGCTACGAACTGTAGTCATTCGGCAAGTAGGTGCAAAGGTCTCATCAAAATCAATGCCTCTTTCCTATGCATAACCCTTTGCAACAAGTCTAGCCTTATACTTATCAGCTGTACCATCAAGCTTATGCTTCAGCTTGTATACCCACTTAGTCCCAATGGCCTTCTTGCCAAGAGGCAAGTCACATAAAGACCAAGTACCATTCTTCATTATAGCATCATATTCAGATTGCATAGCAGCCATTCAATTTTCTGAATCTTGTGCTTCATCAAACGAAACAGGCTCATTCTCATCACAGAGACTAGATGCAGCCATATCATAGCAATCTAATGCAAAAGAGGCACTATGAGAGCCTGCTCGAGTACGATATGACAGAGGTGCATCTAATTTGTTGTCATGCAAGGTCTGCACTAGCCATTTTGGCATAGTTTTTGCCTCCTCAATGTCAGCTCTCTCATCAACAAGTGCATCATGTAAATCTGCATAAAAAATGGGATGATCTGCATCATCACATGAAACCTGCAAAGGTTGAGAAGTTGCCTCATTGGGACTAGTACTAGACTATCCACCTGTAAAAAGAGGCAGCAAAGTATCATACATGTCTTTGGAGCTGATAGATGTCTCCTTAGGACATGAAAGCAATGGTTGAATAGCATCTTCCACAAAAACAACATCACGGCTAACTAGAATGCATTTAGTCAATGGATGATACAGACGATAGCCTTTACTTTCAGAACTGTACCTAACAAAAATACATTTTACTGCTTTATCATCCAATTTTCTACGATGTTGTTCATGCACTAATGCATATGCCAAACAACCAAAAACATGCAGATGAGCAACAAATGGCTTGCGATCATGCCAAGCCTCATATGGAGTGATAGACTGTAGTGCTTTAGTGGGACACCTGTTAAGTACATATGCTGCACACATGACAAGATCAAGCCAGAAACTATGTGGTAAAGCCTGACTCTTGACCATACACTTCGCCATCTCCATGAGTGAGCGTTTGTTTCGTTTAGCAACTCCATTCTATGAGGTGTATATGGCACTATACACTGGTGTTTTATCCCACGTTCAGCCAGAAATGCATTAAAATCAGAAGACATATATTCCCCCCCTCGATCAGAATGGAGGGCGCCCATTTTACATGCTGACAGATTTTCAACCAAAACCAAAAACTGTTTGAAGCACATGAACACTTCGGACTTTGCCTTCAATGGATAAACCCATGCATGCCTAGAAAAATCATCAATGAAAGTCAAGAAGTAAAGATAATTTCCAAAAGAAGGTGTCTGCATAGGACCATAGACATCACTATGTACAAGCCATAATTTCTGAGTAGCCCGAACTGAACCATCTTTTGGAAATGCAGAACGTTGCATTTTGCCCAAAATACAGCCTTCACAAACATGTTTTCCAAGTGCCTCAAGTTTGGGCAAAGAGGACACCATTTCAGATTTCTGTAGGTGTAGCAAACTAGCAAAATTCAGATGACCAAAGCGTGCATGCCAAAGCTTTGCATCTGACATGGCTTAAGAATCATGTACTGCACATGCGGAATCATTCAGAGATCTTTCACAGTCTATGAGCTTATACAACCCACGACATAAAATGCCAGAAGCAATAATCACATTGCCATTTGATAGATCATGAACTGTACACCTGTCATCAACAAATTTCATAACCAAGCCAATCTTGGATAATTCAAAAACTGATAACACGTTCTTCTTGATCCCTGGCATAAATAAAGCATCTAACAAAGTGAAAGAACTACCATCAACAGTAGCCAAAATGATCTTACCAACTCCCATAACAGGATAAGAGGAGTTGTTGGCGCATGTAATAGTATTCCCTGTAGGGGAAGGCTCGAGTGAAGAAAAGAAACTGTGCTGTGAGGTAATATGTTTGGTCACCCCATTGTCAAAATACTGGCAAACATCTGAGTCTACTATAGACATGCACTGCTCATGAGAAAGATGGGTCAAAACTGCAGACAGTAGTAAACACCCATTCTTCTCCCTGCACAAGATTAGCAGACTCTGTTTTTGGTGTAGAGGCCTCTGCAACAACCATTCTAGCCTCTTTCTTCTTTGCCTCTTTAGCAGCCAATTTTGGACAGTTCTTTATGATATGATCATTCTTTTTACAGTACTTGCAAAACAATTTCTTCTTTTCTGATTTCTTCTCATCTTTATCTTCCTTCTTCGAATGTGCATCATTTGCAGATTTCTACTTACTAGTTGAAGAGCTCCATTTTCCTTTGCCCTTCTAACTAGCTAGGAAAGTTTGATCTGTAACACGCATAATGGACCTATTCTACCTGGACTGTACTCCTCAAATGACAAGGCATTTGGATTGCCTTTCATCATCAACTGAAGAGTAGAAGCAAAACTCTGATGTGAATCAGGAGGACCATTCAAAACGGTCTGCACAAGTGAGCTATCTAGTATAACCTCATCAACAGAAATCAATTGTTCCTTCAAGTCTTTGATCTTTGTTAGAGAACTGTCCATATAATCACCTTCATTCATGTGCTGACTCTCCAACTGTTTTCGGAGGTAAGCAACACGAGCCTCATTCCTAGCTTGGTACAATGTGGTAAGTGTATCCCAAGCATCCTTAGCTGCTCTGTAAAAGCGAATATGAGGAATAATGGCACGTTTGATAGACAAAGCTATCAATGCATGTGCCTGGGCATCTCTCCCATCCCAATGAATTTGCTCTACAATACGTGCAGCAAAAATCGTAGCACGAACAGGAATATGCAAAATATCATCATCTTCGACACCTTCTGCCTCAGCGTCTGTACCTGTAGTTGTAACAATTACAGGTGTGATAGGATGTTTTTCAACACCCTGCACAATGTTCCACAATCCTTTTGCAACCAATACATGTTGCATCATAGAAGCCCATAATGGGTAGTTGGTACCATCCAACTTATCCTCAAAAGCCAACATACAGAATACATCACTACTTTCAGCCATGGCTAGTGACTAAAATACCTTGATGCAAAAAATTGACTATATCTCAAAAAGTTGAACAGAACTGCCCAGAGGATTTCCGCTAGACTTGTAGTAGACTTTGAGACGCTTATATTGGCAAACAGAAACTCGTATATACCTTTGGCACAAAAAAATCAAATAGTCTGCACAAGCGCTGCAATAGTGCATTCGGAGGTCGAAACGAGCTCAAAATGTGATTTCGGCACCAAAATTTGTGCGATTCTAAGACTGCAACCGGAGGAGTGTCGATGGTGCCTTAGATGAAGCGACGACCTGCTCTGATACCAATTGTTGGAGATAGATGTCTGTGGAATCACGCAAACAACACAAGGAAGGAGAAGAAGCTTGGAGCACAACACACAATATTGAATGTATTACTAGAGAATGTACAAAGATAAGTAGCCCATTAGGGCAATAGGCGTATATACAAGCTGGGGGAAAAACCTCCTAAAGAGGGAAAAAAAAGTGCCCCAGCGGTCCTAGTGTGTTCACACACATCACTACCTAAATATATCAACAGATATGCAATTAGGTTTAGGGCTAAAATTGTACATGACACACAACGAAGGTATCCACAAATCAAATAGAAACTATGGGGTATGTTAACAACATTGAAAAGAAACAAAGAATATTTCATAGGTACAAAAGTCAAAGTTGAGACTGATTGTTTGCCTCTCATTGGAATGATAGCCAATTTTTAATCTCCTAATATAGACATGCTTAGATGGATCTCATATATTAAGTTCATAGATCTTGAGTTAGTTCATATTTTATGCAAGTTAAATTTAGTTGTTGATATGTTATCGAGAGCTAGATTTGGTGATGATTTGGAAGGTGATCGAATAAAGAATCTAACCTTATTTGACTATGTTCCACATATACATGAGTATGACCAATTTTTTGAGTCTGAGTACAAAGATGAATGGGGTGACATAGGAAAGTATCTAAGTACATTGTAACCATTACCTAGTTGGACTATGAGTAAATCCTGTAACATTAGGAAATGAGTTTACAACTTATTCTTTTGTAATGGTTATCTTTGGAGATATGCTAATGTTAAGGTTAGAAATCAACAATGTGTCCTAAGAAAATGAGGTCTTCAATTGAGAGTAATGAAAGAAATACATGAGAAATTAGGGTGGGTCATAAAGGATTTCTTGGAACATATGAGATTATATAAAAGTACCTATTATTGGCCTAGGATGTATGTTAATGTTAGTAACTATGTTTTTGCATGTTGTACTTATCAAATTCATTCTTTAGTCACACATACACATCCATTGCATCCTACCTATCCAACTTGTATTCATTACAAAGTGGGTAGTAGATCTTGTGACTATGCCTAAAGCTATTGACAGTGTGTTATATTGTACTTGCAAGAGAGGACTTATCTAATCATGTAGAGAGACTTGCACTATGCTCTAAGACCACTTACAATGTTTTCAAATTGTTTCGTGAAGACCTCATTAGTCACTTTGGGTACATAGAGAAAGTAGTTTTCGATTATGGAGAGTTAGATGCAAGAGAAGCTAAAGAATTCTTTGGACATCATGGTATTATGTTGTCTCTCACTACTGCATATACTCCAAAGGCCAATGGTAAAATAGAGAGAGGGCATCCAATTATTGTGAAACCCATCTATAAAGCATGTCATGGTGACATTAAACAATGGCCTAGATACTTACATTTTGTACTTTGGGTAAATGGAATGATGTGCACATGTACCATAGTGTATATGCCTAATAAACCCATCTATGGTCAAAAACCATTGTTTCCAATTTAGTCTCATATTTTTGCATGGTCAAATTTTCCTTGGTCTGAAAACATGTCTACTGATAATTTTTTTGAGCTTGAGCATCAAGGAGTTAGAATACAGTAAATTAAGACAATGATGTTGTTGAAAAATTAAAGGAATCCAAAATGAAGAAAAAGAGTTATTTTGATAAACTTCATGGATTGTGTTGTAAGCCGATTGAAGTAAGAGATCGTGTGCTCATTTAGGATACTAAATTTGACCATCAATATGATGCATGCAAAACACTCACTCAACGATTAGTTTGAGCATTATCCAAGATTTGCTTCTTTGTAAAATTTATTGATGGCATATATGGAGTTCATGATCTATCAAATGATGATGTTATTATATGATTCAACATGTGCAATTCAAAATTCCCAAGCTATTTTAGATGCAAAGATTTAGCATGCACACTTTGTTCATGTGAATTTAACTAGTTTGCTCTATATTTTGGGCAAGATACAACATTCCTCAATCCCAAGAGATGGATTGGTTCAAGCTATTCATAATTTGTAGCTTATTCATAGTGATGTATGTGGTCCTATCCACAGACCTTCATTTGGGAACTACGTTTACTTCATGAATTTTATTGATGATTTCTATAGGTATGGATGATTTTATCCATTGAAAAATGACTCCAAAGTGTTTATGTGCTTCAAATAGTCCCTAGTTTGGCTAAATGTATGTCCACATGTAAATTGGTACCTTTGTTTTGATGAAGGTGGGAAATACATGTCTTTTGATTTTAAGGGATTTTTGGCATAGCATGGGATAGAAAATTAGTGTCAAGTGTTGTATACACCTCAACAAAATGGATTTGCTAAAAGAAAGATTAGGTTTCTCCTAGAAATGGTGAGGTGTATGGTCAAATGTTAGGATTTACCATATAGCTTTTGGCTTGAGGATATTATGTGTGTAGAGTATGTACTTAATAGGTATCCCATGAAAGAACTAGAATCCATCACTTCATATGAGGCTTGGCATTTTCACAAGCCACATGTTGCCAATTTCCATGTCTTTGGTTGTCAGGCATATGCATTAGTGTGTGAGCAATAATGCAACAAATTGGATGATAAAGTTCTTAAATGTATTCTTTTTAAGTATAGTTTTGATGCAAATGCTATTGTCTGTATCATCCACATACTAAATTCATTTTTGTTATTTGTGATGTTGTTTTTGTGGTAGATGCAATTGAACAATTAACTTCATGTACCAAGGAGACATCAGTTAGCTCCAAGGATGTGAACACTTTTCTACCTCTTTTTATAGGTGGATAGTGAAGTGCTGGTCCAAATAGGCAATTTATCAGCCTTTACATGTTCCACATGATGCTATTGATCATTCCATTTTTGAGGCTGATTTACGTGGTGCAGTTGTTGATGAGAGGCCTAACATAGAAGAGGCTAAAATTATGCTAGAATGGCTGGAATAGACTTTGAGAGATAGCAAATTTGATGCATCTTTGTCACATCCTACCTGTTTAGACTCACATAGTGCTTCCTTTGCATTAGATCACTATGCAATAGATGCTTCTAGTTTTTGTGATGCAAATGAGCTTTTTTCTTTTGAAGAAGCACAAAATTCAAAAAAATGGATGGCTTCTATGAAATTAGAATATGATGCTATTATGAATCATAGATTCAGGTGCTGGTGTTGCTATTGCGACCACCTCCTTGTGGAAGCAATGGGGCAAACCCACATTAAGACCAACTAGAATGAAGCTTCAAATGGCCGACGGTCATTTTGAAAGACCCCTAGGATTGCTCGAAGGGATAACTCTAACCACTTGTGGTGTAGAGTTTGAACACATCTTGTCTGATTTTGTGTTGTCAAGAATACTTGAATGAATTTCCACACTTGAAGTTGATCGCAATAAAATTAGTCTTTCCTTTAAGGTTATCGTCACATGCACAGGTTATCTCTTGACTTGAACTTGATTGCTTAGATAGTCTTCAACTTGTCTCGTGCCTATCGTCGCCCTAACTTACTTCCAATGCTATGCGTTCTTAGCCTATGCTAGCAATCGACTGAGGGCATTAAAAGAATTTCCAACCTCAAGTTCTTCACCGTTTGAGTGCTAATTGAGCCCAGGACACGCTCACCCAAGCTCAGTGATCACCTTGCTATGGTTGCTTGAACTTCTTGCTTGCACACCTCAGACCTATGAAATTTTACCAGTTAGCAATGGACTTGCCCACAATGGATTGACAAGCCGAAACAATCTTCGACATTCACTGAAATGTACAATCCCTTCACTTTTCTTTTTGCCTAAAACAGTATTCTTACTCCCTAGTACCAATTGATGGTCAACCCAAAAATACCTATACTAGAACCTCATGTATTAATATTACAGAAAACCAATCAATATCCACGTAGGATTCTCAACAAGCTCTCCAACGGAACAAAAATTGTAGCAAACGGAGTGCGTATGAAGAAGTTATGGTTGGTCAGGCACTTGGGAGTGAAAACAAGTGAAACAGGCACTCAGTAATAGCTCACAGTATTTTCTAAGGCCTCTTTATGCTTTAGATTTTCTCCAATTTTGGCCAAAGATAGGTTTAATTTTTTTTAATCCTAAAAATATGCCAAATTTGCTCGTCAATCGCGAACGAGTGGTCTATCCATTGTGATTGATGTGTTAGTCGTGATCGACTGGTCGGTCACGATTGACTGGTCCGTCGTGGCTGTCAATCATGATTGATGGGTCAATCACGATTGACATGTGGCCCAAAAATTCCATCAGTCGTGGTCAAACAATCATTGATTGAGTCGGTCACGATGGACAGGTCCATCGGGGCTGTCGGTCGTGATTGATGGGTCAATTGCAATTGATGGGTCGGTCACGATTGACATGTGGCACATGGAGGCTCTGTCAGTTGTGGTCAATCGATCGTGGACTCGATCGGTCGCGATCGACATGTCAGTCACGATTGACAGGTCCGTCGGGAAGTTTCGATCGTCGTTTGTCAGTCGCAATCGACGTGTCAATCACGATTGACAGAGAACTAAGGCATTTCAAAATTTTAAACACACTTTTAAGATGCCCTAGGCCTACACATCATGTTTATGTGCTTAGTTTAGCAAAATGGTCGATTTTTTTATCATTCGTGATTGACAGAAGTCAATGCCTCGGGACCTGCACAGTCAAAAATTTTATCTACTAGAGCTGGTACAAGTGTTGGGGATGCTGATTCCTACAGAAAATCTCCGAAAACACACAAAACACAAGCACACACTCGCTCTCTCGCTCTCTCTCACAAGTGAAATGAGGGAAATGGAATGGAAAGGGTGATATGACCAAAAACTAAAAATTTCATGATGATGGAGATGGAGGAGGGAGATGGTGATGATGATGATGATGATGCTCATGAAGATGGTGAAGAAAATAAAAGGAAATAGATAAAAGTAAAGAAAATACATATGACTCCAATGTCTCAACTCTACATCTTACCATCACACGCTCGTCCTCAAAGCTCATTCCCTGACAACGGTGCCAAAATTTGGTGTAGCTCAATGGTGAGTAGCACCTCCTTTAATGTCAATCCATGAAGACATGAGGATGGTATGAAGACCTCGAACAAGTGATAGCACAAGTGTGTGAGTGAGAAGCACACAAATATGCACACACATACACACACGTGCACACAAGGCAATAACAAAGAGAGAAACAATGAAGTTCTTTAGATTACTCAAAAATTCTCATATACAAGCCCAAATCACTAACAAGCTAACCCCCCAAAATGAGCTCTCTAGCTCTTTTTATAGCTTTTGACTAGCTTTGGCCCTGTCCAGACCTAGTGTCCGGCCTAGTTAAAAATTAGGTTCCTAGGCTATTTTGGAGACTCAAACGAGCTCTAAAAATTATAATTATTGGTACATAAATACTTCTAATAATCCTCAAGCTCGAGGACTCCTCGGCTTGAACAAAATGGAGTTGAATCTACCCAAAACAGTATTTACAATGTTCATGAAGTGATGAAAATCACTGTTATAAAAGGGATTCAATTGGGAAAAAATTGAATGGCCTACTTGCCAGATCTTCGTTGACTGCCTTGCCTACTTGTTCCTTCTCTATGCTCTAACTCCCTTCGTTGGCTTCCTTTTTGTGTAGTTCTTTGTTCCCTGACTGCTACCAACAGAGATGTCAAAGCAATCTCCACTATTATCCCACCTAACAATGGATTCTATCCGAATCTGTGATCATATGTGGCTGTAAACACTACAAACATGCCCATGACCATGAGTAACAATGGGCTTCTTTCTAATTAACAATTGATTTCTAGGATGATTTACTCCTATTTTCATGGCTTGAAGTGATTGCATTCCATACTTATACTTAATTCTATCACAGGTAGACCCATCATTCATGCCTTTAGTTTCCATGTAACTCTCACAAATAAAGGTCTAGCTTGAGAGAACTTCATAGGAGAATTATCTTAAATAAATAAATGAAATTCTTTTTTGATTCCACCTATGGATATAGGCACACAAGCACAAGCTCCATACAAGGTACCTACACCATTATCTGTAGTTCTCATACACCATCCATAATCTTTATCTATGGGCCATGAAAACTTATCATAGACTTCTTTTGAAACCACATTGATCTCAAAGCAAGAATCTAGTAATGCATTTACAATGATAGCATTCCTATCATTGCCTATATTAATACACATCTCTGATATACCTCTACACCAAAATTTTCTTTTAAAGTGACTTTCAAGACCATTTTCATGATTTTCATGGTCAAGTTGAATAGTTTCAAAGACATTTTAATTAACATTTATGTCTTCATCATCAAGTTCCTCTCCATCACATTCATCAAACTTTAAGGCTTCATTCATACCTTGATCTTGATCTAAAGAATCTTGCATCTTAGTATCTAGATTAAGTGAAAACCTCTTCCTTTTAATTAGAATAATAAAGTTGTCTTTAAAAATAAGCTTTGCAATAGAGAAAACATGTTCTAAAGACATGGTCACTTGACTCTTAAGCAAAACCTCATCAAGAATCTCCATAGGATCTATTTTTCTCTCAATTTCTGAAATCAAGATGGCTTTAAGTTTTCTCTTTGGTTTCTTTTGTTTTTTCTCAAGATATTGTTTTTGTTCACGTTCCTCTGTTGAGTCTTGAGTTTGTTTTGATTGTCCTTGTTTCTCTAGAGGCTTTGATTCCATTTGTTTGGGCTTTGTCTTCCTACCTTTTTGTTTCTTCTCTTGTTTTGATCATTGGGTTGTGATTCCTTTTTAATCTTTGGGTTGTGATTTTCCTTGGTCTATGATGGTTTCTATTCCCTTTGAGGTTTGTTTTTGAGTCACTCTTCTTTCATTAGGATCCGTTTCATCTTTTTTTCATTTTTCTTCTAACATTGGATATGTGAGAAATAAGAGACAGATATTCTATTGGTGACTCCAAAGCCATTATTCTCCTAATTGCATCTCATGCTTTTACTAAATCCTCTACCGAAAGATCAACTTCCTTTGTGAGTTTACTTGATTCTTCATCTTCTTCCTCAAGAGCTTCTAGTTTCACTCCTCTAGCTCCTACATTTTTCATGGTTATGTTTTCGTAATGCTTTTTAATTCCTCCCTTACCATAATTTCCTAGCAAAGATAGCCTAGATCGATAGTCATAAATTTTTTTATCTATGTTTGTTACTATTTGTGTCCCCCTAGCAGCTTTCAATAGCTCACAATCTCTCAAAAAGTGATCTAATGCATCCGACAAAGGACACCTACGAGGAAAACCCACAAAACCATTCAAATTTTGAGGAATTTGATTAGCTTGTGGTGTAAAATTTATAAATTGAGGATGTTGTTGGTAAGGTATTGCTTGAATAGGATAAATATGATTTTGATAAGCTAGTTGATGCACTTGAGGAGTTTGTGGAGCAACATGTTTCACTTGAGGTGCAAGAGGAGCTTCCATATCATATGGTTGATGATTTTGAACATTTTGACTTTGAGGATCATGAAGATTTTGCATTTGTGTCATTTCATGATTTTGAGAATTTTGAAATATTCTTTGAGAAGCTTGAGGATACATATTTTGATACATTTATGGATTTTCCACATGAGGAGTTAGGATATGAGGATATTTCATATGAGGATGAAGATTTTGCATTGAATTATTATGCATTGGAGGAACGTAATATGCTTCAGTGGGAGCTACTT
The DNA here is from genome assembly GCA_020310875.1 of Ceratopteris richardii. NCBI lineage: Eukaryota > Viridiplantae > Streptophyta > Polypodiopsida > Polypodiales > Pteridaceae > Ceratopteris > Ceratopteris richardii. Next base: position 65,848,845 of record CM035411.1, read on the forward strand.
GTGGATTTTGATTGGGAACTACTTGTCAATTTTGATTGGAAGCTAGAAAATGTTGATTAGGCTTGTGAAAAGACATTGGATTCATTTGATTTTGGAAAGTTTTGATGTAATTAGATTGTATGGCGTTTATAGTTTTGACCAAATTGGATTGTGTAGCAATATGACTTTTCATTTGCCTAGTAAGAATTTTCACTTGAGATTGTTCAACTACACTTTTATTTGGATCTACTTTAAAACCTTCAATAGGCTACACATTTGGAGAATAGGAGTAAAGTTAAAAAGCATAGGTTGGATTTGTTCTCTAACTTTCTCCTTAGCTTGTGGAAGACTAGCTTAAGGAAGACTAGTTTGCTCATAAAGCATGGATTGTCTTTGATGTCTATGGGCTACAACCTCTACTATGCTAGACACTTTTTTCCAATTCTCAGTAAGACCATAGCATTTATCTGGTTCTTCTCATCACAATTCAACTTCCCTACGAGTTTCACGATAAAGAAGCTTAAGAAAATTGATCACAAGATCAAGTTTCCAAAGTTATCATATCCTCATTAGGAAGTTGTTCATAGCATCTAATATAGTCATTTTGTAAGTGAGCTATAGACCTAGTAGGCTTTGGGAAATTAACCCACCGCAAGAATCCTTCCAAATTATGTTGGCTAAAGTCCTCAAGATAAAATTCTTTGAGCATCTCCTTTTGGAAGTTACTCCAAGAGAGAATATCATATTGAGTTACACAATATATGATATAGCTTTCAACAAGTCATTCAAAGAATGTTATCAATATATCTTCTAGAAGCCCAAACATTATAACTTGATCTTCAAACAAATCGAAGTAATGTTGTTGCCATTGAATTTTCCCCTCTCTCTCTCTCAATATAGAAGAGACTATAGTTTAGCCTTGTTTCTCAGCAATGAGGGATTTGAATCCATCATCCATCTTGAGTAAATGTACAAGTGATGTATGATGCTTTAGATCTCATTTTGGACAACCATTCTAGCCTTTTTCTTCTCTACCCCCTTTGGAACTAGATTAGGACATCTCCTTATGAAATGATCATTTGCCTTATAGTCCTTGCAAAACTCTTTTTGATTTTTTTTCTCTTGTCATCTTTGTCTTCCTCTTTGATTGCGCAACATTAGAATATTTTTTTTGGCTAGATGATGAGGTTTATCTTTTCCCTTCTTACTAGCTAAGAAAGCTTCATCTTCAACATGCATGATGAACCTATTCTGCCTCAACTGATCTTCCCACAACAAAACAGAGGCTAATTCCTCAAATGTTAAGGCATCTGGATTGCTATTCATCATCAATCAAACTGTAGAGCCAAAACTCTGATATGAATCTAGAAGGCCATTCAAAACAATCTGTACAAGTGAATTATTTGGCAAGATTTCATTAGTGAAAATAAACTTCTCCTTCAAATGTTTAATCTCTATCAAAGAAGTATCCATAGAATCCCCTTCATTCATATGTTCACTCTCCAATTCTTTTCAAAGTTAAGAAACACAAGCCTCAGTTTTGGCTTGATATAAAGTTGTAAGTGTATCCCAAGCATCCTTTGTTACCTTGCAAGAGTAAATGTGAGGGATTATGGCATGTTTGATAGACAAAGCTATCAATGCATGTGTGTAAGAAACTCTACCATTCCAACAAAGCTTCTCTATAGTAGGTGTAGTAGGAACCGGAACACAACTAGCAGATTGAAGATAATGATATTCAATGCTATTTGCATGACCTTCAATAAATGCATTTGTAGGTGTAGTAGGACATTTTTCAACACCCTCTACGATATACCACAACCCTTTTGCTACCAATGATGCACCATATATGCTTGCAATGGGTAATTAGTACCATCCAACTTATGTGCCATCGCATTCTAAAATTCTCTCAACAAATATTAGACTACATCTCCTACTCTGTAGGTCCGATTTAGATATGCAAATTGGAAAGCTCTTAAAATGAAATTTTTCCACAAAATCACTAGATTGAGAGTCCAAGAGATCTAACATGGGTAAGAGCCAAGTTCAAAATACTCAGGTTGAAAAAATGGTTCAAGATAAAAAGTTTGCAAACAAGAAGGTTCAAGACACCAAGGTTGAGAACAAGGGTCTGAGACACAAAGGTTGATGAGATCAAGAAGGTTCGAGAGATTGTGCAAGGTGAGGAAATCAATGAAAGGGGAGATCATAAGCTAATCATTAGAGGACAATGATCTCTAGAAGGGGAAGAGAGTGTGAGACTCAAGAAGTGATAGGCAAGAGATGGTTGAACCACACCCTACAAGGGAGGATTAAGAGGTACTCCTCAAAACCATGCATTTTTGGGCAAGTGATTAGCCCATCATACTTCTCGCCAATACGTCATGAGTTGGATTCCCTTCGATACACAAAAACCTCTCCCTCAATGCTATTTGGCTTTCATCCATTGCTCTCTAATCAATTGTATTGTAAGATGAGGTGCACAATCGCTCTCTCAAAACGTTCATAAAAATGGAATGAAATTAGAAGAAAGTGACTTTTATATTGAAGCTTTTTTTCTGAGAAAATTCTAGATCACAATGAACTCAATTAAAATAGTGTTCAATTGTTATTAATTAGATATTATGACTAAAAGTCATGAGTCCATATACATTAGACTTACTAAAAATGTATATTAATGTATTGTGGTGAATTCATTTGTTCATAGAAAAGATATATTTACTTTTTTTAATGAATAGCTTAACATATACACATAATCCAAAGTGATTTCTCCGTACAAATATGATAATTAAGTATTATCGGAAATTTACAAGCTACAAATCTTAATTCATAGTGACATCATGGATTTTATGATCTTCATCACATGAGAACACCTATCTACTCTAAGGTGCATATGTCAAAATATAATGCTTCGATCCTTCACATTAGGGCTAAGAATGGCCAAAACAACATTGTTTGCTAATCACATATTAAGGATGACGCATGCATAAAAATATGGCATTCGATCTCTCTTAATCACGTGAAGAGAAGTTTCATTTCAGTAGAAAGCTAAAAAACCATCGGTAACTTGGAAAAAAATTGCAAATTCAATGTAGTACCTTTTTTATAAAAAAAATAATATTTTTGCATAGTATACAATCCAAGTGTTTAAATTTTCAAAGAAAAAAATATAAAAAATGAATATTTTCGCATAGTATACAATCCAAGTATTTAAATTTCCAAAGAAAAAAATATATATTTGAAGATACAAAATATTTATCTGTTCACAAAATACCGTGTCTTTTTTTTACGCTTGAAACATCAAGTCAAAAGACTTAGAACTGATGTTCACTTTCTACAGGTACTCTCTAAGTCAATGAGTGTCAGTTTATCACTTTTGAACTCTTTTATTCTCATCTAAACTCTCGTCGCGTCCCAATGGATTGTTCCTTCTTATTTCATCATTCCAATTGCATCATTTCATCTCAAGTTTACAACAAAAGATACAATTGTCTTTCGAAACCTCTTTTGAAAGTAAATGACTAGATGATTATGTCACCCCTTTAAAAGTGCATATAAAGTAAAACAAGAAAAAAAAAATACAACACAAAACATCATTGAAAAGTTTTGATCTTCGATAGCAAACGAAATATGGTTGGTTTTCTAAAGGCCAAGAAATGTATAGTGCGAAAAAACTCGATGATCAACCTATTACACTTATGTGTTCCTCGAGTAGCTTTGATGTGAACCTTTTCCCTATACATGGGCACTTTTTACTCTAGTGTTGGCTAGAGGTTTTTTCCCCATACTACCACATACTTGATACTCTCATATGTGGTGGTACTTTGTACTTAGGGATATTATTCACCTCTTACTTCAGTTCAGTTCATCATCAATAGAGAGAGCTATTCTAGCCATCCTCTTCTCTGTGTGTCTTGCTGCATTTCTTCTTCTTGTGTGTGCTTCTCGTGTGTCTCTCGCACTTCTACACACACCCAATAGTGGTATCAGAGCACGTTTAGCTCCTTCACACGTTTCGGTTTTTCACATCGCACGTGCGTGCACTTTTAATAATGCAAATCGACTTCGAAGCATAGAATTGGGAATTTCAGCAACCAAGAAACATTTCCACCAGGTGCATTGGGGTTTTACCCCCATTTCAAAGACATTTGCATAGTCAGAATCGCCGTCAGAGTGACAATTTGTGAACTAGAATTTCAGCATTCATTTCAACTTTCATTGAAGTAAAGATTTTTTCACATTTTTGTTCTTTTGTGAAATGGCGGAGAGCAATGACTTATTTGGCATGCTTCAAGCTAAAGATAAGCTTGATGGGACCAACTATCTGATGTGGTCTTACATGATGAAGCATGTTCTTGTTGCTAAAAAACTTTGGAACATATTGGTAGATGTCGATTGAAGACCCGCAGGTTCTTCTACTTCAAAGTCTATTGTCATAGATGGAGCTTCTTCTTCGAGTACAGTGGTTTCTCCTTAAGGAGATATTGATTTGGTATATGTGCCTACACAAGATAATGTAGCAGACATATTCACCAAAGCTCTTCCACGGGAAAAGTTTGAAGATTTTTGCAAAGCTTTGGGCTTATTACCTTGTGGGGGTTGATATGTCACTCCCTGTATGTGTTCACATCATTCGCTCCAGGGGGGTTTGTTACACTTATGTGTTCCTTGAGTAGCTTTGATGTGAACCTTTTCCCTATACATGGGCACTTTTTACTCTAGTGTTGGCTAGAGGTTTTATTCCCCATACTACCACATACTTGATACTCTCATATGTGGTGGTACTTTGTACTTAGGGATATTATCAACTCTTCATTTCAGTTCATCATCAATAGAGAGAGCTATTCCAGCCATCATCTTCTCTGTGTGTCTTGCTGCATTTGTGCTTCTCATGTGTCTCTCACTTCTACACACACCCAACACAACCATCTTAATCATATGTATTTTCCATCATATTGTTAATAATATTTTAGAGTCAATCTCTTTTACACATGTCCCATGGCATTAGTGTTTTATATGAAGTTTCTTCACATATTGCAGATATTTCTCCATCCAATGCTCTAGAGTGGCAATGTTAGTATATCACCAAAGGAGATAAGGAAGAAAGCTCACACAGAGATTGAGGCAAGGAAGAATGATCTTCTTCTTCTTCTATTACATAAAAGGAAAGTACAAGAAATGACTTATACAAAAAGTGCAATATATAAAGAAAAGTACATAAGAAAAATCCTAATGTCCGTGAATGAGTGAGCTGGCAAGAAACAATGCGCCATCACTCTCGATACATAAATCTAGTATAGCTCAATGAAGTATCCATGAAATATAATGGCATGAACACTATACATGTCAGAGAAATGAAAAAGTGATATGTCTCATCCTAGATCATCACATGTTGAGCTTGATATCTCAACACTCCCCCTCAAGCTCAATGTCATGTCCTCTAATCCAAGCATCTTCCAAAACTTCTTCAACTTCTTAGTTCCAAGTGCTTTAGTGAAAATATCAGCAACCTTCAATTCTCACATAAACAAGATCAATATCACATGCTAATAGCTTCTCTCTAATGAAGTGATAATGTACCTTAGTATGCTTTGTTCTAGCATAAAAAGCAAGGTTTCGTGCTAACTATATGATGCTAAGATTATCCCAATAAATGGTGATAGGCTTTTGCACTTCCACACCCAAATCTACAAGTAGAATCTCTAGCCATGATGCCTCACATGTTGCCATTACAACACCTCTATACTCAGCCATTGTACTCGATAAAGCAATAGTGGGTTGCTTCTTACTGCTCCATGTAATAGTTGCACTCCCAAGCGACAATAGAGATCCACTAGTAGATATTCTATCTAGAATGCCACCATCCCAATCTCCATCTGTGTATCCTATTGGAACAAGTCCATGGCAAGTCCAAGTGATGGCATGAGTCATCAAAAGGCTTAGAAATTTAAAGGAAATATCAACTCTTTGTAGAGTTCACTTGTGAACTCCCTCTTGTAATTTTTGAGTACTTACCTGATATAAAAGTAAAGGAATCTAAATGGTTGAGTCCACTTGATGAGTATGAAGGAGAAAAGCCACAAATTTTTGATTTGGTGAGTAGGAGAATCAATCACTAAAATATTGGAGAGTGATTTTAGGAGAGATTCAAATTCAAAATTAGGCTCCAAACATGACTATATATGCATGGACTTCTAGTCATGGTTTTTGTACCTCCATGAGTAGGGCTTTATGCCATATCAGAGTGTGGTTTCAAGGCACACATGTACCAGTAAGTCCACTGTACTTTACAATAAATATACATTCATTTTCATGATCATTTGTGTCCATAACTTCAAGCTTTTGCAAGTGTATTGTTCACTGCCATGTCTCTAAGTTTTCTCAGCCAGATTGCAGAGATGCTTTCTCTGAGCTTGGTGCATCATTTTTAGTGATTTACATTTTTATAGTTTTCTCCTTAAGTCTACTATATGCTCATAAATTTTCATTGCAATTGAGTTTTTCAATCATGAGCTATGTTTATTTGAAGTCGCCTATATCTCTTCATATTCTACTTCTCTGTATGCACTCCATCAGATCATTGTTTTGTCCAGAGCTGGTTCTTAGTGCATAGTTCATCATTTTCCATGATTCAAAGCTTGATAGAATATGAATACTGTCTAATATAATCCTACACAATTTCATAAGAATTGGATCTTGGAATCTCGAGATATTGCCATTTCTCTGCTCATGGGTCTGAGTACTGCTACAACCCGTGAAAATTGGGGTGATGCTACAACTTGCTAAAAACCTTTCTCTTTATGTGGTCCAACATTTTTTATGAAATAACTCTTGATTATTAGCTTACTACGTTAATAAGAGTTACTTAAAAGGAGTCAAGTCAATTGTTGTTGTGGCCAGAGAATTGTTCAAAACATTGGATAGGTGTATGAACATAAATAGCAAGTTTTTTTTTGTTCTCAAATCTACTCCAAGTTATCTGTTTTGATTCCTCTTTTTGAGAGTGATCTTCCAAGGTACATAGGGTTTCTAATACATTTTTTGGCAAGCTAAGAGGGCCCACTACATATCTCTGAAGTTCATTTAGTTGGTGTAGTGCAAAGTTTTTGCAGCACCACTTCATCTTCACCAAGTATAAATCCATCTCTTCATAGTGGTATTAGAGCAAGGTTGGACAACATGGCAGATGGATTTCATTCATCAATTGACAAATTGGATAGAGCTAACTACTCAGCCTGGTCATTAAGGATGGAAGCTTATCTTCAAGGTAGGAATTTATATGGTTATATAGCTAGAGATGAACTTATGCAAAGTTTCAGGAACAAAGGTCAACCAACACAAGAAGAGCAAGAAAGATCGAGCACATGGTGCTCCAAGGATGCACTTGCAAGGTCTTATCTCCTCAACTCTATGTCAGATTTTTTTTTTTTTGCCTCACATTAGAAGTTGTAAAACATCTCAGGAAGTGTGGAATGCACTTGAAGTCTTCTTCTCTTCAAGTACAAAGGCCAGGAAGCATCAACTATGGTTGGACTTCACAACTCCTAAGAAAGCTCCCAAACAAAATGTGACTTATTTTGTCACAAAGCTCAAGGACATAGCAGATCAGTTGGGAAGCATTTGAGAGGTAATAGATGAAGAACAAATTGTAAGGTAGGTCATCAATGGCTTGAAGGAAGATGAAAAGTGGGAAGCATTCACCACAGCTATGGATCTACACATGGATATGCATGTACCATATTTCAATACACTCAGAGGACAACTACTTACTCAAGAGGCCAAGCTTATCAAGAATGGAGAAAGCTCCAAAGGTAATCAATCTTCATCTTTGTATACTGATAAAAGCAAGTCAAAAGAAAACAAACGAAGAGGAAAGAAAGTGGATGATGAAGCAGGTACATATCAAGCTAACTATGCAGGTAGAGAAAGACATGGTAGAGGTAGAGGCAGAGGAGGAAGACAAGGCAGGGGGAGATCCCAAGGCTCTAACTTCATGCTCTATTTGTGGATTAATACAACTGAAAATTGCTTTAGGAATTCCAAGAATCAAAGAGGCATATGCTACAATAGAGGAAGTTATGGCTACTCAAGAGGAAGGTTCAACAATTATCATGGCAACCACAACAATTACAACCATTCAAACTATCAAGGAGGCAATAAGGGAAGAAGAGACTTCAATAAATACACAGAAGACTCAAATCAAGAGGACTCATTGCTAATCATGAATATGGCCATGCCACAAGGTAAATCTGATGAGCATGTTTTCTACATAGATTCAGGTTGTTCCAATCATGTGGCAAGAAATGTGGCCCTCCTATCAGATTTAGAAGATCCAAGGAACAAGCATGAGCAACAAAGAGGAGATGATACAAGACACCTTGTGGAGAAAATAGGAAATGTCAAAGCACCTGATGGAAACATCAACCTACTCAGTAAGGTACTCTATGTCCCTACCATTACAAAGAATTTGATAAGTGTTGGGCAAATAGTAGAGGAAGGGTTGCAAGTCAGGTTCACAAAAGCAGGAGCATTTGTTGAAGATCCAAGTTAAGGATTTAGGAGAATTGCAAAAGGTGAAAAGATAGGTAGATTGTTCACATTTGAATTACAAGACACTAGAAACATTGCTCTCTTTAACTATGGTAGCCAGACACTCACAGAATTGGAAGTATGGCGCAAAAGGTTAGCACATATTGGTGAAAGATCACTAAAGAAAATATGTAGAGACCAAAGTGTACTTGGATTCCCTAACTTGTCAAAACAACACATGATTTATAAGTGTAGTGCATGTGTCAATTCGAAAAGTCTCACAGGTTACCATTCATGAAGAAAGGATATATGCATGGAGATCTCTTGGATTTGGTTCATACAGATGTATGGAGACCTAGCAAGGATGCTTCAATATGTGGATCATGTTATTATGTATCTTTCATTGATGATTTCAATAGATGGACTATATTATATTTTATGGAACAAAAAGATGAAGTCTTTTCATGCTTCAAAAGATATTTGGCTCTTATGGAGAATCAAACAGGTAAAACATTAAAAAGGCTAAGGTCAGATGGAGGGGGAGAGTACTTCTCCCATGGATTTAACTCCTTTCTTCAACAGAGGGGAATCAAAGGAGAGATCACTACAAGGTACACTCCTGAGCAAAATGGAGTGGCAGAAAGAAGGAATAGGACAATTGTTGAAGCTACAGGGTCTACGCTAAATAAGAAGCACTTACCTAATTGCTTATGGGCTGAGGCTGTATCCACAACCACTTATTTGATTAATAGGTTACCTTCAAAATCACTTGATGGTATGACATCATATGATGCTTGAAATGGAAGAAGGCCAAGCTTGGATCTTTGTAAGATTTTTGGATGTATTGCTTACGCTCATGTTCCTTCACAGGTTAGAGGCAAGATGGATCCCAAAGCAGAAAGGTGTGTATTCGTTGGATATGACAACAATCAAAAGGGCTACAGATTATACAACCCAACAACCAAAGGATTCTTGGTGAGTAGAGATGTAGTATTTGATGAGAACAGTTCTTGGTATGAAGATTCATGTAGAAAGGTCAAGCTACCTTATGATCCTGAAGAAGATTTTCTAAAACTTGTTAAGGATATTTCTTCTAAAGTTGAAGTGCAGGATACCTCAAAAGATTATGAAGCAACTCAGTATGAAAAACTCAAAATGTGGAAGTCTAAAGGTAAAGCAAAAGTGTAGGAACTTGGACAAGAGGCAAAATCATCACATCATGGCCTAAAAAGGTCCATGAGGGAGAAGAGAAAACCACAAAGGTATGGGTTTTATAGTTCTTTAGTCACTAAACATTCAATCTATCTAGCACAGGACATAAATCAAGAGGAACCTTCAACATTTGAGGAAGCAAAGAAGAAATCAAATGGAGGCATGCAATGGAAGAAGAAATTGAAGCTCTTGAGGAGAATAACACTTGGGAGTTGGTTCCCAAGTCTCCATCAATGAAAGTGATAGGCTCAAGATGGATCTACAAATTGAAGAAGAACTCAGATGGCTCCATTAACAGGTATAACGCAAGGCTTGTGGCAAAAGGCTTTGCACAAAATGAGGGAATTGATGATGAGGAGACCTTCTCTCCTGTGGCAAAGATGCCTACTATTAGGGTTTTGCTTAGTATTGCCTCTTCCGAGAATTGGAAGATACTTCAATTCCATGTAAAAAATGCATTTCTTAATGGATGGATAATAGAAGAGGTATATATGGCAGAACCACCTGGTTTTGAGAATCACATATATCTTGATTATGTGTGTAAAACTTAATAAAGCTTTATGTGGATGAAAACAAGCCCCAAGGGCTTGGCATCACAGGCTTGTCTCATTCTTGTAGGACAAAGGATTTCAACCTACCAAGGCAGATCCATCCCTATTCATAAAAAGGAGTAATTATGAAGTCATCTATTTGTGTGTGTATGTAGATGATATTATACTTACACAGAATGATACAAATGGCATGAAGAGAATCAATGAACAGATGAGAGAAGAATTCAAGATAAGTGATTTGGGTTCACTTACCTACTTCCTAGGATTGGAAGTTGTCTACAAAGATCATGGTTTTTTTCTCACTCAAAGAAAGTACATTAAAGACATGTTGGCAAAATTCAAGATGCAAGATTGCAGGTACTCCAATGGAGTTTAATCATAAATTGAGCTTATATGAAGGTGAACGCATATAAGATGTGATAGGTTATCAAAGCCTTGTAGGTAATTTGAAGTATGCCACATTGACAAGGGTAGATATATGTTATAGTGTGTGTGCTAAGGCAATTTATGCACACACATAGGAAATCTCACATGGAGGCTACCAAGAGGATACTCAGATATCTCAAAGGGACCATGATTGAAGGGTTATATTACCCTTATGTATCTAAATTACGTTTGAAATTTTTCTCTGATGAAGATTGGGCTGGCTCCAAGGAAGACAGGAGGAGCACCTCAGGATACCTTATCTTTGCAAGTTCAAAACTTGTCTCATGGTCATCCAAGAAGCAACCCATAGTTGCTCTCTCTTCTACTGAAGATGAATATAGAGGTCTTGTTATAGCTACTCAAGAAGCAATAAGGATGAAGACACTATTCAAAGATCTTGGTTTGGACATTGGAACTCTAAGTATCTTTGGTGACAATATGAGCTCTATTCACTTGGCTGCCAATCCAATTTTTCATGCAAGGACTAAACATATTGAAGTACATTATCACTATGTAAGAGAGAATATTATGAGCAAGGAAATTCAGTTAACTTATGTGCCCATTCATCAACAATGTGCAAATATTCTAACCAAAGCATTGGATGGTACAAAGCTTTGCAAATTCAAATCTATGATTGGTTTGCAGATAATGTTGGAAGATTCAAGACCTAAGATCACTTGACTTGAGGGGGAGCTATTGGAAAAAGTCCACGAAAAGTCCAAGTGATGGCTTGAGTCATCAAGAGGCTTAGAAATTTAAAGGAAATGTCAACTCTTTGTAGAGTTCACTTGTGAACTCCCTCTTGTAATTTTTTAGTACTTACTTGATCTAAAAGTAAAGGAATTTAAGTGGTTGAGTCCACTTGATGAGTAGGAAGGAGAAAAGCCACAAATTTGTGATTGGGTGAGTAGGAGAATCAATCACTAAAAGATTGAAGAGTGATTTTAGGAGAGATTCAAATTCAAAATTAGGCTCCAAACATGACCATATATACATGACCTTCTAGTCGCACGTTTTGTACCTCCATGAGTAGGGCTTCATACCATATCAGAGTGTGGTTTCAAGGCACACATATGTACCAGTACGGCCGTTGTACAATATACATTCATTTTCATGATCATTTGTGTTCATAACTTCATGCTTTTGCAAGTGTACTGTTCACTGCTATATCTCTCAGTTTTCTCAAACAGATTGCAAAAATGCTTTCTCTGAGCTTGGTGCATCATTTTCAGCGATTTAAGTTGATAACATTTTCTCCTTAAGTCTACTATATGCTCATCAATTTTCATTGCAATTGCATTTTTCAATCGTGATCTATGTTTATTTGAGTTTCCTATATCTCTTCATATTCTACTTCTCTATCAGCACTCCATCAGATCAGTAATTTTCTCAGAGCTCCTTCTCAATGTCTAGTTCATCATTTTCCATGATCAAAGCTTCATAGCATCAACATATTGTCTAGTGTGTGCTTACTAAATTTCATAAGCATTGGATCTTGGAATCTCGAGATATTACCATTTCTTTGCTCATGGGTCTGAGTATATATAATGAATGATCTACATCACACATACAAAAACCAATGATGGCTAAGTAATCAATAATCCTTGCATTTGAAGCACAAGGGGCTTGTTTAAGTCCATACAAAGCCTGTTGCAACCTACAAACATATTCTGGGTGCTTTGAATCTTCATATCCTTGTGGTTGATCCATATGTACTTCTTCCTCAAATGCACCATGCAGGAAAGCCATCTGATGTAAATTCCATCCTTTTGTTGTAGCTAATGCAACAAGTGTTCTGATAGTAGAAATTTTAGCTATAGGACTGAAGGTTTCCTCATAATCAATGCCATATGTGTGTGCATATCCTTTTGCTACCAATCGTGCTTTCTACCTACTTATGCTACCATCAACATTATGCTTTACCTTGTAAACTCACTTGCAACCTACGGGTGTCTTCCCTTGTGGCAATGGAACTAGCTTCCATGTTTTGTTTCCATAAAGTGCAGCCATCTCCTCATCCATAGATTTTTCCCAATCTGCATTTCCAATTGCATCTTCAAAAGAAGAAGGTTCAACATCTTGTATTACAATGACTTCTCCTTGTATCATCTCCATGTGCCTTTCTAACTCCTAGAGTCTTCATAGAGGGCAATCCAAGTTCCTCATCAAGGCTCTTTTCTGAATTGCTTTAATCTCTATCAATGTCTTCAAAACCTGTAGATGTTTTACTACCAGCAGAAGGCTTTTCTTTACCTTTCTTGGATGTATTTGATGAATTTGTTGGATTGAAATTTCCACGCAATCTTCCACTCCATAGATTTGAGTTGGAACTATTGCTTAGTGATGCATCTGGATCACTCAAAACTTGAGATTATGCACTTGAGTTTTCAACAGTTTCTTTTTCATTTGGCTCAAGATTTAGTCCTTCTTTGGAATCTACATAGAAGCTTGAAATTTCATCAAATAACACATCTTTGCTTACCTTCACCTATTGTGTGAGTGGGTTATAATGTTTATACGCCTTTTGCTCAATGGAATACTCAATGAAGATACATTTTTTTGCTTTTGGATCAAGCTTCATCCTCAACTCATCTAGAACATGTACATATGCAATACAACCAAGTACTTTAATATGTGATAAATTCGGCTTTTTAACTGTAAAGTTTTCTTTAGGTGTAATTTGATGTACAATAGCAACTGGAGTTCTGTTCATGATGTATACATTAGTATGCACAGCTTTTACCCAATAACAATGAGGCAGATTCTTCTCATCCATCAGATCTCTTGCTATTTTTGCAATATGTCTATTTTTGCATTCAACAATGCCATTCTGTTGTGGTGTGCACCTACATGAAAATTGAAGTCAAATTCCATGACTTTTAAGAAAGTTGCTGAAGACATTTGAAATGTATTGACCTCTTCCATCAGACCTTTATATCTTAATATACTTTCCCATTTGTTTTTTTTTCATAGCCTTAAAGTTCTAGAAGTGAGTGAACACCTCACTCTTCTCTTCCATGAAATATAGCCATATGTTTCGTGTATGATCATCAATAAAAGTAAAATAAAACCTGCAACCGCCCATAGATGTGGTCCTTGCAAGACCCCAACATCCGTATGTACTATTTTTTGTTGGAATATGCAAGTCCACATCATCTCTTCAAAGTATTATTATAGGTTGAACTCTTTATTAAAGTTCATTATATTCTTAGAGTGATTTATTATGTTTTACACATCAGCCATAGTCATGAATAAAGCATATTTGAAGTCAATGCGAAGTTGGAAAAGTGTTCCTATAATTTAGGAAAAATTTTAGGATAGCAGCACACCTTTTTTGAAGGCAGTTTTGCACGGATCATATCTCGCTAACCGTGCATTCTTTTTGGTTGATTCAAAAGTTGAAATGTTCTCCATAATATCACGTATCTGCTCACTAAAAATCTTCCATAAATTCGTATCCAAACTCAAGTTATGCTGGCCACAAGTTGGTAGGTAGAGAATTGGCAGATTGCTGAAAACGGCCAGTAGGCCAACTTTAGAAGCTTGTATCTTGAGCTAGGTGCATCATCTCAAAATGGTTTCTTCAGAAACATTGTTCCCCATATCATGGACAATCTCCATCTAAAAGAGTTTCACCAAACGCCCACGCATTAGAGAGTTATGCCTATTTAAACAGAGTCTTCTGAGCATTTTCGGCAGACAGATAGAGGGCTAGAGTTGAGAGACAGTCGACTCATTTCTTGTAGTTGTGGAGTGCATCCTAGGGACTAAAGTGGAGTGGTGTATACCACACACTCTTGAACATTATACATTAGCTTCATGTGTATCATTGAGCTCATTTGATAGTGTTATCAACTTTGTTCTTTTCAAGTAGTTTGAGCTTGAGTTAGCTTCTACTACTGAACTTTGTATTCTTGTTGATTTAAGGATTGCTCACTTATTTGTCTCTCATATCTCATCTCATATATGCTTTGAGAGTGTGTTTAATCTCAGCTCCTCATTTTTCCCACGGTATCAAAGCACCTAGGTTAGAAGTGCCTAGTGTGAGCTTATTTGAGTAAAGGGAAGAGTCTCGATTCAACTTGTTGCAGTTGAAGATGGCACCAAGTCTCCGCAACCTACACTTAGAAGGAGTTGAGAAGCTCAATGGAAACAACTATGCTACATGGAAGGTAAAGATGGAGTCCTTACTTTTCTTTCAAGATTGTTGGGATTTAATTTCGATGGACAGACTGACTGGAAGTGAAGAAGAATTGTCCAAACGGGATAAGTAGGCCATGTTTGTAGTTCATATGATAAGGTTGAGTGTCAAAGATGACATTCTCAGCCATCTTCTTGATGTGAATACTCCCAAGAAGGCGGGAGACATTGAAAAATATCTACGAGTCCAGGAGCACCTCGAGGCAAGTGGCATTGAGGGCTGAACTTACCAGTTGTACGAGGAAGCAAGGAGAGGATGCTTCAAGCTTCATCAAGAGAGTCAAGGATCTACATCAACAACTAGTTGCTGTTGGAGATAAGATGTCTGACAACGAGCTCTCTACAATCATCATCCATGGATTGCGAGATGGATATGAAGGCTTAGTTCAAGGCCTCATCATCTTGAGGAAGAAGCCATCTCTTGAGGAGATGGAACAAATTTTCAGAGATGAAGATCAATGGCAGGATGCAATGAAGTCAATACATGATGGAGGAAAGGCATCAACATCAAATGACAAAGCACTCTTCTCATCAAGGGGAAGAGGAAGATTCAACACACAAAGAGAAAGAGGGTGGCATCAGCCCACTCACAACCAAGATCGACAAGATCATGAAGGTAATCAATATTTCCAAGAAAGAGGACATTCTTCCTCAAGAGGTAGAGGAAGAGGAGAAGATAGAGGTAGATATTACTCTATCCAATGTTACAATTGCTCTAGGTATGGTCCTGCTAAAGATTGCAGGAGTAATCAAGATAATGGGAGAGGAAGATCAGCCCACTACACGGATGGAGAAGGTGGAAATGAGTCCACTCATTTTGAAGAAGATTCTTCACTTGTATCATTAGAAGAGATAGCAGCCCATACACATGATCCCAAAGAGGAACCATGGTGGATCGATAGCAGAGCAAGTTCTCATATGACTTCTCATGCTCAATACTTTTCTAATATTGATGATTCTCATAATGGTACTATCTTTACAGTAGATAGTACTCCGAATTCCATTGCAGGGAAAGGTGACATACCCATTCGATTGGGAACGGGAGAGAAAAAGACACTCGGCAATGTTCTCTTGGTACCATCGCTTACCAAGAATCTACTTTCAGTTGGAGCTATGACTGAGAAGGGACTCAAAATAGAGTTTGAAGGCCAGCAATGCCTCATTAAAGATCCAAAGAACTCCTACAAAGTGGTTGCTAGAGGAAGAAAGCAAGGAAAGCGTTTCAAGTTAGACGGAGAAGTCTCAGCATTTTCAGCAATGGGAAATGACAAAGCAGCCCCCATTATGCCTACCGAGTTATGGCACAAGAGGTATGGTCACTTGAACTTCAATAGTATGTGTATGCTGAAGGAGAAAGGCATGGTCATTGGAAAGCCTTACAAAGGATTGGAAAAGTGTGTGAAGCGTGCTGCCTTGGAAAGCATGCTAGGAGTAAGTTCTCAAAGAGTAGCTCAAGGGCACGTGATATACTTGATGTGGTGCATGCTGATGTATGTGATTCAGCCCACACTCCCTCACTTGGAGGGAATATTTATTTTGTTACCTTCACGGATGATTTCTCTAGATATACTTGGGTTTATTTTATGAAGTCCAAGGCTGATGTATTTCAGATTTTCAAACACTTTCATGCTATGGTGGAAAAGATGACAAGACGAAGACTAAAGACTCTACGGTCTGTCAATCGAGGAGAATTCTTGTCGAAGGATTTCAGCCATTATCTACTTGAGAATGGCATTCGAAGGCAACTTACTTGCAGCTACACTCCACAACAAAATGGAGTGGCAGAGAGGAAGAATAGGACATTATTTGAAGCAGCAAGATGCATGCTCAAAGACAAAGGTCTGAGCAACATCTTTTGGGCTGAAGCAATCAACACTTCATGCTATTTGATGAATAGGTCTCCTACCCAAGTCTTGAAGGGCATTACCCCCTATGAAGCTCTTCACAACATCAAGCCTAAGGTACATCATTTAAGAGTTTTTGGTTGCCTCGCATTTTCTCACATTCCAGCTGAAAAGAGGAAGAAGCTGGATGACAAGTCAAGGAAATGCTGAAGAATTAGAGGAAGAAGATGAAGATCACCGTGCAACTCTTAGAAGGTCTTCAAGGATCAGAACACAACCTCAAAGACTTACATATCAATGAGGTAATTCCTCAAGTTTTGAGCAAAGTAATGTTGTTTTGCTTAGCTCTATTTTACAACATGACAAACCATCAACATACAAGGCTGCTAGTACTCAAAAAGAATGGCAAGAAGCTATGGACAAAGAGATGGCTGCTCTTCATCAAAATGGGACATGGGAGTTATGTCCATTACCTCCCAACAAGAAAGCAATCGGATTGAAATGGATCTACAAGCTGAAATTCAACAAGGAAGGGAAGATAGATAGACACAAAGCAAGGTTAGTAGCTAAAGGATATTCTCAACAATATGGATTGGATTATGATAAAACATATGCTCCAGTAGCAAAGATGAGTTCAGTTAGGTTATAACTTTCCCTTGCCTCCATATTCAAGTGGAAGGTGAAGCAAATGGATGTCAACAATGCCTTCCTCAATGGCATACTTGAGGAAGAAGTCTACATGCAACAACCGGAAGGATACATTGTCAAAGGTAAAGAGCACATGGTATGCAAACTTCTCAAAAGTTTGTATGACTTGAGGCAAGCTCCCCGAGCTTGGTATGCAAGGATTGATGAGCATCTTTGCTCTCAAGGCTTTCAAAGAAGCAATGATGATCATAGTTTGTATTATAAAGTCAAGGGAAAAGGTATTGTTATTGTTCTTCTATATGTGGATGATCTCATGTTGACAGGAGCAATGAAGCAATGATTGAAGATGTTCAAAGAAAACTCTCTAAAGAGTTTGAAATGAAGGATCTTGGTGACTTACACTACATTCTTGGCATCGAGTCTCTCGACTAGAGAAGGGAGATATATTTATCTCTCAACAAAAGTATCTTTTTTCCATTCTTGATAGGTTTGAGATGTCTCACTCTAAGCCGGTCTCTACACCTATGGAGTCAACTCTCAAACTCATGAAGGACGAGAATGGTGTTCCATATGATGAAACACTATATAGACAACTCATAGGATCTCTCCTCTATTTGACCATCACAAGACCTGATATTTGTTTTGCAGTGAACTCTCTCTCCAAATATCTACAAGCTCCCAAAGTATCTCATTGGAATTCAGCCAAGAGCATACTAAGATATTTGAAAGGTACTTCTTCACTTGGAATTCTCTATGGAGGAGATACATTGAATCTTCATGGATTTAGTGATTCAGATTATGCAGCAAACTTGGTTGATAGAAAGAGCATAAGTGGAAATGCCTTCTTCCTGGGCAATGGAGCTATTTCATGGACATCCAAAAAGCAAAGATCGATCAGCTTATCCTCTACATAAGCTGAATACAAAGCTCTCACAACCTCAGCTTGTGAAGCTATTTGGCTGAGAAGATACTTGGATGAGATTGGTTTCAGTGAAAACCAACCTACAACCATTCATTGTGATAATGTCTCAGCTGAATCTTTGGCAAAGAATCCAGTCATGCATCAATGAACCAAGCACATTGAAGTGAGGGAGCACTTCATCAGAGAGAAGATACAAAGTGGTGATATCATCTTACACCATTGCAACCAAAGGAAAATGTGGCTGACCTCTTCACTAAAGCTCTCGGCAAGGAGTTGTTCATCAAGCATAGATCATCACTTGGCATCATGGAGCTTCCCTTAAGGGAAGGAAGTCATGAGTAAGGGAAGGCTCATCATGCATCTTCAACAAATAAGGGAAGGCTCATCTTCATATGCCTTCAGCAAGCATTTTATTTCAGGTTCCTATTATTTTGAAGATGTTGGACTTGAGGGAAGGTGTTGGAATATGCAAGTCCACATCATCTCTTCAAAGTATTATTATAGCTTGAACTCTTTATTAAAGTTCATTATATTCTTAGAGTGATTTATTATGTTTTCCACATCATCCATAGTCGTGAATAAAGCATATTTGAAGTCAATGCCAAGTTGGAAAAGTGTTCCTATAATTTAGGAAAAATTGTAAGACAGCAGCACACCTTTTCTGAAGGTACTTTTGCACGGCTCATATCTCACTAAGTGTGCATCCTTTTTGGTTGATTCAAAAGCTGAAATGTTTTCCATATTATCAGGTATCAGCTCACCAAAAATCTCCCGCAAATTCATCTCGAAACTCAAGTTATGCTGGCCGCAAGTTGGTAGGTAGAGAATTGGCAGATTGCTGAAAACGGCCAGTAGGCCAACTTTGGAAGCTTGTATCTTGCGCTACGTGCCTCATCTCAAAATGGTTTCTTCAGAAACATTGTTTCCCATATCATGGAGAATCTCCATCTAAAACACTTTCACCAAATTCCCACGCATTAGAGAGTTATGCCTATTTAAACAGAGGCTTTTGAGCATTTTCAATAGACAGATAGAGGGTTGGAGTTGAGAGACAGTCGACTCATTTGTTGTAGTTGTGGAGTGCATCCTAGGGACTGAAGTGGAGTGGTGTATACCACACACTCTTGACCATTATACATTTGCTTCATGTGTATCATTGAGCTCATTTCATAGTGTTATCAGCTTTGTTCTTTTCAAGTAGTTTGAGCTTGAGTTAGCTTGTACTACTGAACTTTGTATTCTTGTTGATTTAAGGATTGCTCACTTATTTGTCTCTCATATCTCATCTCATATATTCTTTGAGAGTGTGTTTAAGCTCAGCTCCTCATTTTTCTCATTTTTAGTACATTCCCACTAACATGCTTGTCATGAGAAAATGATGCTCTTGACTATTTACCAGATTGACATGTTGCACATACCTTTTGTATCTCTGCAACCTTGAAATTTGGTAGTCCATTGACAATCTCCTTTCACTACATCAGTTTCAGCCTCTACAAATTTGTATGTCCAATTTGTTTGTGCCAGATCTTTATGTCAACAATAACTCCTGCACCTTTTGCAAGCATGGCTACATTCATTTTAGGAATTTTCACATTTAAGATGAACATCCTACCCACTTTGTTTCCTTTGGCAATCAATCTTCCATCTTGTTTGTACTCTTCTACATATAGCCCATCAACATTGAACTCCTATTGTAATCCCTGGTCAACCATTTGTCCAAGAGAAACCAGATTCTTTGTTATATTTTGAACATGTAGCATATCAACAAGATGTTTTACCTTTCTGTCCTCTACAGATAGTGCTATGTTTCATGTATGATCGATAGGGTGTGATGTGTCATCACCTTTTTTAACATATCCAAGACCTAGCAATTTCCACAAAATACTAAACCATCCCACATGACTGGTCATGTGATTTGAAGTACTTGAATCAACATACCAGACATTATCATTTGATTTTGAAACATTAGAAGACATAGTATTCATCATGTGATGTTGAACCATGAACAACTTCTCCGAATCATCTGCACTTGTGGATGCATATTTGTTTTGCTACCTTTTGTTATTTTGATTCTTCAACCTGCAATCACATTCAAACTGTCCAAGTTTACCACAATTCAAGCATCCTTTACTATCATTACCTGAATCATTTCTTTGGAAATTTTTGTAGCCTCTTTGGCTCCCCTTGCCTCGAAACTGTCCTCTACCTCCTACATGATTTTGTTGTTGACCTTGGTCTTGGTTATTGTGTCCTCTTCCACTTTCGAAGCATCTATCTCTACCAAAGTAGAATACCTGCTCAGAACTAGGTTTTCCTTGGGAATTCGAGTCCTCACCAAGATTCTTTTCTTCAATAATCAACATGGATACTAGATCAACAAAATTTGGAATATTTTCCCTGGTCCGAATAGATGTTCTAAATTGCTTATATGCAGCACCTAAACCACGAAGGCATACTTTCACCTTATCATCATCATCTACATTCATGCCAATAGATGCAAGTGACTCACATATGCTTTTGATTTCCATGGTGTAGTCACTTACCGACATGGCAGTTTTCTCCAATGAATGTAGCCCATTCTTGAGTTGCAATTTCCATGCCTTTGTATTGGTCTCATATAATGTGACCAAGCGCTTCCAAACCTCTTTCATAGTCTTTGCATCTTGTATGTGCCCAATCATGCTATCCTCTATGCTAATAGATAGCCAATACATTACCTTTTGTGCTCCTTGATTCCATTCCTCATATGCTCTTAACTAGTCTCTAGTTTGATTCCTCTCTGATAATTATAGAGTGTTTTTATTCTCTCGTTTGATGTACTTCTAGTAGCCTTTTTCCATGAAGAAATTCATCACTCTGAATCTCCAAGCATAAAATTTATTGTTGTCCAACTTATCGCTCATAAGCCGGCTCATTCCATCCACATTTTCCATTTCTATGGCAATTCACAACACTACAAAGACACTACAAGAAATACTTCTGCTTGAACACTGTCGCACTTTGAGGTCACAGTTGGATCTTAGAAATAAATGCGGTTTTCGTGTATCAACAGTACATAGAATCACTTGGTGGGCTCTAAACAAAGGTTGAGATGGCTCCGAAAGAGAAATCTGACAAAAACAAGTGATCCTAAATGGATAATGCATGAAAATATTTTGAGGCCTTCTACCTCACACCAATTTTTGTAGCAATTTGAGATCGTTTGTGAATTGCGCATTCTTCATGTCTTCTCTCATACTCTTCACCGTCGGCCTTTTCCAGGAGCTCTATACAACCAACGTAGCTCTGACTAGATCATCACATGATGAGCTTGATATCTCAACAAAATGAACGTTACCCAGTAGATGGGAATCAGATCTTACATGTTGGAAGAAGTTCAAATTGGACCATTTAAGATATTATAAGGAAAAGAATATACCAGATTTCCCTATTGTGGAGTTCAGGGCAGCAACTAGCATCCCTAGCTAGCACGGCCAAGGGGGGTCTTCTAACCCTCTATAATGTGGATTGAGGCTATGGATTTTCTTCAGGTTTCAATATTGTAAAGGTGAAGCCTAACTCATGTCCATTTCAATGCATTTCTAATGCAATCCACTAGTGTGTTGGGTTTAATTCAAAAGATGCTTGCCCATAACTTAATATTGCTTACAACATCTAAAAATAATATTATTAGCTTCTCATCCAAAGGGAGATGAATGTAGTGTTTTGTATAATGTTTGAAACTTTTTATTGCCTCTCTCACTAATTCACTCGTACTTTTTTTGAAGTGCAAAAGATCTTTAAGGGTTTCATGTCTAATGCCAATGGGTGTAAATTCATGTATAAATGCTCACCAAAGATTTTTGACACTTTGAAATTCTCCCCCATTGGACATTTAAAATCAAGCCATGGTGAAAACTTTTAAAGTGAGTCCAAATGTATGATATTCAGTGAAGAAACCCTTAGCTTGTTCAGACTTTATGAATTAGAAAAAATTAGCCTCATGAGATCTAGGACATTTGGTTCCATCTAAAACACTTTGCACAATTATCGCAATAGGTCTGAGAGGCTTCCCTAGATCTGGCCATTGGATAGTTGGCTTAGGCATTTCTAGCTCCAATGTTTGGTTAGGTGTTGGAGTTTATTGACCTCCAAAGTATAGCAGGAAGTAGGTGGAACCCCCTAGGAACAAGTTGACCTTCTCACAAACTTCATCATAGAAAACCAGTCATGCTTGCAGAGCTTACTACTCTCTACTCACTCAAAAGTTTTTAAAACTGTTTTAACCACATATACTAGAGACCAAGAGCTTTCCAATGAACCAAAGAACACTCAATTTGGATAAATACTCAATGAGCTATGACCTCTGCAATATGC
Source organism: Ceratopteris richardii (assembly GCA_020310875.1). Classification (NCBI taxonomy): domain Eukaryota; kingdom Viridiplantae; phylum Streptophyta; class Polypodiopsida; order Polypodiales; family Pteridaceae; genus Ceratopteris; species Ceratopteris richardii. The sequence goes on from CM035411.1 coordinate 65,871,512, forward strand.
AGCTTTAATGGAGACCTTGAAACAGAGATGAACCTGAGGACATACATCACTTGCAGAGACTACTGCTCTTAACTCACAACTCCAATGAATCTGAAAATTTTCCGAATACAAATAGACTTGGAGAGCTTTCTAACAAGCTAAAGAACACATGATTTGGATACATACACAAGGAGATATGACCTCTGCAAGTTGGATGTTTAATGGAGACCTTCAGCAGGGATAAAAAACAGAGAACACACACTACTTGCAGAGAGTGTTGCTCTCAGCTCATAAATCCAATGATTATGAAAATTGGTACTATGAAAGTAGACAAGAAGAGCTTTCAAATGAGCTATCAAACATGTAATTTGGATATATAATGAGGGAGATACAAGCTCTGCAAGCTCTGCATACAAAAACTAGAGTAGCATAGAGATACTCTCTTGGACATCCCACAAGATCACGACTTTTCTCCTCTTTTTATAGCATGGGAAACTAATCTAAAACCTTCCTAATACATCTAAATTCGTGGTAGACACTTGGATGGAGGTATTACATCACTCAAGTGCTCAAATAAGCAAAGTATTGATGGACTTTGAGAACTAGCCACATCGACCTTCCACTAGGACACCACTGAAGCTCCCTTGTGACTCACTAATTTGACTCACCATGTTCTAGAACTCACGTGGTATTTTTGCTACATTTTATGAATAATATGAGCCTTCTTGAAGTATTTGAAGACTTCCCAAAGGTATTTACATAATTTGAAACTTGTACCCTACATAAAACAAATGTTCGCAACATTAGGCACCATTGATTGATCCAATGGACTTAAGAATTGTGTGTTAGGTTCTCTATGACATCCCATTTTCAAAGAGTGTTTTTCCATGAAGAGTGTATGAATAGTGAAAGATAGGAGAAAGAGGGAAATAATTCATTCCATGCTTGAATGAATCATTTGAGTCAAGAAAGCAAAATTCTACTAGAGATTTTTCTTGGAGGACATTTTGGGTCATTAATAATCTATCCATAATAGGCCAATCTTGATAAGGGCGAGTATGATGAGAAAAGCGAGTAGAAGCCAATGCCATGCTTTTCTTCTTGAATCATTTCTCTAGATGCATGCTAGAGAATCTATTGGTAACTTGAGGGTCAAGGATTTGTCAAACACAAGGATATTTTTCACTCACCTTCTCTAGGATTAGGACAACGTCCTTGAACTCAAATTTAGTGCCTTGTGCTTTATTTAACACAGTTGGAAAGTGTGTCTCATAGAGACGTTCTTAGCACATGGAGTGCTATAATGAGTCCACCTTGGGCTATCCCCTTTGTTCTAGGACTTGATATGATTGTTGAAGAGGAATTTCCTAGATCCTCATAATGTGACTTATCTTTTTGCATGCTATTACAATGCTCCTCTGTACCTATATGTCAGACCTACAAAAAATTAGACAACAAAGAGTAAGAATTCATTGTATGCACCTTTCACAAATGGGTGGTCTTAATATAGTTTATGGTTGATGAGTCCTCTACATGTTTTATTAGAAGAAACATATACGAGTAGTCGGTGCCCATTTTGCCTTTCGTATAGGCATTAACAAAACTCATTTTACACTCATAAAAGCTGCTTGCAAACCCTCCTAGGATAATAAGAATCCATGCATGCTCTTCTAGTTGAAGGATGCATGAGACTCAAAAGGCAAACTATCTTTTCCTTCATTTCCTCTCTACATATGGTGTGTTTGGTTTCACCTATTTGCACTTTTAAGGCCATAACTTTCTCAAAGATTATTCAAATTCAAAATTTTAACTTGTATATGTTCCTTGCTTGAAGGAATCCTTAACGAATTGATACATTTCATGTTCTCCTCTCTGAATCCCACTTGTGCATAGCATTTTAGTCTCTACATACCTCAATTGCTATACACTCTGGTTTATCCTTTTCAAGCGATCTTCGTATAAGATTTTAGATGGTTGTTGACTCAGAAGGAACTCTTTTTGAGTGATTTGAGTACTCAATCATGATGATTAGGAGTTCTTAATCACATCTAGCATCATTTGGAGTATGAATGCATTTATTTTTATATCTCTATATCATATTTTTTCTCTCAAATCCATGCATTTGATAGTTTTTGCATTATATTTCATTATGCAGGAAGATTAGTCCAGGCAGAACAGGTCCATTATGCGTGTTGCAGATCAAGCTTTCCTGGCTAGTCAGAAGGGAAAAGGAAAATGGAGCTCTTCTACTAGTAAGCAGAAATCTGCAAATGTTGCACATTCAAAGAACCAAGACAAAGATGAGAAAAAATCAGAAAAGCGAAAATTGTTTTGTAAGTACTGTAAAGGGAATGATCACATCATAAAGAACTGGCCAAAACCGGCTGCAAAAGAGGCAAAGAAGAAAGAGGCTGGAATGGTTGTTGCAGAAGCCTCTACACCAAAAACGGAGTCTGCTAATCTTGTGCAGGAAGAAGAATGGGCGTTTACTATTATTTGCAGTTTTGACCCAACTTCTCATGATCAGTGCATGTCTATAGAAGACTCAGATGTTTGGTATTTTGACAGTGGGGCAACCAAACATATTAGCTCGCAGTGCAGTTTCTTCTCTTCACTCGAGCCTGCCCCTACAAGGAATACTGTTACATGCGCCAACAACTCCTCTTATCCTATTATGGGAGTTGGTAAGATCATTTTGACTACTGGTGATGGTAGTTCTTTCACTTTGTCAGATGCTTTATTTGTGCCAAGGATCAAAAAGAACCTGTTATCAGTTTTTGCATTAGCCAAGATTGGCTTGGTTGTGAAATTTGTTGATGACAGGTGTACAATTCATGATCTGTCAAATGGCGATGTGATTATTGCTTCTGGCATTTTATGTCGTGGGATGTATAAGCTCATAGACTATGAAAGATCTGGAAATGATTTGGCATGTGCAGTAAATGATTCTCAGGCTATGTCAGATGCAAAGCTTTGGCATGCATGCTTTGGTCATATGGATTTTTCTAGTTTGCTACGCGTGCAGAAATCTGAAATGGTATCCTCGTTGCCCAAACTTGAGGCACCTGGAAAACATGTTTGTGAAGGCTGTATTTTGGGCAAAATGCAGTGTTCATCCTTTCCAAGAGATGGTTCAGTTCGGGCTACTCAGAAATTGCAGCTTGTACATAGTGATGTCCATGGTCCTATGCAGACACCTTCTTTTGGGAATTATCTTTACTTCGTGACTTTCATCGATGATTTTTCTAGGCATGCATGGGTATATCCATTGAAGGCAAAGTCCGAAGTGTTCATGTGCTTCAAAAAGCTTTTGGTTTTGGCTGAAAATCTGTCAACATGTAAAATGGGCACCCTCCATTCTGATCGAGGGGGGGAATATATGTCTTCTGATTTTAATGCATTTCTGGCTTAATGTGGCATAAAACACCAGTGTACAATGCCGTATACACCTCAACAGAATGGAGTTGTTGAACGAAAGAACATGTCACTCATGGAGATGGTGAGGTGTAGAGTCAGGCTTTACCACATAGTTTCTGGCTTGAGGCTGTCATGTGTGCAGCATATGTACTTAATAGGTGTCCCACTAAAGCACTGCAGTCTATCACTCCATATGAGGCTTGGCATGATCGCAAGCCATTGGTTGCTCATCTGTGTGTTTTTGGTTGTTTGGCATATGCATTAGTGCCTGAACAACATCACAGAAAATTGGATGATAAGGCAGTAAAATGTTTTTTTTTGGGTACAGTTCTGAAAGTAAAGGCTATCGTCTGTATCATCCACAGACTAAACGCATTCTGGTTAGCCGTGATGTTGTCTTTGTGAAAGATGCTATTCAGCGATTGCTTTCATGTACTAAGGAGACATCTGCTAGCTCCAAAGACATGTATGATACTTTGATGCCTCTTTTTACAGGTGGACAGTCTAGTGCTGGTCCTAATGAGGCAACTTCTCAGCCTTTGCAGGTTTCATATGATGATGCAGATCATTCCATTTCTGATGCAGATTTACATGATGCACTTGTTGATGAGAGAGTTGATATTGAGCAGGCAAAAACTATGCCAAAATGGCTGGTGCAGACCTTGCGTCATAGCAAAGTAGACGCACCTTTCACATATCGTACTCGTCCAGGCTCTTGCCTCCTTTGCATCAGATTGCTATGCTATGGCTGCGTCTAGTCTCTGTACATGGTCTTTATGTGACTTGCCTCCTGGCAAGAAGGCCATTGGCACTAAGTGGGTATACAAGATGAAGCGTAAACCTGATGGTATAGTTGACAGGTATAAGGCTAGGCTTGTTGCAAAGGGTTATGCGCAGGAAAGAGCATTGATTTTGATGAGACCTTTGCACCTACATGTCGTATGACTACTATTCAGAGCATTTGTGCACTTGCAGCCCATCATGGTTGGAATGTACATCAGTTGGACATTAAAACAACATTTTTGAATGGTGACTGTGGCCACTTCCAGTTGTGAGGCTGAGTATAGGGCAGCTTTCACAACGACTGTTGAGTGTGTGTGGCTCAGACGCCTTATGTCTGATTTGGGTGTTGGTAAGTCTTGTGCCACCACCATTGTCACTGACAGTCAGAGCGCATTGGCAGTTGTGAGGAACCCTGTGTTCCATGCTCGCACTAAGCACATTGAGGTGCATTATCATTATGTCAGGGAGAGGTTCTCCGCTGGGGAGAAAACCCATCTAATGTACAAATCCCTGTGGACAAGGTTGGAGAATTCAGCAAAGTGTGAAGAGATGGATAGGTATGTGCTTGAAGATGAAGAGGTGTTGCAAAATCCTTGATCTACACCAGCCAAATGAACTCCAGAAGTATATGGTGGGCCCTTTTAGCCTGCCAATGGATGTATTAGACACCCTATGTACCTTGGAAGATCACTCTCAAAAAGATAGATCAAAACAGATAAGTTGGAGTTAGCTCAGAGATGAAAACTTGCTATTCTTGGTTCATACACCTGTCCAGTGTTTTACATAATTCTCTGAGCACAGCAGCAATTAGCTCAATTCCTCTTGGGGAAGTCTAGGCAACTTAAACAGCTAACTTTCAAGAGTAATCTCATCAAGAATAATGAACCACACACTGAGAATGAGTTTTAACAAGTGATGACATCATCCCGATTTTCACGGGCTGCTACAGAAATAGACCAGTGAGCCGAAAAATCAACATAACTCAAAATGTAGAAATCCAATTATTATGAACATTTGTATGGTTATACTAGACAGTAAGCTGAATCCAACAAGCTTTAAATCACTGAATTTGGATAAGTAACCACTGAGAAATGGCTCTGACAAGATGAGTAAAAAAGTCGGGTACCTGACAGAGAAGTGAAGATGAACAGACCCTGTTGACTTCAAATGAACATAACTGAAGATTGCAACATCCAAATGACATGAACATTTGTGAGCATATAGTAGACTTATAGAGCTAAATTTACCAAGTTAAATCACTGAAAATCATGCACCAAGCTCAGAGAAAACATCTCTGCAAGCTGACTGAGAAAACTGAGAGTAATGGCAGTGAGTAGTACACTTCACAAGAACATGGAAAGATGAACTCAAATAATCATGAAAATGAAAGTATATTGCTTGTAAAATACAATGACTTACTGATACATATGTGTGCCTTGTAATCACACCTTGATATGGTATCAAGCTCAGCTCTTGGAGGTCTTCACATAGGTCTCTCTAACCACGACTAAAACTGCCATTTATTTATAGTTGAGTTTGGGAGGCTAACTTCCCTCAATCACTCTCCAATCAATCAATGATTGATTTGATCCTCTACCTACCACAAATCAGAAATTCGTGGCTCCTCTTTCCATTCTTGATCAAGTGGACTCAACCACTTAAGATTCTCTTACTTTTACATTAAGTAAACTCTTCAAAAGTTACAAGAGGTAGTTCACAAGTGAACTTTACATATTCTTCTTTTTAAAGCTTCTTCTAAGACTTTGTGAGACTCAAGCCAATAGTTAGGCTTGTCATAGACTTGCTCCAACAGCTCCCCCTCAAGCCAAGTATGCTTGAGGTCTTCAATCTTCCAAGATTACCTGCAAACCAATCATAGCCTTGAATTTGCAAAGCTTTGTACCATCCAATGCTTTGGTTAGAATATCTGCACATTGTTGATGAGTGGACACATATGATATTTGAATCTCTTTGCTTAGAACCTTCTCTCGTACATAGTGATAATGAGCTTCAATATGTTTAGTCCTTGCATGAAAAATAGGATTAGCAGCCAAGTGAATAGAACTCATATTGTCACCAAAAATAGTTGGAGTTCCAAACTCCAATCCAAGATCTTTGAATAATGTCTTCATCCACATAGCTTCTTGTGTAGCTATGGCAAGACCTCTATATTCAGCTTCAGTAGAAGAGAGAGCAACTGTGGGTTGCTTCTTGGATGAGCATGAAATAAGCTTTGAACCTGCAAAGGTAAGATAACCTGAAGTGCTCCTTCTATCTTCCTTGGAGCCAGCCCAATATGCATCAGAAAATAGCTTCAAACCTAAATCAGATACATAAGGATAATAAAGTCCTTCATTTATGGTTCCTTTGAGATACTTGAGAATCCTTTTGGCAGCATCCATATGTGGTTTCCTTGGTGTGTGCATAAATTGACTTAGCACACTCACACTGTAACATATATCTACTCTTGTCAATGTGGCATAGTTGAGACTACCCACTAGACTTTGATATGATGTGATGTCCTCTATGAGTTCACCTTCATTTGAGCTCAATTTGTGATTGACCTCCATTGGAGTACCTGCAATCTTACAATCTTGCATCTTGAATTTTGCCAACATGTCCTTAATGTACTTTCTTTGAGTGAGAAACAAACCATGATCTTTGTAGACAACTTCCAAACCTAGGAAGTAGGTAAGTGAACCCAAATCACTTATCTTGAACTCTTCTCTCATCTGATCTTTGATCTTCTTCATACCATCTCCATCATTTCCTGTCAATATAATATCATCTACATATACACATAGGTAGATGACCTCAGAATTACTCTTTTTAATAAAGAGTGAAGGATCTGCCTTGCTTGGTTGAAAGCCTTTGTCCTACAAGAATGAAACAAGCCTGAAATTCCAAGCTCTTGGAGCTTGCTTGAGACCATACAATGCTTTGTTAAGTTTACACACATAATCAGGATAAACTTGATTCTCAAAACCAGGTGGTTGTGCCATATATACCTCTTCTGTTATCCAACCATTCAAGAATGCATTCTTTACATCTAGTTGAAGTATCTTCCAATTCTTGGAAGAGGCAATACCAAGCAAAACCCTAATAGTAGGCATCTTTGCCACAGGAGAGAAGGTCTCCTCATAATCAATTCCCTGAGTTTGTGCAAAGCCTTTTGCTACAAGCCTTGCCTTATACCTGTTAATGGAACCATCAGAATTCTTCTTGAGTTTATAGACCCATCTTGAGCCTATTACCTTCATGGATGAAGTCTTGGGCACCAAATCCCAAGTGTTGTTTTCCTCAAGTGCTTCAATCTCTTCCTTCATTGCATGCTTCCATTCTCTTTTTGCTTTGGCCTCTTCAAATGATGATGGCTCCTCTTGGTTTATGTCCTGTGCTATGTAGATAGAATGTTTAGTTACTAATGAGGTGTCAAACCCATACCTTTCTGGTTTTTTCTTTTCCCTCATAGATCTTCTTAGGCCATGATGTGATGATTCTGCCTCATGTCCAAGTTCTTGCAATTTTGCTTTACCTTTAGACTTCCATGCTTTGATCTTTTCCATCTGAGATTCTTCATCATCCTCTGAGGTGTCTTGTTCTTCAATCTTCAATTGTTCTCTACCAAGCTTTGGAAAATCTTCTTCAAGATTATATGGTAAATTGACCTTCCTGCATGAATCTTCATACCATGAATTGTTCTCATCAAAAACTACATCTTTGCTTACCAAGAATCCTTTGTTGGTAGGGTTGTATAACCTGTAGCCCTTTTGATTGTTGTCATATCCAATAAATACACACCTTTCTGCCTTTGGATCCATCTTGCCTCTAACCTGTGAAGGAACATGAGCAAAAGCAATACATCCAGAAATTTTACAATGATCTAAGCTTGGTCTTCTTCCATTCCAAGCCTCATATGGAGTCATCCCATCAAGGGATTTTGAAGGCAACCTGTTAATTAAGTAAGTGGCTGTAGATACAGCCTCAGCCCATAAGTAATTAGGTAAATGCTTTTCATTTAACATAGACCTTGCAGCTTCAACAATTGTCCTATTCCTCCTTTCTGCCACTCCATTTTGCTCAGGGGTGTACCTTGTAGTTACCTCTCTTTTGATTCCTCTTTCTTGAAGAAAAGAATCAAAATCATGGGAGAAGTATTCTCCCCCTCCATCTGACCTTAGCCTTTTTAGTGATTTACCTGTTTGATTCTCCACAAGAGCCAAATATCTTTTGAAACATGAAAAAACTTCATCTTTGTGTTTCATAAAGAATAGGATAGTCCATCTGCTGCAATCATCAATAAAGGAAACATAATACCTTGATCCAGATATTGAAGCTTCCTTGCTAGGTCCCCATACATCTGCATGAACCCACTCCAAGAGATCTCCATGCATATAACCTTTCTTCATGAATGGTAACCTGTGAGACTTTCCAAATTGACATGCACTACACTTATAAATCATATGTTGTTTTGACAAATTAGGAAGTCCAAGTACACTTTGGTCCCTGCAGATTTGCTTTAATGACCTTTCACCAATATGTGCTAACCTTTTGTGCCATACTTCCAATTCTGTGAGTGTCTGACTACCATAATTAAAGAGAGCAATGTTTCTAGTGTCCTGTAATTCAAATGTGAACAATCTACCTGTCTTTTCACCTTTTGCAATTCTTATGAATCCTTGACTTGGATCTTCAACAAATGCTCCTGCTTTTGTGAACCTGACTTGCAACCCTTTCTCTACTATCTGCCCAACACTTATCAAATTCTTTGTAATGGTAGGGACATAGAGTACCTTATTGAGTAGGTTGATGTTTCCATCAGGTGCTTTGACATTGCCTATTTTCTCCACAGGATGTTTTGTATCATCTCCTGTTTGTACCTCATGCTTATTCCTCGGATCTTCTAAATCTGATAGGAGTGCCACATTTCCTGCCACATGATTTGAACAACCTGAATCTATGTAGAAAATATGCTCATCAGATTTACCTTGTGGCATAGCCATGTTCATGATCAATAATGAATCCTCTTTGTTTGAGTCTTCTGTGTAGTTATTGTAGTCTCTCCTTCCTTTGTAGCCTCCTTGATAGTTTGAATGATTGTAGTTGTTGTAGTTGCCATGGTAGTTGTTGAACCTTCCTCTTGAGTAGCCATAACTTCCTCTATTGTATCCTCTGCCTCTTTGATTCCTAGAATTCCTAAAGCAATTTTCAGTTGTATGATTAGTTAATCCACAAATAGAACATGAGTTGGAGTCTTGGGATCTCCCCCTGCCTTGTCTACCTCCTCTTCCTCTACCTCTACCATGTCTTCCTCTACCTGCATAGTTAGCTTGATATGTACCTGCTTCATCATCCACTTTCTTTGCCTTTCCTTTGTTATCTTTAGACTTGATTTTATCCGTGTATAAAGCTGAAGATTGATTACCTTTAGAGCTTTCTCCATTTTTGATAAGCTTTGCCTCTTGAGTAAGTAGTTGTCCAATGAGTGTGTTGAAATCAGGTACATGCATGTCCATGTACAAATCCATAGCTGTGGTGAATGCTTCCCACTTATCATCTGCCTTCAAGCCATTGATGACCTGCCTTACAATTTGCTCTTCATCTATTACCTCTCCAATGCTTCCCAACTGATCTGCTATGTCCTTGAGCTTTGTGACAAAATCAGTCACATTTTGTTTGGGAGCCTTCTTGAGAGTTGTGAACTCCAGCCATAGTTGATGCTTCCTAGCTTTGGTACTTGAAGAAAAGAAAGCTTCAAGTGCATCCCACACTTCCTGAGATGTCTTACAACTTCTAATGTGAGGCAACAAAAAATCTGAGATAGAGTTGAGGAGATAAGACCTTGCAAGTGCATCCTTGGAGCACCATGTGCTCAATCTTTCTTGCTCTTCTTGTGTTGGTTGACTTTTGTTCCTGAAACTTGGCATAACTTCATCTCCAGCCACATAACCATATAAACTTCTACCTTGGAGATAGGCTTCCATTCTTAATGACCAAGCTGAGTAGTTACCTCTGTCTAATTTGTCAATTGATGAAGGAAATCCATCTGCCATGTTGTCCAACCTTGTTTTGATACCACTGTGAAGAGATGGATAGGTATGTGCTTGAAGATGAAGAGGTGTTGCAAAATCCTTGATCTACACCAGCCAAATGAACTCCAGAAGTATATGGTGGGCCCTTTTAGCTTGCCAGAGGATGTATTAGACACCCTATGTACCTTGGAAGATCACTCTCAAAAAGATAGATCAAAACAGATAAGTTGGAGTTAGCTCAGAGATGAAAACTTGCTATTCTTGGTTCATACACCTGTCCAGTGTTTTACATAATTCTCTGAGCACAGCAGCAATTAGCTCAATTCCTCTTGGGGAAGTCTAGGCAACTTAAAGAGCTAACTTTCAAGAGTAATCGCATCAAAAATAATGAACCACACACTGAGAATGAGTTTTAACAAGTGATGACATCATCCCGATTTTCACGGGCTGCTACAGAAATAGACCAGTGAGCAGAAAAATCATTATAACTCAAAATGTAGACATCCAATGATTATGAACATTTGTACGGTTATACTAGACAGTAAGCTGAATCCAACAAGCTTTAAATCATTGAGTTTGAATAAGTAACCACTGAGCAATGGCTTTGACACGATGCGTAAAAAAGTCGGGTACCTGACAGAGAAGTGAAGATGAACAGACCCTGTTGACTTCAAATGAACATAACTGAAGATTGCAACATCCAAATGACATGAAAATTTGTGAGCATATAGTAGACTTATAGAGCTAACTTTACCAAGTTAAATCACTGAAAATCATGCACCAAGCTCAGAGAAAACATCTCTGCAAGCTGACTGAGAAAATTGAGAGTAATGGCAGTGAGTTGTACACTTCACAAGAACATGGAAAGATGAACTCAAATAATCATGAAAATGAAAGTATATTGCTTGTACAATACAATGACTTACTGATACATATGTGTGCCTTGTAATCACACCTTGATATGGTATAAAGCTCAGCTCTTGGAGGTCTTTACATAGGTCTCTCTAACCACGACTAAAACTGCCATCTATTTATAGTTGAGTTTGGGAGGCTAACTTCCCTCAATCACTCTCCAATCAATCAATGATTGATTTGATTCTCTACCTACCACAAATCACAAATTCATGGCTCCTCTTTCTATTCTTGATCAAGTGGACTCAACCACTTAAGATTCTCTTACTTTTACATCAAGTAAACTCTTCAAAAGTTACAAGAGGTAGTTCACAAGTGAACTTTACATAGTCTTCTTTTTAAAGATTCTTCTAAGACTTTGTGAGACTCAAGCCAATACTTAGGCTTGTCATAGACTTGCTCCAACACGAAGGAGATGAGGGCAACACATGTCTACCTGTCACTTACAATGGCTATATGACCAAAGACATATTAGATACAGGAGCAGGAGTAGGTATTGCTACCAAAGAGATTTGGGAGAAATGGGGAAAGCATGCCTTACGAACCACTCGTATGAAGCTTCAGTTAGCAGATGGTCATGTTGAGAAGCCATTGGGAATATTAGAAAAGATCAAATAAACCACCTGTGGAGTTGAATTTGAGCATACGTTAGTCATCTGTCAATTTGGAAAAGCAAATAACTATGAGATGATATTAGGACGATCCTTCATGAGACAGCTTCGGGTAGTACAAGATTGGGGACGAGACTCTTTATATCTCCAACATCAAGGAAACACTACCAAGATAAACTTGCATACCTTTGCATATCGAGATGTACCTCCGCTACAATGGAATCCCATACATAAGGAAAAGGATGATTTGTCTATCCATAGTGCTGGATCAAGTGATTAGTCTTGGATGCATGAGGATGCCCAATTATGGATGTGTAAAGAAGTCAAGAAAGAGGATAACAAAAGGCAAATATGGCCAATAGGACATCCTAATTATCGTCCTATAGAAGATCCAATGTACATGCCTCAAATCTTCCCTGATGAAACGTTTGAACCGCACGGTGGATGGAAATCCTAGCTACCCTGGATGTATGTGTGAATGAAGAAGTTCTGACGATGAATGAATGTGTAGACGAACAAGGCTATGATGTAAATTTGTACATGGTTTTCCTTCAAGAAGTAGAAGTAGGAGAAATATTGGAAAAGGAATGGAAAGAAGAATACGAGAGCATAGAAATGGAACCAGAATTTGAATCGGAGGAATGTTACCTAGAATCCATTCGAACCAAAGACAAGTATGGAATGACCAAAGTGTTAGCAATAGAAGCAACCCCTATAGTATCAAAACGGGAGGAAAGTGTGAGTAAGATCAAACCAAACCCTGATCGTTTTGAGGTACCAGAGCATTTCAAAAGGTATGAAGTGGAAGAGAGAAAAATAGCTATTCAAATGCCTAGGAGGGAGGCAAGAGAAGGAGAAGCATACAACAACAAGGAACAGACCAAGAAAATCATAGTAACGGTAGAAGATGGAGAAGAAAGATGTACATACATAGGAAAAGATGTGTCAACAGAAGATGAAGAAGAATTGATACAGTTGATCCGGGAATATCGGGATGTATTTGCTTTGACCTATAAAGATCTCAAGGGTGTGGAACCCTCCATTTGTTCTCATAGAATATCAACAACATCAGAGGAAAAACCATCAAAACAATGCCCTTACACATATAACAAGGTCTATGCTGCTAAAATAAAAGAAGAAATAGACAAGCTATTAGAGGCTGGATTCATTTATGAGATAGAATATACCGACTGGGTGTCGCCACTAATGGTTGTGCCTAAAAAGAATGGAAAACTCAGAGTATGCATTAACTTGAAAAAGTCAATGCAGCCACAATCCACGATAGTTACCCATTACCTATCACCGACCACCTATTGGAAAGATTTGCAGGAAAAGAAGTCTATAGTTTCTTGGATGGATTCTCTGGATACAACCAAGTAGCTATTGCTATAGAGGATCAACATAAGATCGCATTCGCGACTGAATGGGGAGTCTATGCTTTCAGAGTGATGCCCTTTGGACTTACTAATGCACCGGCTACTTTCCAAAGGTTGATGTGTTATGTTTTCAAAGAATTCCTAAAGAAAAGTATGGAAGTGTATGTAGATGACCTATGTACATATTCAAATCAAAGGCAAGACGACATTCTAGAATTGCGGAACATATTTGATAAATGCCGACAATATAGAGGTTGCCTGAATCCCAAGAAGTGTGTCTTCATGGTAAGAAAAGGGAAGATTTTGGGACACATAGTGTCTAGGAACGGAATATCTATAGACGAAGACAAGATCAAGGTCATTTTAGAACTTCCTAGGCCAAAGAATGCAAAAGACGTGCAAGCATTTATGGGACATTATGGATACTATCGTCGCTTTATCCACATGTATGCCATAATTGCCAAACCCTTGTATGGATTGTTGACTCAATTCACCTGGACGGAGGAATGCAAAAAGGCATTTAACGAGTTAAAAAGGTGACTTAGCACAGCCCCAATTCTGAAAACACCGAATTGGAACAAACCTTTCCATATTCATGTGGACGCTTCAAATTACGCAATAGGATGTATCTTAGCTCAGCTAGCAGATGAAGGAAAATTGGACCACCCAGTTGCCTATGCGAGTAGACAACTGAATCAAGCAGAGAGAAACTATACAACTATTGGGAGAGAAGGATTAGGAATGGTGTATGCTGTGAAAAAATTTAGACACTATCTCTTAGCCAACAAATTCAAGTTCTTCATAGATCATCAAGCCTTATTGTACCTAGTCAATAAGCCTTGTAACATGGGTAGACTTGTGAGATGGTTTCTGTTATTGATGGAATTTGACTTTGAAGTAATCATGAAAAAAGGAAATACCCATGTGAGGGCAGATCATCTCTCTAGACTAACACATGGAGAGCCACCAAGTGGAGTACCAGACGATTTTCTAGAAACTTACTTGTTTAATTTGGAAGTGTGTCCAAAGTGGGCAGAGAAGCTAATTCCAATACTCACTCATGGCCCACAACACTCAATTAATAAAGAAAGGGTTTAGCCACAGAACGCTTGCACCTTTGAGGTCTTGCATGATAGCATAGGAATTGGTTAGCATAGAGGTGAGATGTCATCAATGAAGGATAGGTCATCCTCGTCTGTATGAATCAAAGTCAAAAAGTTGTAGTTGCACATGTTCATGAATGATGTGACTCACTATGCATTTCATCACCCTAGGGTTCGTCATTTCATATTGTACACCATGTGCATATAGTACTCTGGCATAAGGGAGCATCAACCTTTTGGATGAAGGTACTGCTGTCATTTATGGCCATAGTGCACACCACTATGAGGGAGGTGGACAGATAAATAGAAATTTCAGTTGCCTAAACTTTGATGGTATTACTAATGGGGGAAAGCTCTAGATAGATTTCCACATTGAGGTATAGAGTCAAAACACGTTGCACTTGTTCAAGAATAGGGAAGATAGTTAGAACTGTAGAACTCAACCACACTCCCGATGTCCACCTTTAACTTGGAATATGGGTTCTATCATCATGGATATAGATATCCAATGGGTGGATGATGGTGGTGGGGTCCCTTAACAATTCTGAATTTGTAGGTCAGTGTACCTTTATGATTGGACAAGTTGGCTTAACTGTGCACATTAGTTGGTAATTTGAGCCAAGTGAGACTTGCTGAGATAAGAGATACATTTGCAATTAGTTATGTGTTTCCTCGAGGTTGAACGACCATTCTATTGGCGAGAAAAGTGCAGGTGTGTGTAAGTGTGAGCATGAGACAAAGAGAGTGAGGAAGAGCACAGGAGAGTGGTAGAGAGAATAGGTGTGTGTGTGTGTGTAATTGTGTTAAACGGGTGTGTGTGCATTTGAATATAAGCGTGTGAATGTGTGCGTGCAAGTGCATGTGTGGGTAAAGGAGAGTAAAGTGAAAGTGAGGGTGAGGGGATAAGTGGAAACGCATGAGAAATAGGAGTGGGTGTGTGAGTGTGTGTGTGTGTGTGTGTAAACGAGTGCAAATGTGTGAGGAACTAAGTGTATGTGTGTGAGCGGGTGGGATAGTAAAAAAAAAAAAGCAAGGAAAAGTGAGCAAGGCGGAAGGTAAGTGTGCATGTGCGCAAAGGGTGTGAGAGTAAGGAAAGAGGAAAAGTGGGTGTATGTGAACGTGAGTGTGAGGAAGCGAGAAAGAGAAAGATAGTGTGTGGGTAAGTAGGTAAGAGATAGGAAGTGTGAGTAGGAGGAGTGTGCCCTTTATGCCTTTTTGAGGACTTAGAAGAGGGCAAATAGGTCAATTTCAAGTAATTTGTGCAAACCAATAGTGTCTGTGGGCATCTTTTCCTTGGGCATTAAGTCCCAATAGGTAGGGACATGAATGAAATTTTCCATGAGTGATATGTAATGGGGTAGGGCTATGGTTGCGATTGAGGTGTAGGGGAAGATGGAGGAGGCAAATGGGAAGTATGGATCATGGGGAAGAGGAAAGTGTGAATGGGGGCATGCAAGGATACCTTAACCACCTTCAGTGGGTCTTGGGTGTCGTTCTATACTAGGTATAATGAGGTGTCCAATGGTGGGATGTACAGACAAAAATGGGGAAGTAAAAAGAGGGTTTGTGATAGAAGAAAAGAGGGCTCCTTGAGAGGTTGGTTCACATAAGGAAAAGGAGGTTGATGAAGTAGGGGTTTGGGTAGTGGTTGTTAATACCACAACAGTTTCAATCATGGTAGGAGGTGGAGGTGGGGGAGATGGGGTTGCTGAGGTCAGATAGGTGAGGTTTGTACAAAGGTCTCCATAGTAAGATCTATGGTGGTTGTGGAGGTAGTTGTTGGTTCCATGGTTGCTTCTAGTTCAAATATGGGTATCCGTATGTCTTTTCTTGTCTGTGGCCTTGTTTCCACTCTACATTTTTCATACCGGATTGATTGTCACAATGTTGTATGCATGGATTCTTGAACTCCCAAGGATTTTGTTAGTGTTTGAGGATTCATCTCTTATTCGTAGCTGAAAGTGTAGAGGACCTTCTCAGGATCAAGACTTTTACCTATAGCTGAGCTTCAAAATGAGAACTGGTATCAAGTAAAGAATTCAATGAACTTGCAACTTAGGTCACTCAAACTAGACACTAATAGCTTTCAAATGAGCTATCAAACACTCAATTTGGAGTAGTCTTGGTTTGGCAACTCTTGGCCTCAAAACAGCCTTCATGTCCACTTAGTTAAGCTGAAAACTGGACTTCACTAAAAACTAAATAACTCACAATGCATAAAGAATTTGAAAAAACTCTTCTAGACAAAGGAATTACTCAAGATAAACTTTCCAATTAATATTTATATTCTAAAAATGAATACATATATTGAGAGATATGACTCTCCCAATCAGGCTACCTAGAAATTGGTATGCGGTTGGACATAGTCCATGAGGCTGAAGAAAATGAAATGACTAAAACCAAATGAACTACCAACAAGGGGACCTCAATGCCTTCTTCCTCCATTCTTTAGTGTCCTCTCTTGCCTCTTTTGTAGCAAAATGACCATGAGCTCTCATGATGAGTTTGAGAGGTCTTCTTCATAACTCCTACACTACTTTGAGTAGCCACTCTTCTCTTCCAGTTCAGTTTTTGGATTCGATTCTCTTTTGATTGATTCTCTTTTGGCCTCCACTGCTTGATGAAGTAACATCTTTCATTTTTGTATTTTTCTTCTATTTGAAGAAAATCCTTTTTTCAAAATATATATGATCTTGCTTATTTATTTTTAATGCTCCCTCTCAAGCTCACATGTGAGGTTGCACCTTCAACCATATCTTGCAAGTCGATTTCATCCTTTATCCTCTTTAGCTTAGAAGCATCTAACGACTTTGTAAAAATGTCTTCAACCTGGTCATTAGTTCTAATGAACTTTATATCCACATCCTTGGGCAAAACATTTTCTCGAACATAATGATAATGCACTTCTATGTGATTACTTCGTGCATGAAACATTGGATTGTTTGTCAAGTGAATGCTTAACACATTGTCACCATAAAGTGGAATGGCCTCTACCTCCACATCAAGATCCGTCAAGAGCTTATTAATCCACATAGCTTCACAACTTGCAAAGCCTAATCCTCTATATTCAGCTTTCGTAGATGATAGTGCAATAGTAGGTTGCTTCTTCGAGCTCCATGTGATAGCTTTGCTACCTATCATGAACCCATAACCTGAAGTGGATCTTGTATCTTCCTTTGAACCAGCCCAATCAACATCACTGAAGCCTTTATGTGTAATTCTTCATCATATCTATAAAACAGGGCATGATTGACTGTGTGCTTCACATATCTTAGCACTTGGTTGGCTGAATTTAAATGCTCACTTGTTGGAGTTTGCATAAATTGAGAAAGAACTCCAACGATGTAACACAAATCTGGTCTTGTGATCATAGCATAGATTAATTAACCTATAATACCCCTATATGTAGTTACATCATGTAATGTCTCTCCATCAGTTGAGCATAGCTTCACAATTGTGCCCATAGGCGGAGTGAGTGGTTTGCATTCACTCATTCCAAATCTGAAAAGAACATCCAACACATACTTTCTTTTCATCAAGTAGATGCCATCTTTCCCATAGACTACCTCAATGCCTAAAAATTATTTCAGCTCACCAGAAATTTTAAACTCCTTACCGAGTTTTCTTTTTATCTCTTATATTCTTGCAACATTACTTCTTGTTATGATGAGATCATCAACATATATGCAAATGTATACCTGCTTACCTTCTTCTTTCTTGAATATTGCTTCTTCAACTGGTTCAACATTACCTTTGGTGTAATCACCTCTTCATACTCTTCTTCACTTGCATTTGAATCACTATTTTGGGCAGCACTTTCAGCTTCAAATCCTCCATAATCTGATGTTTTTGATGAGGAATGACTCCTTAGTGTCCCCTTCCATGTTGAGCTTTCTCAAAGACATGTAAAGGCTTCTAGGCTTGACATTTGAGTGCTTGTTTGCTGAAATTCTTCTTGGACAGCACCTCCATCATCTTTGGAATCTTCTTCATGAATCTTCTCTTTCCCTTTGTCTTCAAACCATGGTCTTAGCTCATCAAATACCAAATCTCATGAGACTCGTATCTCCTTTGTCAATGGACTTTAGCACCTGTATCCTTTTTGCTCCGATGAATATCCAATGAAAATACATTTTTCTGACTTTGCCTTCGTGTTTGTCCTTAGTTCTTGAGGATGTGAACATAACACATTCATCCAAAAGCTTTGAGATGTGTAAGGTCAGGTTTCTTATGGGAATAAACCTCCTTGGGAGATAAATTATGCACTCCAGCCATTATGCGCTTGTTCATCAAATAAATAGTCGTACTAACTACTTGAGCCCAATAGTTTAGTGGCATTTTCATCTTGTTGAGCATGCATCTTGCAACTTCTATGATATGTCTATTTTTCCTTTCAGCTATTCCATTTTGTTGAGGTGTGTACCTACATGTAAATTTTCACTTGATGCCATTTTCATAAAGAAAATCTAAAAATTCTTTGGAGAAATATTCTCCTCCTCCATCAGACCTCAAGGTCTTTATGTAGCATCTTGTTTCCTTTTCTACGTGTGCTTTAAATCTCTTGACCATGGAGAACACATTTGATTTTTGTTTATGCAGAACATCCATGCTTTTCTTGAATTATCATCAATAAAAGTGACAAAATATCTATTACTAGCTACTAATGGTTGTTCTGATGGTCCCCATACATCCATGTGTATCAAGTTGAGGACATTCCTTGCCACATAGTTGCACTTCTTGAATGGTTGTCGAGTTTGCTTTCCTAATTGGCATGCTTCACAAAACTCATGTAGTCGAGCATCATTGAACCTTGGAAGACCTCTTACGACTTCATGGTTGCTCATGTCCTTGAGCTTGGGAATGTTGATATGTCCAAACCTTTTGTGCCACAAATCGATTTTAGCAATCCTCTTGTTTCCAAACTAAATATACATCACCTTTCCATGTGGTTGTTGAATGTCCAAAGTGAACATCCTACCTTCTTTCCTTCTTTGAGCAATGCTTGAATCCTTCTTTTGGATTATTTATAAAGCAACCTTTTTCATTGAAGATAATATGCTTTCTCAACCATTTGTCCTACTAAAATCAAATTCTTTGCTATAGTAGGAACATGAAGAACATCAGTCAATACCTTCTTGCCTCCAAGCTTGATACCTCTAACATGCTCAATTGTGTGTTGAGTTTTATCACCGGTCTCCACACATCCTTTTCCACTTCGAGCTTGTAACTTTGTGAATAAATCTCCTTGGCATGTCATATGGTTGCTGCAACCTAAATCTATAAACCATTTTTTATCATCACTTCTTAGATTGTTGTACTCATGCTTCATGGCAAGCATGGTTTGCTTGTCTCCTTCACTTGATGTACTTGCATAGTTATTTTGGCCCCTTTGGTTTCCTCCATTCAGCCTTCCATGCTTTTGCCAACAATCATTTGCATAATGTCCTATTTTACCACAATGATAGCATGTTATACCTTCATGAGGATTGGATGAACCTTGAACTCTTCCTCTATTTCTTCCTCAAACTCTTCCATATGTGTTGTCATTTGAGTTGTCCTTGTTGTCCTCTAAGTTGTGTTGGCTGGAATTTGTGTTGTTGTAGCTTCTTCTTCTTCCTTGTGAGCCTCCTCTTGAGTTCCTTCCTCTACCTTGACCTGCATATAACATTTGGCTATGGTTGTCCTTCCCTTTGTTGCCTTCTCCTTGTTGAGAAACCTCTTCAGCCACGGGATTTGGTATTATCTCGTCGAATGTTGGGAGAGGATCTCTATAAAGAATGTTTGTGATGAGGGGCTTCCACTTCTCTTCACTCCTCAAGCCATTGAGGGCTTTTTGGATGATGTCTTCCTCTTCTATCTTGCATCCAACTGATGCTAGCTAACCTCAAAGCTCCTTGATTTTCAATGTATACTCACTAATATTTTGGTTTGAGCTTTTCTTCATGTTGTTGAGCTCCTTCTTGAGTTGCATCTCCCAAGACCTTGTTAAGGTAGTATACACCTTCTCCAATGCTTCCCAAAATTTCTTGGATGTGTCTAGGCTTTACACATGACCAATCATAGTGTTATAAATAACTTGTGAAATGAGGAACATCACCCTTCCAATCCTCTCTTCCAAATCAGCAAATTGTCTCCTTTGTGCTAGAGTAATGTTGGGATCTTGAAAGTCCACTAGTTGTGGACCATCTCCAGCTAGACTCCATACACCTTTACCTTTAAGGTAATTTGTCATTATATACCTCCAAGAATGAAAATTATCTTTAGCTAATTTCTCAATTTGTTGTCCTAAGTCAGCCATTGAAGACTTCCAAGTTTGAAGTTTACCTCAGTTATGTTTTGGGGCTCTACATTGACTTTACAAAGCTCCCCATTAGTTTGTGGCTTCTCCTTTACTTTACTTCAGTTCCAATGCTTTGCTTCTTCAAACTTCAATGTTGTGATACCAATTGTTGGAGAATTCCTCTCCTATTCATAACAGAAAGTATAGAGGACCTTCTCAAGATCAAGACTTTTACCTACAACTGAACCTTAAAATGAGAACTGGTATCAACCAAAGAATGCAATGAACTTGAGACTTTGATCACTCAAACTAGACACTAATAGATTTCAAATGAGTTATTAAAAACTCAATTTGGAGTAGTTTTGGTTTGGCAACTCTTTGCCTCAAAACAGGCTACTTGTTCACTCAGTTAAACTAAAAACCAGACTTCACTAAAAACTAAATAACTCATAGAGAATAGAGAATTTGACAAAACGCTTCTAGATAAAGGAAGTATTCATGATAAGCTTCCCAATGAATATTTATAATCTAAAAATGGATACATACATTGAGAGATATGACTCTCACAATCATGCTACCCGAAAATTGGTATGCGGTTGGACATAGTCCATGAGATTGAAGAAAATGAAAATGACTAAAACCAAGTGAACTACCTACAAGGGGACCTCAATGCCTTCTTCCTCCATTCTTGAGTGTCCTCCAGTGCCTCTTTTGTAGCCAAATGACCACGAGCTCTGATGATGATTTTGAGAGGTCTTCTCCATAACTCCTCCACTACTTTGAGTGGACACTCTTCTCTTCCAGTTCAGTTATTGGATTTGATTCTCTTTTGACTGATTCTCTTTTGGCCTCCACTACTTGCTGAAGTAAATGCTTCCATTTTTCATTTTTGTATTTTCCTTCTATTTGAAGAAAATTTTTTTTGCAAAATACATATGATTTTTCTTCTTCATTTTTAATAGTTAGTAGCTTGAGTGTATTGATGAACGGAGCGTCCACCCCTTCATCTGCAAGGATTTGATCAATCAAGGCTTGTCTTGATGCAAATGAGACTCTATGACTTTCTTGCACTGCCTTGATTGTATTGTACAATCATTGTAATTGGGGGGTGTATGCATGAGCACCCATGAGTTTAGGACTTTCTTGTTGCTCTTCATGATGTCTTCCCTTGTGTTCATCATCACCTTCTTTAGCTTCATCTTCTTCATCCTTGTTGACTATGGTAACTGGCACTTGTGATGTGGTTGGTTGTGGTTGTGAGCATTCCATGACTTGTTTCTCACCTGACTCAATATTCACCTCTCATAAGATTTGCTCAAAATCCTCATTGGTGAGCTCTTCCAAGTGTACTCCTCTAGGGAATTCAAGCTCCATGGGGATTGGTGGAAATATCAAGCTTGGGCCCTCAGAGCTGCATCTTGGGAGGTGTAGTCTAATTGGGTGTACACATCGAGGTGGAGGAGTGATATCTGGGATTAAAGTGGCTCCTCCTGGTTGAACACATGGTACTTCTACTTGCATCCTCTTTGATGGGGGTCTTGTGGGCATTCATCCTTTGAATTGTTGTACCCTATTCCACATTAGAGCCCTCTAAATTGGAATGTCATAAGCCAAACATCAATAAATAATCTTGGTCAGGGCACAACATCCATACAATACCTACTTGCACGACCATCATTTGTGCACCAGGTGGATTTGATCAATAATCTAGTGAGGTAGGTTAATCATTGAGTTCCATTTTTTTACAAGATATAAACTGAACCACACCTTCTTATGTGGCATGGTGAACCTGCCTTGTGCTAGAAAGGCAAAATGTTGCATGCACATTCTAAGGTGAACGCCAATGTTAGCCATCATGGCCACCATATCTTTGAGTTTTATGAGGTTTCTATTCTTCATGCTCTTTGGCACTAAAATCTCCTTCTCACTGGGTATGTACATCCCTCTCATATGCATAGCATCACCTACTAGGTTACTGGTCAACTTAAACCGCTTCAATTCATTTCCTCTTGTTAGCGATGGAAGCACAAACGTGCTTGAGGCTTTGGGATTCTTGCTAGGAGTCAGGGTGTTGATAAGATAATAGCATTGCATGAAGTCAGGTTTGGGAAGCTTAGCACCAAAGTATGCATTTAATCTTGCTTTTTGCCACATTGGGCATAGCTCTTCCGCATTGTGTAACTTCTCAAACTCCCCTATGAAGAAATGGTACTTTCCCCACTTGCCATCGAACTCTAGCTCTACCTCCCAAAGGTATGAGCCCTCTGCCAATGGTCTTGCTACTTCAATAAACCAATGGGAGGTTTTGACTACAGGCATGGTATGGCCACTCGGGGGGTCTCGTATGGGTATGATCTGTATGGCTTGCAAGTCCTCCGATCGCTCAATCATCTCTGGCATGATGGGTAAGAACTCCATATCAACAACCTACTAACTTGTGCCTGCCTAAGAGCTGGTTCCTACTACTTCAACCATGATATTGCTGATAGTGTCTGATGATTGCCTATTTGCTTGAAGAAGAAAATCATATTAGCATTGCATAAGAAACATGATAAAATCGTGTTCCCTTTACAATACCAACATGTTGTTCTTTGAGGTCACAATTTATTCAAATTGGTGTATTGTGTGTGTGTGTGTGTGTGATAGTTAGGAAGGTTATTCATTTTCCTATATGCATGCTCTAGTTGTGCATTGTATGCAAATGCATCTATTCTTGTGCATAGTAGTTTACATGGTTGGATCAGGGGGTTTGTTATAGGGTTTAACTCTCCAAATTTTCTTTATGGGAGTGCATCTTTCGGATGTGATGATCTTTACATGTTTTTGAAATATGTTTCCTTGGATTTGGGACTTTTTGGGTACCCATTTCCAGACAATCCTAGGTGTGATTTTAGGTGTGGAAGTGTTGATTGTTGATGTTTGCCATGAAACATAGGATGTGAGTGTTTGTGAGTGGTGATTTGAGTTTATGAGCCTATGTGTAGCTATTTGATCTATTAAGAAAGTCTTAGGCACCCAAATTTTTCATGCATTGGGGTCAACCTTCATTGGTCACTTTGGAATCCAAATAGAAATAGTCCAGCTTGATTGATTCCTGGCATACTCCTTCATTGTAGTCTTTGACTGAGTAGTTTATCTGCTGCATCTTTGGGGTTCTATCATTGGTACAGAGGGTTTCTCACCCTCGCGTATCCAGATCTGCCTCATTCCATGAGGTGTATTGTTTTGTTGTGACTATTGATCCAGCAACTGGGTTGTCCGTCTAACCCAACGCCTAGGTCATCTTGGTTGTTTTCCCTAGGCCGTCTTTGGAAAAGAAGGGAGTTCCATTTTGACTGCTACAACTCCTTCATGAGTGGCCTTGTTCTGCATCATAGAACTTTGGACAACGATAGCATCGGTATCTTCAAGTGTATTCTTGGAAGTACCAGGAGTGGGTTTCTTTCCTAGTTCCTTGAGTGCATGATTTTCTAGCTCAATTGTGATATAGTTTTGATCCACCCAAACCTAAATAATTCCACCTCTTAGGTTTAGGTTGACTGCATGATCATAGATCCAGTTTTGACCCAAGACAAGAGGTCTAGTGAGATCCTCATCTTGACACACTAGCACCTTCACTGTCATAAAACCATCTTGAATGTAGATGGGAAGCGCCACCTCACCCATGCAAGGGGTTTCCACCCCTCCCAATCCTATGAGGTATGCTTCTATAGGATTGAATTTTAATTGCAATTCTTGATAGTAGGAAAGTCTAACTACACTAGTGGCTGCACTTGAGTCAATCAAGGCTCCTACAGTCCTTGCTGTCTTACTTCTAGGGTCACAAAGGGGCATCAATCTATTATTCAAGGTGAGATTTCTCCTGATGCTTGGCACATTGTAACATGATATCTTGGAGCCTCATGAGTGTCTAAGCTAGGTTGACCTCTACCTTGTCTTCTCAATTTCATTCATCGGATGCATTCTAAGGCTTCTGCTTGCGCTTCTTCTCGGACTTGATTTTCCTCTTCCTTATGTTTCTTTGGAGTGTTGAGTCTACTCAACATTTCCTCTGTGAGTGGTTCTTGATATAATTTGACTCTACATCTATTCATGTCAATAGATATTGCCTTCTAGGGTAGCTAATTGCATAGTTCCACTTGTGGAAATTCTATTAATAATCATGGGTCCATAGCCTCGCTTCTCTACTTTCCTTGCATGTTCTTTCAAGGTGTATACTAGAACTAAGTCTCCCACTTTCAAGCCTTTACCCTTCACATGGGCATCGAAGTATGCCTTTTATCTTTTATTCGCCACATAAATCCTTGCTCCTGCTCATAATCCATCATCGTGGCTAGGTTTATTGCAGCACTTGTCAAACCTTTGTGTATCAATAATAGTCCATATCCCCATTGTTGCAATTTCTTTGCATGTTGCTTAAGTGTGTATAGTAATACTAGGTCTCCTTCTCTGATTCCCTTATCCTTGATGTGCACATCGTAATACGCTTTTTGTCTCTTTTTTTCCGCATAGGCGCTTGTTATCACTTGTAATCTAGTTTCATGCAATTTCTCTATTTGATACAATTGTCTTGACAATTCATGTCCCATCCAGTCATACTTCGCAGCTACATGTAGACCAAGGACCAAGAAATCAATTGGTAATATTGCATTTTGTCCATAGACTAGATGGTCATCTTATATGCCACTGGAAAGGCCCATATTGCATGATGTAATTGCTTATCCCAATCCAACCTTCCATTATTGATTATTTTGGTTAGCATCATGCATATTACTTTATTGGAACTTTTTGCTTGTCCATTAGCGTATGGATGATAAGGCACTGACTTTTTATGGATCACTAGAAACTCATTCATGATTGACTTAAGGACTTCATTAGTGAAATGAAAGGTGACTGGTAATCCAAATCGAGTGAATATATTTTCAAACAAGAAATTCATAGTAGTTTGTTCATCATTTTTCCTCATGGCTCTTGCTTCCACCCATTTTGTTAGATAGTATGTAGCCACTATGATGTACTCAGCATGTGACAATTTTTTTGGGGGGTTTATTGGTCCAATGAAATCAATGCCCCATTTTGAGAAAGCTCCTGCACTAACCAAGGTTCTTAAGGGCATGTCATCTTGTTGTATGCGATACTTTGTTTGTTGACATATATCACAACTCCACACATAAATCTCTACATTCATATGTAAAGTAGGCCACCATAAGCCTGCAAAGAGAATCATTTTTACAATCTTATTGGTTAAAAAATGACCTCCTGTTGCTCCTACATGAGCCATCTTGAGTACAGGAAGGTATTCTCCTTCATGTACACATAGTCGTAATTGATTTTCCTTCCCTCTTTTAAATAGTTGCCTTCCAATAATAGCATATTCTTTACTTTGTTCTTCCAAAGCTTGCTTTCTAGCTAGGCTTTCTCCTTTTGGGTATGTATGGGATTTTAAAAAGTTGACTAATGGTTTACTCCATTCAGGGGAAATTGTAGAATAACATGATGACAAATGCTCCTTTGCTGTATAATCTTGATATACTTGACAATTGTTTATGTATTCAGGTACATCTTTGTGCATATCTATCCAATACACACCTAACCTTTTTCAGATGTTGTGTTGTTCCACTAATGCTTGTATGAGTTTTCCATTTGTTTTCATGAGCTTGTTTGAGTAAATGTTTTTGCTCTTTGACTTCCACATATCTTAGAAGTACTCAGTTGGAGTCTCTAAAATACAAGCTACCTTCCACAATGTGGAGGTTTCCTGATTGGCATAACTCCTTATTGTTGTTCAAATTGATCCTACGATGATGTCCATGAGTGAGTATAGGAATCAATGTTTCAGCCCATTTTGGACTTACTTCTAAGTTGAATAGGTATGTATCAAGTAGCTCATTAATTACTCCTATGGGTGGCTCCCCATGAGTCATCCCTGACAAATGGTCTACCCTTACATGTGTATTGCCATTCTTTACTACCACCTCAAATTCAGAATCCATAAGTAGTAGAAATCATCTCACGAGGCTTCAAGTGATGCAAGGTTTATTAACCAAGTATAAGAGTGTTTGGTGATCGATAAAGAACTTAAACTTGTTGGCTAGAAGGTAATGTTTGAATCTCATCACCGTGTAGACCATCCTTAAGCCTTCTCATTGAGTAGTAGTGTAGTTGTGTTCAGCTTAGTTTAGTTTTCTACTTGCATAACCTATTGGGTGATCCGATTTTCCTTTGTTGGCTAGTTGTGCTAAGATATATCCAATTGCATAATTGGATGCATCAACGTGAATATGGAATGGCTTGTTCCAATTAGGCATTTTCAAAGTTGGTGTTGAACTCAATCTTCTCTTCAGTTCATTAAAAGCTTTCTCACACTTTTCCGTCCAAACAAATTGAGTCAACAACCCGTACAAATGTTTAGCAATTATGGCATACATGTGGATGAATCATCGATAATATCCAAAATGTCCCATAAAGGCTTGTACTTCCTTAGCGTTCTTTGGGCTTGGTAATTCCAAAATGACTTTTATTTTATCATCATCCATTGAGATGTCGTTCTTGGACACTATATGTCCCAAAATTTTGCCTTGTCTGACCATAAAGACACAATTTTCTTGATTCCAATAAACTCAATATTTTTTGCATTTCTCAAAGATTTTCCTTAATTCAGGTATATGAGCTATGCATTGAGAAGAGTAAGTACATAAGCTATCCCCATAGACCTCCATACTCTTCCTCATAAATTCTTTGAACACATGACACATTTATCTCTAGAAGGTGGTTGGGGCATTGGTCAATCGAAAGGGCATAACTCTAAAAGCATACAACCCACATTCAGTAGTAAAAATAGTCTTATGTTGGTCCTCGTTAGTGATTGCTACTTGATTATATCTTGAGAGCCGGTCAAGAAAGTTGTACACTTCCTTGCCTATTACTCTTTCCAAGAGATGATTTGTAATGGGTAGTGGATAACTATCATGAATGGTAGCTGCATTAACCTTTTCAAGTTAATACATACCATAGATTTTTTGTTTTTCTTGGGTAGGACTATGAAGAGTGATACACACTCCGTGTGCTCAATCTCGTATATGAATCTAGCCACCAATAACTTGTCGATCTCTTCTTTAATCTTGGAATAATAGAAATCATTATAAGTGTATGGTCTTTGATTAGAGGGTTTAGCTTTGGGCATCATTTGAATTCTATAGGAACAAATAGAGGGATCCACACCTTTGAGATCTTTATAGGTCCCATAAAACATATCTCTATATTCTCAAATTAGCTCTATAAGTTCGTGTTCTTCCTTCCTAAACACATCCTTACCTATGTATGTGCACCTCTCTTCTTCTCCTTCGATGGTTACTATTACCTTTGTAGTCTATTCTTTGTTTTCATATTCTACTCCCGCCTAAGCTTCTTTTTTTGGCATTTGAATGGCTGTTTTTCTTTCTTTAGCCTCATATCACTTGAAATGTTCAAGTACTTCAAATGATTTTTGGTGTTGCTTGTCCTAAACTTTGGTTCTCCCAATTTGAGGTTTTTTTTAATATTTTTCTATGGCTAGTACACTAGTGTTTATCTTAGTGTCCTCTTTTTCTATCTTCATTGGGTATTGTTCCTCAGAATCGAATTTTGGTTCCACCTCTATGCTCTCATAGTCCTCTTTCCATTCTTTTTATACTAATTCTCCTTCTTCTACTATCCTTCCATAGTGCTGGCTCCTCCTAAAGATTTGAAATTACCTTTATTGGCTATTGTTACTCTTTCTTTGAGCATACCTACTTCACTTCCAAATTTGAAATTTGTTTTGGTTACAAATTCTTTTCTTTGGACTCTTCTTGGATTTTCCAATCCTTGCAAGCTAACTCTCCCTTGCTTCATAATCTCTACTTCATTCTTTGTGGTTGATTATATACCTGCAAAATCAATAATGGGTTGATCATACATGAACTCTTTCATGAGTTCCTCTTCATGTGAAAAATTTGCAGCTTCCATATCTTCCAAGCTTTCTTCATCACCTACAAAACAACACGAGAAATTTGAATTAATTGAGAGCTCATCCATATTCTCTCTACATGCTTCCTTGAGGTTCAAAATAGGATACTTCTTCCTTGAGCTCCTCCTTTTCTCTTTTCCTTGTTGTATTTTTGTTTACAATAATTATATGTCAATGGCTCAAATACAACCTAGATCATAGCACATTAACATTGTGGTCTTCAAACCTCCCTCACCATTAGCAATGGTGCTTCTTGCACCTAACATGACTTGCAGCCACTCCTCTTGGGATGTTCTTAGGTGCCTTTACATAGGCTTTACACTCTCTTTGGTGGTCTTATGAGCCTCAACCTTTCACTAGACCTTCATTTGGTCTTTGCTGCCTCTTCCACCTAACAAGGCTTGTCATTCCTCTTGGGATGGTCTTATTTGTCTTCACATACGCTTGACATTCCTCTTTTGATGTTCTTACTT
Organism: Ceratopteris richardii; assembly: GCA_020310875.1. Classification (NCBI taxonomy): domain Eukaryota; kingdom Viridiplantae; phylum Streptophyta; class Polypodiopsida; order Polypodiales; family Pteridaceae; genus Ceratopteris; species Ceratopteris richardii. Next base: position 65,900,465 of record CM035411.1, read on the forward strand.
ACCTTTACATAGTCTTGCCATTCCTCTTGGCATGTTCATACTTGCCTTTACATAGGCTTGCCACTACCTTTGGTGGTCTTACTAGCCTCATCCTTCCCTTATACCTTTACTTGGTCTTTTCTTGGAACTTACCACCACACACAATGTGGATTTGTTTCAGCCCTAAGATTTAGAAATGGACTTCTTTACCTTCTTCAACTTCAGCCAATTTGTCACACTTCTATCGGGTGACTCTTCCTTCTTTTTGCTTGCTTGTTGCTACTTGCAACCTTGGAAATGTCTTCAAGTCTACGAGACTAAACATTGCATTTGCATTGGGAGTTGTGAACATATATATGTCTAATCCTATCAAGAAGCATTGGGTAGGAGTGAAGATGATTTTGAGATATCTAGGTGGCACTAAAGACAAGCGGCTATGCTTGGGTAGAGGGGAAGCATCCATTATTGGTTACATAGGTTTTGATTATGCTAGTTGTGTAGATAATCATAAGTCTCCATCACGGTACATTTTTTATTTTGCTGGAGGTGCTATCTCTTGGAGACCTCATCTTCAAGAATGTACAATTGTTTTGTCTATAGAAGTAGAATATATTGAAGCAAATGGGGCATTTAAGGAAGCATTGTGGCTTTCCCATCTTGCTTGTGATATAGGTCAACCTAATCATGTACCTCATTTGCTTAGTGATAGTCAAAGTTCCATTGCATTGGCTAAGAATCTAGTCTATCATGCAAAGATCAAGCACATTGAGTTGTAGTATCATTTAATCAGAGATTCCTTAGCCATGAAGTACATTATTCTTGAGAAGTTTCATACTCGAGATAATGTTGCAGGTGCTTTGACTAAAGCTCTACTACAGGATAACTTTCGACACTATTGTCACTTGATAGGGTTCACTTGATCCATGACCTTACACAATTACTTGTATATTGTATAACATGCCCATGAGGTGGGAGGTATAGTTTGTACACTTACACTCAAGTATTCTTTATCATTCTTTAATTTTCTCCCATAAGTACTTTGGTCATATTGGCCATTAGTGGGAAATTGTTATCATTAGTGTCCATTTGAAAGGCAGAATGGCCACCGAACACTTTTGTATATGTTCTTTAATAAAACATATAATGGCCTGGGCAGCCACAAAATGTAAGTTTGATCGCATTTGTAACACCGAAGAAATATGTGCTTCTTCTCTCTGTGTACTGTGTTTGTATACACACTCATTTATTCTTTATCATTCTTTATTTTTCTCCCATAAAAACTTTGGCCATATTGGCCTTTAGTGGGAGATTGTTACCTTTAGTGTCCATCTAAAAGGCCAAATGGTCATCGGACACTTTCATGTATGTTCTTTAATAAAAGATATAGTGTTCTAGTCAACCACATAATGTAAGTTTGACCGCATTTGTAACATAGAAGAAATTTGTGTTGTGCTCTCGACGTACTGTGTTTTCTACGTATTCTATAGGATTTGTGTGGAGCACTGTGTGTGGCCTTTGGATCTAGCTTTTTTACATCGAGGATATCATCTTGGAGCTCTCAAGAAGGAGAGTCCATTGAGGTGCATCACTATCAAAATACTTCAAAAACTACACTACAAGGTAATATGTTTGGCTTCCCCACTATCAAAGTACCAAACATCTAAGTCTACTACAGACATACACAGTTCATGAGAAGATGGTTCGTAGCTACAAAGAATATTAGACACCCATTCTTCATTCTTCACAAGATTAGTAGACTCTATTTTAGGTATAGAGGCCTTTGCAAAAACCATTCCAGCCTCTTTCTTCTTTGCCTCTTTTGCATCCAGTTTTGAACAACTCTTTATGACATGATCAATTCCTTTACAACATTTGCATAACTTTTCTGCTTTTCTCTTTTCTTCTCATCTTTATCTTCCCTTTTTTATTGTGAAAAATTAAGAGATTTCTAATTACTAGTAGATGAGCTCCATTTGCCTTTGCCCTTTTGACTAGCTGAAAAAGCTTAATCTACAACATGCACCTCATGGCCTCTTGCAACCTTTACCTATTCCAAAAAGGCCATGGGCTCCATTGTCTATGGATTTCATCACAGATCTACCAAATTCAGATAAGTATGATGCCATTCTTGTTATTTTGGATAGACTTACAAAGATGGCACACTTTATTCCAACTACCAAGGCAATCATAGGTGCAACCACTACAAGACTTTTTCTCAGATACATCTGTGGGCTTCATGGTTTGCTTGATGATATTGTTAGTGATCGAGGTCCACAACTCATATCCAACTTTTTGAACAGTCTTTGCAAGCTCCTTGGTGTTCAAGTTAAACTATCTACAACAAATCATCTACAAACTGATGGACAAACAAAGCAGGTGAATCAAGTCGTAGAGCAATATCTCTGTTGCACTATCAACTATCATCAAAATGATTGGTTTGATCTTTTACTCTTTGTAGAGTTTGCATATAACAATAGTGTTCATGCATCTACTAAGCAGACTCCCTTCTTTGCAAATTATGGACAACATCCAAGGATGGATATACAACTCTCAAATCATGTCAAGAACCCATCTGCTAGAGACAAGGCCCAGTACCTGATGGACATTCACAAAGAACTCAAGGAAGAGGTCCATAAATCTCAAGAACAATATAAGTACTATGCAGATCAATATCATCATCAAAGATTTGGTCCATTCACCATCTTGGCCAAGATTAATCCAGTCACCTTCAAGTTCCAGCTACCAAGTTCCATGAGAATACATCCAGTTTTCCATGTATCCATGTTGGAACCATATTAGATTTCACCATTGAGGGGGGAGAGACCTAGTCCTTCACCACCTATTGAGATTAATGATAATGAAGAATTTCAGGTCGAGCATGTCCTAGATTGGAGAATACCCCGAGGAAGATTGGAATACCTTATTCATTGGAAAGGATATGACATCAGTGATCATACTTGGGAACCTATATCTCATGATTTGTTCAGAATTAGGAGAAATCAGTGCTTCCATTGCATCCAAAACATGCCAAAACCTTAAGATCGATTGTCTATTTGCTAAATTCTGACATTCGGAGGTCCTGTCTTGGGATCTCAAGGAATCATGATCGCCAAGTAAGTACTCTCCAAGTTCTAGTTCTAGTTCTTGTCTTCTTCCTTGTTTCAATCTTGTCTAGTCTAGTTCTTGGGCATCCTCTCTTGTTCGCTTGCAATATCGTAGTACAAGATCTTGTCGAGTTATTTCTTGTATCTAGTTCATCTCCCTGAAGAGAATTCTTGTAATCTTGATATCTTGTTTCATACTTATGATTCCGGTTTGTGGGATCTCATATATCATCTCTAGTCAAGTTATCCATACCTATCAGTCCAGGGTTGTGGGACGTCTTGTATCAATCACATATTCTTGTATCATTTTCCCTATGGGGGTAGTCTTGTAATCAGAAGTGTATTCCCAAAATCTTGTCTAGTGTAGTCAGAGAGCACAATCTCTGTGTGTGTGTATATATATATATATGGCACAAAAGGAAAATGTACTTACAGAGGCACTCAGATAGTACATTTGGAGGCCAAAATGAGCTCAGATCAAAATGCCGACACCACAAAGTGAATCTGTTTTGAACTCTTAATCGCCTTGAGTATGCTCAACAATTTTCGTGTGATTATGAGACTATGACTGGAGGGGTGTTGATGACACCCTAGATTAAGCGACAACTTGCTTGGATACCAATTACTGGAGTTTGCGATCTGTAGTAGCACACAAATAGCACAAGGAAGAAGAAGAAGAAGCTTGGAGCATAACACACAATACTGAATGTATTACCAATTGAATGTATAAAGATAAGCTACATGTTAGGGTTATAGGCATATAGACATGTTGGCAAAAAAACCTCCTAAAGACGAAAAAAAGTGCTCAAGAGGTCCCAAGTGTGTTCGTACATATGTCTACCAAAATATTTCATCACAAAATGGACGAAAAAGACGAGAAGAAAATAGAAAAATAGAAAGAGTTCTCAAAATATTTTAAAGGAAATGATCTTGTCATAAAGAGTTGTCCAAAGCTACCTGCAAAAGAGGCAAAGAAGAAAGAGAAAGGAATGGTTGTTGCAGAGTGATGGAGAATGTTAATCTCTAAAAGAGCAAGTTATTCTTGAAGTTAGAGCACCTCTATATCAAGAATAACTCGAAACCTTTACCAATTTGGAGGATCAATGCTCAATTACCAAAATCTTGAACAAACTCTGAAGTGAATTGATACTCAGAAAGTTTGCTGCACATATCTTATTCATTGACTAACCAAATGTGTAACGATTTTTATAAAACTTTGCAGAAGGTGTCACTATAGATTCTGCACCTTCTCCAAGTTAAATCATTCCAAAAGATTAAGTATATCTTGAGAAATGAATCAAACAATTCACCTATGTCTGAAATTGTTCTCTTGAATAGTCGATTCAAACACCTGTAACTTCTAACACATAGTTCTCCCAAAGTACAACCCGTTTATTCAAATGCTTTTAGCCATAGGTAGCTTACCTTTCAACTTAAATAATGAGTGCTTTCTTGCTCAAAACTTTACACTGTGAAAGGAGAACTGACCAAAACATTAGCATCAAATTTTGCATCTGCTGCAACTTCACTACTTCACATTTACACATGTAAAGGTTCCTACACTCAATTCTCTCAGCCTGATCTTAATTAGGATCTGAAAACTTGTACAGAGGTCAATCAAATATAAACTTAGACTTGTACAAAAGCATTTCACAAAAGATGAAACACAAAAGGAGTACAAAGCAAAAGATCAGGTGCAATATTTCTTCATTTCTGAGAAGTTTTACATTTGAGTGATAAGAGAGATCTCCTACTCTTCTAAAGTGTCTAAATGACTCTTACAACTTCTAATTCTTCTCTTCACATGCTCTTTCATATTTGCCCTGATATTTTTCTTGTATATATAGGGAAATATGTACAAGTTCATAACCATACAAAAGGTATAAGTGAGGTAATTCTAAATTAATGTACATATGTATACAAGACATCATCTTCTGAACATGCACTATCTTCAAGCTTCATAAACCAATCTTTTCTTCATTCTTTGTCCCCCACTGAAAACGATGCACCAAGCTCAGAGAAACCATCTCTGCAATCTCACTCAGAAAACTGAGAGATATGGCAGTGAGTAGTACACTTCACAAGAACATGGAAATATGAACTCAAATGATCATGAAAATGAAAGTACTTACTGATACATATGTGTGCCTTGTAATCACACCTTGATATGGCATAAAGCCCAGCTCTTGGAGGTCTTCACATAGGTCTCTCTAACCACGACTAAAGCTGCCATCTATTTATAGTTGAGTTTGGGAGGCTAACTTCCCTCAATCACTCTCCAATCAATTAGTGATTGATTTGATTCTCTACCTACCACAAATCACAAATTCGTGGCTCCTCTTTCCCTTTTTGATCAAGTGGACTCAACCACTTAAGATTCTTTCACTTTTACATTAAGTAAAGTCTTCAAAAGTTACAAGAGGTAGTTCACAAGTGAACTTTACATTGTCTTCATTTTAAGGCTTCTTCTATGACTTTGTGGGACTCAAGCCAATACTTAGGTTTGTCATAGACTTGCTCCAACAGCTCCCCCTCAAGCCAAGTATGCTTGAGGTCTTCAATCTTCCAAGATTACCTGTAAACCAATCATAGCCTTGAATTTGCAAAGCTTTGTACCATCCAATGCTTTGGTTAGAATATCTGCACATTGTTGATGAGTGGACACATATGATATTTGAATCTCTTTGCTTAGAACCTTCTCTCGTACATAGTGATAATGAACTTCAATATGTTTAGTCCTTGCATGAAAAATAGGATTAGCAGCCAAATGAATAGAACTCATATTGTCACCAAAAATAGTTGGAGTTCCAAACTCCAATCCAAGATCTTTGAATAATGTCTTCATCCACATAGCTTCCTCAGTAGCTATGGCAAGACCTCTGTATTCAGCTTCAGTAGAAGAGAGAGCAACTGTGGGTTGCTTCTTGGATGACCATGAAATAAGCTTTGAACCTGCAAAGGTAAGATAACCTGAAGTGCTCCTTCTATCTTCCTTGGAGCCAGCCCAATCTGCATCAGAAAATAGCTTCAAACCTAAATCAGATACATAAGGATAATAAAGTCCTTCATTTATGGTTCCTTTGAGATACTTGAGAATCCTTTTGGCAGCATCCATATGTGGTTTTGTTGGTGTGTGCATAAATTGACTTAGCACACTCACACTGTAACATATATCTACTCTTGTCAATGTGGCATAGTTGAGACTACCCACTAGACTTTGATATGATGTGATGTCCTCTATGAGTTCACCTTCATGTGAGCTCAAGTTGTGATTGACCTCCATTGGAGTACCTGCAATCTTACAATCTTGCATCTTGAATTTTGCCAACATGTCCTTAATATACTTTCTTTGAGTGAGAAACAAACCATGATCTTTGTAGACAACTTCCAAACCTAGGAAGTAGGTAAGTGAACCCAAATCACTTATCTTGAACTCTTCTCTCATCTGATCTTTGATCTTCTTCATACCATCTGCATCATTTCCTGTCAATATAATATCATCTACATATACACATAAGTAGATGACCTCAGAGTTACTCTTTTTAATAAAGAGTGAAGGATCTGCCTTGTTTGGTTGAAAGCCTTTGTCCTGCAAGAATGAAACGAGCCTGAAATTCCAAGCTCTTGGAGCTTCCTTGAGACCATACAATGCTTTGTTAAGTTTACACACATAATCAGGATAAACTGGATTCTCAAAACTAGGTGGTTGTGCCATATATACCTCTTCTGTTATCCAACCATTCAAGAATGCATTCTTTACATCTAGTTGAAGTATCTTCCAATTCTTGGAAGAGGCAATACTAAGCAAAACCCTAATAGTAGGCATCTTTGCCACAAGAGACAAGGTCTCCTCATAATCAATTCCCTGAGTTTGTGCAAAGCCTTTTGCTACAAGCCTTGCCTTATACCTATTAATGAAACCATCAGGATTCTTCTTGAGTTTATAGACCCATCTTGAGCCTATTACCTTCATGGATGAAGTCTTGGGCACCAAATCCCAAGTGTTGTTTTCCTCAAGTGCTTCAATCTCTTCCTTCATTGCATGCTTCCATTCTGTTTTTGCTTTGGCCTCTTCAAATGATGATGGCTCCTCTTGGTTTATATCCTGTGCTATGTAGATAGAATGTTTAGTTACTAATGAGGTGTCAAACCCATACCTTTGTGGTTTTTTCTTTTCCCTCATGGATCTTCTTAGGCCATGATGTGATGATTCTGCTTCATGTCCAAGTTCCTGCAATTTTTCTTTACCTTTAGACTTCCATGCTTTGATCTCTTCCATCTGAGATTCTTCATCATCCTCTGAGGTGTCTTGTTCTTCAATCTTTGGTTGTTATCTACCAAGCTTTGGAAAATCTTCTTCAAGATCATATGGTAAATTGACCTTCCTGCATGAATCTTCATACCATGAATTGTTCTCATCAAAAACTACATCTCTGCTTACCAAGAATCCTTTGTTGGTAGGGTTGTATAACATGTAGCCCTTTTGATTGTTGTCATATCCAATAAATACACACCTTTCTGCCTTTGGATCCATATTGCCTCTAACATGTGAAGGAACATGAGCAAAAGCAATACATCCAAAAATTTTACAATGATCTAAGCTTGGTCTTCTTCCATTCCAAGCCTCATATGGAGTCATCCCATCAAGGGATTTTGAAGGCAACCTGTTAATCAAGTAAGTGGTTGTAGATACAGCCTCAGCCCATAAGTAATTAGGTAAATGTTTTTCATTTAACATAGACCTTGCAGCTTCAACAATTGTCCTATTCCTCCTTTTTGCCACTCCATTTTGCTCAGGAGTGTACCTTGTAGTTACCTCTCTTTTGATTCCTCTTTCTTGAAGAAAAGAATCAAACTCATGGGAGAAGTATTCTCCCCCTCCATCTGACCTTAGCCTTTTTAGTTTACCTGTTTGATTCTCCACAAGAGCCAAATATTTTTTGAAACATGAAAAAACTTCATCTTTGTGTTTCATAAAGAATAGGATAGTCCATCTGCTGCAATCATCAATAAAGGAGACATAATACCTTGATCCAGATATTGAAGCTTCCTTGCTAGGTCCCCATACATCTATATGAACCAACTCCAAGAGATCTTCATGTATATAACCTTTCTTCATGAATGGTAACCTATGAGACTTTCCAAATTGACATGCACTACACTTATAAATCATATGTTGTTTTGACAAGTTAGGAAGTCCAAGTACACTTTGGTCCCTGCAAATTTGCTTTATTGACCTTTCACCAATATGTGCTAACCTTTTGTGCCATACTTCCAATTCTGTGAGTGTGTGACTACCATAATTAAAGAGAGCAATGTTTCTAGTGTCTTGTAATTCAAATGTGAACAATCTACCTGTCTTTTCACCTTTTGCAATTCTTCTGAATCCTTGACTTGGATCTTCAACAAATTCTCCTGCTTTTGTGAACCTGACTTGCAACCCTTTCTCTACTATCTGCCCAACACTTATCAAATTCTTTGTAATGGTAGGGACATAGAGTACCTTACTGAGTAGGTTGATGTTTCCATCAGGTGCTTTCACATTGCCTATTTTCTCCACAGGATGTTTTGTGTCATCTCCTGTTTGTACCTCATGCTTATTCCTTGGATCTTCTAAATCTGATAGGAGTGCCACATTTCCTGCCACATGATTTGAACAACCTGAATCTATGTAGAAAACATGCTCATCAGATTTACCTTGTGGCATAGCCATGTTCATGATCAATAATGAATCCTCTTTGTTTGAGTCTTCTGTGTAGTTATTGAAGTCTCTCCTTCCTTTGTAGCCTCCTTGATAGTTTGAATGATTGTAGTTGTTGTAGTTGCCATGATAATTGTTGAACCTTCCTCTTGAGTAGCCATAACTTCCTCTATTGTATCCTCTGCCTCTTTGATTCCTGGAATTCCTAAAGAAATTTTCAATTGTATGATTAGTTAATCCACAAATAGAACATGAGTTGGAGCCTTGGGATCTCCCCCTGCCTTGTCTACCTCCTCTTCCTCTACCTCTGCCATGTCTTCCTCTACCTGCATAGTTAGCTTGATATGTACCTGCTTCATCATCCACTTTCTTTGCCTTTCCTTTGTTATCTTTGGACTTGCTTTTATCAGTGTATAAAGCTGAAGATTGATTACCTTTAGAGCTTTCTCCATTTTTTATAAGCTTTGCCTCTTGAGTAAGTAGTTGTCCAATGAGTGTATTGAAATCAAGTACATGCATGTCCATGTACAAATCCATAGCTGTGGTGAATGCTTCCCACTTGTCATCTGCCTTCAAGCCATTGATGACCTGCCTTACAATTTTCTCTTCATCTATTACCTCTCCAATGCTTCCCAACTGATCCGCTATGTCCTTGAGCTTTGTGACAAAATCAGTCACATTTTGTTTGGGAGCCTTCTTGAGAGTTGTAAAATTGAGCCATAGTTGATGCTTCCTAGCTTTGGTACTTGAAGAGAAGAAGGCTTCAAGTGCATCCCACACTTCCTGAGATGTCTTACAACTTCTAATGTGAGGCAACAAAAAATCTGAGATAGAGTTGAGGAGATAAGACCTTGCAAGTGCATCCTTGGAGCACCATGTGCTCAATCTTTCTTGCTCTTCTTGTGTTGGAGACTTTTGTTTCTGAAACTTGGCATAACTTCATCTCCAGCCACATAACCATATAAACTTCTACCTTGGAGATAAGCTTCCATTCTTAATGACCAAGCTGAGTAGTTACCTCTGTCCAATTTGTCAATTGATGAAGGAAATCCATCTGCCATGTTGTCCAACCATGCTCTAATACCACTGTGAAGAGATGGATAGGTATGTGCTTGAAGATGAAGAGGTGTTGCAAAATCCTTGATCTACACCAGCCAAATGAACTCCAGGAGTATATGGTGGGCCCTTTTAGCTTGCCAATGGATGTATTAGACACCCTATGTACCTTGGAAGATCACTCACAAAAAGATAGATCAAAACAGATAAGTTGGAGTTAGCTCAGAGGTGAAGAACTTGCTATTTTGGTTCATACACCTGTCTAGTGTTTTTCATAATTCTCTGAGCACAACAGCAATTAACTTAATTCCTCTTGGGGAATCTAGTTAACTTAAAGAGATAACTTTCAAGAGTAATCTCATAAAAAATAATGAACCACACACTGAGAAAGATGTTTAGCAAGTGATGACATCATCCCGATTTTCACGGGCTGCTATAGTTTGAGACCAATGAGCAGAAAAATGAACATAACTCCAACAATTGCTTGAGTTTGATCTTGCCTCTTGGCTTCCAAGCCTTGAAGTCAATGTGATCTTCATCCTCTGAGTTGATATCTTCTGGTAATTGTTGATCTTCTTGAGTGAGGGTTGGAAAATCATTTTCTAAGTCATATGGTAACTTGATTTTCCTGCAATCATCTTCAAACCATGAATTATTTTCATCAAACACTACATATCTACTAACTATAAATGCTTTGTTAGTGGGATTGTATAGCCTATATCCCTTTTGGTTTTGATCATACCCAATGAATATACATTTCTCAGCTTTAGGGTCAAGTTTCACCAATGCACCCAAATATTTTGCAATGGTCCAATGAGGGTCTCCTGCCGTTCCATGCTTCATAGGGTTTCATACCATCCAATGATTTGGATGGGAGCCTATTGACCAAGTAGGTGGCCGTGGAAACAGCCTCTGCCCATAGGTAATAAGGTAGCTTCTTCTCATTCAACATAGACCTATCAGCTTCAACAATTAACGTGTTCCTTCTCTCTTCCACTCCATTCAATTCAAGAGTATATCTTGTTGTTACTTCCCTCTTTATGCCTTTGTCCTATAGAAATGAATCAAATTCATGTGAAAAATACTCACCACCTCCATCAGATTGATCCTATTCAAGCTCCTTCCTATTTGGTTTTCAACTAGTGTCAAGTACTTTTTGAAACATGTAAATAACTCATCCTTATGCTTCATGAAATTAAGTTTTGTCCATATACTATAATCATCAATAATAGTACCTTGAACCAGAGATTGATGGATCTTTGCTAGGACCCCACACATCAGTGTGTACATGCTCCAAATAGTCTTCATGAATGTATCCCTTCCTGTTGAATGGTTGCCTATAAGCTTTGCCAAATTGGCATGCTCCACATTTGTATATCAGATGGTGCTCGGTCACATTGGGAATGCCAAGCACACTTTGATCCTTGTATATTTTCTTCATAGTTCTTTCTCCTATGTGTCCTAGCCTTTTGTGCCATATTTCTAACTCAGATAAGGTTTGATCTCTATAATTGAATAGTGCTATGTTCCTTGCGTATTCAATCTCAAATGTGAACAATCTACTAGACTTCTCACCTTTAGAAGCCTTGTTGAAGGTCTTCCACATATGCTCCATGCTTAGTGAATGTGACCTGTAAACCTTTCTCAACAATCTGTCCAACGCTAATTAGGTTTTTGGTTATAGTTGGCACATACAGAACTTTACTCAAAAGGTTCATGCTACCATCAGATGTTTTGACATTTCCAATTTGCTTGATTGAGTGTGTCTGTACTTCATGCTTCCCTTTGGGTTCTTCAAGGTCAGATAATAAAACTACATTTCCAATCACATGATCAGAACAACCTGAATCAATATAGAAAAGATGTTCATCATCTTGACCTTGTGTAGAGCCCTAACCGGTTGAAACTAAAGGTGCAAAGTATTTTTCCTCTTAAGGTTCAAAGGATAAATTTAAAATCTTAAGGTGCAAAAGTAAAGGTGAAGGTGGAAGGCCGCGTACGCAAAGGTAGAAATGGGCCGCACAATCAAAAATTTTATTTTTGAAAGTCACTCTTGTTCTAAAGTCACTACAGGACAAAGTAGCGAGTCGTTGAGGACCAGTTCAAAAAGACAATCTTGGGACATTGAAAGGACACCAAGATTGTATTGCAGTTAGAGTGCGCGAACCGGCGGGCCTCAACAAAAGAAGGACAAAGGCTATTCTTGGGACATTGAGGGCTAGGAGCAAGAGAGAGCTTCGGAGAAAGCGAGAGAGGAAGCAAGAAGAGCCTCCAGTGTGCGACGACATTCAAGAGTGCAAGAGGTGTCAAGAGGAAAGTGTGCAGAGAAGGCGGGTTGGATTCTAAGAGTTCCAAGGTCTATTGCGTGTGCGCCGTGATACCAATTCCTTAGCTTGGCGGAAGCTTAGTGCAAGGTGTGCACAAGGGAAGCGGGAAGCAGGTGAAGAATTGGTGCACGAGAGGCCGCTGCTAGAGGGCTTGAGATAATTGGTCTTCAGTAATTGATATTGATATTCTCTGAATTGGTATTTAGTCATTGATAAGATTGTGCGCAGTCATTGTAATTGTTGAAGGATAATCAATATTCAAGGTTTCCAAGGGTATTCCCTTGCAGAAGTTCTCACGGTTATTCCATTTTATCATTTCCTTTTTCTCCTACAAACCCTCAAACTTCTTCTTGTCCACGAATCCCCAACAAATTTGGCACGCCCGGTGGGACATCCAAGGAGCTTTGAGCATAGGAGATTATATATTGCCATTGGAGGACAATATTCCAGTGTCGACAACATTACTCCAGTGGGCCAAAAGGTACATACTTTTATCAAGTGTCTCATTTTAAGTGGACTATGAATAGCTCATGACCGCGACCCGGTCACAAACCTTGAGAATCAAGTGCAAGCAGACAAGAAGAAAGACGAACAGAAGATCATCGAGTCCACTTTCATCGACTTCATCGGTAGGAAGCATGGCAGGACAGGTGGACCTAGAAATCTTGCTCTCTAGATTAAACATAAAATTTCCCTCCTTCAGGGGTTTAGCCCAGGAGGACCCAGATGAGCACATTCGACGATTTCTTGCATTATGTAAGACTAGGGGGCTAATGGGTAGGGAAGATGCTTTCTTGATACTCTTCCCCGCCACATTGGAAGGTCTGGCAGACAAGTGGTTTAGCCAGTTTGCTGAAAATCACTTTACCTCTTGGGATTTGATGAAAGAGGCCTTTAAGAATCAATTTCAGCATGGCAACACGGCTGAGATCATTATAGAAGAATTGGAAAACTTAAAGTTGGGTCCAGGAGAGAAGTTCCCCGAATTCGTGACCAGGGCCAAAGCATTAATGGCTAAACTACCGAATCCACCACACGACTTCTTTGTCAAGAAGTGGTTAGCCAAACCCTTACCTGTGGTCACCCAATGCAAAATAAAAGAGTTAGTGCTACCTACTGCCTCTGTTGAGGAATTCATCAATACGGCCACCCGCTTGGAACAGATAAGGCACCAGTATGGTGCAACTTCTTCCCAACCATCATATGGTTCAAAACTGGAGGACCTAGTGAGCCAGTTAAGAAGGGAACTGGAAGGCTTGAAAAGGAATAAGCCCTATACAGAGGAGGAGACTACTGTAGCTCAACTGAGAAGAGAGATTGAAGCCCTCAAACTCCAAAAGGAAGAGGAAGCCCAAGCAGAGGAACTAGCTCAGCTGAGGCAGGAGTTGCAAGAACTAAAAGGAGGCGGCATTAAGAACGGACTATGGTGCTCCATGTGCAGCAAGCAAGGACACATAGTGAGTGAATGTCCTTTGCTAAATGTGACTTGTCAATTATGCAGGAAGATTGGGCATGAGGCCCATGAATGCCAATCAAGGGGAATGCCGACAACGACATACTGGACACAAGGCGGGCTCTTGCCACCAGCAAATGTAATGGCAGCAGCAACAAACCAAGGTAATAACTATAATCCTAGACCGAGAACTAACCTTGCAAATGGGCCTAGAAGGCCAATTATTTGCTTCAGATGTGGAGAATGTGGGCACTACCAATCTAGGTGCACCCTTCCGGAAAATGCACCTCCTTGCAGGAATTGTCCAGAGGCCAGAGATCACTATACAAACTGTTGTCCTAAGAATCAAGCCTCTACTTCCGGACCCCATCTCCAAATGATCTCTGTATTCAAGGAGGAGATATTACCTCAGGTGAATGAACCCTCACCATCCACTAGAGTGGTACAATTAGAAGAACTCGAATCTTTTGCAGTACAGACAAGAAGCAAGGGAACGGCAAAAGTGGTAGAAAATCAAGAATTGATAATTAAGGAATTGAACAAAGACAGAGTTGCAATTGAAGACAAAGATACTACAGGTGCAGACACAAACCACAATGAATGTCTCACAGGCACCAGCGATGCCATTGGGCATGCCTTCAAGAGGGCTCAAGAAGAGTTTAGCAAAGCAAATGAAGCTCACTTTCTTAAAGAGTCAGAGGCTTCAAAACTACTCAAGTCAATTAAGAAGGAGGTTAGTATTTTTGATTTAATAAAGATGGATGGGAAATTCAGGTCAGAATTATTGCAGATAATTGATGAGGCTTCTACGACAAGCTTAGTGGCTAAGACTGCTATCTTACATCAAGGGATAATTAGGGGGGAAGCACCCCTTACAGATTATAAAAGCCCTCGGCTTACAATATCAATCAAGGGCCATGAATTTCAAGGTGTTATTGTAGATGGTGGTTCTGGCATTAATTGATGCCTGAACATACCATGAAAAGGATTGGACTCCACCCTTCAAGACCTGCAAATTTCACGGTTACTTTGGCAGATCAGAGCAAAGTAAGGCCCTTAGGGGTAATCCCAAAAGTTCCACTTGAAGTACAAGGTAATCTATTTATCCTGGATTTTGTGGTTTTAAGATTGCCCCAGGTTGAAGGAGGATTTCCTCTCTTAATTGGAAGACCTTGGCTGAGGCATGCCAGTGTCATTCATGATTGGGGTAAGGACACCATGTGGGTACAAAAGAAAGGGCAGGAGCTGACACAAATTCATTTAGAAGAAGGCCCAGACAATCAAGGAAACACTAGTATGATGCAAACAGTGAGCATTTGCATGGAAACAGAAGCGGAGGATCAACCCCAAATAGATTTTGAGGAAGAAGAGGATATTTTAAGTTGGCTTCATGCCGGCAACTCTTCTTCTTGTTTTGGAATTTTTCTTGATAATCCTGGTACAATTGGAGGCTATGATGAAGACAAAGGAAAGGTCCAGGTTGATGGATTGGGAGAGCCCATCACTGACCACAGAAGGGGCAGGAAGATACCCCTCAAATACAAATTAGAGGAGGATGTATCAACATCAGATAACGAAGTTTCCAAAGCTAAAAACAAGGTAAAAAATTCTGAGGTTGAATGTTCTTTCCCAATTCAAGAAATCCCTGCAGGATGGATGCAGGACAAGGAGGAAAACATCGAAGTCCAAAATACATCTGCTTATGAAGCAATGCACGAAAAGCTAGTAGAAGAAGACAACGAAGCAGGTGCACAAGAAGATAATCTGGTAACAAGAAATCCGGTCCAAGAAGTACATTTATGCACCCAAAACAATAATCAACCAGTTCTAGTGGCCACTTGGTTGTGGAGCCACCCACAGCTCCTGGAAAAGGTAAAATCATTCTTGACCCAGTATGCAGATGTTTTTGCCTGGCATTATAAAGACTTAGAAGGAGTGCCTGCATCTTATGGAGAGCACAGAATTCCTCTGGTTGAGGGAGCCAGACCCATCAGAGGAAGGAGTTATAGACTTAATCCAAAGTATGCCGAAGCTGTCTATGTGGAAATCCAAAAGATGGAAGATGCAGGAATCATCATTCCTGTGGAACACTCAGAGTGGCTCTCGCCTATGGTCATAGTACCAAAGAAGAATACTAATAAAATCAGAATTTGTGTGGACTTTAGAGCTCTCAACAAGGTGACCATTCCAGACGGGTTCCCTATGCCTTTTGCAGAACAGGTCATTGAAGAAGTGGCTGGGCATGCACTATATAGTTTTATGGATGGCTTCAGTGGCTATAATCAAATATCAATACACCCAGAGGATCGTGAAAAGACTGCTTTTATCACACCGTGGGGAACGTATGTGTATGTAAAAATGCCATTTGGGCTCAGAAATGCTCCAGCCACATTTAACAGAATGGTCAATCTCATTTTTGGCCCCTTATTGCTGGAATCACTTAGAATCTTCATGGATGATTTCTCTTCATTTTCAGGATCTCACAAGGAAACTCATCTAGATTGTTTGGACCAGCACCTGAGGCAGCTGCAGAATATTTTCCAAAGATGCAGAGAAACTAAGTTGAAGCTCAATCCAAATAAATGTCATTTCCTTGTGACAGAAGGAACCCTTTTAGGACATGTGGTATCCGCTAAAGGTATGGCCCCAGATCCTGACAAAATTCTCTCTATATTAAAGTTACCTAAACCTAAAACTCCTAAAGAGATCCAGAGTTTTTTGGGGCATACCGGTTATCATAGAAGGTTTATAAAAATGTATGCAGAGATAGCTAGACCTCTGACTAGACTCACAGGTAAAGAAGTACCTTTCAAATGGGAAGAAGAGGAGGAAAAAGCATATCAGACATTAAGGTCACGGTTAGTGTGTGCTCCTATCTTGGTCACCCCGGAGTGGTCAAAAATCTTTCATATACATGTCGATGCCAGTGCATATGCAGTGGGAGCAGTTCTGACTCAACCCAGTGAAGAATTTAAAATGGACAGGCCAATTCAATATGCCAGTAGAATCTTGACCAAGGCTGAAAGGAATTACAGTACTACCGAAAGGGAAGCACTAGCAATGGTCTTTGCAATTCAAAAATTCCGCCATTACTTATTGGGGGTAAAATTTATTATTACATCAGATCACCAACCTCTCAAGTACTTACTCAACAAACCACATGCTACTGGTAGAATATGGAGGTGGTTACTGTTATTCCAAGAGTTCGATTTCTCGGTAATCCATAAGCCAGGAAGAGAGAATGTGATGGCGGATCACTTGTCCAGAATAAATAGGAGGGATCAAACCAGTGGTATCAATGATGATTTCCCTGATGCACACTTGTTTGCTATACAAGCTAAAGGATGGTATGATGATATCAAACAGTTCATTAATACGGGATCGTATCCAGAAAGTGCTAATGCTGTACTTAGGAAGAGACTGCTTATCAAGAGTAGACCATATACTTTCATTGAGGGTAAACTCTACAGACAGGGCAAGGATGACAGGATTAGGAAATGTTTAGAGGAAGATGAAGTGAGGGAAATAGTGCAATTTGCACATGAAGGAACAGGTGGTGGGCACCTTCCAGGGCATATCATGAGCCAGAGAATACTAGATGCTGATCTATGGTGGCCTACACTCTTTAGGGATGCAGATGATTGGAGAAAAACATGTGATGTGTGCCAGAGGTGTGGACCTAAACCCACCAAGCAAAGACATTACCCTTTGGTAGTTTCCACCTCTTGGTAGCCCTTTGAGAAGTGGGGATTAGACTTTGTTGGGCCTATATACCCTACGGCACTTCCAAAAAGGGAAAAGTACTTACTGATAGCCACGGACTACGCAACAAAATGGGCTGAAGCTATTGCATCAACGGATTGCTCTGCACAAACAGTGGCTGACTTTTTGTATTGTAATATCATTTGCAGATTTGGATGCCCGCTCGAAATCTGTACCGATCAGGGTACTCATTTTGTTAACAAAATACTGCAGGAAATTTCCAACAGGTATCGCATTTTACACAGGACTTCTTGTACATACTACCCACGAGCTAATGGACAAGCCGAGTCAACGAACAAAGTATTAATTTCAATGTTACGAAAAGAATGCATGTTGCAGCCGACCTCTTGGGGACGGGCCTATCTGGGTACATATGGGCATACAGACTGGCCTATAAAGAGACTGGGTATTCTCCCTTTCAATTAGTTTATGGCTTGGTTCCTATTGAACCATTTGAATTCATCAGAGGCTCTATAAGAACGGAAAGACTAGAGAAAAATGGTATGGAGGTTCCAGCACGACTGACTGCTTTGCATAAACTGGAAGAATCGAGAATTTTAGCCTCCAAACAGTTAGAGAAGCTTCAATTACACAGGAAGGAGACTCATGACAAAAATCTATGGCAAAACAATTTGAAGCCTGGAGATTTAGCTCTGCTACACAGACCACAAATTTCTACTCAAACAAAAGGGAAATGGATCCCTCACTGGGAAGGCCCTTTTCGCATCACGAAGATACTACAATGGGGTGCTGTGCAATTGGAAACACTGGATGGGGACACCCTACCCTTGGTAAACATCTCCCGACTCAAGGGGTACCACCTAAAGCCATAAACAGTGCATTTTCATTTCTTTGGTTTCATTAGTGTTTTGGATTGCTTTAATAAAAACAATTAATAAGCAAAATGCTCACGCGTTTTTTGGAACGCAAATTTTGTTATGTTGCTCATTTCATCAATAAAAATCAAGTTTATTTCATTGGTGAATAAATTAGGCGCCAATTTTTTGATTGGCCCTTACTTCTGCAAATGACTTTCATTACCACCCTCTCTTTTGTTTATCTTTTGGATGGATGAGATTAGAACTTGCATCTCCTCTCTTTTGAGCACACTTTTGGGTTAAACCATCCATTCCTCTGAGGTAGTCTTTCATTCCTCCTTGCTATATAAGGTGCCTTCTCCTTCCTTATTGCTCCCCTCAGCATCCGCAATTTTGTATCCTCCTCAACGCTCTGGCCAGGTTCAGCTGTCCATGATAGTGCACTGTGATCTGTCGTGCACCCGACGTGGAAGAGAGAAGCCGTGGAAGAAAGAAGATGCAATCCTTCCCCCTCCACCTCCCTCCAACTTTTCCCAAAACCTCCACTACCACCTCTCAATCCCCCGCTCCTTCACTCCCTCTCCCTCTTCCACCATCCTCCCCCTCATCCTACACCTCAACCCCCCCCCTCCACTGGCAGCCCTCACCACCCCCCCTCCCAACCCCACTCGGCCCCCCCTCCTGCCCCCCCCCCCCTTCCCCCCTCCAACCCCCCTCAACAACCCTCCCACCCCACCCCACCCCCGACTACCCTACCCATCTCCACCTCTCCCCATCGCGATCCCCCCGCCCCAACCTCCTCAGCGCCCCTCTCCGCCCCCCCTCAACACACCTCCACCCCCCCCCTCCCAACCCCGCTCGGCCCCCCTCCTACCCTCCCTCCCCCCCCTCCAACCCCCTCAACACCCCTCCCCATCCCTCCCCTCGACCCCGCGCGCCCCCCCCTCAGCCTACCACCTCCCTCACACCTCAAACCCCCTCAACACCCCTCCCACCACACCCCACCCCCGACTACCCCGCCCTACTCCACCTCTCCCCATCGCGACCCCCCCCCGTCCCCAACCTCCTCAGCGCCCCGCTCCGCCCCCCTCAACACCCTCCCACCCCACCCCACCCCCGACTACCCTCCCCATCTCCACCTCTCCCCATCGCGATCCCCCCCCGCCCCCAACCTCCTCAGCGCCCCTCTCCGCCCCCCCTCAACACACCCAACCCCCCCCTCCCGACCCCGCCCGACACCCGACCACCCCCCCTCATCCTACACCTCACCACCCCCCCTGGCGGCACCCAGCACCCCCCCTCTCCGATACCCAAACCCCCCCCTCCGACTCAGCCCGACACCCAACCCCCCCCTCTCCGACGCGCAGCGCCCCCCCTTTCCGACTCCTCTACACCCAACCCCCCCCCTCCCGACACCGCCCGACACCCAACCCCCCCCTCATCTTACACCTCAACACCCCCCCTGGCGGCACTCAGCACCCCCCCTCTCCGATACCCAAACCCCCCCCTCCGACTCAGCCCGACACCCAACCCCCCCCCTCTCCGACGCGCAGCCCCCCCCTTTTCGACTCCTCTACACCCAACCCCCCCCCCCCCTCCGACCCCGCCCGACACCCAACCCCCCCCCCTCTCCGACGCGCAGCGCCCCCCCCTTTCCGACTCCTCTACACCCAACCCCCCCCCTCCCGACCCCGCCCGACACCCAACCACCCCCCCGCATCCTACACCTCAACACCACCCCCCTGGCGGCACCCAGCACCCCCCCTCTCCGATACCCAAACCCCCCCCTCCGACTCAGCCCAACACCCAACCCCCCCCTCTCCGACGCGCAGCGCCCCCCCCCTTTCCGACTCCTCTACACCCAACCCCCCCCTCCCGACCCCGCCCGACTCCCAACCGCCCCCCTCATCCTACACCTCAACACCCCCCCCTGGCGGCACCCAGCACCCCCCCTCTCCGATACCCAAAACCCCCCCCTCCGACTCAGCCCGACACCCAACCCCCCCCCCCTCCGACCCAGCCCGACACCCAACCCCCCCCCTCTCCGACGTGCAGCGCCCCCCCCTTTCCGACTCCTCTACACCCAACCCCCCCCCTCCCGACCCCGCCCGACACCCAACCCCCCCCTCATTCTACACCTCAACACCCCCCCCTGGCGGCACCCAGCACCCCCCCTCTCCGATAACCAAACCCCCCCCTCCGACTCAGCCCGACACCCAACCCCCCCCCCTCCGACCCAGCCCGACACCCAACCCCCCCCCCTCTCCGAAGCGCAGCGCCCCCCCCCTTTCCGACTCCTCTACACCCAACCCCCCCTCCCGACCCCGCCCGACACCCAACCACCCCCCCGCATCCTACACCTCAACACCACCCCCCTGGCGGCACCCAGCACCCCCCCTCTCCGATACCCAAACCCCCCCCTCCGACTCAGCCCGACAACCAACCCCCCCCCCTCCGACCCAGCCCGACACCCAACCCCCCCCCCTCTCCGAAGCGCAGCGCCCCCCCCCTTTCCGACTCCTCTACACCCAACCCCCCCCCCCTCCCGACCCCGCCCGACACCCAACCACCCCCCCGCATCCTACACCTCAACACCACCCCCCTGGCGGCACCCAGCACCCCCCCTCTCCGATACCCAAACCCCCCCCTCCGACTCAGCCCAACACCCAACCCCCCCCCCTCTCCGACGCGCAGCGCCCCCCCCCCCTTTCCGACTCCTCTACACCCAACCCCCCCCCTCCCGACCCCGCCCGACACCCAACCACCCCCCCGCATCCTACACCTCCACACCACCCCCCTGGCGGCACCCAGCACCCCCCCTCTCCGATACCCAAACCCCCCCCCTCCGACTCAGCCCGACACCCAACCCCCCCCCCTCTCCGACGCGCAGCCCCCCCCTTTCCGACTCCTCTACACCCAACCACCCCCCCCTCCGACCTCGCCGGCACCCAACCCCCCCCCCCCTCTTCAACCCCGCTCCACAACCAAACCCCCCTCCCAACTCTCCGCCTCCAACCCCACCGCACCCCCTCCTTCCTCCCCCCCGTGCGCCCCCCTCTTCCTCCCAACACCATCCACCCCTCAAGCCCTCTGCCCCCCTCCCACCACCTCAACCCATCGATTCCTCTCCCCCTGCATAGGCTTTCTTTTGTTCCATTTCTTCTCCCCATTTCCATCCATGGCGGACCCCGCTCCGGGTGCTAGTTCCGCTCCTACCTCCGCCATTCCCTCTGACCATCCCAATCCACCTCCTCCTTCATCGGCAGAACAATCTGTTCAAGCGACTCCAACAGCTCCTATGGCCCTGGATCTTCCCATTTATTCCATACACTCTGATTCCACCGACCTTTATTCCCCACCTCCCATTCCGCACCCTTCTTCTCCTTCCCAATCTATGTCTCATTCATCCCACCCATCTTCCCCTACCGGGGATTATATGCGCCTGTTTCTCCCTCCTGACTTAAACCTGCAAATCCGAATGCATCTATCACTACCTACCATTGCCCTTCGTCAAATGTTTTCCATTGAGGATCTTCAGCAGGCGGGCTTGTGGGGCTTGGCTAATGTTTTCTTCAATAACCCCGCCAATTTTACCCAGGTTTATGAAGCTATCCGCCTCTTCCCTCATTTTAGAACCGGCACTCTCTTCATCCCAGACATTGCCGCCAGTATTGGGTCTCCCCTAATAAATTTTCGTGCTCCCCCTTTCCTATACTCTGGACTGTCCGCCTCAGCCACTATTGCCTTTTGTAACACACATTTTCAAAGTAATGCTAGGTTTTCGCTCCGCATGACCACCCTTCTCAATGCGTTCATCTTTTTCTTCTTACTACGCAGCCAAACCTCTTCCCTTCCCTGGTCAGATATTCGTATCGCTGATCCGCTTTTCTGCTTTCTCCATAGCCGTCCTTACCCTTACGCAACCCTCATTTATAGTTCCTTGACTTTGCGCTCCCGTCGACTCCGCGGGGCTATCTCTAGAGGCTCTCATGCATTTTCCATCTATTCTGCACCCTTCTTAGCTTGGCTATATCACATTCCCGCACATTTGTGAAGAGAGATGGTGGATGCAATCCAAAGATGAGTAGGTGCCGCTACAACCAGCTTCACACCAGCCAACTGAGACTTCAGAGTTGATTATTAGACCCTTTGAGCTTCCTAAATCCACCAAAATATCAGCCAAGTACTTTGGAACATGTATCCCAAAAGTTTAAGTCAAGACAGGCTAGTTGCGAAATGACTAGCTCCCAAAACTTGCTATTTTTGGACATACACCTGCTGGAAAAAATGAACAGTGCTCTCAACCTGGAAGGAATTAGAAAAATTCCTTTTGGGCATAGCAAGTAGACTTAGCAAGCTTCCTATTCCAAGTTAAAACACTTCAAATGATGGACTGAGCACTGAGAACAAGTTTCATCAAGTTCTGGAACATTCCCACAATTCTCGGGGCTCTGCAGAGATAGACCAGTAAGCAGTAAAATGCAGATATCTCCAAAAGTATAAATCCAATGACCTTGAAAATTTATAGGTAGAAACTAGACAGTAAGAGCTATCCAACGCACTTTAAAACACTGAAAAAGGTTCAGTAAAACTCGAGATATGACCTTCTGAAGTTACTGCTCTGAGTGAGTATAGCAGAGAACAAAACAGAGAGGTAGATGATAATAAATGTATAGATTCACATATGATTACAACCACATTGGCAATGAATCTTTGCACAATGGGAGTAGAATGATAGAGCTATGGAGTAAGCTCTTCAATCTCTACAAAATGACATGAAGTGGTCACGTACAAGGCTTGCTAATCGCCTCTTCCTTCTTGCTCCTTTTATAGCAATTCTTGGAGGGAGTTTTGAATTCGAATTCGAATGGCTCCACTTAAAAGTGATCCCCAAAGTTAGGAGAGATTCCCTCAGCTCAAAAATTCGTGATTTTGGTAGTTGGAGCCACGAATTTGCTTTTACATCATGGATGAGGTAAGCCATCCTTTTACTTTTTTCTTTTTCCATTTACAATAGATAAAATGTACTCTTTTACAAGAGGTGTTCACATGACTACTCATGTGACTTACAAATGAGGATAATATCAAGCATATCAAGCATGTAGGCTTGGGCAAAATGCACCAACAACATTCTGCACACAATGCTGCTTATCTCCCTTCCCAACCTGGACCGTCCATTGCTCCATCTCCCTCCCCCCCTCTAATCTCAATTGACTCAGCTTCCGCATCGACACCCGCATCCGCAACCCCTGATGTAACCTCCTTCCCTCCCCAATCTTCTTCGCCTATCCCTCCTGCATCCACCACCTCTCCATTCATGACTAATCCCCCTGATGTAACCTCCTTCCCTCCCCAATCTTCTTCGCCTATCCCTCCTACATCCACCACCTCTCCATTCATGACTAATCCCCCTGATGTAACCTCCTTCCCTCCCCAATCTTCTTCACCTATCCCTCCTGCATCCACCACCTCTCCATTCATGACTAATCCCACTGATGTAACCTCCTTCCCTGCCCAATCTTCTCCACCTATCCCTCCTGCATCTACCATCTCTCCATTCGTGACTAATCCCCCTGATGTAACCTCCTTCCCTGCCCAATCTTCTTCACCTATCCCTCCTGCATCTACCATCTCTCCATTCATGACTACCCCCCCTCACGTTCCCTACTTCACTACCCACTCTTCTTCCCCTTTCCCTCCTAAATCTAACCCTTCTCCATCCATGCCTACCCCTCCCATTATCCCTAGACCTCCCCTCTCTTCAACTTTCACGCCACTCATTCAATCACAGCTCAACCCTCAAAACCCCACCTGTATGCCCCCCATTCACCCGGATTACACCTCTCCCTCTATCAGTAACATCCCGGGCAGTCGACCGCTTCCTTCCCCCAATCCTTCACTTCCCACTCCATCTGCCACTCCAACCCTGCATCCTCCTCCGCCGTATATTCCCCCTCCCCCTCCCCCTCCTGCTCCACCGGCCAATCCCACTCCGCATTTTGACCTACCATCAACCCCTTCATTTTTGCAATTACTCCAGGACGCGAGTGTAGTCACTATCGGCAATGCTCAAGCATCCCAGATTTCCTTGGATTCGGTTTCCGCAGCAGCTTCGGTTCATCAACAGTATATCTCCACAATAGAAAACATCAATCGCATGGCCACCTCTCAATGGCACTCCCTCAACGAAACGGCGCGATTGCTTAAAGAAGAGAGAGATCATTATCGCGATATGGCCGACTCTGCGATGAAAGCCTTAGAAGATCTTCAGAATCGCTCCAACTTAGGGCTTTGTGCTAATGCTGCATGCCGACGTATCCGCAGGGAGAGGGATCATTTTAGGCAATGCCTTAGTTCGCTACAGCTTACGATCGAACAAGCTTCTGCTCCTTTGCCCCCTTCTCCATCAAACTCGGCTGACAATCTCAATCAACCTCCACAATAAATTGCCATCCTCAGTCTAAATAAATTGCTCATCCACAGTCATAATATTTGCTCTTAGCTTCCAGTATCGCTTTGTCAATAATTACCTCATCCTTTTGATTTCTAATAATTCTTGTAGGGTGCATTATATTTTTCTTCTTAACTCAATAATATACACACCCTTTACCTTTTTTCTTGCCTCCGTTGTTTTCATCTCTGTGTCTTTGCAATTTCTCAGTTGGTATCGCTGTTGTCTCTCCGGGACGGAGAGATCTTTAGGTGGTGGGCATCTGTAGAGCCCTAACCGGTTGAAACTAAAGGTGCAAAGTATTTTTCCTCTTAAGGTTCAAAGGATAAATTTAAAATCTTAAGGTGCAAAAGTAAAGGTGAAGGTGGAAGGCCGCGTACGCAAAGGTAGAAATGGGCCGCACAATCAAAAAATTTATTTTTGAAAGTCACTCTTGTTCTAAAGTCACTACAGGACAAAGTAGCGAGTCGTTGAGGACCAGTTCAAAAAGACAATCTTGGGACATTGAAAGGACACCAAGATTGTATTGCAGTTAGAGTGCGCGAACCGGCGGGCCTCAACAAAAGAAGGACAAAGGCTATTCTTGGGACATTGAGGGCTAGGAGCAAGAGAGAGCTTCGGAGAAAGCGAGAGAGGAAGCAAGAAGAGCCTCCAGTGTGCGACGACATTCAAGAGTGCAAGAGGTGTCAAGAGGAAAGTGTGCAGAGAAGGCGGGTTGGATTCTAAGAGTTCCAAGGTCTATTGCGTGTGCGCCGTGATACCAATTCCTTAGCTTGGCGGAAGCTTAGTGCAAGGTGTGCACAAGGGAAGCGGGAAGCAGGTGAAGAATTGGTGCACGAGAGGCCGCTGCTAGAGGGCTTGAGATAATTGGTCTTCAGTAATTGATATTGATATTCTCTGAATTGGTATTTAGTCATTGATTAGATTGTGCGCAGTCATTGTAATTGTTGAAGGATAATCAATATTCAAGGTTTCCAAGGGTATTCCCTTGCAGAAGTTCTCACGATTATTCCATTTTATCATTTCCTTTTTCTCCTACAAACCCTCAAACTCCTTCTTGTCCACGAATCCCCAACACCTTGCTTGGATGTCATGTTCATGATGAGTAGTGAATCTTCTTGCTCTTCAGTATAGTTGTTGTAGTCCCTTCTTCCTCTGAAACTTCCTTGATAATTGTTGTTGTTGTAGCCTTGATTGTAGTTATAGTTGTAATTGCCTCCACCATTGTTGTATATGCCTTTGGATTGTCCATAGTTACCTCTATGGAAGCCTCTTCCCCTTTGATTCATTGTATTCTTGAAGCATTCTTCTGTGGTGTGGTTGGTAAGACCACAAATGTTGCAAGGCGAATTGTTGTAGGATCTTCCCTAGCCTTGCTTTCCTCCTCTACCCCTTCCTCTAGCACCTCTTCCTCTTCTTGCATAATTAGCTTGAGAGGTACTAGCCTCTTCTTCATCTCTCTTGTTTTTACCTTTATCCTTAGCTTTATTCTTATGTATATAGAGGGAAGAAGATTAGTTACCTCTACAGTTGTCACCATTCTTATTGACCTTTGTCTCATGGGTGAAGATTTTCCCAATCAAGTATCCATGTAGAGGTCCATTGTTGTGGTGAATGACTCCCACTTATCATCCGCTTTGATACCATTAATGAACTGCCTTACTATGTGTTCTTCTTCAATCTCCTCTCCAATGCCTACAATTTGATCAGCCACATCTTTCATCTTGGTAACATAATCAGCCACTCCTTGCTTTGGTTGTTTCTATAGAGTTGTAAATTCCATCCATAAGTAATTCTTCCTAGCTCTTGTATTTGAGGAGAACAATATTGAGAGTACTTCCCAAGTCTCTTGGGAGGTCTTGCAATTTCTAACATGTAGTAACAAGAAATCAAAGATTGAGTTTAGTAGATAGGACCTAGCAAGAGCATCCTCATGTGGTCAACCTTTCTTGCTCTTCCCTTGTAGGTTGATGCTTTCTCCTAAAGATTGGCATTTCTTCATCTCTTGAGATGTATCCATATAGACTTCTCCCTTGAAGGTAAGCTTGCATCCTTAGTAACCATATTGAATAGTTGTTTCTGTCCAGTTTGTCAATGAAGGATGGGAATCCATCTCCCATCTTGCTTTTTGTTGCTTTGATATCACTGTTGGAGGAGATGGTGGATAGTCTTTAGAGATGAAGTGGTGTTGCTTGATCTTGCTTCACAGCTGCTAAGAATGATTGCTAGAGAGTGTAGTGGGTCTCTTTAGCTAATTAATTATCGATCAAAACAGATAGGCAGGAGTTGATCCAAGCACAAGAAACTTGCTATTTTTGTTCCTACACGTGTTCAATGTTTTGAATAGTTCTCTGAGCACAACAAAAATTGGCTTAATTCGTTTTGGGAAACTCTAATTAACTTAGTAACCTATCAATCATGAGTGATTTCATAAAAAACAATGGACCACACATAGAGAAGGGTCTTTAGCAAATCATAAGATCAACCCAGCAATTTGGGGGTTCAACAATTAATAGACCAGTGAGCAAAGATGAGTTAATATCTCATGATCCAGAAAAGCAATGCTAATGAAACTTTGTACTCATGTACTAGACAATATGCGGAATCTATCGTGCT
This sequence comes from Ceratopteris richardii, assembly GCA_020310875.1. Lineage (NCBI taxonomy): Eukaryota > Viridiplantae > Streptophyta > Polypodiopsida > Polypodiales > Pteridaceae > Ceratopteris > Ceratopteris richardii. The sequence goes on from CM035411.1 coordinate 65,927,732, forward strand.
TTAAATCATGACAAATGATCAATCATGCATTGAGATCAAGCTTTGAGAAGATCACTATTCTGATGGAGTTATAGCAGAGAATTGAAATGAGAATGTAATGATCATATATGTATTAATTCATATTCAAATGCAATGCCATTGGTATTCATACATTGCTCAATGTGTGAGAGGTGAACGAGCTATGAGATAAGCTCTCACTTCACAATGAATCACTCTCAAAATGATCTCATGGGCCCGAGATGCACGCGGGTTTTTTTTATCCTCTCTTATAGTTGCGCTTGGAGCCAAAGTTTTGAATTCAAATTCAAACATGTACCTAAAGGTGAATGCCACTCTAGCACAATGGTGAGTACCAACGTGAGAAGATCCACCTCATAATTGTCAATCCGTGGAGACGTGAGGACTAGTATGAAGACTATGAGCAAGTGATGACACAAGTGTGGGAGTGAGAAGCACACAAACATGCACACACATACACACACGTGCACACAAGGCAAGAACAAGGAGAGGAACAATGGAGTTCTTTGCATTAGTCAAAAAGTCTCTTACATAAGCTTAATTCACAAACAATCCAACCCCAAAAATGAGCTCTCTAGCTCTTTTTATAGTTTTCTCACTAGCTTTGGCCTTGTCCATTAGGGGGAAAAATGAACCCTGCATGGGCCTTTTAGCTTAAGGAGTGATTAGCCATGGACCAATGAGAAGAGGGTGGTGGACACAGTCTAGTCCCTTAATCACATAGGCTAGGCATAGGCTTCCCTTGTTTTTGAGTGGTCAAAGATGAAGAAACCACCTAGAACTCATGGTTTTAGCTTTTTGAATGGTTTTGAAAGGCTTCCAAATGTGTCACAACCCTTGGATTGGCCCAAAGATCCAATGGATGAAGTTGAAGGGCAAAAGTCAAGGCGCCTTTGCATTTGGGCCCTTGGATTGGCTTGAGATCTAATGGATGAGATGAGATTCACCTTCAAAAAGGCGCCTTTTCATATGAGCCCTTGGATTTCCTTAGCATCCAATGGATGAGATGGATAGAGTATTCAAATCGGCGCCTAAGATCTTGATCATTGGATCTTGTCTTCATCCAAAGGCTAAGAATAAAGCCCACCTTTTGAAAGCGCCTTCTCATATAGTCCTTTGGATTGAGCACGTATCCAACGGCTCATATGATCTTCGATTTTGCGCCCAGCCCCAATCGCGCGTGGCCGTCAGATCTAACCGTCATCGAATGGCTGATGTTGAGTGCGATTTGGTGCTCAGCCCCGGATGCGGGCGGCCGTCCGATTGAGCTTCATCTAATGGTCAAAAAAGTTGCAGAGGGTGTCACAAAAGAGATCGTGGGACCTTCTCTCTCTACTATCCCATCCCACACGTCGCAGAGCCCTTCTCTCTATTTTTTCCTCCCTTTCAATCTTAGCCATTTGATAAAAGGATCCAAAGGTCACGAACATGCCTTTTTAAAATTCAAATCCAAATTTCTATTAAATAGTATTTTATAAGTGAATACCACTAGTGGTTTTTCAGTGGCCTCTTAATCTCGAGATTAAGCGTTTTAATTCCTAAAAATTAGGAATCCTTACAAGGCCCATGCAGGGCTCACTTTTTCCCCTAATGCTAGACCTAGTGTCCGGCCTACTTAAAAATTAGGTTCTAGAGCCTATTTGAGGGCTTCAAAGGAGTCTAAAAATTATGAAAATTGGTATGTAGCTAATTCTAATACTCCTCAAGCTCGAGGAATCCTTGGCTTGAACAAAATGGAGTCTATTCTATCAAAAACGGAATTTACATTGTTTGTGTAGTGATTAAAATCACTTGAGTTGTGAATGGTCCATGGAAAAAAATGATTAGGCCTTGTTGTCGTATTGTGCATGACTGCTCCATTGTGATGGTATGCTCTTCATCTGACTTGTATGCCAATAGCGTCTGTCGCCCCTGACAGACCTTTGTTCTAGAGGGTGGTCGATATAGTACTAGATGACGTTGGTGGCAAGTTTGTGTTCTCCTATCCTTAAGCCTCTTGCTAGATCAGCTTCCAATGCATCCCAATTGATTGCACCGGGGACCTCTGGTTGTGGTGTGGTGTAGTACTCGGAGTACATGGCTTGTTCACAAGCAAAGAGATGGAGCAGGTGTGTTGGCTTAGGTGCAAACACTTCTGAGTGGTACTCCCAAAATCCTGACCGGAACATTTCTTCCAATGCTTGTTTATAGCATGCGGGAAGATACTTAATTCATGCATGCCAAGCATATGCTACCCAAATGCTGGGGGTGGTGCTCATGTCATACACCAAATCGTAATTCCCATTGGTGAACCCCGGTTGACATATCTCACGCAACATTTCAGGATATGTTTCAAGAAGTTTTTGCTGCCATGTCGGTTGATGGATCTTGCCTTTTTGTACCTTTGGAGGAAGGTCTTCAGGTTGAAATTGGGTTGCAAAGGAAGGTATCTTTCCTGTGACTCTCTGTATTTCTGCGTTATAATCTACCAAAATGATATAGTAGGGCCTGTATTGGAGTTCTGATGAGGATAAGGCGTCTAGATGACAGGTTCTTGAAGTAATTGGATTGTAATACAGTGTCTTCTATGACTCTCAAGGCCTGATTTTGCACTATTGTTCGTTCTTCATGTGAATTCCCGATTTCCTCCACTTGTCGTAGCCATGGGGGTCGTGGTGCTTCGAACGTATCCTGACCTTCTTCCGTTTGTTGACCTCCTAGGAAGGGTTGTGGGTCATATTCTTCTTCAAACGTTTGTTCCACCGGAATTTGTACTGTTTCCTCGTCAGTGCGAGCCTCTGGTGGGGAACATGGTCTCTCATATTGTAGTAGGTGTGCTTGCAATTTTGTGACTTGTTTTTGGAGATCCTTTAGGGCCTCTGAGTCTGTGAGAAGTGAAGCCGTGGAGGAGGTGGTTTGAGGGGCAGTCGTGGTGTCTTTTTGTTGTTTCTTCTTCAGTTGATCCAGTTCCTCTGATAATTGGTCATGTGCTTCAAGCAGCATAGCATAATCTTCCAAGATGATCTTGATATTGTCGGGGGTCACAGCTTGAAACTTTGAGGGACTGATGATTGCCCCACGTGTGCTTTCGATAGCTGCTTCTAGGTTTTCATACTTTTGTAGTTGCAGGCGTCGATTCTCTTCATGAGCGGCTGCAAGGTGTCGGTTAAGTAAGGCCATATTTCGTTGAAGCTTTGAATTGCATTCTAGTTGTGTCTGTAGATGACCTTCTACCACTTGTATTGCTTCCTGGTCGGTATTCTGTAACTGCACTTCCAATATGCTATGAGCCTCTTGTAAAGTTTGGAATTGTGTATGGAGGAGAGCATTCTCCTCTTCTAGTGCAGCGAGACGATGTTGTAGCCCCTCCGAGTTGTGCGTTATGTTGCTGGAGTTGATTGTACTCTGTCCTTAACTGTAATATGTTCTAGTGCTCTTGCAGTTGTGCGTTATGTTGCTAGAGCTGATTGTACTCTGTCCTTAACTGTAATATACATGCGAGCATGGTGTCCAATGCACCGCCTATGGATGAGGGTGTGGTTTGTACAATGGAAGATGCACGAGGAGGGGATTGGGGAAGGGGAAGAGTGAGTGATGTGTCTATTGGAGATGTGTGTGTGGGTGAAATTGGTGGAGGGGGAATGGGAGAAGGTGGAAGTGTGGGGGGAGGGGGAGGTGCTGTGGGTGGCGAGATGTCCATACTTTCAGGAGTGGATGTTAGTGTGGCACCTACCATGTACATTGGAATGGTAGGTGGTGTGTGTGTGAGAGTGGTGAATAGATGAGAAGTGGGTGTGGGAACTGAAAATAAAGGAAAGGGTTGAGGCGTGGATTGAAATGTTCTAGAAAGAAAGGCATGGAGGGGCTGGAGAATTGGAGGGATGGGGTTTTGGATGTGAGATTCTGAAGGCAGGGAGGCCAAGAAGGGTGGAGTGGTAGCCGGGAATCCAAAGAATATGGATCTAGAGTCAGGATGGCCTATGGCAAAGGGCATGGGGGATGGTTGTCCTAGGGCAGGCTCTATGAGGGATTCAGTTATGACAGTGGAGGTATTATATAGGGGGTTTCCAAAGGAGGAGAACAAATTAGAACTAGAGGTTGGACTACGGAAGATGAAGGCTTGCTCTGTGGGTTGGGTAGTCGAAGTGATATTTACAGCTTCCGTTCGAGGAGGTGATGGGGGAGGGGTCGGTGGTAGTGGTTCGGTTGACTCATCCTAGGTGATGGGAATCTCTTGGCCAGTGGTTGCTGCTGTCTGGGAGGTTTTCTTAATGGGTTCGGATGTAATGATAGGCTCTTCCCCCGTAATAATGGGAATCTGGATGTTTTTACCAGATCGTGGTCGTGTCTGGAATCTTCGTGGATCATATTGAACTGGAGACCTCTTGATCGTTGTTCGAACTGCTTCTACTACGCCATATGTTTCTGCCATCAATAAGAGACCTTCACTATATTCTGAGTCAAATCCGGCTTCTTCCAATAGTTGAGCCATGAGCACCCGATTGCTCTGTTCGGTGAGCAACTGTTGTGACCGCACTCGTTCCATTATTTGATATAGCCTCTAGAGTTCTGCTGTATAAGCTGGGGCTTCAGTTGTTTCTTCTTCTTCTGCTCCCAAGTGTTCTAGTTGTTGCGATAAAGTTCTCTGCTGCTCCTCATCCCAATGTACATGTCGGCCCTCTGTGGATTTCCTCCTTCTTTGGGAAGATGTGCCCTGTTCTTCTATATCTGAATAGAACTCTACATCTGAGAGCTGTGTATTCTGCAAGAATGACTCAAAGTCAAAGGGACCCATCCCTTCAGCGTCTCCAGTCGCAGGAAATTCAAATTCAGGAGGGACAGGGGGAGCCGAGGGGGCAACTTGTGGTGTACCTTTGGATCCAGGACTAGGTATTATAATGGTAAAGGGAGGTACAGTGGCCTCCCCTCGTGGCGAGACTTCTGGAGTAGTCAGAACTTCACGTGTCTGGACACAAGGAATCAAGCCCCTCATACGCTTGGATTGATGTGTGGCAGTTTTGAGCCTCTAAAACATTTGTAGTTGTGCCCAAGTTAAAGCACGTTCAATGGGTACATCATATGCTAAGCATCTGTAGATAATGCATGTGATTGCACAACAGCCATTCACCACTAGTTTTCTAGATGACCTTTTATTTGCTTCATACAACTGCTCCACAATCCATACAAGAAGCTTAATTGGTAACGCACCTGTCTCCGCCAAGTAAAGAGCAAACCAAATTCTTTTGTGCGGTTGTGTGAAGCGATCTTGGCCAGGGAAAGCGAAATGTTGCATGCACATACGGAGAGGGATGGACACGTTTGGTGTGAGTGCTGCCATATCTTTCAGCTTCAATAGTTTTCGATCCATCATGTTAGTGGGAATGAGAGCATCCTTCTCAAATGGTACATGTGTGCCGTGCATATTCAAAGCAGAGATCACCAATTCCAAGGTAAGTTCAAACCTCTTCAACTCATTGTTGCCCAGCAAGGAAGGAAGAACGAATGTTCCTGGTTTGTCCTTTTCTGCATTAGCCTGTAATGTTGAGACCAGATAGTAGCATCGGAGGAGATCTGGTTTGGGTAAGGGTGCCTCGAAGTACTCGGCTAGCCCTGCACGTTGCCATATGGTCTGAAGATCTTGTGTGTTCTGTAGAGTCTCAAACTCCTTGGAGAAGAATTGGAATCGGACCCATGATCTGTCATACTCGCACTTGGACTCCCAGATATACTTGGCCTCTCCTAATGGACTTGGCATGCCATTGAACCAATGAGAATTGGCATGGACTCTCTTTGTTATTCTTGTGGGAGTATCAGGTATAGGTATTTGTTGGAGGTGTTGCAACTCTATGGGTCGTTCAGTTGAGGCACATCAATAGGTAGACTATCCACATCAATCCCTGCAGTGCTTACTCCTGCCTGTGAGCTTGAGCCTCCTGCTTCTGCCATGAGACTTCTTATATCTGTTGATGCTTATCTGCTAGAAGAAGAGAGGCACATTAGCATTACGTAGGAAACAAGATGTTATGGTGTTCCCTCCACAATACTAACATGACATTCCAAGTGGTTTATGGTTAGTGGGTGAGATGTTTGTGATGTGTGTGAATGTTGGTTAAACGGTTAGTGTTTCCTAGATGCATACTTGGGTGTGCAATGTACTCAGAATGCTCCTTCATCAGAGTGGATGGATTTACAAGAGTGGGTCAGGGGGTTTGATATGAGGTTTCAGACTCCAAATTCTGATTGTGGGAGTGTAGCTTTTAGTGATGATGACAGGTGACGGTTTGTGGACAGGAATGTGTTGGATTTGGGACCTTTTGGGTACCCATTTCTTGACATTCTTGGGTGTGACCGTAGATGTAGTGGTGTGGAGTGTAGATGTTTGCCCTGAGATTTGAGCCAAGGGTGCTTGTGAGTGTTGATTCAATCTTGTGAATGGGGGTGAAGCTATTTGAGCTCGGAAGCAGGTCTTGGGCACCCATATCTGTCTAGCATTTGGAATAGCCTTCATTGACCGTTTTGGAACCCAAATAGAAATGGTTTGTCTAGGTCGATTCCTCGGATACTCCTTCGTTGTGATCCTAGATGGTGTAGTGCATTTGGTGCATCTTTGGGATCCTATCTCCAAAGCTGAGGGTTGTTCCCCCTTGCGTACCCAGATCTGCTTCATGCCAAGAGGTATTTTATATTGTACTGGTCGTAGCTCATGCTTCTTCATTATCGGCCTTCTTTGTGAAGTATGTTGTCTTGCTTGCTTTCCTCGAATCCTCTTTGGAAAAGAAGGGAACTCCTCTTTGACTTCTTCACTTTGATCAAGAGTGACAATCTTCTGCACCATAGAACTTTGGACAAGAATAACATTGTTATCTTCATGTGTGTTCCTGGAGGGACCAGGATTTGGTGCCTCTTCTAGTGGCCTATGTTCTTGATTTTCTAATTCAATCGTGATGCGGTTTTGGCCTACCCAAGCCTGAAGAAGTCCACTTCTTAGGTTGAGGTTGACTGCATGATCATAGATCCAGTCTTGGCCTAATACAAGAGGTTCGGTAAGATCCTTGTCTTCACATACTAGCACTTTGGCTGCCATTAGAACCTCTTGAATGTAGAGGGGAAGTTCCACCTCATCCATGCAAGGGGTTTCCACACCTCCCAATCCGATGAGATATGCCTCTATAGGATTGACCTTCAATTGCAATTTCTGGCAGTAAGAAAGTCGAAGTGCACTAGTGGCTGCACCTGAGTCAATTAAAGCTCTCACGGTCCTTGCACCCTCTCCTTGTCCTATTCCTAGGGTCACAAAAGGTCATCGATTGATTATCCTATGGAAACGTTCACCTGAAGCCTCGCACATGGCCATGTAATAGCCTGGAGATTCTTGAGTGTCAGGCATCGGCTGATCTCTACCATGTCTTCTCAATTTCATTTGTCAGATGCGTTCTAAAGCTTCTGCCTGGGCTTCTTCCCTAATTCTCTTTTCCTCTTCTTTACGTTTCTTGGCATTGTTGAGTCGATTTAACATCTCTTCAGTGAGAGGTTCTTGATATAGTTTGACTCTGCATCTGCTAATGTAACTTGGGAGAACATCACCTTTGAGTGTGGCTAACTGAAGTGCTCCGCTTGTGGAGATCCTATTGATAATCATGGGACCATAGCCTCTCTTTTCTAACTTCCGTGCATGTTGCTTCAAGGTGTAAACTAGGACTAGGTCTCCTTCCTTCAAGCCCTTATCCTTCACGTGTGCATTGAAATATGCCTTCTACCTCTTCTTGGCTGCATAAATTCCTGTTGCAGCCCTCAATCATGTTTCACCTAATTGTCAAGGTCGAAGATTCAGGAGGATAGCTCATGGCCTGTCTAGTCATGCTCTTGTGCTACTTTCAACGTAGGTATCAAAAAGTCTAATGCTAGCACTGCATTTTGGCCGAAAACCATCTGAAAGGGCGTGGCTTGGAGTATCGTTTTATAGGCAACTCTATATGCCCAAACAGCATGGTGTAGCTGTTTGTCCCAATCAGAGCGTTTATTATTCACCAATTTTGTCAATACATTGCATAGAATCTTATTTGTGCTCTCAGCCTGTCCATTAGCTTGTGGATGATAGAGAGCAGACTTCTTATGTATCACCAAAAATTCTTGGAGAAGGTTTTCTATGACTTCATTTAAGAAGTGCGTGCCTCTATCACTTACTAACTCTATTGGCAATCCGTAGCTAGTGAACACATTCTCAAACAGGAACTTCACTGTCATCTGGGCATCATTCTTCGTTGTAGCTTTTACTTCTACCCACTTGGTTAGATAGTCTGTGGCCACAATGATGTATTCAGCATGGGAACCCTTAGCTGGGGAGTTAATAGGACCAACAAAGTCTATTCCCCACTTAGAGAATGCACGTCCACCCATCATAGGTTTCAATGGCATCTCATCTTTTCGCATGAGTAACTGTCGGTGCAGGTAGAGGGCAATCACGAATGAGGTGATCTCCCTGACAGCGATAGCATGGTCCTCTAGGAAATGGAGGTCTTATCTGCCTAGGTTGAGGTCTAGAGTTGGGGTCTGTGTACATGACATTTGCATATTCTGGCTCCCAACTGGACTCACTCGGTTCTTCATAATAGTATGACTCATTATGCTCGGGTGATTGCATGTAGTAAGCCTGTGGGCTATCAATATGGGTAGAGTCAAAACTATGATCACTTGGGTCACTTTCTGAAAGTGACGATGTAACTGGCACTAAAGCTCTATTCAGATTTTCTTCTGCAGCTGCATACTTCACTGGAATCACATTGGTGGGGGCAGGCGGTTGCTGCGCTAGGACTGGTTGCGGTCTTTGTTGCCCTTGATAGGGTGGTTGATAGGTTTGCTGGGGCCTAGCATATTGTTGTTGTGGGTACTGATTAGGGTACTTTCCTTGTTGTGGATATGGCTGAGGATAACTTTGTCTAACAGCTTGTTTGTTATATGGGCAGTCTTGTGCTGTGTGATTGGTGTACCTCCTTTCTATGGTACAGTATTGGCTATTAGGGTTCACTTGGGGTTGATCCATGATAGGGCACACATTAGCCATATGGTCTCCTCCACATGTATAGCATCGTTTTCCTGGGGCAAATCTAGGAATCTGCTTGCTAGAGACACCTAATTTCATAGCTACCTTTTCTGCTAGATCCTCAATTGATGTGGATTGTGAGGAAATGAGGCTACTAGAACTATCTGAATCTTTATAGATTTTTGAGAGCTCTAATTCCTCCCCTAGATTATCCTCAATGTCTATGCACATCCGTACACATTCTTCTATGGATCTAGGGTCCTTCAAGTACAAAAATATGATCTCAATTTGGTGCTTAACAATCCATCTAAAAATAAGGCCACTTGCTTGGCTGGAGTGGGTAACTCTGGGGCCGGGCATCTCTAGACTAGATATTGCCTAAATCTTCTGCCTGCGAGCCTCACTGTCTCTTGAGGTGTTTGTTTGAAGCTGTATATCAGGGAGGATGTGTTATGCCTAATACCACTCTTGGAAAACTCAATGATGAATGCTTCAAGCAATTGATCTATGCTTCTGTACTGATCTTGGTGAAGTGGTTGAAACCAAGTCAATGCAGTGTTCTTGAGTGTTAGGCCAAAAGCATTGTATTGAGTAAACAAGTCTTCCACTTGTTCAGCTCTCAAAACTTGCCTAAACTCTGCTACATGGTCATATGGATCTCCTGTGCCGTCAAAGCAATTCTTCATGGACTTAACCAATTGTGTAGGCCTTAAGGTTCTAGCATGTTCTCTCAGCCTTGGGAGAGGCAATTCGTCTGTATTCCTTGGATTCTGTGGTTCCCTATGTCTCTCCATTTCCATCCTATCAGTCTCTATCCTCATTCTTTCTCTTCCAACAGGATTAGCAAAGCTCACCTCGGGTCTATCTCTACTCCTTTCTCTTTGAGTCCCTTGAGCTTGAGATGTTCCAGATCCTTGGTGACCATAAGACACATTGGATTGAGGTTGGGGGAAAACAAATTCACCCTTCCAAGTGTATGCGTGTCTTCCATACTCAGAGACCACAAAGATCCTCTCAAAATCATCATCTTGGTAGGTCACTTTGCCTGGGCTATCAGGATCTTTGAATTCATAGATTGTGATTGCTCCCACTTCATTAGGCTTCTCAGGCTTATACCTCCAAAAAGCCTCATCTGTCTCTCGATTCACAAGAAAATCTATGCTCCTATTGTCCTGGGACACCAACTCGGGAGTGATTATTCTCGTCAGAACCGACTTGCTATGAGGGGTTTTTGGCTCCTTTCCTAAGTTCCCTTGCTCTATGTCTCCTACTTCAACTTCTGGGATTATGTTGACACATTCATCTGTTCTTTCTAGTTGGCTTGTGACCACATACATGGTTCCTTCTTTATCAATGTAGGAACCATTTTCGAATTTGACTACAGGGTGTTCTAGTCCAATGGGCTGATCCGGGTTTTTAATTAGGACAACAGATCTTCTCAAACCATCCTCATAGATGCATGCACCTAAGCAGTTGGTCCGGATATACTCCAATTGAGTTTTGTAGGGACCCTCATGTCTTTCTAGGTATGCAACCCCTGAGCTACCTCCCGGTGTCGTCGAGATTTTCTCTCCTCTCTCACTTATGAAGGCCTACAAAAAACATATTTGGTGAAGGTAGCCAGAATTCCCCGAGAAGTCCAGGATGCATCAAGGATGTCAAAGGAAGGTCACATACAAAGTTTCAAAGAAATCAAGAAAGTCCATGGTAGCGGTCAAAGTTGGTCAAAGTTGGGAAATTAGGGCAAAAATTTCATTGTCACCAAATTAGATGAAAATCCATATACTTGTAAAGATTGTCAAAGGCAGTCTATAGCCCAAATTTCAGCAGAAAATGGATTTGGTAGCACATTGATATGCTATGTTCATTTTGTAAAAATGTATTTTTTCTAGTTTGACCCTACAAATTCTTGTATAGAAATTTATGTTAGCCATATGGTTTGGCATGTATAAAGACCATATGTGGCTACATATTTGTATAAAGTTTCAAGGCTATCCGAGCTTCCTAGAGACCTTAATGCCACCTTGCAAGCTTCCAAATGTAGTCAAACTTGTACAAGGGAGATTCAGATGGGAGTTATTTCTGCATATTCCTGAAGGAGATCTTTGGAAACATAGTCCTACAAAGTTTCATCTTCATCAAAGTCTTTTTGGAGGGTCAAAGAGCACAAAGTCCACTTTTCAAGGTCACCGCAGTTTTCTAGAATAAGAAAATTGAAGGCTTGAAGGGCTGCCACATGTCAAAATATGATTGAACCATGGTGTACGGTCAAGATGAGCTCCTATTCAAGGGTGGAGATGCACTAAAGCATAAAGGAAGGAGGATCCACGAATTTTTTCCATAAAAGAAGACTTTTTTGACAGTTAAAGATCAATAATGCAAAGTTTCTCCAAAAATAGTGGCTTATCTTATCCGAATTGATGTCAGCACTGATCCGACGGTCCAGATCATCCCCAGATCCAATGGTGGAGAATGAGGGCGCCTAAATTTCACTCCTTTACACTAGATTTGATAGAAAGAACAATTCCAAGCCATTGATTTGATTAATCAAATGGTTGTAATCGAAAGTAGTGATCCTAGAGTTGAGAGTTGATTTCTCTAGATCCAAGGGCCCAAATTCATTCAAAAAACTATATAAACCCCCCTCCAAACTCCTAGAGCATCATTGTTAGGCATCCATAGGGCTCATGCTAGCTTACGGTTTCCTTGAGACGATCACCCTCAGTTGAGCGAGTGAGGATCCAAGGTGAGCTAGTATGAGTATAGAACCTAGTTTCAAATTTAAGTTAGAACTCCAATCTAGGATAGGCTCTTGAAACCAGCATCTCTATCTTGACTCACCCTCGGTGGAGCGTGTGAGTGAGTTAGAGCTGATTTTAATGAGTCTTAGACTTCTTTAGTTAGACGTTACGAGCCTAGACAGACATAGGGTCACTGGAGTGGAACTCACCTTCTTACGTGTGACATTCGGTTGAACTGTCATGGTTTGAGGGTCGGAACCACCTTTGATCAGTAGACTGCTTAGCATGACGTACCACGACGATCTTTTACATGTAACTTAATTCAAATTCTTTTAATTCATGTCACTTGTCACTTGTCTCTTGTCACCTCTCTCAGTCTCTTAAGTATTTTTACATGTCTTCTATTTCTTCTATGTGTGAGTTGGCTCCGCAGTATTGCGTTGAACCAGTGAGGATGTTTCTTTGAGCTTGTGAGTAAAATCCATCATCATAATTCACTTGCATGCATATAATCCATACAAATCCATACATATTTATTAGTTTCTGAAAGTGTATAAGAAGCTCCAATATTGGACCATTCTTCCTTTCGAAACTGATTTATGTGTAAGGATTCCATCTATTCTCATCATGCATACATATCATCCAAAGAAGGCTATACATATGGATTAGAATTAGGAAGTGTTTAAGAAGCTCCTCCAATGGACCATTCTTCCTTCCAAATTTGATTCGTGTGTATGGTTCTCTTTCATTCTTATCATTCATGTCATCAATCTAACTTGCACACCTACATTCCCATTCCCATAATTATTTCAACATCTCTCTCTTCTCCATACTCAACATTAATTTCACCTTCACATCTTTAAACCTTCCAACATTCATTAGCTTCATACACCCTGTGTGTGCCACGACCGGACCCGATCCACCCGGATTGCGATCACCTCCACATTTGAACCCGACGTGGAACGCTTCGTGGCATTTGCTCCTGATCTTGTTGGGAGGTTGTGATCCATATCCTTTGTTTCATATTTTTCATCCTCATCATATCATCATCATCATTCTTGAGTGTTGCACTGGATTTCTCACAGTATGGTGCACATCTTCGTCGTGAAGTAAACACATTTATGAGAGATCTAGAACATCGTGCATCACTTGCTTATTCACATAAGATGGAGGAAGGATTCAAATCCCTTATTGTTGAGAAACAAGGTCAAAGAATAGTCTCTTCTATGTTGAGAGAGAAGGGAAAATTCAATGGCATCAACATCACAAGCTACTTAGATTTGTTTGAAGAGCAAGCTATGATTTTTGGTCTTCCTGAAGATCTTTTGATATCATTCTTTGAACGAATTGCTGATAGCTCTATCATAAACCGTGTCACTCAATATGATAGTCTTCCTTGGAGTGATTTTAGAAAGGAGATGCTCAAAGAATTCTATCTTGAAGATTATAGCCAACATAATCGAGATGGATTCTTACGATGGGTCAATTCTCCAAAGCCTAGTAGCTCTATTACTCACTTACAAAATGAGTATATTAGACGCTATGAACAACTTCCTGATGAGGATAAGATAACTTTGGAACCTGATCTTGTGATCAATTTTCTTAAGCTTCTTCATCCTGAAACTCGTAGGGAAGTTGAACGGCGATTAGAAGAACCAGATAAGCGCTATGGTCTTACTGACAATTGGCAAAAAGTGCGTAAAGTAGTAGAGGCTGTAGCCCATAGACATCAAAGACAATCCATGCTTTATGAGCAAACTAGTCTTCCTCAAGCTAGCCTTCCACAAACTAAGGAGCAAGTTAGAGAACAATCCCATGCTATGCTTTTTGACTCTACTCCTATTCCTCAAATGATGGAGCCTACTCAAGGTTTTAAAGTAGAGCCAAATAAAAGTGTAGTTGAACAATCTCAAGTGGATATTCTCACTAAGCAAATGGAAAGTCTTATTGCTACACAATCCAATTTGGCCAAGACTATAGATGCTTTACAATCTAGTTACACCAAAACTTTCCAAAATCAAATGAGCCCAATGTCTTTTCAAGAGCCTAATCAACATGTTATAGCTACCAATCAAAATCCACAAGTAGCTCCTACTCAAGCATATCAAGTTCCGCCAATGCAAAATCCTCATCCTCATGTGCAAAATCCTCAAATGTATCAAAACATGTATCCTCAAGCTTCTCAAATAGCTTTTCAAAATCCTCAAAATCAAAATTTTCAAAATCATCAACCGTATAATATGGAAGCTCCTCTTGCACCTCAAGTACCACATGTTGCTCCCCAAGCTCCTCAAATACATCAATTGCATTTTCAAAATCCTAATTATCCTGTTCAAGCAATACCTTATCAACAAAATCCTCAATTTCAAAATTTCCCACCACAAGTTAATCAAAATCCTCAAAATCAAAATGGTTTTGTGCGTGGCCCTCGTAGGTGTCCTTGGTGTGATTCGTTAGAGCACTTTTTGAGAGATTGCGAACTATTGAAGGATGCTAAGGAGCAACGACTAGTAATAGACATAGACAAGAAAATCTGTGACTATCGATCTAGGCTACCTTTGCAAGGAAATTATGGTAAGGGAGGAATGAAAAAACATTATGAAAATATAACCATAATGGACGTAGGAACTAGAGGAGTGAAACTAGAAGCTCTTGATGAACAACAAGTAGAATCAAGTAAACCCACAAAGGAAGGTGATTTTTCCATAGAGGCTTTAGTAAGAGCACGGGATGAGATTAGGAGAATAACGGCTTGGGAGTCACCGATAGAAGATCAATCTCTTATTTCTCACATATCCAATGTAGAAGAAAAACGAAAAAGAGATGAAGCTGAGCCTAGTGAAAGAAGAGTGACTCGAAAACAAACCTCAGAGGGAATAGAAACAATCATAGAGCAAGGAGAAACATCACAATCTAAAGATAAAAAACAAGAATCAGAACCCAATGAACAAAAACAAGAGGAGAAACAAAAAGGGAAGAAGACAAAGCAAAGAAAAACAGAACCAAAGCCTTTAGATAAACAAGAACAATCAAAACAAACTGAAGACCAAACACGAGAACATGAACAAAAACAAGACCCTGAGCAAAAACAAAAGAAACCAAAGAGAAAACCTAAAGCCATCTTGATTTCAGAAATTGAGAGAAAAATAGATCCTATGGAGATTTTAGATGACATTTTGCTTAAGAGTCAAGTGACTATGTCTTTAGAACAAGTTTTCTCTATTGCAAAGCCTGTTTTTAAAGATAACTTTATTGGCCTAATTAAAAGGAAGAGGTTTCCGCTTAATCTAGATACTGAGATGCAAGATTCTCTAGATCAAGATCAAGCTATGAATGAAGCCTTAAACTTTGATGAATCTGATGAAGAGGACTTTGATGATGATGAAGTAAATGTTAATAAAAATTTCTTAGGACCTATTCAACCTGACCATGAAAATCATGAAAACAATCCTGAAAGCCACTTTAAAAGAACATTTTGGTCTAGAGGTACATCAGAGATGCATGTTAAAATAGGAAATGATAAGAACACTATCACTGTAAATGCATTGGTACATTCCGGCTCTGAAATCAATGTGATTTCAAGAGAAGTCTATGATAAGTTTCGATGGCCCATAGATAAAGATTGTGGATGGCGTATGAGAACTGCAGATAATGGTGTAGGTACCCTGTATGGAGCTTGTGCTAGTGTGCCCATATCCATAGGAGGAATCACAGAAGAGTTTCACTTTTTTATTCAAGATAATTGCTCCTATGAAGTTCTCTTAGGTCAACCCTTTATTTGTGAGAGTCGTATGGAAACTAAAGCCATGGATGATGGGTCTACCTATGTTAGATTCAAGTCTAAGGATGGAATGCAATCACTTCAAGTCATGACAGTAGGAGTGAATCATCCTAGAAATCGATTGTCAATTAGAAAGAAACCTATTGTTACTCAGGGTCATGAGCATGCTTGTAGTGATTGTGCACCTCGATTCATGTTTGGAGCTACATATGATCAAAATTTCGGATAGAATCCATTGTTGAGCGGGACAACAGTGGATATTGGTTTGACATCTCGCATCCAACCAACATGTACAATAGTTTGTCACTTTGTTTTCCACATTCTAGATTAGATTTTCTTCATAAGAGTCAATTGTCCAAGTCTTTTATCCAAAAAACCCAAAAAAATTATAAAAACAACAAAATCATGGAACATGATGAGAACATTGAGCATGTGATTGAAACATCTCATTGTTTCTTTACTCTTGAGGAGTTAGAGTTATGTCTTCAACAAAATTCTAATTCCCATATTATTCTTCTTTCTTCCCTTGATGAGTATGCTCTAATCCAAGAGTATGCTCTCAATGTTGACAAGTGCTCAAAATTTAACCAAACACATGATGCCTTAGTTGAAACAAAGTACAAAACTGTAGACAAAAAAATCAAACCCATAGCTCAACCATTACCTCAAGGAAGTAATGAAAAAATTATTGATGTGAAAAATGATCCAATTCTTCGGGATAAGAAAAACATAGGACATACATTCACGGATGAGACAATCAAACAGGTGAAAATTGGTAGAGATGATGACTTTCTTTTGCCAGCAGAGAGAGATAAATTCGAGGGAGTCATACGTAGCCATGGAAAAGCCTTTACTATGTATCCTCATGAGATTGGTTGTGTAGATCCTAAGCTAGTTGCACCCATGATAATCTTTACTATTCCACATATTCCATGGAATCTTCGTCCTATACCTGTTCCAAAGGCTCACTTACCTGAGCTAATGAAACTACTTAAGGAGAAGATAAACATGAGAATTTTAGAGCCATCTTTTGCACCTTACTCAAACAGATGGTTCACTGTGCCTAAAAAGAATGGGAAACTACGTTTTATTCAAGATCTCCAACCCGTCAATAAAGTCACCATAAGGAATGTAGGAACAGGACCCATTGTAGATGAGTTTGCTGAATCATTTTCAGGACATTCTATCTATTCAATGGGTGATTTATATTCTGGATATGACCAATTCCAGTTAGCAATTGACAGTCGTGACATAACCACAATGAAAACTCCTTTAGGCTTAGTGCGAATGTGTACTTTACCTCAAGGAGCGACTAATTCTGTGGCTCATATGATGAGTGCTATGAATATGGTCTTACATGATTTTATCCCTCATATAACTATGCCATTCATTGATGATATTCCAATTAAAGGGAGTGAGGAACGTGTAAAGGACATTACTTTAGCTTCATCGGGATGTCGTAAATTTGTTCTTGACCATATCTCTGATTGTGAAAGAATATTTCAACGATTTGAAGAGGTAGGTCTCACATTTTCCATAGAGAAATTTGTTTTTGGTGTCAACGAGGTACTTATTGTTGGACATTTATGTGGCCATTATGGTCGAAATCCATACCCACAAAAAGTTGATGCCATTAGCAAGATTTCTGAAACATGTAACAACGTGAGTGAGGTACGTAGATTTCTTGGTGCTTGCATCTTTTATGTTATTTGGATCCCTCACTTTGCTCATGTTGCTGATTGTCTTTATGACTTGTTGAGGAAGAAACGAAAATTTATTTGGACTGACAAACACACTCAAGCTATGCGTAAATTGAAGAAATTATTGCTTAAAGCTCCCATCTTTAAGCGTGTAGACTATTCTGCTAACAAACCTATTATATTGACTGTTGATACTAGTCCTATTGGTATAGGTTGGGTCATAAGTCAAGATGATAGTGAAGGGAATAGATATGCAATTAGGTTTGGTGCCAAAATTCTACATGAAACACAACGAAAATATCCACAGATCAAACGAGAACTATGGGGTATGGTAACAGCTTTGAAAACAGACAAAGAATATTTCATTGGTGCAAATGTCAAAGTTGAGACTGATTGTTTGCCTCTCATTGGAATGATAGCCAATTGTTCATCTCCTGATATAGCCATGCTTAGATGGATCTCATATATTAAGTTCATAAATCCTGAATTAGTTCATATTTCAGGTAAGTCAAACTCAGTTGCTGATATGTTATCGAGAGCTAGATTTGATGATGATCTTGAAAGTGATCTAATAAAGAATGTGAATTTAGTTGACTATGTTCCACATATATATGAGTATGAGCAATTTCATGAGTCTGAGTATGAAAATGAATGGAGAGACATAGGAAAGTATCTGAGTACACTACAACCATTACCTAACTGGACTACGAATAGATTCTGTAACATTAGGAAACGAGCTTATAACTTTTTCCTATGTAATGGTTATCTTTGGAGACATGCTAAGGGTAAGGTTAAGAATCCACAACGAGTCCTAGGAAAACGAGGTCTTCAATTGCAAGTAATGAAGGAAATGCATGAGACATTATGGGCCGGTCATAAAGGATTTTTTGGAACATATGAAAAAATTAGAAGTACCTATTATTGGCCTAGGATGTATGTTGACATTAGTAGCTATGTTTCTACATGTTCTACTTGTCAACTTCATTCATCAGTCAAACATAGAGATCCGTTGCATCCTACTTATCCACCTTGTATTCACTACAAGTGGGTAGTAGATCTTGTAACTATGCCTAAAGGTATCGACAAAATGCGTTACATTGTACTTGCAAGAGAAGAATTAACTAATCATGTAGAGGGACGTGCACTACGATCTAAGACCACTTACAATGTTTGCAAATTCTTGCTTGAAGATGTCATAAGTCGCTTTGGGTACATAGAGAAAGTAGTTGCCGATCGTGGAGAGTTAAATGCGAGAGAAGCTAAAGAGTTCTTTGAGCGTCACGGTATTCGTTTGTCTCTCACTACTGCATATAACCCAGAGGCCAATGGTAAAATAAAGAGAGGGCATCCACCTATTGTGAAAGCCATATCTAAAGCATGTAATGGTGACATCAAACAATGGCCTAAATTCTTACCTTTTGCACTTTGGGCAGATAGAATGACATGCACACGTACTACTGGATATATGCATGTTGAACTCATGTACTGTCAAAAACCATTGTTTCCAATTCAGTCTCATATTTCTGCATGGTCAAATTTGCCTTGGTCTGAAAACATGTCTACTGATGATTTTTTGAGTTTGCGTATTAAACAGTTAGAACAAGGTAAATTAAGACTTGATGATGCTGTTGAAAAATTAAGAGAATCTAAAAAGAAGAACAAGCATTATTTTGATAAAACTCATCGATTGCGTCCTAAGCCAATTGAAGTAGGAGATTGGGTGCTCATTTATGATAGTACATTTGACTCTCAATATGATGCACGCAAAAAGCTCACTCAACGGTGGTTTGGGCCATACATTGTATCAAAAGTCAACAACAATGGTACATATGCTCTTTGTGAATTAAATGGTGTTGCACTAAAAACTTTGATTGCAGGTAAAAGGATAAAGCTATTCAAGAAACGTGATAATGACGAGTACATTTTGGATGAGGACATTGAAGAAGATGAAAACAATGAGGCCGATTCATAAACAGGAGTATCCATGTTAAAAATAAAAAAATAAAAAAATAAAAAATAAAAAAAAGGAATTAAAAAAAAAGTATAAAAATATCATTAATTTTTCAAGTTCATGTTGCTTTGTTTTTTTTCAAGTTCATTCTATTTTTTTTTCCATGCTTGTTTCATGCATGTTTTTTTTTAGTCTTTGCATTGCATTGCATATCCACATCACTTGAGTCAAAAAAGGCAAATGATGATTTCTCTACTTGTGTAAAATTGTATCTTAAGTAGTAACTTATCTACTAAGAAATTGGTTATAATGTAGGATTGTGGAAAGATAGGGCATGTAGATTTGGAGGTTTATTTTGGTGACATGACTTTCATATATAAACATGCATATGTATCCTGTATCGAAAGCATAATTGTTGAAATCCTAGCTCCTGCTATTGCATGTTTCTACATCCTTAGTCCATCTCACAGCACTTGTATCGGAGTTTAAACGACTGTTCTCCGTCATCAAAAATGGTTGTACCTTGTATCGGGGATTAATTTTTCCTCGTCAAAAAAAAAAAAAAAAAAAAGCTACACTTTACCAAGAAGTTTACACTTTCTTCCACCCCAAAAAAGTGATCGTAACCATAAAGTTGCCGAATCATCATCATCATCGAAAAAAAAAAAAAAAAGAGCAAGCCAAAGGAGGATAAAGAGGCATAGTAGAATAAATCACGGGCTATATAAGCAGATTTATGCATTAGTGGAGTTTAGTTAGATTTCCTTGCATGTTATTAGAGAAAGAGCATATTCATATTTATGTAGGAAAGGACTTGATCTAAAATAAGCTAAAGATGAAAGATGTCTCTTGAAAATCCTAAATCTTTGTTAATAATCATATTTAAGGTAGATTGCTTTATGAAAAAGGTACAAAATTTTCTTCAAGTTGAGAGGAACTGATGCTTAAAACGACTCAATACATCCACTTCCACTTCATATTGATGCTTGTTTTTTTTCTTTCTTGTTGCCAATGTTGCTTGTTCATTTGCATATATGTTGCCTATTTGTTCATGCATATTCATGTTGCCTGTTTCAATTCTTTCTTTCATGCAAATTTTGCTTCATGTCACGTTACCTACTAATTCATGCATATAATCAATTTTCCTTCCATGTTTCTTATGTTGCCTATAAAAGAATTTGATGCCTGGAACATTTTGTTTTTCACAGATGCTAGAGTGGCGCTTCCGGAGGAATCGCAGGTTTAGTGGGGGCGAATGTCGTCGAGATTTTCTCTCCTCTCTCACTTGTGAAGGCCTACAAAAAACATATTTGGTGAAGGTAGCCAGAATTCCCCGAGAAGTCCAGGATGCATCAAGGATGTCAAAGGAAGGTCACATACAAAGTTTCAAAGAAATCAAGAAAGTCCATGGTAGCGGTCAAAGTTGGTCAAAGTTGGGAAATTAGGGCAAAAATTTCATTGTCACCAAATTAGATGAAAATCCATATACTTGTAAAGATTGTCAAAGGCAGTCTATAGCCCAAATTTCAGCAGAAAATGGATTTGGTAGCACATTGATATGCTATGTTCATTTTGTAAAAATGTATTTTTTCTAGTTTGACCCTACAAATTCTTGTATAGAAATTTATGTTAGCCATATGGTTTGGCATGTATAAAGACCATATGTGGCTACATATTTGTATAAAGTTTCAAGGCTATCCGAGCTTCCTAGAGACCTTAATGCCACCTTGCAAGCTTCCAAATGTAGTCAAACTTGTACAAGGGAGATTCAGATGGGAGTTATTTCTGCATATTCCTGAAGGAGATCTTTGGAAACATAGTCCTACAAAGTTTCATCTTCATCAAAGTCTTTTTGGAGGGTCAAAGAGCACAAAGTCCACTTTTCAAGGTCACCGCAGTTTTCTAGAATAAGAAAATTGAAGGCTTGAAGGGCTGCCACATGTCAAAATATGATTGAACCATGGTGTACGGTCAAGATGAGCTCCTATTCAAGGGTGGAGATGCACTAAAGCATAAAGGAAGGAGGATCCACGAATTTTTTCCATAAAAGAAGACTTTTTTGACAGTTAAAGATCAATAATGCAAAGTTTCTCCAAAAATAGTGGCTTATCTTATCCGAATTGATGTCAGCATTGATCCGACGGTCCAGATCATCCCCAGATCCAATGGTGGAGAATGAGGGCGCCTAAATTTCACTCCTTTACACTAGATTTGATAGAAAGAACAATTCCAAGCCATTGATTTGATTAATCAAATGGTTGTAATCGAAAGTAGTGATCCTAGAGTTGAGAGTTGATTTCTCTAGATCCAAGGGCCCAAATTCATTCAAAAAACTATATAAACCCCCCTCCAAACTCCTAGAGCATCATTGTTAGGCATCCATAGGGCTCATGCTAGCTTACGGTTTCCTTGAGACGATCACCCTCAGTTGAGCGAGTGAGGATCCAAGGTGAGCTAGTATGAGTATAGAACCTAGTTTCAAATTTAAGTTAGAACTCCAATCTAGGATAGGCTCTTGAAACCAGCATCTCTATCTTGACTCACCCTCGGTGGAGCGTGTGAGTGAGTTAGAGCTGATTTTAATGAGTCTTAGACTTCTTTAGTTAGACGTTACGAGCCTAGACAGACATAGGGTCACTGGAGTGGAACTCACCTTCTTACGTGTGACATTCGGTTGAACTGTCATGGTTTGAGGGTCGGAACCACCTTTGATCAGTAGACTGCTTAGCATGACGTACCACGACGATCTTTTACATGTAACTTAATTCAAATTCTTTTAATTCATGTCACTTGTCACTTGTCTCTTGTCACCTCTCTCAGTCTCTTAAGTATTTTTACATGTCTTCTATTTCTTCTATGTGTGAGAAGGCTCCGCAGTATTGCGTTGAACCAATGAGGATGTTTATTTGAGCTTGTGAGTAAAATCCATCATCATAATTCACTTGCATGCATATAATCCATACAAATCCATACATATTTATTAGTTTCTGAAAGTGTATAAGAAGCTCCAATATTGGACCATTCTTCCTTTCGAAACTGATTTATGTGTAAGGATTCCATCTATTCTCATCATGCATACATATCATCCAAAGAAGGCTATACATATGGATTAGAATTAGGAAGTGTTTAAGAAGCTCCTCCAATGGACCATTCTTCCTTCCAAATTTGATTCGTGTGTATGGTTCTCTTTCATTCTTATCATTCATGTCATCAATCTAACTTGCACACCTACATTCCCATTCCCATAATTATTTCAACATCTCTCTCTTCTCCATACTCAACATTAATTTCACCTTCACATCTTTAAACCTTCCAACATTCATTAGCTTCATACACCCTGTGTGTGCCACGACCGGACCCGATCCACCCGGATTGCGATCACCTCCACACCGGTCTTTCCATGTTATAAGACATCTCAGAGTCACTAGTTTCTGAGTCTAGGGCGTAAGAGTAATCACTCAATTGTTGGGCCCAGGATCTAGCTGTATGATTGACACTAGCCTCTGATGATCTAATACTTTGACGGTCTCTCCCTAAGTGTCTTCTCAATCTAAGGTTCATATGCCCTTTGTACGTTGCTGATTCTTTGATATCAATCACTTGTTCCTTTTGAGTTCCTTTGTATGTGTTTTCTTGTCTTTAATTATGCATCGTTAGGAGTACTTAAGTGTGTCGCACTTGATGTTCTTCGTCCACTTAGTTTAAGTTCTTTTCCTTTAGGTTGTCCCTTGACTGCAATTTAGCCTATTCTTGGACTTGAGGAATTAAAGGCTCTCAAACTTGAGTATTCCTATCGTATCCTTAGTCAATTTCGGAGAAGCATATTGCTGATTTTAAAGCTGATTTACATTCCTCTTTTGAAATGTCTGATTTGGGCATTTACATCATTATTTGGGCATTCAATTTATACAAGTTGATGGCGGAATAACTTTTTGTCAAACAAAATATGTTGACACATTATTGCAGCATTTTGGCCTTGGAGATTGCAAACCTATGGCCATTCCTCGAAGTAGGTTTACGGTTGAGCTTTCATGATGTTGGAGATGCCTTTGATGTTGTTCTCTATCAGCACATTGTTGGATGCTAGATTTACTTATGCATAACGCGGCTAGATATTCACTTTGTTGTCTCTCACATGAGAAATTTTATGCATTGCCCAAGTGTCAACCATTATCAGGTTGTTAAGTGCATCTCACTACTTGACTGGTACCCAAATACTTGGATTATTTTATCCCAAGGGGGGATCCCTACCACTAGATTTACATGCTTTTTCTAACTCTAACTGGGCTAGTTGCTATGGCTCGTGTGTCCACTAATGGTTTTTGCTTCATGTTTGGTAGCTCATGCATATCTTGGTTGAGCAAGAAGCAACCTACATTGGCCATTTGTAGTTGTCTGATAGAGTATAGGGAAGCTTTCACAGTTAATGTTGAGTGTGTGTGGCTGACATGCCTTTTGGCTGATTTGGGTGTTCGTCAGTCTTCTGCCACCACCATCTTCACTAACGGTTACAGTGCATTAGAAGATGCAATGAACCCTATGTTCCATGCTCGCACAAAGCACATTGAGGTGCGTTATCATTATGTCAAGGATAGGTTCTCTACTAGAGAGATCAGTTTGGCATATGTTCCCACACAGGATAACATTACAGACCTTTTCACAAAGAATCCATGTCTGGAGAAGTTTGAAGAATCTATAAAGCTTTGGGCTTGCTTCGTTTTGTGGGTTGATCTCTTTCCACATAGTTGGCACTTCCTTACATGAGTTCCAACTCCTCGTTCATTGCATCACTCCTAAGGGGGATTTGTGTATATATTTTGGCAGTGATGTGTGTGAATACACTTAGGACCACCGGGGCATTTTTTTTCCTCTTTAGGAGGTTGTTTACCTTGAATATACACCTATAACCCGAATGGATGACTTATCTTTGTACATTCACTTGGTAATACATTCAGTATTGTGTGTTGTGCTCCAAGCTTCTTCTTCTTCTTCCTTGTGATGTTTCAATGCTTTGCAGACCTCAAACTCCAACAAGACAGACACCTTGTGCAGCACCCATCCTTCTTGTACAAATCAAAGATGGAACAATGAGGTTGTGTGTAGACTATAGGGCCCTAAGCAATATGATAATAAAGAATAGGTTCCCCATGCCCCTTGTGGAATATCTCTTAGATAGCTTATCTAAATTCTTTTGGATGATTGATTTGTGTTAGAGCTATCATCAGATAAGGATCAAAGAAGATTATATACCCAAGATGTCCTTCAAAACAAAGTATGATCATTATGAATTTTTTGTTGGAGATAGATGTCTGTGGAAGCACGCGAACAGCACAAGGAAGAAGAAGAAGCTTGGAGCATAAACACACAATACTGAATGTATTACTAGAGAATGTACAAAGATAAGTACCCCATTAGGGCAATAGGCGTATATACAAGCCGGGGGAAAAAAACCTCCTAAAGAGGGAAAAAAGTGCCCCGTCGGTCCTAGTGTGTTCACACACATCACTACCTAAATATATCAACAAATCCCCCCTGGGAGTGATGCGATGAACAAGGAGCTGGCCTTCATGTATAAGGAAGTGCCAAGCTATGTGGAAATCACTACACAAAAGGAAGTAAGCCCAAAGCTTTGCGGAAAGCTTCAAACTTCTCCCTAGGCAGAGCCTTCCTGAAAAGGTCTGCTTTGTTCTCCTACGTGGGCACATATGCCAAGCTGATCTCCCTAGCAGAGAACCTCTCCCTGACATAGTGATAATGCACCTCAATGTGCTTAGTGCGAGCATGGAACATAGGGTTCCTCGCAACTGCCAATGTGCTCCGACTGTCAGTGAAGATGGTGGTGGCAGAAGACTGGCCAACACCCAAATCAGCCATAAGGCATCTGAGCCACACACACACTCAACAGTCGCTGTGAAAGCTGCCCTATACTCAGCCTCACAACTGGAAGTGGCCACAGTAGGCTGCTTCTTGCTCAACCAAGATATACATGAGCTATCAAGCATGAAGCAAAAACCACTGGTGGACACACGAGTGTCATAGCAACCAGCCCAATCTGAGTCAGAAAAAGCATGCAAATCTGGCGGTAGTGATTCCCCCTTGGGATAAAACAACCCAAGTAACCGAGTACCACTCAAGTAGCGAAAGATGCGCTTAACCGCCTTCCAATGCGTGACTCCTGGGCAATGCATAAACCTGCTCATCTGTGAGATAGCAAACTGAATATCTGGCCGAGTAATGCATAAGTAAATCAAGCATCCAACAGCCTGCTGATAGAGAACAACATCAAATGCATCTCTAGCATCATGAAGACTCAATCTAAACCTGTCTCCATAGGAGTGGCAATAGGCTTACAGTCTTCAAGGCCAAAACGATGCAATAATGTGTCAATATATTTCGTTTGACACAAAGCCATTCCACCATCAACTTGCATAAACTGAATGCCCAAATAGTGATGCAAATGCCCAAATTAGACATCTCAAATGAGGCATGCAAATCAGCCTTGAAATCAGCAATATGCGTCTCAATAGGACCAGTGAGCAGCATGTCGTCAACATAGACAACAATGATCAGAAGCACATCATTAGCACGCTTAACATATAAGGTGCTTTCAGTTGGACTGTTCTCAAAACCATGTGCAACCAGATAGGCATGTATTTTCTCATACCAAGCACGTGGTGCTTGCTTTAAACCATATAATGCCTTCTTTATCCTGCACACCTGTTTTTCATGCCCTTTCTGCACAAAGCCACGTGGCTGAAAAACATACACTTCTTCATGCAAGTCACCATTCAGAAATGTTGTTTTAATGTCCAACTGATGTACATTCCAACCATGATGGGCTGCAAGTGCACAAATGCTCCGAACAGTAGTCATACGGCATGTAGGTGCAAAGGTCTCATCAAAATCAATGCCTCTTTCCTATGCATAACCCTTCGCAACAAGCCTAGCCTTATTGTTGGTGCATTTTACCCAAGCCTACATGCTTGATATATTTGATATCATCCTCATTTGTAAGTCACATGAGTAGTCATGTGAACACCTCTTGTAAAAGAGTTCATTTTTATCTCTTGTATTTAAAAAAAGAAAAAGGAAAAGGATGGCTTACCTCATGCATGATGTAAAAGCAATTTCGTGGCTCTAACTACCGAAACCCACGACTTTTTGAGCTGAGGGAATATCTCCTAACTTTTGGGATCACTTTTAGGTGGAGCCATTCGAATTCGAATTCAAAACTCCCTCCAAGAATAGCTATAAAAGGAGCAAGAAGGAAGAGGCGATTAGCAAGCCTTGTACGTGACCACTTCATGTCATTTTGTAGAGATTGAAGAGCTTACTCCATAGCTCTATCATTCCACTCCCATTGTGCAAAGATTCATTGCCAATGTGGTTGTAATCATATGTGAATCTATACATTTATCATCATCTACTTCTCTGTTTTGTTCTTTGCTATACTCACTCAGAGCAGTACCTTCATAAGGTCATATCTCGAGTTCTACTGATCCGTTTTCAGTGATTTAACATGCGTTGGATAGCTCATACTGTCTACTTCCTTTTAAGGTCATTGGATTAATAGTTTTGGAGATATCTGCATTTTACTGCTCACTGGTCTATCTCTGCAGAGCCCCGAGAATGGTGGGCATGTTCCAGAAATTGATGAAACTTGTTCTCAGTGCTCAGTCCATCATTTGAAGTGTTTTAACTTGGATTGGGAAGCTTGCTAAGTATATTTGCTATGCTCAAAAGGAATTTTTCTAATTCCTTTCAGGTTGAGAGCACTGTTCATTTTTTCCAGCAGGTGTATGTCCAAAAATAGCAAGTTTTGGGAGCTAGTCATTTCGCAACTAGTCTGTCTTGACTTAAACTTTTGGGATACATGTTCCAAAGTACTTGGCTGATATTTTGGTGGATTTAGGAAGCTTAAAAGGTCTTCTAATCATCTCTGAAGTGTCAGTTGGCTGGTGTGAAGCTGGTTGTAGCAGCACCAACTCATCTTTGGATTGCATCCACCATCTCTCTTCACACTTATACCTGTCAACTGTACCATTAGGTTTACGCTTCAGCTTGTATACCCACTTAGTGCCAATGGCCTTCTTGCCAAGAGGCAAGTCACATAAAGACCATGTACCATTCTTCATTATAGCATCATATTCAGATTGCATAGCAGCCATCCAATTTTCTGAATTTTGTGCTTCATCAAAAGCAACAGGCTCATTCTCATCACAGAGACTAGACGCAGCCATAGCATAGCAATCTGATGCAAAGGAGGCACTATGAGAGCCTGAACGAGTACGATATGACAAAGGTGCATCTAATTTGCTGTCACGCAAAGTCTACACCAGCCATTTTGGCATAGTTTTTGCCTGCTCAATATCAGCTCTCTCATCAACAAGTGCATCATGTAAATCTGAATCAGAAATGGAATGATCTGCATCATCATATGAAACCTGCAAAGGCTGAGAAGTTGCCTCATTAGGACCAGCACTAGATTGTCCACCTGTAAAAAGAGGCATCAAAGTATCATACATGTCTTTGGAGCTAACAGATGTCTCCTTAGTACATGAAAGCAATGGTTGAATAGCATCTTCCACAAATACAACATCACGACTAACCAGAATGTGTTTAGTCTGTGGATGATACAGACGATAGCCTTTACTTTCAGAACTGTATCCAACAAAAATACATTTTACTAGTTTATCATCCAATTTTCTGCGATGTTGTTCAGGCACTAATGCATATACCAAACAACCAAAAACACGCAGATGAGCAACAGATGGCTTGCGGTCATGCCAAGCCTCATATGGAGTGATAGACTACAGTGCTTTAGTGGCACACCTGTTCAGTACATATGCTGCACACATGACAGCCTCAAGACAGAAACTATGTGGTAAAGCCTGACTCTTGACCATGCACCTTGCCATCTCCATGAGTGATATGTTCTTTCGTTTAGCAACTCCATTCTATTGAGGTGTATACGGCACTGTACACTGGTGTTTTAATTTGATGACCAAAGCATGCGTGCCAAAGCTTTGCATCTGACATAGCCTAAGAATCATGAATTGCACATGCCGAATCATTCACATATCTTTCATAGTCTATGAGCTTATACACCCCACGACATAAAATGCCAGAAGCAATAATAACATCGCCATTTGACAGATCATGAACTGTACATCTGTCATCAACAAATTTCACAACCAAGCCAATCTTGGTTAATGCAGAAACTGATAACAGATTCTTCTTGATCCTTGGCACAAATAAAGCATCTAACAAGGTGAAAGAACTACCATCAGTAGTAGTCAGAATGATCTTACCAACTCCCATAACAGGATAAGAGGAGTTGTTGGTGCATGTGACAGTATTCCCTGTAGGGGCAAGCTCGAGTGAAGAGAAGAAACTACGCTGCGAGGTAATGTGTTTGGTTGCCCCACTATCAGAGTACCAAACATCTGAGTCCACTGCAGACATGCATTGATCATGAGAAGATGGGTCAAAACTGCAGACAGTTGTAAATGCCCATTCTTCTTCCTGCACAAGATTTGCAGACTCTGTTTTTGGTGTAGAGACCTCTGCAACAACCATTCCAGCCTCTTTCTTCTTTGCCTCTTTAGCAGCCAGTTTTGGACAGTTCTTTATGATATGATCATTCCCTTTACAGTACTTACAAAACAATTTCTGCTTTTCTGATTTCTTCTCACTTTATCTTCCTTCTTCGAATATGCAGAATTAGCAGATTTCTGCTTACTAGTTGAAGAGCTCCATTTTCCTTTGCCCTTCTGACTAGCCAAGAAAGCTTGATCTGCAACTCGCATAATGGACCTGTTTTGCCTGGACTGATCTTCCTGCAACAGAACAGAGACTAACTCCTCAAATGACAAGGCATTTGGATTGCCTTTCATCATCAACCGAAGAGTAGAAGCAAAACTCTGATATGAATCAAGAAGACCATTCAGAATGGTCTGCACAAGTGAGCTATCTGGTATAACCTCATCAGTAGAAATCAACTGTTCCTTGAAGTCTTTGATCTTTGTTAGGAAACTGTCCATAGAATCACCTTCATTCATGTGCTCACTCTCCAACTGTTTTCGGAGGTAAGCAACACGAGCCTCATTCCTAGCTTGGTACAATGTGGTAAGTGTATCCCAAGCATCCTTAGCTGTTCTGCAAGAGCGAATATGAGGAATAATGGCACGTTTGACAGAAAAAGCTATGTGCCTGGGCATCTCTGCCATCCCAACGAATGTGCTCTGTAGTAGGTGCAGCAGAAACAGCAGCACGAACAGGAATCTGCACAATATCATCTTCGACACCATCTTCATCAGCTCCAGCACCTGTATTAGTAGTACCTGTTGTTACAGGTGTAACACGACGTCTTTCAACACCTTGCACAATGTTCCACAATCCTTTTGCAACCAATACATGTCGCATCATATAAGCCCATAATGGGTAGTTGGTACCATCCAACTTATCCACAATAGCCAACATACGGAATACATCACTGCTTTCAGCCATGGCCGGTGACTAAAATACCTTGATGCAGAAAATTGACTGTATCTCAAAAAGTTGAACGGAACTGCCCAGAAGAGTTCTGCTAAACCTGTAGCAGACTTCGAGATGCTTATACTGGTGAACAAAAACAGGTATATAGCCTGCACAAACACTGCGATAGTGCGTTCGAAGGCCGAAACGAGCTCAGATCGCAATTTTGGCACCACATAGTGCAGTTGTTTTGATCTCGGAAACACCCTGAGTATGCTCACCAAATTTCGTGTGAATCTGAGACTGCAAACAGAGGAGTGTCGACGGCGCCCTAGATGAAGCGACGACCTGCTCTGATACCAATTGTTAGAGATAGATGTCTGCGGAAGCACGCGAACAGCACAAGGAAGACGAAGAAGCTTGGAGCACAAACACAGAATACTGAATGTATTACTAGAGAATGTACAAAGATAAGTAGCCCATTAGGGCAATAGGCGTATATACAAGCCGGGGGAAAAAAACCTCCTAAAGAGGGGAAAAAGTGCGCCGGCGGTCCTAGTGTGTTCACACACATCACTACCTAAATATATCAACATTTTTATGATGTCGTTCGGGTTAATAATGCAACCACAATGTCTATGACTTTAATAAATCAAGTATTAAAGCCATACCTGGGGAAATTTGTTATAGATTTCCTTGATGAAATTTTAAACTCTAGCAAAGATTACGAGAGTTATTTGAAACACTTACAAAAATTCTTTGAACTTCTCTCGGATAGTAAAATTTAGGGTTAAGAATCTAAATGTAATTTCTTTAACACATAAGTATTTAGGTCATATTATATTTGCGGAGGGGACCCAAGTTGACCTTCAAAAGGTCGAAGTGATTCTTGAACGGGCCTAAGCCCAAGACTATTTGAGAGCATAGTTTTTTTGGGGTTGGAAATATACTACAGGAAGTTCATGGTTGGATATGATGAAATTGTAGTACCTTTGATAGATCAACTGAAGAGAAAACATGAGGATCTAGATTGGAAAGAAGCACAAGCAAATATTTTTCAAGAATTAAGACTTGCTTTAGCTTTGGCCCCAGTTCTATTAATAGTGGATCCAAATAGACCTTCAGGAGTAGAAACAAATGCAAGTTCATTTGAAACAGGAGTAGTGCTAAGCCAAGATTATGGGCTAATATCTTTCAAAAGTAGAAAGCTAATTCCTCCTCAGCAAAATGATTCTACCTATGAGGGAGAAATGTTCGCTATAATAATGCTCTTAAGGAATGGTGCCAATTTTCTTTGATCAAGAGAGCATAAAGTGGTTTGCAACCAATCAAATTTCAAACAAATGTAGTAAGTTTTTTGGTCTTTTTGAAGTGAAGACTTTTGAATGATATTCCCAAAATCTACTTTCAAACATGTCCTAGAATTTCAAACTAAGTTGGTGTTTCCTTTCTCGAATCCACGTGTATTTATGTATGGTGCTTTCAATTTCATGAACACTTTAAATAACATTAGCATCATATCAAGAATATTGATCCCTATGCATGCAACAATGTCTGATGTTTTAGACAAAAGAAGTAGCCAATATTAGAGTGTGGCCATCATGTAAACCACAGTGGGTGGCCCATGCAGTAATGCTAAGCACAGATTGTTCTTTGTTGTAATTGCAAATGACTTCAAAATTCTTCTCGAGGTGATCTGAACATAGCACAGATTATAAAGTATGTGGAGAGGAGCCTTACTCCATGTTTGTAACATTCTAGGTAATCTTTGAGAAGTTGAAATATGGTACCTCTTTGTGCGACCTCTAGATGACCGTTTTGTTCAAATTGTGTGGCAAATATTGATGGTATCTTGATCAACTTTTGTACTTATGCATTATATGCACCCAATATTATAAAATGAGGGTAATATTGAATTTCACCATAACAATGTGTCGCCTAGGTGCCAAGTGTTCAAAATATTTTGATTTCAAAATTTTTTCTTCAAACATTGTGACAGTGGTTTGTTCAACTTCAACGTGTAGAGTGAGCCTTTTGCATTTCTTCTATCTGCTTTAACCATGATGCACATTGTAAATGAAAACATATTGGCCTTTGATAGTGACTCTACTACCCACTATGAGTTGTGGTTCATATTTTTTGGTTTTATATTGGATCTAGTAGTATTTGGACTACCTCTTTTGGTGTCTTCACTGGGGGGTGGAGGTCATTCTGGGGACAACTATAAGGTGAACTCTTACTCTTTGATTTTTTGATGATCTCAAATACCTTACTTCAAAGATATTTTAGCTCCATCATTACCTCTGGTGGTGTATCATCATATGAACTAGGAGGTGGGAGGCTTACTAGCTCATGTGTTCTTTTGGAAGCTTTTAGCATGGCTAACTGTGATTTTTTAATAGGTTTCTAATAGTGTTGTGTAATCCTCAAGGAGTGCTTGGAATCAAGATGGACTAATGGGCATCACTATATTAAGGTCCATTATTGCTTCCAAATTCTCCTCATTCTCTCTTTGCAAACGTGGGTTCTCTTTTCATGCAGTAGCAAGGTAAATGCATAGTAGTCCCACTTTCTAATTGAGTTTAGTGTTCCACTCCATTTGAACTAGTAAATTATCTTCAAGCTCTTGTAATCTTTCTTGCGTTTCTGCTTCCAGTTGCATCTCCAATAAGATATGTGCTTCCTTCAACATTGTATACCTCGCATTTAATGATGCATTCTCCACCATCAATGAGTTTACTTGAGGCTAGAGAGTTGTTAAGTGTTCTTGAGAAATTTGATTTGACTTTCCTAGTTAGGGATATTCCTCATGTGTTTGATTCCTATATAACAATAGTTATGAAACTGCTTGTTCGATGTTGGGTGTTGAAAAACTAGGGTTTGTATGTACAAATGCATTGTTTGGAGGATTAAATGTAGATGGGAAGGGGATAGGAGATGGGCAAGTGAGCATGCTAGTGAGTGGTGGTGGAGAGGGGAATAGGGGGCGGATAAGTGGGGAGAGGAATCCAAGAATTAGTGGCGGGTGGTGATATTTCCATTGGTTCTATAGACAGTGGTTGTGTTGTGTAGACTGTGATTAATGGAACAAGTGTGTGTAGTGGTGGTGTGAATTATGTGAATAGTAGTGTATTGGTCAGTGTAGGGGTGGGGAATGGAGAAAGGGGGTTGAACTAGCTCCAAAAATTCATAAACAACGACAAGGAGATGGGGGTAGTAGGGAAGATGGGTGTCGTTGATGTGGTGAATGGCCTTGGATAGATAGATAGGAAGATGGTGGTTGGAGGCAGTGTGCTTGTTTGGGGAGGGCTTGTTGATGTTGAGGTGATGGGTGATTGAGGAGATATGTTTGGTCAAGAAGAAGAGACTAGTATTGGTGAGGTGTTGTGGGATGGGTTTTTCAAAATGGATTGGAAGAGCGATTCTAGTGATAGTGGAGTGGACGTGGCCATGGAGGAGGTGGATGGGATCATGTAATAAAGTAAGTCTATGATCTAAGGGTCTGGCCGGTTCACAAAGATCTGAAATTGGACACCGTTTGGTCACCCGTGTGTATGACCAAAGATCTCGAGTCTAGACTTACTAGGTCATTTACTCTTGTGACCAAGTGATCTACTTAGCCTAGTGGTTAAGACTCAAGGATGGAGGAGGTCTTGGGTTCAACCCCCATGGGGTACATGGGGAGAGTGTTTTGCCCAAAGAGCTCTAGAACCTTCTAGAAGCATAAACTTAACTCTCGTTAAGTAGGACACTTGGCGCACATGCAGTTACATGGCTGACACTTGGATGGTTAGCATCCACTTACCCAAGAAGGCAGTCCCCTAGAGAGAGCTATATATAGAGGCATTTGGTTGGGAGGAGAGTCATCTCTCTAGCATGTGGTGGTCGTAATTGTAGTTCTCTTGCATTGGTATCAGAGCAAGTATTGGCAATAAAATTCCTTTTGGGAATTATTCATTGAGGTTCCATTTATCCAATGGAAAATTGTGAAAAGAGTAAGCTGTTCCAAGTCTGAATAGAGTGAAGGAATTCCAAGAATGTAATCTGCAACCGTGAAGACGACACTTAAGTTTGTGGAAGGTAAAACATAAATGTTTTCCTATCCTTAAAGGGGTTTTGGTACAAATCCAGAGATCATGAGCAGATGCTTAGACTTAAGCAGTAGAGAGATTCCTGTAAAAGTCTCGACCGAGATAGGTACCTAAAGCATCAATAAGAAAGGAATCTAAAGACAAGAAGTCAAAAGCTCTTATCACTACAAATTGGTCAAGAATAAACCAATTGAACTTGAATCTATGAAAATTCAAGTACTTGGAATTCTAATTGGTTTTTATTTGAAACCCTAGCAAAGAAAAATAGATGTTCTGTCAAAGGTTTTCAAGTTCCCAAAGGAAAGCACAAGATCATGAAACGATCTTGTGAAGGGATCAAAGCCTAGAAAATCTAGTTAGAGGTAATGCCTAAAACTTCAAAATTCTAGTAAAGCATTGAAGCAAGAAGGTACTCTATCAAGAGATGTTTCGACTTTAGGATAAATATCACCCACACATTAATGTGAATATAAAATAGGGTAATATGGGACACCATATTTTATACTCAGATTGATGTAGGAAAGATGGTATGGGACATCGGACCGTGGGATGATAATTATCTTTTAGTCCTAGATTGGATCTTGAAGATAGGTTTGACTCTCAAGGGAATTAAGACTTCAAAGAATGAGTTTAATTCAAGAAGGATGAAAGTAGTATCTCAAGATACTTCAAGATAAAAGTTCAAGATCAAGGAAACTGAAGATATGAAGTAAGTAACTTCCAAGATCTTCTTGAAACACTTCAAGATAAAGTGTTGTTGATTCAGAAATATTTCATAAATTTCCTAAGAAGTTGGGCTTTGACTTTGACTTATCTTTTCAACCAAGGATTTGATTGACTAAGTTAAGCACCAAGTTCCTAGTGTAACTTAGAAAATTCAATCCTTTGACTCAAAGAAATGCACAAGAATTGCATTCCCAGTCGGGAGTCATAAAGATTGAATATAGGCATAAACTTAGTCTCAAGTGAAGAATTATTTGAGTAAAAACTCAGCAATAGAACTTCAGTGGGTCGACACATTGATGTTAGAAACCACACTAGTATCTTGTGGTTGGATGATGTTTTAGATTTTCTATAAATCTTTTTGAGAATCCAACTTATTTCTCTTAAAGATGGAAAAAATGATTCAATACCCTATTGAAACAAATCTTTGAGAAGTTGAAATCCTAAATCATCTAGACTTTGACTCATAGCAAGTTTATGTATCTTCGAAGTTTGAATTGGTTGAACAAAGTTTTAGTTCTTTCTTTCCGCTCTGATTCTTTTCATAAAAGCCAAGGGTTAGCCGGATAGAACCAGGTAACTAAATTTAAACATCCTAGATAGATGTTCTGTACAAGAACCTTTTCAAAACATTGAAAGATGACAAGTTCCAGATTGACTTATTCATTTGAGTTTGCTTCAAGTTATAGCATAAAAGATTTCCTAGAGTCTAGTATACTCTAGAATAGAGAAGGGAATCGCTCATCAAATGGACAGCCCCCAAGAACTTCTAACTCAAGTCTTTGAGAAAAGTGTCCTCAGTTGGACAATTTTCATTTTGAATTTGAATTGGTCAAGTTATAGTACGGTTGACTCAAAAGTAAATGGAAAACTTTCTCATGCAGTTTAATAGGATTTTTAAGCTCATTAGGACAAAGCAGTCCTCTAGTTGGGTGAAAAAATCAAGTTACAACTGTTGGATAAGAGTAAATCATTGAACAAACATCCAAGTTAGATGTTTGGGATAACCTAAGTGCTCCAAATCAAATTCAAGTAAATCGAGAGTTCTCAAATTCTTGCAAGGGATAAGAATCCCACCTTCGTTACTAAGTCCATGCATCAGTCATACCCAGAAATGGACTAGTAATTTTGAATCCACCCAGTTCATATGTTTGTGCCTAGATCGCACATCGAGAAACTATGAATTAGCTAGAGATGTTTTTAGATCCACCCTTATTATTCATTCACTACTTTGCACTTTGACCAATTTATTGAAGCGCAAAGCAAGACAGTGTTTTGAGTCATTTGGGCAGGGATGCCACCACAGAGATGAGACATGTTCTTCCAGTTTTAGAACATGTTCTTCTAGATGAGACAAGTGGAATAGGCACTTGAATGGTAGATTTTGCATGTGTGTGAGGTCGAGCTTGTCAAGGATCATATGTTGTTGGTGGATGGTTCATCAAAAATCCAGTGTATCTACTACACCAATTGCTTTGGTAAGTACATGCATCGTTTCTATAAAAGCTTTTCCAAAACCACTATCCATGAGTTCCTATCACAGGAAATTTAGTTGATTTCTCGCTTGCACTTCTTCCATTCATGAGTGTGGTTTTTGTAACGCCTGTCTGTAGGCAAGATGGTCAGTTTTCTCTTCTTGTTCATCATTAGGTTGTTGCCCTGCCTTTTTATCATTTTGTGAACTCGGGTAGCTTGGCCTTTATATTCTTGAAATAGGAACTATGTGTCCGAATATTCAAAGTCTAGAAATGGATCCGATACTTCAAAAACAAAAGATGGTCTAGTTGCTTGTGTGGCAACCTCACTAGTCAGGAACAAAAATGCCTCTGCAATCACGTGTTTATTAGACTGATATAAATGGTTCTTTTGTTACCTCTCTTAATTTGTATTGGTTCTAGGGTGCTATTGGTCATGGGATACAAAAAGTGAATGGTGGGACTACTAATGGTGGTCGCAATTTCAATGGCATAGGCAAGGTATTTGTTGGAATTAGGCATGGTATTGTGCCCCTCATGTGCAATGTAGATGCTCTACCCTCCTTTAAGGTTCTCAATTGTGTTTTAGTTAATGCCCTCTGTATGGGATCATCATAAGAAAGACACATATAAACAATAGGTATCATGGAACAACACCCACTTACTACTTGTTTTATAGGACATCTTGTATTAGCTGCATATAATTGATTTATGATCCAATGCAAAAACTCAATTTTCAACAGGTTATTTTGTGCCAAAATAACTACAAACTGAACCAGATTGTTTTACGGGGCTATGTAAACCTATCTTGACCAGGAGAAAAATGTTTCACGCACATTTTCAATGAGTTGAGACATTAGATGTAATAGTAGACATCTACGTAAGTTTTGAAATTTCACTTTTTTTCATCTCCTCAGGTATGAGGGTTTCTGTAATGAACTATAGAAAATTTGAGCTCACAAGCTTGCATATAAGAGTGTGATGGGCTAACCACTTGCCCAAAAATCCATGGTTGAGGACTACTTCCTAATCCTCCCTCTCAGGGTGTAGTTCAACCATCTCCTAACTCTCAAGGGTGTGGTTCAACTATCTCCTACCTATAACTTTATTACAGTTTCCTTGTTCCAAGTCACATGTTTTAGCACTTCAAGTTTTCCCCTTTTTTTTTTATTCATCCTTTGACACCAATCCCCTAGAACTTGGACTCGTTTTTGTAGATATTCGTGAGCTTTTTACTTCCACTTAGCACAAAAGATTCTCCTTTTTCTTCCTTGTTTTGAGCTTCTTATATCCTAATATCAATCTATACGTTTCTTAAACTACTACATTAGCCATTATGTTCATGTGTTCTCGAATATTTCTCTCGATCACTTCAATGCTAAGCTTCTTTAAAAGGTATGTTTCACCTTGAAAGCTGTAATACCATGAGAACAAACAAGGTGATGTGCGTCCTTGAACTCTTTTGCTCCCCTTACATACTCAACAAGCTCTCACTCTCACACACACTCCTTCTCTCCCACACAAGATAGAAATTGCAAAACCTTCTTCTTCAACTTCATTTTTTTTCCAAAATGAGCATGGCATACAAGAGAACCAAAAGCTATACATCAAGTTAAGAGAGTAGATGAGACATAAAGGAAGTCATCAACGAGTACTTACACCAGGTAGCTGTGTGCAGAAAAAAAGATGACTCTTTATTCAAGTGAGTCATGCATTGAGCTTGATGGTCCAACAATGAAGATGTATTTAAAGCCTACAGTTGTAACCAAATGTGAATCCCTTCATGTACCCAATCGGGCTTGGTGGATGTATCCGAATGTGAAGCTCTATAGGTACCCAAAGCAACCTCTTGAAATGTATCGAAAGGATCCCTTCATGTTGCTTGACTTTTCTATGTTTTCTTTCCTATGCTTTCTTTTTGACGTGGAATTGGTAAGCTTTTCATATCTGATTCACCTCATTGGGTACCATGCATGCCCCCATTTAAGCATATTTTGTTCCTTATTTTCGACGTTCAAGGTCTCAATCCTAACTCCTAGGCCTGCCGAGCTTTTGAAAAGCTTTATCTCCACTCATGATGAATAGCTTTCCAAATTATTATCTTGTGAATATGGTGGCTCTCTCTCTCTCTCTCTCTCTCTCTCTCTCTCTCTCTCTCTCTCTCTCTCTCTCTCTCCCTCCCTCTCTCTCTCTCTCTCATCAAATTTAGCATTCCTCATGCATTGGTTGATGTCATTCCATCAACCTGAGTTTAGTTACATGTAGAATATGTCCACTCAATAGAATCTAAGCTTTGAAGTGAAATATAAATTCTCTCCTACATAACTATGATTATGAGAAATAATATATCCGGCTTGTCAATGCTGGGCTCCTTTCCTTGTGAGGAGAGAAAATCATTGATTGCTTTTTAGAGAATGCATTCTCAGATTTGATTCTAGAAAACAGAGTTCAATTCCATGTAAGATACTGCCACTCAATAGAATCTAATCTTAAAAGTGAAATGTAAGTTCTCTTCTACAAATCTTTGATTTCAAGCAATAAAGATCGCCTTGTTGAAAGTGGTCTTTAGAGGAGAGGAAGAACGCTGATTGGTCTTCTGTTTCTAAAAGGAAGACATTAAATACTAACAAAATGTGTAGTAGTTCACGAGTGTAGAAATGAATTAAACATGGTTGAACAATTCCAGTAACATGCAAATGAGAGTTTTCTTTCATATTGAGTTTGCTGACAACACAATTCCAGTAATATGCAACTGAGAGTTTTCTTTCATATTGAGTTTGCTGACAACACAAGGTCTTCATAAGAAGCAACAATATTTCTGCATTATACCTTTCCATGTGCTCTTAAAGTCTTCATTCTGCAAGATCCCAAAATGAATCACAACATGAGGATGCCCTCCCTTGAACTCTAGTACAAATCCTCTTGTACTTTTTTAAGTATTTTTATGTTGTTATAAAAAATGAAATCAATTCAGACAGAAACAATGTCTGCTTTTTTAATGATATATGTGTGTACATTCTTAAAAATCAGTTTATAAATCAGAGTTGTGCCTCTGTTTAATACATATGTACTTCCAAAGAATCAGGTGGGCCATCGTTTGCTTTGCTTGGTTGCGAAGCTCTGAAGACTGACATGTGTTTGTCTGGTAGAAAATGCAAAGAGCCCATATACTTATTAAAAATTGGCATGGATGCCTGAAAATTCGAACATACATAAAGAGGACAATACGGCCAGAATAGTGGCCAAAAAGGCCTCTTTTGTCTACTTTCATATAGCTTCCAAGGGAGAGTTTTTTTTTTTCTGCAAAGAGGGAAAAAACTAAAATGAAGAATGTTTGGTGGAGAACAGAGGACCCATAGTTATATGTTGTTAGATTTTTCCTCCTTGAATCCTTCTTACCTCTCCTTGCTTCCTGTGTATGTAGTGGTGGGTAGCTGATAGGAACCGAGATCTAAAATGCTCTCTCCTATTCTCCTACCCATTATTCCTGTTAATGCTGTGTTGATGAAGAAAGAATGAAGGTGGACATCACTCTTTCCTCTCTGTACAGATCCCATGGCACATGCTCTACAACCTTTCCTAAATAAATGTCACTTGCAGGTTCCTACTCGTCCTACAATCTCTACTTCTCCCTACTTCCATCATCCACGTCCAAAATGAAGCTTAGGGCATCAAAAATTCTGCACCTCGCTTCTAGTTAAGGACCTGATGCTGCTACAAGCTAATGTGAGAGGGCTTTCTAAAATTAAAGCCTTCTCCATGCCACATGCACTGAACTGCCTATGAAAATATTGAGTATATGGGATAACTACATGTAAAAACAATTGGTCTCTACCAGAATGGATTCGTTGAAGGTTTTGTAATGCCAACAACGAATTAACAGCCCTGAATCTTCTTCCGATCATCTGGCTCTCCTTCTCTACTTGTTTTCCAGATACTATCTATGTCCACGATAGGAGGACCACTAGAAGTCTGATAAGCGGAGAGGAGACGTACTTCAGCATTGCTTCCGCCTCCTTCCCCGAGTAAAGCTGCCCTTGTTATCCATCTTAAACTGCTGGTTTGCGTATCAGTACGTAGAGGTTGACTCACCCAGTTCATCTCTGGCAAGCTTTCAATGGAGCTCAGGGCATCGCCTTCCATAATAGGGGTCTGCACGTAGTTGTAATCCTCGGACGGAGACAGAAAAGAGGGCTTCTCTGTGAGACTATCTGCTTGCACAAAGGACTGGGCAATCAGGGAGTCCTCCTGTACATCAGAGACATCTATATCTTCATCATCCACGAAAGCATCACCAGGATTATCGACTGACGACGACGGAGCCTCGCCTGATCCCAACCGCTGTCGAGGGGAGGGCGCATTGCTGCTATATTGCTCAGCTAAGACAGCTTCGAGTTTCGCATCAAGGCTGCTTATTACAGATTCGTGCAGGACAGACTCACACAGGACAGACATATGATGGGGAAGATCCTTCGATGATGCCATCGAAGATGTTTTAGCGATGGAGGGGAGGGGAAAATTGAGGCGAGCTCTGTCGCCACGCAACTTGTAAGCGGCGCGATCATAAGCCAGGGCCGCCTCCTCCGCCGTGTCAAAGGTACCCAGCCAAAGCCGTGTCCTGTTGCGAGGGAGGCGAATCTCTGCAACCCATTTTCCCCAGTGCCTCTGTCTAACACCCCTAAAAAGCTTCATGGGCGTGACCTGCTTCACGGAACTGTCACTAGGACCAAAGCTCCAAAATGAAGAACCCTGCACCTCGTTCATGCGAATGCTGCCGCTGGTAAGATGAAAACGATATGGATTTGGCAGAGACGCAGTCCATTCGCAATGCCGGACCGATTGAGCAGGCGTTTGATAGCGAGCAAGCGCCTGCTCTGATGGGTTCCGTTCGTATGGATGTACAGATTTGGAGCTAGCTTGAAGCTGAGAAAAGATCAGCCCACCATAGGAATCGCCCACCTGTGTGTCATCCAAATTGGTCCTCCCATTGCGATTTGAAAAGGAGCCTCCGCCGCTTTGCCCGCCTCTAGGTCTAACATATCGCACCAGGCTCTGCATCGACGTTTGTGGGCTTTGCATCACCTCGCTGCCTCTGTAACCCATAGAGCTAAGCTGCGATGAGGACGTCAGGCTGTCCTGTCTAACCTGCATCAAGTGGTGACTGGCAGGGGAGAAGACAATTGGCGGTAGCGCAGGAATTTGATGAGGATATTGATCCCGCTTAGGAATGAATATGCCAGCAGCAGGCAGTATGCGTGAGGTCGAAGTCTGGGCGAAGGGGAAGACGGGCGGAGAACTCTGATGGGCAGCAGCGTCCAGAGGAAGAGAAAGGTCTATAGGGGAGGCGTCAGCCGCCGTTTCGGAGCGTGCACAGCCGAAAGGGCCGGAGCTGGCCGTCGACTCCGTGCTGCAGAGGCGAGAACAAGAGGAGGGGGACGCGAGGTCCGCTGGCGTGCATTGCTCCATTCAACGTCAAGATGTAGTAAGGCTCCAAGTACGACTTGTGGAGGGAGTGAAATCGTCTGCCGACTCTGCCCTGAACTGAAGGGGACTGCAGGGCGTCTTGGAAATCGTGAGAGAGAGTGTGTGAGAGAGAGAGAGAGAGAGAGAGAGAGAGAGAGAGAGAGAGAGACGCTGAAGGGCTGTACTAGTTCTCGTGGTAAGTTGCAACAGGAATTGAGAGAGGGAGCTATGTACTGGCTTTCTCGGACGGAAGGTGGATCCCATTACAGGTGGCCCGCCGCGTTCTGTCTTCATCCGCCCACTCCCGCCCCAAGCTAGAGGATTTTCGCGGTGTTAGTTCCTCCCTGACGACGACGGCATAGAAGGCTCTCTAACCACGTCTGTGCTGTGTTGCCTGATCGCCACGTGTCAAGTTTACCGACACCTGTCTACAATCAACCTACATCTGTCCTGACATATCCTGCTGGCACCATGCGATTGGCTCCTCAACAACTGATTTTGTGCCTCAGATATTTTGCTTGAAAAAGACTGTTAATTGAAAATGGCTGATGCTTAGCGCCCACGTAGATTGGGGATATTTATGCACGATAAGCATTGTAGGGCCATAGGGAGCTTTAGATGAGGTCATCTCTTTCATGCCAAACCTCTTGCTCGCTAATTCCCAACAAGAATACTAAATTTCAAAAGTGAATCTCCGTAGTTCTTTTAACCACAAGGAAAAGGACAAAAGATTAACCAAAATTTATGGTTACAATGATGGTTTGATTATTCCCTCTTTTTTTTAAGAGGAAGTTCCTAATCTCTCTTGCTTGAATCACATTGAAAGAACAACTCTCCATTTGAAGAGCATAGTACCCATGGGACTCCCCTATCCCATGAAGCAAAGGTTAAGACTGTCAAAGGCAAGACTAGGAAAGGTCTACCCGAAGGTATCTGGTTTTAACAGCCCAAAGGTGGTACAATTGAGATTAGCCTAGTCAAGCCCATACAACGTCCAACAACCCGAAGGGAGGGTGGAACCCATGACCTCCACCAAGAGGTGAAAGTCTGATTCACCCATGGGGTACGGACTAGCTTTTTTATTCTCCTCGCAGTCATCTTTTGAAGAGCAAATATAGTCCACAAATTCATGGAAAGACCAATAAGAAACATCCAGAGTATGTTTTTTTTTAGAGGGAACAAGAAATAAAATTGTATTAATGTATATTTGTTACATCGAAGATCCCATGAAGGTGCAACATTGAGTTGATCATCACAAATCTAGGAATATGGTACATGAGGTACATGAGGAGAGACTCTCTCCATTTACATGGGGGGAGATCCTTGATTACATAAGAAAAATAAACTCCCAGAGAGAGCAGTAAAATTTCATTGAAGATTGTCTAGGCCAATCTTCCTAAGATGGAAAGTACATGAGAGAAAAAAAAGATATTTGCACCATTATTGACAAGAGAGAGCAGTAAAATTTCATTGAAGATTGTCTAGGCCAATCTTCCTAAGATGGAAAGTACATGAGAGAAAAAAAAGATATTTGCACCATTATTGACAACAGACTGATTATTTGTTCTCCATATTTGCTCACAACAACTCACTATGCCATAGATGCCAAACGAGATTATCAATCCAATAACTGACACCAAGAAGAATCTCTTTGCATCCCAATTGATGAGGGGATATGGTAGAGTTACATCCAGGAAGAATGCTTTGGAATCTTGTAGCCATCCTACAAAGATGAAGAGGTGGCTTATAGCTTCAACCTCTCCACAAAGTCTGCATCTTCCATCATGAAGACCCAACGACTTGGCTTTGCTACTAGTCCATATGTCATTCTGAATAATGAGTCAGAGCAAGAAACACTGTTTGAAAATCTGTATCACCACTACAAATTACTTTATTGCACATTCCATTTTCTGTTTAACTTAGCATGAATTATGTCCACGAAGCCACATTTTTTTTTTAAGCTTCAAGTATGTCTCCTTAGCCATAGAGCACAAGTTCATTTCATGTAAATTGATAAGCTCGTGTTGCACAAAGTTTGCCATCAATTTATAGTGAATATGGATCTATTTACAACTAGAAGATAAGGCGGGAAGAGATAATAAGTGTATTCATCACTTTACCAAGGTAATTATATGGACAAAATCAGATCAAAGAATAAAACCATGCTTAAAATACTTTTTCTCTTTAATAGAAAGGATCTTCTGACACTAATGGGAAAGCTAGTCTATCCATAACGGGCCTCGCATAATAAAAAGGCATTGTTGCACAAGCTTTGGTGAGGAAGGGAGAGAGAGAGAGAGAGAGAGAGAGAGAGAGATTAATCTTTAGTTGTGTCTAAGCACTCCAAATATGGCAAGTGAGAGAGTTTCTCATAGGGAGAACTACTTAGAAAATGAAATAGTGTCCCACAACCTGAAATTCTTCCAAATCCTATAGTTTATAAGACAAAACAAATTAGTTTGACTCCTTTCTTTTCAAGCTTTGAATATCCATTTGGCAGCTAGGTTATTAGCCATATTAATAGGACACATGATACCAATACCACCTTAAAATTGT
The DNA here is from genome assembly GCA_020310875.1 of Ceratopteris richardii. Taxonomy (NCBI): domain Eukaryota; kingdom Viridiplantae; phylum Streptophyta; class Polypodiopsida; order Polypodiales; family Pteridaceae; genus Ceratopteris; species Ceratopteris richardii. The sequence goes on from CM035411.1 coordinate 65,971,726, forward strand.
TGATATATTTAGGTAGTGATGTGTGTGAACACTCTAGGACCGCTGAGGCACTTTTTTCCCTCTTTAGGAGGTTTTTTTCCTTTCTAATTTAAATCATACCCTATGAAGATGCACTTCATAGCCTTAGGATCTAGCTTACCTATAATTTGAGATGGAACATGCACCTAAGCAACACATAGAAATATTCTACAATGATCAAGTGATGGCCTTCTACCATGCCATGCTTCATATGGGGTCATCCCATCAAGTTACTTAAAGGGCAACCTATTAATAAGATAAGTGGTAGTAGAAACACTCTCTGTCCACAAATAATTAGGAACTTTCTTTTCATTAAGCATTGATCTATCTCCTTCCACAATCAACCTGTTTCTCCTCTCTGCTACTCCATTTTGCTCAGAAGTACACCTAGTATTAATCTCCCTTTTGATACCTTTATCCTGCAAAAATGCATCAAATTCATTGGAGAAGTACTCACCTCCTCCATCTGACCTTATTCTCTTTAAACTTTTTCCTATTTGATTTTCCCCAAGTGCAAGATATTTAGTGTAAACTTGATGGTACATTTCACAGGTATAAGGCTAGGCTTGTTGCAAAGGGTTATGTGCAGGAAAGAGGCATTGATTTTGATGAAACCTTTGCACCTACATGTCATATGACTACTGTTTGGAGCATCTGTGCACTTGCAGCTCATCATGGTTGGAATGTACATCAGTTGGACATTAAAAGTGCATTTCTGAATGGTGACTTGCATGAAGAAGTGTATGTTTTTCAGCCCCGTGACTTTGTGCAGAAAGGGCATGAAAACCAGGTGTGAAGGTTAAAGAAGGCATTATATGGTTTAAAGCAAGCACCACGTGCTTGGTATGAGAAGATACATGCCTATCTGATTGCACATGGTTTTGAGAACAGTCCAACTGAAAGCACCTTATATGTTAAGCGTGCTAATGATGTACTTCTGATCATTGTGGTTTATGTTAATGACATGCTACTCACTGGTCCTCATGAGAGGCATATTGCTGATTTTAAGGCCGATTTGCATGCCTCATTTGAGATGTCTGATTTGGGGCATTTGCATCACTATTTGGGCATTCACTTTATGCACATTGATGGTGGAATGGCTTTGTGTCAAATGAAATACATTGACACATTATTGCAGTGTTTTGGCCTTGAGGACTGTAAACCTATTGCCACTCCTATGGAAACAGGTTTATGACTGAGTCTTCATGATGCTGGAGATGCATTTGATGATGTTCTCTATCAGCAGGCTATTGGATGCTTGATTTATTTATGCATTACTCGGCCAGCTATTCAGTTTGTTATCTCACAGATGAGCAGGTTTATGCATTGCCCAGGAGTCAAGCATTGGCACGCAGTTAAGCGCATCTTTCGCTACTTGAGTGGTACCCAGCTACTTGGTTTGTTTTATCCCAAGGGGGGATCACTACTGCCAGATTTGCATGATTTTTCTAACTCTGATTGGGTTGGTTGCTATGGCACTTGTGTGTCCACTAGTGGCTTTTGCTTCATGCTTGGTAGCTCATGTATATCTTGGTTGAGCAAAAAGCAGCCTACTGTGGCCACTTCCAGTTGTGAGGCTGAGTATAGGGCAGCTTTCAGAGTGACTCTTGAGTGTGTGTGGCTCAGATGCCTTATGGCTGATTTGAGTGTTGGTCAGTCTTCCGCCACCACCATCTTCACTAACAATCAGAGCGCATTGGAAGTTGTAAGGAACCCTATGTTCCATGCTCACACTAAGCACATTGAGGTGCATTATCATTATGTCAGGGAGAGGTTCTTTGCTGGGGAGATTAGCTTGGCATATGTGCCCATACAAGATAACATTGCAGACCTTTTCACGATGGCTCTGCCTAGGGAGAAGTTTGAAGCTTTCTGCAAAGCTTTGGGCTTACTTGTGAGGCCTATGTAATTTCCTCTCTTTAAACTCCATATCCTTTATGCATTGATGAATATCATTACTGGAGTATTTAGAGGAGATGTTCTTATGGTTAATCAGAGAGCCATTGGCTAGACAAGAAGGGGCAAGACATTCAAAGAGGCTAAAGATGGAGGTATGATCAACATTAGTGAGCATAATAGGGAGTGATCTCCACAAAATTGTTATATATATTTTGCATCCTTTGGCTTGAATCTAGAGTGTTCTTTGCATTCTACATTCTTGTCCTCTTATCTCTTGGTCTTTCAAGCTCTCATCTTTAGCATCTAATAGCAAGATCATGGTGGAAACCCTTTCGCTTAAATTTTTCCTCAATCCCCTCACATATTATCTCTTATCCCTTGGATTTCAGGCTTATCATCATTAAATATGGTTGCATTGTACCTATTTGGGGTATGCGCTTGGGTAATCTTCAACAAGGCACAAGTTCATCAAGGATGGTGTGCTTTTCATGTATGGAGGCTTTTCAAGAGTTCAAAAGGTATGGGGCTATCTTAGAAAGGGATCAGATCAAACATATCATATCATGTCCATATGTGCAGCTATGTGTAGGTACTATGAAATGAGTTCAAGGATGAATGTGTTCACAAAAATACATCAAGAATCAGCTTAAAAAGGGCTATATTTATCATAATTCTAAGCCCCAACCTTTGCTACAACAGATTTCTATCAAACCAACCTGATTTCAATCACCATTCCTATTGGAGTTTGAGGTCTATGGAAGCACATGAATAGCACAAGGAAGAAGAAGAAGATTGGAGCACAACACTGAAGGAATTACGAAGTTAATATACAAAGATAAGTAACCCGATAGGGCTATAGGCAATGAAAAAAAACTCCTAAAGAGAAAAAAAGTGCCACAATGGTCCTAAGTGTGTTCACGAATACATCACTACCAAATATATCAACAAATTCCCCTTGGGAGTGATGCGGTGAACACCGAGTTGGAACTCATGTCAAGGAAGTCCCAAGATATGCAGAAAGAGATCAATCCACAAAAGGAAGTAAGTTCAAAGCTTTGTGAAAAGCTTTAATCTTCTCCCTTGGCAAAGCCTTTGTGAAAAGGTATGCAACATTATCCTCTATGGGCACATATGCCAAATTGATCTCTCCAACAATGAACCTCTCCCTGAGAGAATGATAGTGCACCTCAATGTGCATTGTGTGAGCATGGAAGATAGGGTTCCTTACAACTGCCTACTTGCTTTGATAGTTAGTGAAGATGGTGGTAGAACACTAACCAACACCCAAATCAACCAAAAGGTGTCTGAGGCACACACACTCAACAGTCGTTATGAAAGTTGCCCTATACTCAGCCTCACAAATAGAAGTGGCCATAGTAGGATGCTTCTTGCTCAACCAAGATATGTATGAGCTACCAAGCATGAAGCAAAAACCACTAGTGGACACATAAGTTGTAATAAAGTAAGTTTGTGATCCAAGCGTCTGGCCGGTCCAGACAGATCTGAAATCAGACACCGTTTGGTCATCTGTGTGTATGACCAAAGATCTCGAGTTTAGACTTACTAGGAGGTCTTGTGTGTGAAGAGAGATGGTGGATGCAATCCAAAGATGAGTAGGTGCTGCTACAACCTGCTTCACACCAGCCAACTGAGACTTCAGAGTTGATTAGTAGAACCTTTGAGCTTCCTAAATCCACCAAAATATCAGCCAAGTACTTTGGAACATGTATCCCAAAAGTTTAAGTCAAGACAGACTAGTTGCGAAATGACTAGCTCCCAAAACTTGCTATTTTTGGACATACACCTGCTGGAAAAAATGAACATTGCTCTCAACCTGGTAGGAATTAGAAAAATTCCTTTTGGGCATAGAAAATAGACTTAGCAAGCTTCCCAATCCAAGTTAAAACACTTCAAATGATGGACTGAGCACTGAGAACAAGATTTATCAATTTCTGGAACATGTCCACCATTCTCGGGGCTCTGCAGAAATAGACCAGTGAGCAATAAAATGCAGATATCTCCAAAAGTATTAATCCAATGACCTTGAAAATTTATATGCACAAATTAGACAGTACGAGCTATCCAACGCAAGGTAAATCACTGAAAAAGGTTCAGTAAAACTCGAGATATGACCTTCTGAAGGTATTGCTCTGAGTGAATATAACAGAGAACAAAACAGAGAAGTAGATGATAATAAATGTATAGATTCACATATGATTACAACCACATTGGCAATGAATCTTTGCACAATGGGAGTAGAATGATAGAGCTATGGAGTAAGCTCTTCAATCTCTACAAAATTACATGAAGTGGTCACGTACAAGGCTTGCTAATCGCCTCTTCCTTCTTGCTCCTTTTATAGCTATTCTTGGAGGGAGTTTTGAATTCGAATTCGAATGGCTCCACCTAAAAGTGATCCCCAAAGTTAGGAGATATTCCCTCAGCTCAAAAATTCATGATTTTGGTAGTTATAGCCACGAATTTGCTTTTACATCATGCATGAGGTAATCCATCCTTTTCCTTTTTTCTTTTTCAAATTACAAGAGATAAAAATGAACTCTTTTACAAGAGGTGTTCACATGACTACTCATGTGACTTACAAATGAGGATGATATCAAATATATCAAGCATGTAGGCTTGGGTAAAATGCACCAACTCAGTGGTCTTGTGAACACGTGATCCACTTAGCTTAGTGGTTAAGTCTCAAGGATGTGAAGGAGGAGGTCTTGGTTTCAATCCCCATGGGGAACATGGGGAGAGTATTTTGCCCAAAGAGATCTAGAGCCTTCTAGAAGCATCCACTTGAGTTAACTCGAGTTAACTGGGACACTTGGTGCACATGCAGTTACATGGCCAACATATGGTTGGCTAGTATCCACCTGCCCAAGAAGGCAGTCCCCTGGAGAGAGCTAATATATAAAGGCATTTGGTTGGGAGGAGATTCATCTCTCTAGCACGTGGTGGTCGTAATCTTTGTTCTCTTGCATAAGTGTCATAACAACTAGCCCAATTAGAGTTAAAAAAACTTGTAAATTTGATGATAATAATCCCCCTTGGGATAAAAAAATCCAAGTATTTGGGTACCAATCAAATAGCAAAAGATGTGCTTAACCACCTACCAATGCTTCACACATGGGCAATGCATAAACCTACTCTTCTGAGAGACAAGAAATTGAATATCAGGCCGAGTTGTGCATAAGTAAATCAAGAATCCAACAACCTTCTGAGAGAGAACAACATCAAATGCATCTCCAAAATCATGAAGTCTCAACAGTAAACATGTTTCCATAGGAGTGTCGATAGGTTTGCAATCTTCAAGGCAAAAATGCTACAATAATGTGTCAATAAATTTTCTTTGACACAAAACTATTCCCCCATCAAGTTGCATAAAGTGAATGTGCAAATAATGATGCAAATGCCCCAAATCTGACATCTCAAAAGAGGCATGCAAATCAACCTTAAATTCAACAATATGCTTCTCATTAGGACCAGTGAGCAGCATGTCATCAACATACACCACAATGATCAGAATTACATCATCTTCATGCTCAACATATAAGGTGATCTTACTTGGATTATTCTCAAAACCATGTGTAATCAAGTAGGCATGTATCTTTTCATACACATGTGGTGCTTGCTTCAACCCATACAATGCCTTTTTCAATGTGCACATTTTGTTTTCATGCCCTTTCTACACAAAACGATGGGGCTGAAATACATACACTTCTTCATGTAAGTCACCATTCAGAAATGCAATTTTAATGTCCAAATGATGTACATTCCAACCATGATGAGTTGCAAGTGCATAGATGCTATGAACGGTGGTCATTTGGCATGTGGGTGCAAAGGTCTCATCAAAATCAAAGCCTCTCTCTTGAGCATGAAATTTTTCAATAAGTCTAGCCTTATATTTGTCAACTGTTGCATTAGGCTTTCACTTTAGCTTGTATACCCATATAGTGCCAATGGCCTTTTTGTTTGGGGAAAATCACTTAAAGACCAAATACCATTCTTCATAATGGCATCATATTCTGATTGCATAATAGCCATCCAATTTTTTGAATTTTATGCTTCATCAAAAGAAATAAGCTCATTCTCATCACAAAGAAAAAGGCAGCCATTGCATAGCAATTTGATGCAAAGGAAGCACTAGGAGATCCTGAACAAGTACGATATGATAGAGTTGCATCTTATTTGCTAGCTCTCAAATTCTACACTAGTCATTTAGGCATAGTTTTGGCCTCCTCTATATCAATCCTCTCGTCAACAAGTGCATCATGAAATTTTCATCAGAAATGGAATGATCTGCATCATCATGTGACCTTTAGAGGCTCAATAATTTCCCTCATTTGGACCAACACTTGATTGCCCACTTGTAAAAAGAGGCAGCAAAGTGTCATACACATCTCTGGAGCTAATTGAAGTCTCATTGGTACATGAAAGTAATGGCTGAAATGCATCTTCCACAAAAACAACATCACGGCTAACAAAAATGTGTTTGATATGTGGATGATATGAATGAGAGCCTTTTCTCTCAAAACATACCCAACAAAAATACATCTCATTGTTTTGTCATACAATTTTTGATGTTTTTGTTTAATGCACTAATGCATGTATCAGACAACCAAAGACACAAAAATGAACAACAGATGGCTTGCAACCATGCCAAGCCTCATATGGAGTGATAGATTGCAGTGCTTTGGTGGGACACCTGTTAAGTAGATATGTTGCACGCATAACAGCTTCAAGCTAGAAGTTGTGGTAAAGCCTGACTTTTGACCATACACTTGGCCATATCCATGAGGGACCTGTTCTTTCTTTCTATAACTCCATTTTTTTGAGGTGTATATGAAATTGCACACTGTTGTTTTATCCCACTCTCAACAAAAAATGCATTAAAATCAAAAGGCATTTATTCCCCCATGGAGGGTGCCTAATTTACATGCTACTGAGAAAAGGGGAGCAATCAACCCAAACTGCCTCACATGGAAGTGAGAGGCTCTTCCAAGTGGATTTGCAAGAAGTGTAAGCAACACACACACATCCACACCCATGGAAAATGGCAAAATGACCAATATCACATGCAGCAAGGGAGGGCAATGCTCACATAAGCCAACCCCAAATGCCAAACCCACATAGTTTGATCAACACCATGCACACAAGGAGAAATGGGAAAGTGTTAGCAGCCGATGTGAACGACCAATTTCTTTGTAAAATATCATTCTAATGTAATGGGACGAGAGTTTCTAGAGATATTAAGAGTTTTTGAAGAAGTGTAATTTTGGTGCTATTCTATTTCAGATATTTAGAATGGTGTTATCGCTTATGAAGAAGTATGGTGTTGTACCTTACTGGCATATTCCGGAAGTGACGAGTATGAAGAACAAAAGTATGCAGAGTGCAGAGACGTGTGAAGTCTGTCAAACCTGAAGAAATTCTTTGTAACAAGATATTATAACACAGTACCATATTCATTCTGTAATCGAAGACATTACTTTCTGTTACGGTGTTATGACTCTGTTCATACTATATGGTGTGAAAGATTAATGTGTATAATGAATATCTGTGTAAGCAGTGTGGAACAAAAACACATGTTTACAAAGACTGTGTATTTGTAAATCCCCATTCTTGAACCTATCATTTGGGAGACTGTAAGACTATAGTAAACAGTAACGCCCAAACATTATGGCGACCAGGATGGGATGGGGTAACAAAACACAAAACAAAGTGGATTGATGCCAGTACGAAGTGGCCATGAGTACTTGAAAAAGACATATCATCAAGATTATTTAGACGAATTCGTGCAGGAAACCCTAGCAATATCGAATCTTGAAGATATTCCTCTCGAACATGCAATTACTATCCCAGAGGAAGTGCAATATTGGGTGGAAACCGGAGTTATAGCCCCCAGGCTTTTGAAGGATTTACTCTTTGAGTGGAGGGACAACAAGCTAACCAAAGTATTGTGGCAAGGGTAATTCAATGGAACGGACCAATAGAGCCACCTGTAAGAAGAAAAATACCCTGTTGAAGTAGCCCAAGCGACAGTAGGAAATGCCCACCAGAGTTGTAGTTAGCCCTAGTACCTTCGACTCAAGCGGGTACCTTCCAGATGCTTTGAACTCGATGGCGAACAGACACCCATTGCCAAGGTTGGTTTATATTCATTTTTATGGGCTAGTGGACAAGGATCCAGATGTGCATGTATGCACATTTGAGAATCAATACATATGTAGCCATGGTAACTTACATGAAAATAGGCACAAGTTCCAGGTATTCCAAACCATGCTAGCCGGTGATGCATTAAAATGGCTTATTGAGTACCCTCTCGACTATTTTTCAACTTATGATGAGTTGAAGGAGGCCTTTTTAGAGCGATTCTGGACCACTAAGAGTATTTTAGAGCTATACTCTTCACTCCAGTATATGATACAGAAGGGAACAATCGAAGAGTATGCGTCAGATTTCAGATCCACGATGGAGCAGTTCCCGACAGACAAATGTCCTTTGGAAGAGATGCTAACATAATTTTTTGTTGATGGACTTTAGCCACCCATCAAAGAAAAGATTTATATGTATACATTTGACCAATCTCGTACACTTGATCAGATCATTGAATTAGCTACAAAGATGGAGCGGAAGATGCAATTTGCCAACTTGGGTTTTGAGAAGACTAACGTGGCATTCAAGAAAGGTACGACTCCAGAGAAGCAGCTGTGTTGCTTATGGCATAGGAATGCGGGTCATATCACGGCTGAATGTGCATTGAATGAGGTATTTTTCCCAATTTGTAACAAGACTAATCACAATTCAGAGGAATGTCATTTCAATGCGAGAAATACACTAGTTGTTAATGCACAAGTAGATGTACTTTCTTGGAAAGCGAATATAGCTAGATATAAACCCTAAGTCTCTACCGGACAATGGTAGAATAGTTAGGATGTTAGATTTTCAGGACCATCTGAGCATCCGGATTCACATCAATTTCCAGATCAACGGCATGGTTTTCAAAAAAATAGGCAAGAATTCGGCAGAGGTTGGAGATTTCAACAACCTAGACTAGGAAATTTGGGTAATCAACCAATTCAATGTCAACTCTATTTACAATATGGTCATAGACGATGGGAATGTGAGGAGGCCAAGGAATATGATCAGCGGAAGTAAGAAGTGCCCATGACCAATGTGGTGACCTTAGAGTATCTAGAGCCTTCAACATCAGTGGTCACCAGGTCCCAAAAAGAGTATTCAAGTGGACAGAATTAGATTATTTAACACCTATGGAGCAAAAGCACACACTTAAGAAAGCAGTAAAGTGGGCTACAGAGTATCCATTGTACTATGTGGAGCCTCCATTAGCTCCAGTGGAACCTTTCAACGAGAAGCGGCATAATATAGCTGGTAAGAAAACTGATAAAATTTTGCAGGCAACAAAGGAGAATGCTGGACATCAACAGATTCACCCATATTAGAAGTGTTGCATGCTATGCCTATGGATCAGAAGACTACTAGCAGATTTCGGAATCAGCAAGTCTGGATGGAACAGAAACAAGGGGATACAAGCCTTGGAACATCGGTGGATGATGGGTATTGTGAGTTCTTACATGATTCACATATCAAGCTGTCATTGGGAGCTTTACTAGAGTTAGTCCTAGCCTTCTGGAAGCAGTTATTAAGATAGTTATAGGAAAAGTATTCACCTTCTTTGAGTCCAAAACCCTCGATTTCAATGGTAAGGGATGTGCCTGACAGAATAGTGGATTATGGAGTCCCTACGATCACAGTGTAGTATAAAAATAAAGCCATTCCAAAGGTTTTGATTGATGGAGGGTCTAGTATCAAAATCGCATCTACCACCACATGTAAGCAAATGGACTGGAATATTGTTGAGCCCATAAAAGTCATGTTGGTCAAAGTCAACTGCAGTCAAAGTCAACAGTCAAAGTCAACTGGTCAAAGTCTACAAGGTCAAAGGTCAAAGTCAATAGGTGCAAAGTCAAAGTGCAGGTGTCAAAGTGCACAGGTGGTGCATAAGTAATTGTCCACAAAGGGTAAATCGGAGAAAGTGGGTTGCAGGTTGCAGAGGTATTTTCTCTAATTTCCCTAAGGCTCAAAGTGTGTTTTAAAGTGTTTTGGAAGGTTCAGGTGAACCCCCCCTTATGTGCAAAAGTGAAGAATTAAAAGGAAATGTGAAGGCATGTGAAGCGGCAAAGTGTACGCACAGGTGAAAGTATGGCCCCCATTAAAATTTTTGGTTTTAGACTAAAGTCACTACAGGACAAAACAGTGAGTAGTTGGCTGCCACTTGTGAGAGCAATCTTGGGACATCAAAGTGAGCACCAAGATTCACTTGCAGTTAGGAGCGTACGTGATCGACACACTCAAATGAAGGCAAGGGCCATTCTTGGAGGAAGGTTAGAGTAAGCAAGAGAGCATAGGCTAAGTGGAGCAAGGGAGAGAAGTGCAAGAGTCACCAGAGTACGTCGCACAGAAGTGGAAGTGCAAGGTGCATAGAGAGTGACCAAGGATTTTGGTGTAGAGAAGTGCTAAGCTATAGTTCCCCCAAGTATCTCAAGGTCCTTTGGCAGTGTACGCTTGCCGACAGCAGGTATTCACTCCTCTCCCCTTTGTGGAAGCTTGGTGCAAGGTGTGCACAAGGAGAAGCTTGAAGCAGGTGGAGGTTTGTTGCAGAGGAGGTCGGCAGCAAGAGGACATTGGGATATTGGATATTTTGTAATTGGGCACTCTGCGGGATTGTGCACAGAGGTATTGGTGTATCTTGTATTTCAAACATTGTACTTTTCTTACTGTAATCAAACGGCAGAAACTTCCAAGGTGTATTTTCTCTTTTGGTTCTTTCATTTTCTCCTACAAACCCTCAAACTCCTTCTTGTCAAAGAATCCCCCAACAAATTTGGCACGCCCGGTGGGACATCCAAGGAGCTTTGAGCATAGGAGACTATATATTGCCATTGAGGGACAACATCCCAGTGTCGACAACATTACTCCAGTGGGCCAAAAGGTACATCCTTTTATCAAGTGTCTCATTTTTAGTGGACTATGAATAGCTCATGACCGCGACCCGGTCACAAACCTTGAGAATCAAGTGCAAGCAAACAAGAAGAAAGACGAACCGAAGATCATCAAGTCCACTTTCATCGACTTCATCGGTAGGAAGCATGGCAGGGCAGGTGGACCTAGAAATCTTGCTCTCCAGGTTAAACATAAAATTCCCCTCCTTCAGAGGTTTAGCCCATGAGGACCCAGATGAGCACATTCGACGATTTCTTTCATTATGTAAGACTAGGGGACTAATGGGTAGGGAAGATGCTTTCTTGATACTCTTCCCCGCCACATTGGAGGGTCTGGCAGACAAGTGGTTTAGTCAGTTTGCCGAAAATCACTTTACCTCTTGGGATTTGATGAAAGAGGCCTTTAAGAATCAATTTCAGCATGGCAACACGGCTGAGATCATTATAGAAGAATTGGAAAACTTAAAGTTGGTTCCAGGAGAGAAGTTCCCCGAATTCGTGACCAGGGCCAAAGCATTAATGGCTAAACTACCGGATCCACCACACGACTTCTTTGTCAAGAAGTGGTTAGCCAAACCCTTACCTGTGGTCACCCAATGCAAAATAAAAGAGTTAGTGCTACCTACAGCCTCCATAGAGGAGTTCATCACCACGGCTACAAGACTGGAGCAAATAAGGCACCAATATGGGACAACTTCTTCACCACCAAAATATGGTACAGAGATGGAGGATCCAGTGACCCAGCTGAGGAGGGAGTTGGAGGGCTTAAAGAGAAATAAGCCCTACAAAGAGGAGGAGACTGCTGTGGCTCAATTGAGAAGGGAGATTGAAGCACTCAAGCTTCAAAAGGAAGAGGAGGCCCAAGCAGAGGAATTAGCTCAGCTGCGACAGGAGTTGCAGGAGCTCAAAGGAGGGGGCATCAAGGGTGGTCTTTGGTGTTCCATGTGCAGCAAACAAGGGCATATAGTAAGTGAGTGTCCTCTGTTAAGTGTAACTTGCCAATTATGCAGGAAGGTTGGCCATGAGGCCCATGAATGCCAATCAAGGGGAATGCCTGCAACGACATACTGGACCCAAGGAGGACCCCCAACAACCACAAATGTGATGGCTGCACAAAATCAAGGTAACACTTATAACCCTAGACAGAGGGATAATTTTGGAAATGGGCCTAGAAGGCCAATTATTTGCTTCAGATGTGGGGAATGTGGGCACTATCAAAGTAGGTGCACCCTACCAGAAAATGCCCCCCCTTGCAGAAACTGCCCAGAGGCCAGAGACCACTACACCATTTGTTGTCCTAAGAATCAAGCCTCTTCATCTGGGCCCCACATTCAAATGATTTCCGTGCAGGAAGAAGAAATGGCAAATCAAGTTAAGGTGCCATCACCATCTACCAGGGTGGTGCAGTTAGAGGAAATTGACTCTTTTACTGTGCAGACAAGAAGCAAAGGGAAGGCTCCAGTGGACATGGGTCAAGAATCATTGATTAATGGATTACACAGAGACAAAGGTGTGTCTGAAGACCAAGCCACCACAAGTGCAGACACAAGGCAAAAGGAAAATTGCACAGGTACCAGTGATGCCATTGAACATGCATTCAGCAGGGCTCATGAGGAGTTGGATAAGTCAAATGGAGCCCAAGCTCTTAAGGAATCAGAAGCCTCCAGACTGCTCAAGTCCATGAAAAAGGAGGTTAGTATTTTTGATTTAATAAGGATGGATGGGAAGTTCAGGTCAGAACTCTTGCAGATAATTGATGAAATGTCCACAACAAGCTTAGTGGCAAAAGCTGCTGTTATGCATAAAGATAAATATGCAGGGGAAGCACCCCTCACAGATTACAAGAGCCCTCGGCTAACCATTTCTATTAAAGGTCATGAGTTTCAAGGAGTTATTGTGGATGGTGGTTCTGGCATTAACTTGATGCCTGAATATACCATGAAAAAGATTGGACTATACCCTTCACAACCTGCCAACTTCACTGTAACAATGGCAGACCAAAGCATAGTAAGGCCTATGGGAGTGGTTCCTGGAGTCCCAGTCAGGATACAAGGTACTATCTTTAACTTGGACTTTGTTGTTTTAAGGCTGCCACAGGTAGAAGGAAGCTTCCCGCTGTTAATTGGGAGACCTTGGTTAAGGCATGCCAATGTGCTGCATGATTGGGGCAAGGACACAATGTGGGTAAAGCAAGAGGGAAAAGAGTTGCAGCAGATAATTTTAGAAGAAGGCCCAGATAATCAAAAAAATACTAGCATGATGCAGACAATCGGTATTTGTATGGAAGAAGAAGTGGCGGACAACCCAGAAGCAGACCTATTTGAAAGAGCAGATTTATATGAAGATGAAAACATGTTGGCTTGGCTCCATGCAGAAGACCCATCCTCCTGCTATGGAATTTTTCCAAACTCATGTATAGAAAAAGCATATGAAGAAAAAGAGGAAATCACTCAGGTTGAAACAGTAGCAGTCAAAGGCCATAGCAAAGCAAAGAAAAGCAAAGTCCTTACATGCAGCAGTGATAAAGCTACTCAAATTCATATATCAATGGCCACTTTTTTATGGATTCTGGTATGGCTATCATCTGTTATTTCAATTCTTATGGTAGCAAGTGCAGGGCTTTACAAGAATGTGGAAGTTGCTACTGCCAGTATTTGGGAACATAGGGTTCCACTGGATGAAGAAGCCGGAGTAGTAAAATTAAAATTTTGCAAATCATATCATAAAGTTGCTGGAGGAGATAACATTCTAATGAAGGATTTAGGGTACCCCTCTCAGATGGCCAGGGTGCCCCAGGAGAAGACTAAAGCAATGAAGTGCAGTACAAATGCAGATTATGGAGGAGTCTCTCTCAGTCAACAATACAAGGCTCAAGGCCTATTATCAAGCCAACTGAAGTTTTATGGATCACCTGGAACCTGCAAAAATTGTCCAGGTTGTATATAGTCTTTTCTCGTCATTTTTTCTTAAGTTTTAGTAGTTTTCTTATCCATTTCATGCTTGTTTCTCGAGGTTTTAGCAAATTTAGCAGTCATTTCATCCACTTTGCAAAGGCACAAATTTTGGAATTTTTTAGAAATTTTTTCAGATTTTTTCAGGCATTTTTTTGGACTTTTTCTAGTATTTTCGCCTTTTTCATGTGTCTTTTTATTGCCCAATTTGAGGAATAAATGGAGGGTCTCTGTGGTTTGATGAAGGATTTTAGGCTCAACATGTAGAAAATTTCATCAGAATTTTTTCAGAATTTTTTTTGAATTTTTTGGCCAATTTTTGGCATTTTTTTCAGATTTTTCCTTGATTTATCTAAATTGGGCTATTTCAAAAAAAAAAAAAAAAAAAAAAAAAAAAAGCCCCCTAGGGAATTTGCGGGTTCCCAAAAAAAAAAAAAAAAAAAAAAAAAAAAAAGCCCCCGCCCGCCCGCCCGCCCCCCCGCCCCCCCCCCCGCCCCCCCCTCTCCAATACTCCACACACCCCCCCTCTCACACCCCAGCGCCCCCCCTCCCGACCCCGCTCACCACAACCCCCCCCCCCTCATCACACCCCAGCGCCCCCCCTCCCGACCCCGCTCGGCACCCCCCTCACACAACACACACCCCCCCTCTCAATCCAGCGCCCCCCCCCCCCTCCCGACCCCGCCCGGCACCCCCTAACACAACACACCCCCCCCTCTCCATACAGCGCCCCCCCCCCTCCCGACCCCGCTCGGCACCCCCTCACACAACACACCCCCCCCCCTCTCACTACAACACTTCCCCCCCCCTCTCAATCCAGCGCCCCCCCCCCCCTCCCGACCCCGCTCGGCACCCCCCCTCACACAACACACACCCCCCCTCTTTTATTTATTTATTTATTTATTTATTTATTTTTTTTTTTTATTATTATTTTTATTTTTTATTTTATTTCATTATTTATTTTCTTTATTTATCACACCCCAACCCCGCTCAACACACCCCAACCCCCCCCTCCCAACCCCGCTCAACACACCCCAACCCCCCCCTCCCAACCCCGCTCGACACAACCCAACCCCCCCCCCCTCTTTTATTTTATTTTATTTTTTATTATTTTTTATTTTATTTCATTATTTATTTTCTTTATTTATCCCACCCCAACCCCGCTCAACACACCCCAACCCCCCCCTCCCAACCCCGCTCAACACACCCCAACCCCCCCCCTCCCAACCCCGCTCGACACAACCCAACCCCCCCCCCCCCCCCTCTTTTATTTTTTTATTATTTTTTTTATTTTTTATTTTATTTCATTATTTATTTTCTTTATTTATCACCTCCCAACCCCGCTCAACACACCCCAACCCCCCCCTCCCAACCCCGCTCGGCACAACCCAACCCCCCCCCCCTCTTTTATTTTTTTTATTTTTTTTATTATTATTTTTATTTTTTATTTTATTTCATTATTTATTTTCTTTATTTATCACACCCCAACCCCGCTCAACACACCCCAATCCCCCCCACCCCAACCCCGCTCGACACAACCCAACCCCCCCCCTCTTTTATTTTTTTTTATTATTATTTTTATTTTTTATTTTATTTCATTATTTATTTTCTTTATTTATCACACCCCAACCCCGCTCAACACACCCCAACCCCCCCCTCCCAACCCCGCTCAACACACCCCAACCCCCCCCTCCCAACCCCGCTCGGCACAACCCAACCCCCCCCCCCCCCCCCTCTTTTATTTTTTTTATTATTATTTTTATTTTTTATTTTATTTCATTATTTATTTTCTTTATTTATCACACCCCAACCCCGCTCAACACACCCCAACCCCCCCCACCCCAACCCCGCTCAACACACCCCAACCCCCCCCCCCTCTCTTTTATTTTTTTATTATTTTATTAGTATTTTTATTTTTTATTTTATTTCATTATTTATTTTCTTTATTTATTTTCCTTTTAATTATTTTTTATTATTTAGGCGTTCGAATTTCTTTCCTAATTATATTAAATAAATAAATATTAAAAAAAAAAAAAAAAATTCGATATCCATTTTTTTTATTATTACTTTATATTTTTTTATTTTTTATGGCTTGAAGCTTTTGGCTCTGAATTGTGCCTCGGTTGGCCGTTTTTTACAAAAAAGGAGTCATTTTCATGTTTTTCGGCATCTCTGGACTCCGTTTTTGGCTTTATTTTTCCAAATTCCAACATTTTATCTGAGTTTTGGTCAAAACCCTCACTTTGAACACAATTATCCCATGTTTTTATTTACCCACATTGTCCAAATGGTCTATTCTCACCTTGTCTTCCCTTATGTTTAATAATATCCCATATGTACCCTCTGTAGCCCTCCGATTTGATCATTTTAGCCTCCTCCCGACCCCTGATTCGTACTCCCAATCCCTCCCTTTACCAATATGCCCAGCCACATCCTTTCCCCTCCCTACCCCATCCATCTTCGCACCCTCAGCCCTCCCTTCCCCTTCCTTTCTACCCTCCCATTTCCCCCCTTTTTTGCTTTTCCATTCCAAAATCCCAATTTTGGTTCTTCTCTGGTGCTTGTTCTCTCCTGCTTTTGGTGGAATTGGTTGCTGCTCAGATGTCCTATTCAAGTTTTTGCGGCTCTTCAAAGTTTTAGCTATAGCTCTCCGGGACGGAGAGCACATTAGGTGGTGGGCAACTGTTGAGCCCATAAAAGTCATGTTGGTCAAAGTCAACTGCAGTCAAAGTCAACGGTCAAAGTCAACTGGTCAAAGTCTACAAGGTCAAAGGTCAAAGTCAATAGGTGCAAAGTCAAAGTGCAGGTGTCAAAGTGCACAGGTGGTGCATAAGTAATTGTCCACAAAGGGTAAATCGGAGAAAGTGGGTTGCAGGTTGCAGAGGTATTTTCTCTAATTTCCCTAAGGCTCAAAGTGTGTTTTAAAGTGTTTTGGAAGGTTCAGGTGAACCCCCCCTTATGTGCAAAAGTGAAGAATTAAAAGGAAATGTGAAGGCATGTGAAGCGGCAAAGTGTACGCACAGGTGAAAGTATGGCCCCCATTAAAATTTTTGGTTTTAGACTAAAGTCACTACAGGACAAAACAGTGAGTAGTTGGCTGCCACTTGTGAGAGCAATCTTGGGACATCAAAGTGAGCACCAAGATTCACTTGCAGTTAGGAGCGTACGTGATCGACACACTCAAATGAAGGCAAGGGCCATTCTTGGAGGAAGGTTAGAGTAAGCAAGAGAGCATAGGCTAAGTGGAGCAAGGGAGAGAAGTGCAAGAGTCACCAGAGTACGTCGCACAGAAGTGGAAGTGCAAGGTGCATAGAGAGTGACCAAGGATTTTGGTGTAGAGAAGTGCTAAGCTATAGTTCCCCCAAGTATCTCAAGGTCCTTTGGCAGTGTACGCTTGCCGACAGCAGGTATTCACTCCTCCCCCCTTTGTGGAAGCTTGGTGCAAGGTGTGCACAAGGAGAAGCTTGAAGCAGGTGGAGGTTTGTTGCAGAGGAGGTCGGCAGCAAGAGGACATTGGGATATTGGATATTTTGTAATTGGGCACTCTGCGGGATTGTGCACAGAGGTATTGGTGTATCTTGTATTTCAAACATTGTACTTTTCTTACTGTAATCAAACGGCAGAAACTTCCAAGGTGTATTTTCTCTTTTGGTTCTTTCATTTTCTCCTACAAACCCTCAAACTCCTTCTTGTCAAAGAATCCCCCAACAAATATAATTGACCCAACTCCCTTCTTTGTTCGGATGGCAGATCAATCACAAGTACAACCAGTGGGGTTAGTTAAGGACATCCCTATTCGTATTTCATATGTTCTATTCAACATTACATTTATTGTGCTGGAACTGAAGGGGTAGAATTTGGATTATAACTTGTTGTTGGGCCATCCTTGGTTATGAAATGCTAAAGTCCGACAGAACTGGGACAAAAAGACAATTACCTTCTAAAGAGGGCATGCAAAGTTTTTCGTTCCATTAGATGAAGAGCAACATTGCCTTTCCAAGCATAAAATAGTATTAGTAGAGACTCTGCATATGCTGGATGGGCTCGAAGATGATGAAGAACAATAGTTTCTAGAAGCAAATAGGGATTTGCTCTCTTTCGGTGTGGTTGATGTGAATTCAGTCATCAGCTTCGACTAGGACAATATGGCGACCGCAGTATGTACGAAATCCTTAGAATTAGAGGATGAAGATAGTGTCGACCCAATGATAAAAGACCCCATGGAGAGTGGAAAGATACGAGTAGAAGAAGATTCTTTGGAAGTGGTCAATTTGGGTACTACGGAAGAATCAAAGCTAGTGCAAATTTGTTCAGAGCTTGCTTTAGAATTATGGATGGCACTGATAGCTTTATTGCAACAATACAAAGATGTTTTTGCTTGGACATATGCAGACATGAAAGGTCTGGATCCGAAGCTCATCATCGAATCTCACTTAAGCCAGATGCTACCCCAGTGATGTAGCAAAGGTACAGAATGAACCCCAATTTTGTAGAACAAGTCAAACATGAGCTGGATAGATTGATCAAAGTCAGATACATTGTTCATATTGAGAATCCGGAATGGGTCTCGCCAATTGTCATTGTTCCAAAGAAAAAGAAGCAATTACAGATGTGTGTCGATTCCTAGAAATTAAATGTGACTACTATACTAGACCCTTTTCTCTTATTGTTTTTGGACAGTATGCTTGATGAAGTTGCAAGTAGGGAAATGTATTCGTTTCTCGATGGATCAGTGGATATAACCAAGTTCAAATGGTGGAAGCTGATATACCAGAAACAACATTTATCACGAATTGGGGATTCTCAAAAATGGTATTGCTCCATTGTACTTAAGTTCAGAAGCACATAAAAAACTAGGACTCCACAATCGCAGGTTTACAGTGATTATGGGACAACTGTACCATGAGGACCTGACCGGCATTTGGTTGCGCTGCGTGCCTCCACATGAGGTGCAGGCTATCATTTCGGAGGCTCATGTAGGTGAGGCTAGTGGGCACTTCAGTCATTTGATTACGGTCTGGAAAATTCAGCAGTCCGGATTATGGTGGCCAACTATGTACTCAGATGTGCAACATGCGGTACGGAATTGTGATCCATGCCAGCGCACTGGCGAACCTCGTGACAGTCAACATTTCTCGTTGCAAACAATTCTTCCAATGGAGCCATTCTAAAAATGGGGTTTGGATTTTATAGGTCCAATCAAACCACCTGTAGCTTGCATAGGAGCCCTATACGTCTTGACCTATATAGATTACTGCACACGATGGGCTGAAGCATGGGCAACCAAGCAAGCTACTGCATGCATAGTTGCAAGGAAATTGCAAAATGATATTTTTCCACGTTATTGCTTACCCTTGGAATTAGTCTCAGATCAGGGAAATCATTTTCTGAATCAGTTAATTGCAAAACATATGGTGGAATATCAGATTAAGCATAAATTCAGCTCCCCCTATTACCCACGAGCCAATGGTTTGGCAGAAAGTACTAACAAGGTTTTACTTCACATGCTACAAAGGATGTTGCTGAATTCGAGAGATTAGTGGGAAATAATGCTACCCACTGTCCTCTGGGCATACACGATCTCATACAAAGTCTTTGTGGGCAACACACCTTTTGAATTGCTCTACGGGCAGGAGGCCATTCTCCCATTTGAATTTGCAGTACCTAGTCTCCGGATTGTGGTGCAAAAGAGATAGGTTCCGGAGGACTCATTTGCCTACTGCATGGATCAGTTGTGGCAACTGGATGAACAATGCTATCACAACTTTTTATTTTTGCAGGAAGTCTAGAGTAGGCAGAATAAGTGGCATGATTGAAATCTCTGAACCAAGATTTTTCAGCCTGGGGATTTGTTGCTATACTTTCACTCCAAGATGAAGCGAAAGATGGGTAAATTGAAATTACGATGGACTGGTCCATTTCAGATTCACGAGATGTGCGGACTAGGGTCTTTTCGACTAGCCACGTTAACTGGTGAAGTTCTCTCGACCATGATTAATGGGTCCAAATTAGGTAGACTCAACATAAAAGGTTATGCACTTTGCCGAATTCGGCTTATTTGGCGAGTGTCCACACAGAGAGACTACAGCAATTGGTGTGTCAGAGTACTGTAGCAGCAAACCAGATAATCAGTAGTGCAGCAATGACGATTTCTTTCTCGGATTGCCACCTACTGTACATCCCCGAGAAGCTTTCTCATGAGCAAAAAGATTGGTTTGAATGCAGAGGCCTCTTACAATGCGCCATGATAGATTGGAGGTGTTGTCAGGATCTTGCTCACGCGCATACAGAGATTACGAACGCAGAAAACACATAGAAAAATAGATGCAACAAGAGACGAGATAGAACGCAGTATTGGGTGCAATCTCCCCCCATGCACTCTGTTCCGACAGTCCACAGAGTGCATGTATTTATAGGAACTTTTTATTACGTCGAAAAGAGTGGTTACATGAGGGCTGCTTCGAAAAGCGGGCATGAAACTAAAAGTTGGTAACTTTTACAGAAAGCCATTGCTTTCAATAACAAAAATTGTGGTCTACAACGACCCTTATACTAACCATTACTTTTCTAACTGTTTCTAACAATAGAACCTTCAACGAGGGTTTATTTACAAGCTAAATAATAATTATTCGGATTATTGATATCCGCCCTTTCACGCCTTGCACGCTCCTCACGAACCTTCAGCAACTATATCAGAAACATCAAAAACACATTAATACATCAATAATTTAACACTCTAACAATGCATTGTTCAACATATTCCATGTTACAATCCAACAATGCATTGGCTAACATATTCCATGTTACAATCCAACAATGCATAGGCTAACATATTCCATGTTACAATCCAACAATGCATTGGCTAACATATTCCATGTTACAATCCAACAATGCATTGGCTAACATATTCCATGTTACAATCCAACAATGCATTGTTCAACATATTCCATAAGTTATAACATTGCATTGGCTAACATATTCCATGTTACAATCCAACAATGCATTGGCTAACATATTCCATGTTATAATCCAACAATGCATTGGCTAAAATATTCCATGTTACAATCCAACAATGCATTTTTCAACATATTCCATAAGTTATAACATGCCCCTCAGTTGAAAAAAGCAACTGACCTCAGTTGATAAAACTATTGTCAGGATCTTGCTCACGCGCATACCGAGATTACGAACGCAGAAAACGCACAGAAAAATAGATGCAACAAGAGACGAGACAGAACGCAGTATTGGGTGCAATCTCCCCCCATGCACTCTGTTTCGATAGTCCATAGAGTGCATGTATTTATAGGAACTTTTGATTACGTCGAAAAGAGTGGTTACATGAGGGCGGCTTCGAAAAGAAGGCATGAAACTAAAAGTTGGTAACTTTTACAGAAAGCCATTGCTTTCAATAACAAAAATTGCGGTCTACAACGACCCTTATACTAACCATTACTTTTCTAACTGTTTCTAACAATAGAACCTTCTACGAGGGTTTATTTACAAGCTAAATAATAATTATTCGGATTATTGATATCTGCCCTTTCACGCCTTGCACGCTTCTCACGAACCTTCAACGGCTATATCAGAAACATCAAAAACACATTAATACATCAATAATTTAACACTCTAACAATGCATTGTTCAACATATTCCATATTACAATCCAACAATGCATTGGCTAACATATTCCATGTTACAATCCAACAATGCATTGGCTAACATATTCCATGTTACAATCCAACAATGCATTGGCTAACATATTCCATAAGTTATAACAGGAGGAGCATACGACCTCACCCACAAGCCAAAGATATTGCAATGCAGATCGCCCGATAGACCAAGGGAAACGACGTCAATTCAGAAGAGATCAGTATTAGAATCAGGCAAGAGGTTTATCAATTGTCTTTTGCATTAATACAAATGGTGGGATTACATCAAGCGTGGAGTCTATAGAAGCAACAAAGATTTTCTCCTTACTCAGTAAGCCCTATTCGAGTGAATACAGATTTGCTGAGCTTCTTGACGATAACCCGCTAAAGCTCGGTTTATTAATAACGACAATGATCATTAATTTGCAAGCTAAGGACTATGGAGTATCACAATAGCTTTATGCATTGGTAAAAGAATCTGCAAAAACACAGGTTAATTGGGCAGAGATTATATTTCCAGAATTGAAGAAGGAGGTTCGCATATTCTTTAGAAGGACTGGCCGAAGAGTAAATGCAATTTCAGATTCTAAAGTGGGCATAGTTTTTACTTTGCTTTTTATGGAAACACCGGCATACTTACCTCGAGAATACAAAGTATGCTCAGTAAAAGTTTTTTTGCAGATTTTGAAGAAGAGATTGGTAGAGCGGAAACCAATGGGGAATACTTCTCATGATCAGACAGAAATAGAGAGAGATGAAGAGAAAGAGTCCAAGAGACAACAGGTGGAGGAAAGTCAACGAAGAGAAGCGGAAAGGAGGGCTAGGGAAGAAGCCAAAAAGAAGGCAAGAGAGGAAGAGGCAACACAAAAGTAGGAGGAAGAAGAAAGGCAATATCAACAGGAGGAAGAAGAAGCCCGAAGAAGAGAAGGGGAAGAAAGGGGAAAAAGGGTTGCTGAGGAGGAAAGACACCGGAAACAACAACAGGAACAAGGAGATTTTTTGGGAGGCTCATTCTGCAAGATTCCAGTTTTACATACATTTACTTCATGCAAACTTACAGAAAAATGGAAGACAGACGAAGAAAAGGTAAAGTTGCCTACAGTCTGGTGTAGTGATATCATTTATCCTTGGATGTACAATAATGAAACAGTTAGACCAGAACTACTCAGTGACTTGGCCAGAGGATTATCATGGAATGCGAAGAAATTAGTGGAGGTCCAAAATAAGTATAACTCAATGATTTTGGAGAAGGAATAATGGTTTACGGAAAGAGCCCAAATGCTGGAAGAAATCAATCGACTCCAGACTGAGGTGGAAGCTGCGAGAACAGAGAGTGCTATTAGAGAAAGTGCAGTTCACGAAGAAATCATGGACAATCTAAATGAACTTGTTACAGAGAATACCACTTTGAAGGTAACAATTGAAGAAAAATAAAAAATCGTTGCCATATTACAAGCAAAAGTTGGACAGACTTAGAAGGCACAACATAAGCTGAAGAAAACCAATAAAGAGTTAATTGCTAAGTTATAGAAGGCGAAGCAAGAAGTGCAAAGTCTGAAGGAGAAAATCAAGGAGCAGAGCAGTGAAATGAAGTGACAAAGTATATCAATTGGGGAAGTGGAAGAGAGACTGATAGTCCGAAACTCGAAGTTCACGGTCTTAGAATAGAAGCTCCGGACTATGCAAGAAAGTGTAGATATGATGACGGCATAGGTTGCAGGAATCCTGGAGTTGGAAAAGCAAGTCAATCACTGGAAGCAACACTATAAGGATGCAAATACAATTTCAGCAGACAAGGAAGCAGAGGTTGAACAACTTCAGAAAGATGCAACAGTTTTGGACTTAACCTGTAAAGTAAAGTTAGAGGAAGTGACGAAGAAAATTGTGGAGTGAAAACTGAAAACTGTGGAGTATACAACGCAACTATCGGATGTTACTGTAGCTTTTGAAAAATTATTAGAGGGATTTCAACAGCGTATCCCTGAATTAGAAGCCTCTGTAGTTAGCTATAGAAGTTCTAGTTAGCAACTTTTAGATCCGAAAGAATTTTCTGAAACACAGATACAATTAGCAGAGGAAAATCTTAGGGAAATGTTTAATGAGTTATGCTATGACATTGAGCAAATTATGTTCCCGGAGATGCAAAATTAGGATGATGATTTGTAAAAATTTCACTTTGTAATTAGTGGGTTCAGATCCACCGTGTGTGCCGGTGTTAGCAGCCGGTGTGAACGACCACTTTCTTTGTAAAATATCATTCTAATGTAATGGGACAGGAATTTTTGGAGATACTAAGAGTTTTCGAAGAAGTGTAATTCCAATGATATCCTATTTCGGATGTTCGGAATGGTGTTATCACTTATGAAGAAGTATGGTGTTGTATCTTACAAGCATATTTTGGAAGTAATGAGTAGGAAGAACAAAAGTGCACAAAGTGTAGAGATGTGTGAGGTTTGTCGAACCTAAAGGAATCCTTTTGTAAGAAGATACTGTAACCCAGTACCATATTCATTATGTAATCAAAGACATTTACGGTGTTATGACTCTATTCATACTATGTGGTGTGTAAGATTAATGTGTATAATGAATATCTGTGTAAGCAGTGTGGAACCAAAACACATGTTTATGATTACTCTATATTCGTAAATCCCCGTTTTTGAACCTATCATTTGGGAGATTGTAAGACTACAGTAAACAATAACGCCCAAATAGAAAGCCAAATGAACCTTCTCCCCATTAGCATGATAGCCACAAGGCCATGGGCAAGGTAGCAAGATTACAAAAAGAGCTGCTCCTTATATAGGAGAGGATGAGCCATTGAGTTCAAGTGTACAAAGGCCACATATGCTAGAAATCAACTAAAAGATATCCTATCGTGATGGGTAGTAATTAGGAAAATAAAAAAGGGAATTAGAGATAGAGAGAGAGCTCCTTGAACGTATCCAAAAAGAGCTCTAATACATATAAAGGATTTAAAATCTAAAAAGGAAATCTTTTACCAAAAAAAGGGTAAGAATGGGTTTTTATGCGTTTTCTCACAAAATAGGTAAAAGGGAGTTCCAATGTAGGAACTTATATACAAGAGGGAAAATAGGAAAAGAAATGAGAGACTGCTACTCATGTCCTTGAGCCTTCAAGTATCCATAGCCCTAATTGAGGCCTCCAAGTACTTCATAGCTCCAAGGGTCCAACACCCTCCCCCTCCTAGGCTTTATCATCCTCAACAAAGGTAAGAGAAGAGGAGTAGAAATGCAGTGTAGGAGCATCAAAGAATCTTTGAGAGAAGAATTTAGGTGGGTCCCTACACAATCCCATCACTGGGCAATCATTGAACCCCCAAAAGAGTTGCATCTCTAGAGAAATCTTGCAAAAGAGAGAAAAGCCAGTCCAAGACAAGCTCCAAAATGAAAGAGAAGATCCCTTCTTTCAAAGGAACTTCATCATCTGAAAAATTAGTCATACGAACATGATGGATTAATAAGATGAAATGAGAAGTGTAAAATGTGCATGGATGCACAACTCCTCAAATCAGTATGATAGAACAAAGTGTAGATACAAATAAAAACATAAGATCCCATAAGGAAATATTTCTTGCATGCAAGGTGGTACTCATATTACCAGAAAGGATCATAAAAGCATGATTTTCTCCCTACTCCGAATGAGTCAATGAACCCTTATAATGTAAGGGCCATCCCCCAATCTTGTAAAACAAACACCTTGATATTTGGTTTGGACACAATACCAAAATCATGGGCAATCACAAAAACAAGATCCATGACATGCCTAACAATATGACTGCAAGAATCCCAAAATATCCCCAAAAAAGAAAATGAAGCAAAAAGAAACCTTTAAGCACAAATGAAAAAGTGAATCAAGTATTTTTTAGAAGGTACTTGCATAAAGAGCGTGCCTCAAGTAAACTTTTACGTGCATGGAGATAGAAAAGATGAGTCCCAACCAAAAAGAGATTCTAACCCAACTTCCAATCCTCTCATGTCATGAAATCATAATATCCCTCCCCATGAAGTGAGCTCAAGCAAGAATCTAGATGCCTTTTCACAAGTTGGCCCAAACATACATGCCCAAGTCCTATGAAGATCCAAGAAGCATGACTGGCAATCCCACTAACCAATGAAACCCTCAAAGATGCTCAAACATGAAGCACAAGTGATCATCCCAGTAGCACAACCAATGAACATAAGTGCTTACCTAGAAGGTTCTCAAACCATAGTATCAATACTTCTTGTATGATGTGCATAAAAATCCTTGAAATGCATCAAGAAAAAGGGTGAGAGGCAAACAATGAGCATGCATCAAAATGAATCCCCTATAACTTTGGTTGCCAAGGTGAGAGAAGCATCAACCCTAGCAAACAATCAATGCCCTCCTCATGAATGCCTTTAGCATTTGAGCTTTTTAACTCTTCAAGTTCATGAGTCAATATAGGCTCCTTCATCATTGTTCCTATCACCCTTGGTCGCCAACTTGATAGAAGCACCCAAGTTCTTGAAGATCAACCACCTTAGTTGCATTAGGGAAAAAGTGAACCTTGCATGGGCCTTGTAAGGATTCCTAATTTTTAGGGATTAAGCTTAATATTTTTCTTTGTTAAGTGGACAAAGTTCATTTAATAGAGCACTTTTTAGTAGGCTAAAGTAGGCATTTTTTTTAGGCTGAGCTAGGATCATCTCTCTCTTCTGCACAAAGAGAGAGGAAAGCCACTTTCCACCTCATCAAATCCATCCATTTATATGAATTAAAAAATGAATTTTCTAAAAAAGTCTCATTTTTAGCTATTCTTTATTAAAATGGCCCATACTTTTATGCATATGTCAGAAGTTACTTTTTTTAGTCTAGTTTTCATAAAAAACACTTAAAGAAACATACTTTTCAAGATCCCTCCAAAAGTTAAGTGCCACATCATCAAACTCGTAACTTTGGTTGCCCCAAAACATGAATTTTTGAAAAAACCTTTTTTCACTTTGAAACACTGAAAAAAGGCATTTTGACCTATCCACACACCAAAACACACTTTTTTCTTGCAACACAACTATGCCATTCCAACCATCTCTATGCTTCTTTCTATTCCATGCTTGAGTTTTGGAACATCATGGTGCTCACATGTATTACGAACATGACACCAGCACCAATGCGTGCTCCTCATTCAATGAGTGTACATGTTCGTGTTCCTACAAAATTTGCACCAACAACTAGAGGTAGCAATGATAAAGATTCTCAAAATGAACAACGTGCAGCTAGAGAGAAGAATATTGATCTTTGGGTCAATGGTGCATTGTATCCCTTAGACCCAATTTCTAATTTTCATCCTAGATTCCATAGTATCTCCACGTTTCTACAATTCCTTGGTAGCGGTGAAGCTGGACTGTTAGGTTATTGCAAGCGATTGTCTAGCCATTCAACATCTATTGCAAATTATTGGATGCAACAATGTCATTACAAACATTTGAAGATACACACTTTAGAAAGTGTTTTCAAATCTTTGGAAGAGCACAATCATATACTCCAACAAGATGTGCAAGAAAAGGATAGCACAATTACAAAGTTAAAATTCAATCTAACACAACTAAAAGAGACTCCACTTGGTATGAGATATAGGAAACGATCACTATCATCCTTTCAAGCTCTTTCAATTAGAGGTGGAGCAAGGAAGCGACGTTTTTATGCACTTAGGTTCGTGTTTCACTTGTTTATTTCTATTAAAAGACTTTTAGATTAAGTTTCTTATTGTGCAGATCATTTGTTGAAGATGCCAGTGCTTCATCAACAATAGAGGATCAATTGAAGTTTCTAACTTCTTGTTGAAGCAACAAACATGTGCTTATGATTTTGGAGTCACCAATAGGAAATCACATCAAGGCCCAATTCATTAAAGATTTTACAAGCAACTTAGAAGATATAATTACTCCTAGGGAGGTACAGATGGTATGTGATGAAGCAGGTGTTAGTACTAGAGCATACACTGCATTGTATAATGTTTTGAAGCAGGCACTACAAAACAAAGGTATTTTTCAAAGTATTTTTACATGCCCTTACAAGGTATCTCTAAGGAAGAAGATGACCAATGAGGATGTAGCTAATACTCTTGGCAATTACTTGCATATAGAAGATGTTATGCCTGCATCCATTTATCATTCTGCTACATCAGAAAAAGAGTTGAAAAATTCATCTAGGAAGGGATTCATGTACACAAAGTACAACAACATATTTGTCAATTTGGAGAGGCTTCAAAAGGAAATGGTTAAAATTTTCAAATCTACAATTCAAGGTATATCTATTTATGTGATAATGAAATTCATAGTATTTTTATTAACATAATGTTTGTTATTTGATGTAGATTGTGGTTCCAGACTCAAGTTTATATTGAAGTTAGATGAATGTCAAATCATAAAGGGATGATGTATGGAGAGACTTAGTGTGACACTCATGAATGAAGCTATGGCCCATGCCGTTATTGATGAAAGTGAAAAATCTACCCATCACTTTACATACAGTGTTCAACCCGAGAAAGATATATGGTGGTTAGGTGCTATTGAGGTACCTAAAGAATCCAATGATGTTCTTTCATGGATTTTTAGTAGGACCCCATGGATCACAAAGGTGGTAACTTCTCAAATTCATTGTGCAAAAATCAATGTTGAAGGCCTAGGTGATTTTGAGGTAGAGTGGCACTTGGGTGGAGACTTAAAGACTATCAAATGCATGTTAGGGTGCAAAGAAGGTGCATCTGCTCTGTATCCTTATCCATATTGCACACGAGGTTATAAACAAACAAAGAGAAAACAAAACAGCATACTACATTGTAAGTCTATTTGATCTTTAAAATTGTGGAGTTCATGAAGTGTTTCATTCAATCTTGGGGAGAGAGAAATATAACATACTACATTGTAAGTCTATTTGATCTTTCAAATTGTTCATTGCACTTGCTTTTTTCCAATGTACTTAACAATTTTTAGCATGTTTTATTTGCACATGGAGCATTTTTCATGCATCGATATGGGTCATTGGGGATTCTTAGTACCCAAGGAATGGAGAAGTCACACTACAAAGTGAGAGGTGTGTGCTTCAAGAACATGCAACATGGTGGTGGTCCAATGCAATCAAACTATACGGAGGAGATTCTTACTTGTTTTTATCGCAGTACATTCTTTGTGAAATGAGTTAGGGAGTCACATTTGGAAAAAGTTGTGAGACGGATGCAAGACAACATTGCTAGTGAGAAATGGAAGTCATCATTAGGACCTCTCCATCATGCTCAGTGGTGTGCTAAAAGACAATGAGAAGGCTCGGTTTGGAAGTAAAGTGAAATCAATATACCCCATTATGTGGTAAATCATAGAATTAATATAATCTTGGTATCAATGTGTTACTGTTTGTATTATTCTATTATGTATGTTTCTAAATTGGTTTTGTCCATTCTAGTGTGAACATATAGTTTTAAAAGAAACTCTATAAATAGAGAGAACTCACTCCATTTCACACTTTTGCAACTCAAGAGAAAGAGAGGACACCCATCAAGGCAAGACCCAACCAAGTGGCGAGGAGGATGGTTATATCAGAGAGTGATTTTGATGGAGAACCATCGACTAATGAGGAAATCAGCACTCAACCACCATGGAATCAAGTGCACATTCCAACAAGCCATAGGGTAACACATGGAGGCAAAACACTTCCAAAGCGACAAGGCCAAATACCAATAGAGGAGGAAAGGGAGCAAAGTCAAAACACATGCCAACAAGAGAATGTGGCAGATGAAGCTAGACCCTCACATCGGACACATAGGAGGAAAAAGAATTATCAATCACGACGTAGACCTCAACGACAACCTAACATACCTCTTAATGCAAGAGCTCCACAAAGATGATTGAGACATTGCAGAGCATTTGTAGAGATACGACACTATCAAAAATCAGTTGAGCTTCTAATACCACGAAGAGCATTTGCAAGAGTGCTAAAGGAAGAACTGCAAAGCTATTGTGAAGGCTTACAAATACAAGGGATAGCACTTGAGGCACTTCAAGAGGCAACAGAGGCCTACCTCATCTCCACGCTTGAAGATTCTAACCTGTTTGCTATCCATGCCAAGAGAGTAACAATACAACCCAAAGATATTCAGCTAGCAAGAAGAATTAGAGGAAATAACCCATAACCTTTGTATCTTCTAGCTTCTACAAAGCATATTTTGCAATGTACTTCAATGATTAATGAAATGTTTTGTCTTCATTTATTGTCTATTTTTTAATCTCTTTCTCTCCCCATCTCTCTACCATAAGTGTTTGAGGATTATTACTTTTGCCTTCACTAGTTTATTATGGATTTTTTAGGGTTTCATTGGATACATCTTGGCCTCATTCGCTCCTATTCTTGACTCCATATGAATGTATTTACCTAGGAAAGTCCTCAAATAGTCTAAAAAATGCAAAAAAAAAAACCCAACCACAGAAATGCGGGATTCAGGGTTGCAAAATTTTTGCAGGCCTGAATCTTTCATTTCTATGGCAGGGTTTTTTTGCATTATTTAGCTTGGGTAAGCACATTCATCACTTTTCATGACTTGGGTAAGGTAATTTGATTTGTTCATGGTAAACTGGGCACATGTGTAACCAAACTCATCATATGGACTGCCTATAAATCAAACTCATCATATGGACCCCTTATAGTTTGTTTCCTAATGAATGTACATACCATAAATAGCATTCAATTAATCTAAAAAATGGCAAAAGAGCCCTAGCCATAGAAACGTGGGATTCAAGCCTGCAAAATTTTTGCAGGCTTGAATGCGCGTCTATGGCTAGGGCTTTTTTGCCAATTTTAAGACCATTTGAGCACACATAAGCCATTAGATGCACATAAAGAAGATAAAAAAGGTCTTGATTAAATACGAAGTGTGGAGAATATTTCATAACTTACAATGAAAAGTTAATGACATGGCCATGGTAAAGTGGGCACATATGTAAGCAAACTCATCATATGGACTACCTAGGTTTTCAGTGTGTACTTGTTGTCTTCATTACCCCCTATAGTTTGTCTCCAGATAAGTGTAGTTACCATCAATAGCCTCCAATTAGTCTTAAAAATGGCAAAAAAGCCCCAGCCACAAAAACGCGAGATTCAGGCTTTCAAAGTTTTTGCAGGCTTGAATCCCATGTTTCTGTGGCTGGGCTTTTTTGCCATTTTTAAGACTATTTGAGCACACATATGCCATTACATGCACATAGAGAAAAAGCTCTTGATTAAATACAAAGAGTGGATAACATTTCATAACTTACAATGGAAAATACAACATATGAAAAATACACATTTTATTTATCCAAAATGTTACATCAGTTCACAGTTGCTTTTAATTTCTTAGCAATTTTCTTTCTCCTTTGGAGAGATTGTGGCAACTAGTAGGTTAATACAGATCGAGAAATTACATTGGGGTCTTGCATTCCAAGACCCATGGCAATACCTATTTGTCCTAGTACCTTTCCTCTAAAGTTAACTCCTAGAGTAGTTACAACTAAAGATTTACTAACCAAAACGACACAATTACTGCCTTGGGTAATTGTACTCAAACACAAAACTTTGCTCAGGGCCTTCAAGCACCATGTCATGAAGTGCCCATCAAGACTATAATATTTATGAATACTTAAAAAATCATCCTTTGGCAACTTTCCAATGTATTTTGCCAAGGATGACCCACTTCCACGAGAAGATCGATCCCCACCGTAGCTTGCCGCAAACTTGTCCACTTCAATGGCTTCCAGTTAAGAAAGAAAATGATAATTCAAGATCCAATCTTATTAAATTAAATTATTCAATTCTTTACTAAGCACTTACATCATGAAGCTTGTCTTCTTCCTCCCCTCTTCCAGGGGCATCAAGATCTATGCTAGAATGGGCCATCCCTCTCTCCTCTACTATTGGGGATGTAGGTATTTTGTTCTTCATAATTCTCCCTCGTGCTGCACTGAACTCTTCTTCAGTTGTATAATTGTTATCATTTGTCAAAATATCCTCACACACCAATGTTATGGTGTCTGCCATAGAATCATCGAGTGGGATAGCTTTCTTTTCAAGTATATCAGATGTATTATCAAGTGGAACATCTGACATAGTAGAGAAAAGACTTAGGCACTCATCCAGACGAAGTTCGAATGCCTTCTCAATGTCATGAAGGAAAATAAACTCCTCTCCATCGAGAATGATGATGGAGAGATATTCAATTTCTACCGTGGGCTCGAAGGGGTTGAGATTTGATGGTGGGGGCTCTTCCATGGTTGATTTCTCACACAATTTGTTGTCCAAACCACCAGGGAACTGTCTTTGGATTATGCCACTCTCTCTAGCTAAGTTTATGACCTCTGGTTGGGGCTCATTTTTTTCATGAACAAATCCCTCCGTGACAAGGTTGGGGAGATCCATGGGTGCAGGCTATGGTTCCTCATTGATGATAAATATTTTTGTGATGTAAGAAAGGTATCTAGTACCCATCCTCTTCTTTTTGTTAAGTTTTTTTATCAAAGGTACTATTTCATCCAACAAATGCCCTGCATGGTCAACAATTGCCATGAAGCGCTTAAGGCGCTTCATGAAAGATTCATCACCTTTATGAATGTAGAGCAAAAGGTCATATGGGACCCACTTGCCCTCATAAGGTGGAATATCTATGGAATAGTGCAAGATGTAGTACTCAAGGAACTCTATGATTTCCTTGAGCACATCAGAGTTGAGTTGAATTGTCTTATCGAGATCAAGGACTCTAGAGACAAGGTCATACAAGCGTGTTTGACCTTTGTACTGAGTTGATTCCAAGAACTCATTGAAGAGTTCTCGAGGACATTTGGACAGGGGGTAGTAGAGGTTGAGGCAGCCATTGCACATAAGGGTAGCGTGATTGCAATGGGGTGCATGCTCTTGGAGTGATTCTAGCTCTTCTTGGTTACAAAAGTGAGAAATGAAAGAATGAGACTTGTGTTTATAGTAGTTTCAATGTTTTCAAGTGAATGGGACCCATTTAAAGGTAAAACATAAAAGTAAAAGATCCATGCAAAAAACTCTCAAATAAATGGCTCATAAAAAAGATTCAACAGATAATAATCTAAAATAATAAGACATGCCACATCTACATAGTAGAGAAAATAAAATTCTTAGAATTCTAAAATTGTAATATATACTGCCATGGCAAAAATCAAAGATTTGACAATTTGTACATCATATTGAGATTAAAAGGTCTTACATCTTTCATTTTTGGCATGTGCATTACATTGTAGTAGAGGAAGTAATATGAATGGAAAATGGGTTATGTGTAAACTCTAGTATCAAATAGTTCTTGAGCTATGACAATGAAAGTTGAGTTCCATCTACATTCCATTCAGGAAGGACTTTACTTTTATCCTCCAACCTCTTGCCAATATATAGACAAATAAAAAACTTTATAATATCATATTTTAATATAATAATTTATATAAATTAAAGAAAAAGTACCATAAATTATTTACCTTATGTCCTTGTATTCTGAACTTTGATTGATCCAGATCCTCAAATCCCATTATTACTAGATGTTCTCTCATGTTGCCAAGCATCCAATGATGATTCATTCAAATAACTTCCATTTTGTTGTTGGGTAGATTTATCTTAATTTCAAATGAAATTAAAAAACCCTCAGAACTTTGTAATGATATCCATTCTCCAAGTGTACACATCCATCGATCATAGTAAAATCTTATGTACAATGAAGTATAGTGTTTCAAATATCAAAATCCTATGCCTGTTGCACCAATTTTACAAAGGTATCTATCCCTTTTGGTGCATCCTTCTACAACTCCCCAATTTTCACCTAGTAAACCCTCCACCTGCTCACAGGTGACATCTTTTAACACGAACATTGTTGAAGTCTCTAGAATTGTGAATATGTGAAATAGATGTACAAAACAATGAATAGGAATGCACCAATGCAATCCTATAGATCTAGACACTCTTGTGAATTTCAAAGAGTTATGTATGTCCATCACCATCTTATGCTTCAAAGATGTCAAGGTCCATATATCAAGTTGTGGCCACTCAAGGTTGAAAAGAGAATCTACCTTAATCATCTCTAACCTACCAAAATCATTTGATGAAGAGGGTACAACATATGTATATGTGTAAAAGAAAACTCTCTCACATAAAAGTTGAGCAGGATGGGCTTATGGAAAGACTAGTGATTCAACATCTGCATGCAATGCTTGGAATTTACCTGTAAGACTATGAAGTGGTTGCTCCTCCACCAAGGTAGAAGGAAATGTATCTGCAACAAAAAACTGCACATCTGAATAAGGTATACTAAGAAATTAGAATAGGAATCAATGAGTAATACTTACGATTGATAGGATATCTCATTTTGTTTGAGTTTTCCAATTTAGTGCTTGACATTGTAAAAACATGTTGTACAATGGCAATTGTTTCACCATTTATGAACTTTTTGAAGACCAATAGCTTCCCTTTCCAATGAAAATCGAAGTTTCCATGATCTTCTATACGATGAGGGCCAAGACCAAAGTGTTGCATGTACACCCATGCACCTTTGTAAAACTTATGTCCTAACCAATTTCCTTCTATAGCCTTGATATTGTCACATTTTAATGCGATAACCTCATCTTTTGGATGCCTATAAGATTTAGGTCTCTCCATTGGAGTTCAAGCTATGGAAGTGACAATAGGAATTCAAAGAGGAAGATGCATAGAGAAAACATGCAAACACAAGAGCTTCAATGGTGTGTTAAGGAGAGAAAGTAGTGGAAAGAGATGACTTTTTGGGACTTGGGTATGAAAGTGTAAGATTTTGGAGGGAGAAAGTTATATTTGGAGTTATTTTTGAAAAAGTCACTTTTTTCAAGTTACTTCATGCACGGATTTTGATTTAGAAGTAAAAAATAGCACTTTTGATCTTGAAAAGTGGTTGGGGGGCCATTGAATGGTGTTATGATGAGTTTTAGAACTTTTTAAAATTTTTGAACTTTTGGGCCTAGGCAAGTTATGAGATTCCTTTCTCTCTCTAAAGGCAAAACCTGAACATAGGGGAATCCTATCCCTTCTCCCCCCTCAGCCTAGTAATTTATAGGCTATAGACTATGTCCACCACCCTCTTCTGATTGGTCCATCACTAGTCACTCCTTAATCCAAAAGGCCCATGCAAGGTTCATTTTTTTCCCTAATGGCTTGCATTTGACTAGCTCCAAGTTGTGAAGAGATCCCTTGATGTTTTGGGAGATAATCCCCAAGTATATGGGCAGCACCAAAAAACTTGTCAAATTGTCTTTCAAGTGGGATACTTGAAGAAGACAACATATGAGGAGCAATAGTCAAAACCAAATAAACTTCAGGTGGGTAATAGATCATTCAACCTCTCTAGCCTTCCTAACCAACCATGAGTATGACCCTTTTTATGAACATGCCAATGTTTCAAAATCTGAGAACATATACTTTTTGTAGAATTAGTACACTTTGTGCATGTGTGACAAGTTGTAAAGTGAAACATGAGTATAGTGTGGGTCTTTAAGTGCCTCACAACATTTATCCTTGTATTATGTATCTACTAAATCATAAGAGTGAATAACCAACTGAGTTGATCCCTATGAAACATTATCCACCAACCAAAGTGCATGGCCCAAATCCATGGTATGGAAGGTAAAACAACGCCCATACAATTCTGGACAAATTACATATATGAGGGGCAAAGTACACTGCCTGAGAGTATGCCAAGATATACAATCTACTCCTCATATATATAACAAGCTGCCCTCCCTAAAGTATGCTTCTATATGAGAATGCAAAAGTGGTTCGGTGATCCCTTATCATCAAATACAATCTTTATAAAGGGTGAAATTCATCATGTATGGATACATTTTGAGGTACATCAAGAGCCATCTTATGGGATACAAAATATGAATTTGACTCCAAAAGAGTGAGTCAAGGGGTACATAAAATATTATCCAACTAGTCCTTGCTTCAGAAATGCATCCAAACGTGTCTTCAAAATGATCCCAAGCATCAATAGTCCCCCCATCAAGTTTCCAAGATTTAAACTTCATCTCCACATGCTTTTCTTTATGTATATTGATGAAAATCTTCCATGTTAAAACCTCATGGGCAAATCCTACAAAACTTTCAAACAACCAATTGCTTCCACAAAAAATGAATAGCATTGTTTCATGTATAGATGAATCAATATCCTTTCTCCATATGAGAAACTAAGATAACATGAAAATATGGAATGAGAGCTAGCAATTTCAATCATCATCTTATAAGAGATACACGTTCTCAATGCACAATCCCAACCATAATACTTCACATTCAATGAAACACTACCCTAAGCCACAATCTCATCACAAGGCTTGGTAGGCACACCAAGCTTACACTTATGGGATTCCTTCCAACCATAAGTTAAGTCAACTTCAAAAGAAAATGATGGGTTGCATTGATACAGTGGTGCAACATACTCATAAAAGGAGAGAAATGTGTGAGCGTAACTCTCAATCAAGATCATCGCATCATTACTAGCATTTGTGAGTTCATTTGCATTATGTTTCATATTTATGGAAGAGACATCATGTGTGTTGATCAAAGCATGTGAATTATCCATGTTATAGTCATAAAAGAGGATTTCATCATTTTTTTTCTTTTTTAATATTGTTTGCACAAGGGGAGTTTACTTCATCATCATCATCATAAGCATGAAAGATAGGTGGAGAAGAGGGATCATATGCACAAGCATTATCATGATCACTTGTAACATCATCAAAAAGAGGAGGATCCATCATAATGTCATTATCCACAAATGTTTTTAATTTATCAACATTGTAAATTATGTGTGTATCATTTTCGTGGTCTATCAAACCATCATCACAAAAAGCTTCATGCATACATGATTCATTAGTAGGAGATGTAAAGATAGTATGCAAAGGAGTATAACAATCATCATTCACAAGACCAATAGATGCAACTTCAATTTGTGGTGGAGCACACTCATTATTAGCTTTATCATTTGTTATGGATACATTTTCATCATGAAGATGGGGAAATGGCATAAATTCATCACTTTGTTGCTCTTTAATGCATTTGTGTCATTATCAAGAATGGGGGTACCAACACAAAGGGAATTTGGTTGATCATGGCTAGGTGAGGAATCTCTTCTATAACTCAAACATGCATGCATAAAGTCATTAATTGTGATTAACATGTGCAATATATGAGGATGAGCACAAGTGCGTCGAGAAGAATGATTACTCAAAGTTTATGTAGAGCCATAACTTTAGTGTGAAAATTTTCAAACTTACCATTCAATATGGTATAACC
The DNA here is from genome assembly GCA_020310875.1 of Ceratopteris richardii. Classification (NCBI taxonomy): domain Eukaryota; kingdom Viridiplantae; phylum Streptophyta; class Polypodiopsida; order Polypodiales; family Pteridaceae; genus Ceratopteris; species Ceratopteris richardii. The sequence goes on from CM035411.1 coordinate 66,008,608, forward strand.
ATTTTTATCTTTATGTGGACATAAAGAAAAAAATTCATCTTCATATGCCACAAGATCTCTCTCCAAATCTGCATAAGTGCACCAAGAAGGATTTCGACAAGAAAATGGTACATCATCATCATACCAAGCCATATAATTAGAAGCAAGCATGAAAGAAATGAAAAAAAATGCACTTCACGCTTACATATGCATGTGGAGTGTGAGGGAACAATGTGTTATCCCTTGGTTTTGATGCTCCCAGAAATGTATTCACCACATATTTTGTGTGAGCAAATGCAATGAAGCACACCAAGCAAGAGGCAAGTGAACAATATATATAGAGTACATAATCCAAGCTCTCTCTCTCTCTCTCTCTCTCTCTCTCTCTCTAAAAGACATGCGGCTCCGCACCATCGTCACATTGTGACCGTGAAACACCAAAAATGCAGCACAATGGTAATCGTGAAGCACCAAGTAATCATAGGAATCCCCCGTACAATGCTAATGGAATCAACATTCACAGTTTCACATCGGGCTTGAAGGAGAGACTAATAATGGAGTAGCAGCCGTGCTTGGTGGTCAATGCCAATTGAAGACAAATCATCGAGTCATTATGGAGCACTGATTAATATACTCATTGTTGCAGAGCAAAGAAGAGCACAAGGCAAAGAAAAAGAAGGGCCCCAAAATTTTTCCGATTTGGACATCATATTTTTGTATCATAATCATTCTTGTAATATATTTTCCATTGTAAAGGCACTAGAGGAGTCCTCTAGATGCATCCCCACAGAAGATTAGAGATTTGCCCATGTAAAATAGTAGGAAATTAGCCTGTTAGTGAATAAAGTGCCGGTCTCTTGTGTGAAAGGACCATTTTTAAGGCACTAGTATATAAGTCAAATGTGACTCTTTGTAAAGGACTTTTTGCCATTGTGAGAATAGAGAGCACAGAAATTCGAATTTGTGTCTTCTTCACTCTGTATCTTCTTCTCTGTGAGCTTGTATGCATGTGTATTGCTTGGAAAGAGTGCTTGTGAGTGTTGTCTATCCATGAAAGTGTTTATTTGCTGTAGGTAAGGTGTGTGCGAAGTGTAGGAAGTGTTGAAGTGCAGGAAAGTATTTCCCATGACTCAGTATTTTGCTCATAACTTGAAGTAGGAGCGTCGGAATTGAGTGAAGCCACTGCCATTGGATGCGTCTTTTTGAGAGCTTCGAAACGCATATGCTATTTACTATATTTGGAGCTCAGAGCTGGGAGAAACGTCCAAAATACTGACGGCTGCTGCACCAAGTATCGTTTCGCCTTGACCAACAGTTGGAGCTTGTTTGGATAAGTCTTTGCCTTATTTACACTCTTTGAGTAGTTCATTTGCATTGATCATTACATGATTGCATGTCCTCATACACTCGGCTAGGTTTGTATACTCTTTGGATTGATAATTAAAAGCGTGTATCCCCACTATATGCACTTGAGAGGGGATTGAGGTATAGTCTCTTTCTCCGCAAGTCCCTAAGTTGGTACTTAGGTCAACACACTTTTTGGCGCCGTTGCCGGGGAGTGACGAATCAAACCGAGGCATTCGTGTGATGGTAAGTAGCTTTTTTGCATTGAAGTAAGTGGAGGAGTGGAAATTTTCTCTTCTTTGGTAAGTCATTTTCAGCCGCACGTGCTACTTCTCATTCTTGGAGTGTGTGTAGTGAGTTGTTAGTTTAGGGAAGTGAGTGGAGTGAGTAGAGTAGGAGTAGTGAAAGAGTAGGTCAAGTCATTGGAGTAGGAGTGAGTCATAGATTAGTGGAATTTGTCTTTTTTTGAAGCAAGAAAACCTCAAGTATAAAAGCCCAAAAATCATTTTTGCAAATCACTTGCCTAGAAAGCAAGTATCATGAGCTGCAGTGTCGAGTATCGTGAGGGCTGCGTCAGAGATCGTGTGAGCGAACGGGCAAGCTGGGGTTGCACAGAGCAAGGGGAAGTGACCAAGAGATTATAGGAGCTACCAAGGTGAGCTAACCCACCCCTTTAATCTATAATTTCTCAGTAAATTAAGTTTGGAAAGGGAAACGATCTGCGTCAGGTATCGTTTGGCACTGACAGAGGTGAAAAGGAGTGTTTGGAGTGAGGCAGAGAGTGAGGAGAGGGGAGAAGGACTAGGAAAACAAGGGCATCAAACCAAAACTTAAAAATCTTAGCAAAAATCTTGGCAAAGGGTCAAGTATCGTTTTGCTCCCGCGGTTGAGTATCGCGATACCTGACAAGTATCGTGATCTCCTGTGGTTGAGTATCGTGATATTTCCCAAAGATCGTAGATCGTTTCGGTCAAAGATCGTTTTTGACCAGTGATCGTTTTGTCAGCGATCGTCTCTGAGAGATTGTTTTGACAGCGATCGTTTCTCTGAACGATCGTGTGCCAAAGATCGTCCCTCAAAGATCGTCGATCGTGTATCGTCTGGTCTTCGGAGATCGCGATACTTGAGCCAGATCGAGTATCGTTTGGTCTTGACCGATCGCGATACTTGATTAGTGTCGTGTATCGTTTCAATCCGGGTATCGTGTATCGCTCGGCAAAGATCGCGATACCGGAAAAATATCGTGTATCGTTTGGTTCAAGCGATCGCGATACCTGACAAGTGTCGTGTATCGTTTTGCCAGCGATCGTCTGCGAAAGATCGTTTTTAGAGATATCGTATTGTCAGCGATCGTTTTGCCAGCGATCGTCTGCGAAAGATCGTTTTTAGAGGTATCGTTTTGTGAGAGATCGTGTATCGTTTGGTTGAAGTATCGTGTATCGTTTTGCAGAGATCGCGATACTTACCAAAGATCGCGTATCGTTTTGTTCAGGTAGCGTCGATCGTTTTGTGCCAAAGATCGTGTATCATCGTTTTCTCCCAAGTATCAAGTATCGTTTCCAGCAGGTCGTGTATCGTTTGTATGCAGAGATCAAGTATAGTCTGTAGTCAGAGATCGTGGAATTTGGAGGTTAAGTATCGTGACTTGAAAAGTTATTTTCAGTCAATTTTTAGCCAAAATTCTTCCTAGAATTCTAACCCTAAGTGAAGAGTGCCAAAGGCTAAAGGTTAGCAAAGACTGATCAGAGTTTAGAAGTGGATGAACCTGAGATCCGGAAGAACTCTAGGAAGCCGAAGAAGTGTAATCTCTTCTGTAGGTAGTGTAGCAGAGCAAAGTAACCGTTCACATTATTCAGAGACCTCCAGTGAGTCAGAGGAAGAAATTCCCATGGGTTCAGAGGATATGCAAAACACAGTACCCATGATTGGCATGATGTCGATCATTGAGGGAGAGTACAGGACCTCCTTGGAGTATGTGAACACCAACCAAAATGAGATCCCTATTTATTTGGATGGTCTAAACAGATCAGTGGCCAGGTTAAAGAAAGCGTCAGAGGCTTACATAGTGCCTAGGCCAGCAGTCAAGTATGTAGGAGGATTTTACATGGACAAAAGAAATATCCAGTATGTTGTCACGGAGCACCCAGAAAACATTAATGAACAGGGTGAAGAAAACATTGCTTCACATTTAAACGGAGGTGGGAATGAAGAGCAAGTAACTACACCCAGAGGAAGATCTACTATTACTAGGATATGGAGAGGAGACCTGATTCCCCAAGATGACACCTTAATGGATGTATATTTGATCAATGGGATAGAGCATCTTCTTAGAGCACATTCTTCAATTTGGGAAGCTACTCCTAATCCAGTCACCATCTATGAGTTACAAGATCCTAATTTCTCCACCATCATCACATATCTGGATAAGAATCAGAGAAGATATTGGCCCTTAACAGAAGCGGAAAGAGCTGAGTTGAAATATCAGAATATCCCAGTGTTTCCCCCTAGGGACCAAGCCACTACTTCAAGAAATCCACTTGGAACATCCCATAATGATTCATACCAACAGTCGGGCCAAACACAACAAACACAACAAACTCAAATTCCAGTCAGACCACCTGTGCAGTTCGCAATGCCTGCAAATAACCCTAATTACCGACCTCAACCAACTATTGACCCAAGACATGGAATTCATGCTCCAGTCAGACCGCCGGTAGTAAGAGGACCAGGCATGCCAATAGGAAGACCAATTTTTCCAGTAATGCCTAGACCACCCGAAGCAGGAAGAAGATTAAGGCCAATTCAAGTGGCCAAATGCATGAGAAATCACTATGATGGCTCTAGTGAACCTTACAATCATATAGCAGAATTTAAACAAGTAATCAGAGCCGAACAGGTAGAAGACTTTTTGATTCAATATGAGTCCTTTGGCCTTACTTTGTCAAACACAGCGTTAGCATGGTTTCAACCATTGGACCCTAATACTTTTAAAAACATGGAGCAAGTATACCAAGAAATGATTGAGGAATTCACTAAGTCAGAATTAAAAACAATTCTTCATCATTGATCCATAGCTTTAAGCAAGCCCCTACCGAATCAGTGAGATTGGCTGCAAGAAGATTCAAGCAGTATGTAGACAGATGCCCAGTAGAAGAGAGACCTACCCAAAATAAAATGGTGTCATTATTTTTGGAAGGATTGTTGAACGGATCTTTGAGATCATTGGTATATGTAAAGAGAGTTCAGACTTTGCAAGAATGCATGAAGGAATGCATAGATCTAGAAGACAACCTAGCAGAGGACCTGAAAATACCTCAAGGAAGCTTGAAAAGTGAAGATTCGGCCAGTAACACATCAATCCCTAAAAACAATGTAGAGGAAATAGCTGATTTGGTAGCGAAGAAGTTGAACGTTCAAGGACAGAGGAACTACCTCAATAACCCTATGAGAGTACCCATGCTCAGAAGATGTATGCAGTGCGGAGGAGATCATCCTTCTCACTTGTGTACTAGGGGAGTAGTCCCACCACCTGCTTATGTTTATAATAGACCCACTGTCCCAGGATCTCTACAATATTGTAGTATAGAACAAAAATATACAAATCACAGTACAGAAAATTGCCCTTACAATAGGCAGGCGAGACCAGCACAGCCATACATGAGACCTTATGGATACCCTCAGAGAGATCAGGGAGGTGAAGCCTTTAGATATCCCACTTATCAGCCGCAGGCACCAGTGCCACGACCATATGCGTATCAGGGATACACCCAACCACAACCTGTACTAGGACAACAACCGCCCCATCCTCAGAACGTTGTCTCAGTCAAGATTGCTCAACATGAAGAAAACCTAGAGAGAGCAATAGTCCCAGCCACACCTTTGGTTGGTAATGAACCATATGACTCACCTTACGACCATAGTCAAGGAGCATATCCCAATTATGAAAGCTCAATGATGGAATATGGACAACTGTATGAACCATATGCCTATGGCATGGAAGCATCAGATAGTTCATACGGATATGAGCAGGAATATGTGTCATTAATGTACATAGCTCTTAGAGCAACCATACCACCCCGACCCATGAACAGACCGCCTGTACCCAGAGGACCATGTTACAGATGTGGAGGTGATCACTATATCAGAGAATGTACATTGCCAAACCCACCACCACCACAACGAGTCTGGGAAGGCTACTGTAGTGAGTGTGGTAAGGAACACCTTTTCAGAGACTGCCCCAAGAATCCCAACAAGGTTACATCTAACGTGCAAATCAATGTAATAGAAGTAATTGAATCATCAGGGAGTGATAAAGAGTACACAGTACCATTGAAAGCAATAACAAGAGCCAAAGCCAGAGAGACCCCTAATGGCGCAACACCCATCTCTGCACAGAGCCCCGCAGGGGCACGCATCAGGCAACAACGCGAATCATCCAGGTCCTGCACGGTGGAAGAAAGTAAACAGGCTCAAAGCAATACAACGGGGTCACATGTTTGCAACCAAGACAAATCAGAGAACAACAAGCAAGATATAGATCACTGGTGGCGTGCGTGGCAACCCGACTGAATACAGCAACTCAGATATGTGATATACAGAATACCAAGGGGCAAAAACAGAAGCAAAGGCGGAGGATCGGACAAAATAACAGGGAGGTGAACACACCCATCCCTCAAAGAGTTGAAGACTCAAAAGAGCCGGAGAAAACTATTGCAAGTAAAAGGTCCCAGAGATGGAAGCACCGAAGAGATAGGATAAAAGAAAAGAAGTTATTACAAAAGAAGGAAAAGGAGGAAAACGAACAAAAACCAAAAGAAGAACCAAAGAGGGAAGAAGGAAACAAAAATGAACAGTACAAAAAAGAGGAGGTAGGATCAGTGTTAGCAGACCCTATGCTTGAAGAATTAGCCATGTGGATTCAGGCATACAAGGCACGAATAAGAGCAGGACCTACCATAGAACAACATGAGAGGGAATATCCAAGAGGCGACTTAGAAAAAGAAAGACTGGAGATCTGTAAGAAATTGATAGAAGTTGCACAACAGACCTTAGAAAAACCTGCATCGCCTTTACCCAATACCCGAATTTCTGAAGGAGAATTCCAAGAGTGTGTAAACACTCATGCAAAGCCTGAAGTAAGTAGAACACAGAATGACGAATGTAGTATTGAGAGAAGGGAAGGATCCATAGTTCCCGAAGTAGAAGGAGAATGGACTGAGGATCTATGGGCACGAGTTCAAGAGGACAAATGGAAGAAAGTGGAAGGAATTGAACCACCCTTTGAAGAACTAGAAGCAGGAGATGAAATAGAGGGTTCAATACCTGAACTAAATTCAGAAGAAATTTTTTTGATGGATGCAAGTGACCAAGGAGAGGAAGATGTAAATGAACTGCCCAATTACACAAGGGAGTATGAACACAATTCAGAATTGTATCGTATTCCCTCAATGAGGAAACGAGAAACGAACCCATCAGTCCAAACATCTGAGATCATACAACGCCTTAGAGAGGTAAAAATCCCTTGTACCCTAACATTCGAAGAACTGTTGAAGGTAAAACCACATTTGAAGGAGAAATTATTCAATCAATGGGAAGTCAAGGAGGAAAAGAAAGAGATAGCAGACGAAGTAAACACAGTGAGAATTCCAGTGGATAAGGTAGGAGACTTTAGTGAGGGAGATGATGGAAATACCTGCCTTCCAATTACTTATAGGGGTTACACTACCAAAGCCATCTTAGATTCGGGAGCTGGTGTTGGTATTGCTACCAAAGAAATTTGGGAGAAATGGGGAAAACCAGCGTTAAGACCAACACGCATGAAAATACAAATGGTAGACAGACATACAGAAAGACCCTTAGGATTGTTGGAACGAGTAGTTTTCATTACATGTGGAGTGGAATTCGAACACACTTTAGCAATATGTCACTTCAAAAGGCCAAGCAATTATGAAATGATCCTGGGAAGGCCTTTCATGAGACAGTTAAAGGTCGTGCAAGATTGGGGAAAAGATGTTGTGTACCTACAACATGAAGGAACCACCACTAGAATAAACCTACATACATACACTTATCAAGATGTTCCACCTCTACAATGGAATCAAATTCATAAGGAGGAAGACGATCAATCAATTCATAGTGTAGGTTCTAGTGATCAATCTTGGATGAACGAGGACACTCATCTATGGATATGCCAAGCTGCAAAGAAGGAAGAGGAGAGAAGAAAAGGATGGCAGCAGAAACAAGGAATAGCGAGCTCTGTACAAGATCTAGCTTACATGCCACAAGTATTTCCGGATGAAGAATTTGAACCACACGGTTGGATGGAAATTTTAGCGACCCTCGATGTCTGTGTAAACGAAGAAGTAGTGACCATGAACGAATGTATCGATGAGGAGGGTTATGATGTTAGCCTGTATGTGGTAGTCCTTCAGGAGGCGGAAGAAGGAGAAGTGATCGAGAAAGACTGGAAGGAGGACTACGAGAGCATTGAAATGGAGCCCGAACCAATGGATCTAGGGAATAGTACCACCAACATAAATATCACAGCCAATGAAAAACACCAGGAACTCACACAGAAGGGGGAATTAGAATTTGAAAGAGAATCAGAAGATGAAGAAAATAAACCCCAAGACCAATTTGAGGTACCAGCTCACTTTAAAAAATATGAAGTGGAGGAGAGAAAAATCGCTATTCAAATGCCAAAAAGAGAAGCACAGCCTGGAATAGCATATGATAATAAGGAACAAACCAAGAAGATAGTAGTAACTGTAGAAGAAGGAGAAGAACGATGTACCTTCATAGGACAGGATGTCTCATTAGAGGAAGAACAAGAGTTAATTCGTCTCATAAGAGAATATCGGGATGTCTTTGCTTGGACCTATAAGGACTTGAAAGGAGTCGACCCTTCTATATGTGCGCATAGAATTCCCATGACATCCGAAGCCAAACCTTCTAAACAAAGACCATATACTTACAATGATGTGTATTCAGCCAAAATAAAGGAAGAAATAGACAAGTTACTAGATGCTGGATTCATATACGAGATTGAGCACATAGAATGGGTGTCACCTTTGGTGGTTGTACCGAAAAAGAATGGAAAGTTAAGAGTATGCATCAACCTTAAGAAAGTAAATGCCGCGACCATAAGGGATAGTTATCCATTACCAATTACAGATCATCTCTTGGAAAGAGTAGCAGGGAAGGAAGTTTATAGTTTTTTGGATGGCTTTTCAGGGTATAATCAGGTAGCTATTGCTCCTGAGGACCAACATAAAATAGCGTTCGCAACTGAATGGGGAGTATATGCCTTTAGAGTCATGCCTTTTGGTCTAACTAATGCCCCAGCCACCTTCCAAAGATTGATGTGCCATGTATTCAAAGAATTCCTAAGAAAAAGTATGGAGGTCTACGTGGATGATCTTTGTACTTATTCAGCTATACGATCAGAACATATCCCAGAGTTAGAAAAGATCTTTGCTAAATGTCGACAATATCGAGTATGCCTTAACCCAGAAAAATGTGTCTTCATGGTTAGACAAGGGAAAATATTAGGACATATTGTCTCCAAAAATGGAATCTCAACTGATGAAGACAAAATTAAAGTAATTCTGGATTTACCAAGACCAAAGACGGCTAAGGAAGTTCAAGCATTTATGGGACATTGTGGATACTATCGAAGATTTATACATATGTACGCCATAATTGCTAGACCTCTTTATGCATTATTGACTCAATTTAATTGGACCGAGGAATGTGAAAAAGTCTTCAACGAGTTAAAGAATCGATTGAGTTCAGCACCAATCCTTCGAGTACCTAACTGGAATAAGCCATTTCATATTCATGTGGATGCTTCCAAGTTTGCCATTGGTTGCATCTTAGCTCAACCTGCCGATACGGGAAAATTAGACCACCCTATAGCCTATGCAAGTAGACAATTAAATCAAGCAGAACGCAATTATACTACCACGGAGAGAGAAGGCCTAGGGATGGTGTACGCAGTCAAAAAGTTCAGACATTACCTGTTGGCAAACAAATTCAAATTCTTCATTGATCATCAAGCCCTACTGTACCTAGTCAACAAGCCTTGTAATACAGGACGACTAGTACGATGGTTTTTATTGCTAATGGAATTCGATTTTGAGGTAGTAGTCAAGAAAGGAAATACCCACATAAGAGCAGACCACTTATCACGAATGACCCATGGAGAACCTCCCATAGGAGTACCAGATGATCTGCCAGATACGTACCTTTTTAACCTGGAAGTATGTCCTCAATGGGCAGAAAAGTTGATCCCTATACTTACTCATGGACCTAAAGATGGGATCACACCAAACCAAACCCAAGACCTCTGGAAGACTAAAAACCTTCACATCATTGTGGGAAGTTTGTATCACCAGGATTCAAGTGGATTATTAATGAGATGCGTGGAAGAAGAGGAACAAGAAATGTGGCTTCAGAAAGCACATGTAAACCAATGGAAAACTCATTTGAATGCAAATGGAACATGGCAAACCCTGAAGATGTTAGGCATATATTGGCCAACCATGCAGAGAGATGCACATAACTATGTATCAACCTGTCAGACCTATCAAGAACAAATCCCAGATGAGAACTCTACCTTATGCTATTCTACAATAGCACCAAGATGGAGCATGCCACTGGTAAAGTTCTTGAAAACTCAAGAATACCCCGAAGGAGCTACTTCAGCAAGGAAACGTGCACTTGTAGAACAAAGTAAGGATTATGCCATTATAGGAAAAAAACTTTTTAATCAAGGGAAAGATAACCAATTACGAATGTGCATTCACGAAGACGAATATCTTTCTGTTTTAGAGATGGCTCATATAGGAGCTGCAGGAGGGCACTTCTCTGCAGATAAAACAGCAAAAATGATCCTCTTTGCTGGAATGTGGTGGCCAACTCTACATCAAGATGCTGTAACATATGTGCAACGGTGTGATACTTGTCAACGAACCAAATATCCAATTAGGAGAGATGAAATGCCACTTAGACCCATGATGAGTACCAGAGCTTTCACAAAATGGGGAATAGACTTCATAGGACCTATTAGCCCACCAGCGAAAGGATCCCATGCCGAATATATAATTGTAGCAACAGACTATCTGACCAAACGGGTTGAAGCAAAAGCAACCAAGAAAAATGACGCAAGAACCACAGCCAAGTTTCTCTTTGAGAACATTTTCACTAGATTTGGACTACCAATAGAAATTGTGAGTGATAGAGGTACGCACTTTGTGAATGAAGTTATACAAGCTTTATTGAATGAATTCTTGGTAATTCATAAGAAATCAGCTCCTTATCACCCACAAGCCAATGGACAAGCCGAAAGTTCGAATAAAATCTTGTGTACAGTTCTCACCAAAATTGTTAACAATGATAGATCAGATTGGGATAAGCAGTTACATCATGCTTTATGGGCATTTCGAGTAGCCTATAAAACCGCCATAGGCATTACTCCTTTTAACTTAGTATATGGACAAAATGCTATTTTGCCAATTGATTTCTTAATTCCCACTCTGAGAGTAGCAACTACTTACGAGTGGACAGGACATGAACTATCAGCTCAATTGGATCAAATAGAAACGCTTCACGAAACTAGGTTACAAGCAGTAGCAGGCATTTATGCTGCTAAACGACGACAGAAAGCCTACTTTGATGCACACATTAAGGACAAAAATTTGAAGGAAGGAGATTTAGTTTTGGTATACACCTTGAAACAACACACTAAGAAGTTGCAGAAGAGAGGATATGGTCCATTAATCATTAATCGTATATCTACAAGTGGAGCCATCAGCTTAGCAACCTTAGATGGAGAAGTATTACCAAACTACATCAGTGGATGTAGAGTGAAAAAATATCTAGAACCATTGACCGAAGAAACAATGTCTCGATTAATCAAAGGCAAGAATAGACGCATAGAAGAGGAAAGGATACGAGAAGAAGCGAGACAGGAAGCATTGGAAAGAATAAAGAAACGGAAAGAGTGGATGAGAGAGCGAGATGAGAGATATCGACTAGGAGAAGAACTCATCCCGATGGCTAATTTTAGAGCCACTCAAAACCTAGGATCACAGAGAATGCAACCATATTTAAATTTGGGAGCAGGTAAAATGGAGTACCACTTGGTGGATGCTCTCATTGACACAGGAGCTGCGGTAAGCTGTATCAAGCTTTCTTTGACCCAAAAACTCCAGGAGGAAGTACGCCCATCAATGGCACAGTTGATAGGAATAGGAGGAACAATTACTCAATGCATAGGTGAGATCACCTTACCTTTGCATCTTGGCAACAACACTATGGAACAAAAGCTATTAGTGTGTCATGATCAGGATTTACTTGAAGAGGTAGTGTTAGGTCAAGACTGGATTTACGAATATGAGGTGACCATTCAATTGGCTTTAGGATACATCTCAGCCAGGATAGGACATCGTGAAGTATTCAGTCTGCTAGACGAATGACCAATCAAATCTGTGAGCATAGAGCAAAAAGTTCATTCCAATGAACAAAGTCATGAATGTATGTTCACTAGCACTATAGAAACACCTTCATCAAGTACTATATGTGCGGACACATTGAATTCTGATTGCACACAATCTTCTAGTCTAGCAAGTCATGAGAGTGTCAATCTATCTGAAACCAACCTCAGTGAAGCACCATGCCAAAGAGAGACTAGTCCTCTGAGAAATTCAAAATCTGTACCTATTAAAATATACCCTATTCCATACTCTAACCAAGCGTGGATAAAGAAAGATCAAGTGGAGGAGTATCTTCGACGACAGAAGCACAACCGACATCAGAACAAACAATCAAAGGAGAAACCAACTCAGTCGGAACAACGAAGTCATCGACGAACTGCTACAATATGGATTCCAAAGAAAGTAGTAGCTGCTCAACAGGATCGTTCGCAAATCTGGATTCCTAAGTCATGCGCTCCAAAGAAACTAAGCCGAATTGATGATCTTCAGCACAACAAGAACCAATATGGTCCACAGGCAAAACAGCCACAAAAAAGGAACTACTGGAGAAAGAAGGAGTCTGTAATGGCAACCCGAGCCATTCCGAGATTTACAAATCAGATAGAGCAGACATGCAACAAGAAAAGAGCCACATTCATCGGAATTAGGCAACGTACAACAAGGCCCAACAAAATGAAGCAGATTTGGATACCTAAAGACAAAATAAACGGCATGCATCAACCAACTACTTCCAATTGCACACATATGGAGCCTTCGAGACCCAAAGTATGCATGATAGGGCCACATTACAAGGCCAAGCATTTGGCACATCTTTCTTCTATTTCAGGATAGTCAAGCACATTTTCCTCTTGGGAAATAGGAGAGCACTTGTACATACATTAAGAAAATTACTCCAAAAAAAAAAATAATAACCGCTTCGACTATAACCTAACTTTTCTGTTTTCCTTTTCAGATGAAAATATAGAAATACCTAAAAATGTGAACAAGCCAGGTATTACCTTTCTCACACCCACGGGAAAGGGGCGACACCATTCACTCGGAGCAATATTGAGCTTATGACAAACAAATAAAGGAGGATTTCTGATAATATATGGCAACTAATTCATACTCTATATTGAGTGCAGATGGCGTCTACTAATTCTGAAGCTACACAAGAGGAAGAGGTCCAGCTTTTCCCACTCGAGTCAATTACAAAAGCAAGAGGTCACTGGTTTCGGGATGACCAACCAGTGTCAGATCTCATCTTCCTGGCTACTATCAAAATAATGGATAGAGATCACTATTTTCCCATCCTATCCCAGGACTTCAAAACAATCGTCCAAGGCTTGCCACATATTGAAGAAGTATGGACACAGGCCGGATTAGAGTCATTCCTAAAATTGCCTATCTATGTACCGGACTTTCAAAGGTGTACACAAGTAATGAACACATTACAGCCTGCGACAACAAAGATAACTGTTCCAGAAGCGAAAGTATTAGATAAAATGGGAACCTGGAAGACCATCCAATTCACACACGAATTAATCAACAGAGCATTTGGATGGAAGCAAGAAGGAGTCACAAATGTCAAAGCAGAGTGCCATGATCCCAAGAAGAGATCATTTTTGGATATAAACAGAATTGACATAGAAGATGCTGTTCGATTGGTGCATCAACACTTTTGTTTCCCAAGCATGCACAGGTATACCGCTCCTCAGAAGATAGTCGTACAATTACTATCGCATGCCATGAGACAAATTGGGAACAAAGTGAATATGACAGGCTATGTTCAAGAAAGATTATTTGAAGCCCAGAAGAAGTGGGGCCAGAAGAAATTTTTGAATGGTAGTTCGGCTCTCACATTACTGATATATGAAGCTTTAGATATGAAGAATTGTTTGAGAGAGATGCCAACTTCAGAAAAGCTAGCTCAATATGCAAAACCCGCCATTGTCCCTAAGAAAAAGAGGGTTGCCATCAGTGGGGAAGAAGCAGAAACCAGTTCTCAGCCGAGAATGAGAGGCACAAAAAGACTACGAGAAGTCAAGCAAGATGAAGAAGGAGAACCTATGACAAAAAGAGTCCATGTACTTCCCAAAGTAACCATTGCAGGACAGAAACAAATCACGGAGGAAGAATTGACTAAAGCACTGGAAGAGACGCACAAATACACGGAGGGACAAATCAACTTACCAGTGCAAGGTCATCATTATCAGCAGTCACAACGGGGATTAAATACAAAAAGAAAACTCACTAAAGTTCACCGATACCGTGAAATAGGATTAGACAATTCCAGCTCGTCATCACAGGACAAAGAAGAAAAGGACACATCATTGTTGGATGTTGATATTCGAAGCGAATCGAAGGATGATGGGCAATGGACCGAATTAAATGAAGTTGACTATGGTGAAGAACCAGAACGCCTCAAGCCAGTCGATCAAGAAATAAAAGTGAATCAGAAAACCACAAGCACAAAGATAGATATGGAGATATCAAAAATGGAGAATGAAGATAATGATATAGAAACGGAAGAACCCTTCACACCAATCAGGGTTGTGGCAGAACCCTCCCCAATGGATGTCACGTTTCAGGGGAGTGCCACTAAAAATGATGAAGCAAAAGGAGATGATAAAGAACCCAGGGTACAACCGCAAGTTAGGCAACCACATAATGAAACACTCCAGGTGGCAGAAGGCAAAGATGTGCAAACAGGAGAGACTCCAGGCATAGCAAAGACATGGCTGAATGTAGACATAGCTCAGCTCAAGCCTGTTGTGCAAGATATGATTAGAACAGCTCTGGACACACAACAATTAATGCTTGACGCTGATGAAGATTACGACCAAGCCATGCGAGACAAGAAAGAACTTGAAAGAGCAGGTCAGAATCTTTCCAACGAATTATCCAAGGTAAGAGAACAAGCTCTGAATAAAGAAAAGGAACTTCAAGAGGTCAAAACACGAAACAACATGCTAGAGACAGAGCAGACAAAACTGAAAGACCAAGTCCAGGAACTAACAAAGAAATTAGAGATGAGTGAGACTGAGAAGACACGTATTCAAGCACGAAGTAAAATCTTAGAGTCTCAGCTTAAAGTCAGTATGGAGGAAGCTGACAATATACGACAACGAAATAAAGAGTTAATGACAGCTCTCATTAGTGATCAGCCACTTGCAGTTACTGACAACCCACAAGGAAATATCAAGAACTTGGAAGAAAAGATCACTAAACTAGAAGACCAGCTCAGATAGGAGCAAGCAGTCATTACAGATTGGGAAAAGAGATACATGGAGGACACAGCTGCCCTCAGAATGAAATGGAAAAAAGTAGAGAATAACTACCTGCGGCAGTGTAAGGAAGACACAGATCAAATGAATATTGTGGCCCAGGAACTAATTAAACACCAGGCAACTAATGCTAAGACTGAAGAAGAAAATAAGAAAAAAGATGATTAAATCAAACAGCTTCAGGAGCAATTAGAGCAACGAGCAAAACAGGGGACACCAGTAGTTCCACAAGAGACCAAGGCTACTGTGGAGAAAGAGGTACGTCCTCTCTCTCCCCCCTCGTATCATTCACCGGTAAAGGAGGAAAAGGAGGTTCACATTGAACCTAACATTCGGGAAATTGAAGAACTGAGCAGACCAGAAAGGGCACTACTGGTGTCCCAACTTACGGCAGAATTTGAAGATCAGATCATCAGGATCATGAAAGAAGCTCAAATAGAAAATAAACAATTAGAACAAATTTTGAAGCCCTTTAATGTACCATACGGACTACTTAAAGAACAAACTAGACATTATATAAAGTCTGCAACGAATAAAGATCCGGATCACAACCTTCAATTCAGGCATGACACTTTTAATTACACTCAAGAGGAGTTCGAGAAGGCGGATCCAATGTGGCGACGAAAGATTTTAGAGAAGCATCCAACGTTGCGGGTACAGTGGGAAGCATCACCATATGCACTTCAAGTCAATCCATCTTTTTGTCCTGTACCCCGTCGACGATCTTGGACGCAATTTTGGGAAGGACAGCGCCAAGGCAATATCAATAATCAATGGCTCAACTACCCTTTACTACCTAGTCTGCCACATAATTATCTACCAACCGAAGAATACATGGTAAAGACAATGGAATTTTGGATTTCCAGATACGTTTCAGTTCCGGACTTAGCCGTCAAAATGACTAACAAAATATTCAGTATGCTACTAACAGTGCTAAAAGTGTTCCAACATGCCAAATATACATTTTTGAATTTCATCGGAATTACTCAAGGATCGGAAGCACTCGTTTTTTATTTATCCACTATCCCGAGCAGACTAACTATTATGGCATATTATTCTCGTCTCATGTTTTTGCCATCGACATATATGCAGACTTTTGAAGAAGCATTCTTTACAGGCTTCTTTGAAATTGATTCAGAGATTTTTGTTAAAATGACTTCCAATTTGAATGCAAGACTGGTGGCCTATGAGACAAGTTTCTTTGCTGATCATAGACAGGCGCCAGAGGACGGAGTAAAGTCTCAGCAATGGAAGGAGTTCATGCTATGTCACGCTAATCTGCTAAATCAAAGAGAGCAACACGCCATCCAAACCTACACACGTCGCCACAAAAAGCCTGTCGGGGACGACAGAGTCCAAGAGGGGGGCAGTGTTGAGGGCGAATCAAGTAAAAGAAAGAAAAGAAGAAGACAACGAAAGAAACAGCTTCACTAAGAAGAAATATCTCTGCAAGAAGCCCCGCAGGGGCACAACACCCATCTCTGCACAGAGCCCCGCAGGGGCACGCATCAGGCAACAACGCGAATCATCCAGGTCCTGCACGGTGGAAGAAAGTAAACAAGCTCAAAGCAATACAACGGGGTCACATGTTTGCAACCAGGACAAATTAGAGAACAACAAGCAAGATATAGGTCACTGGTGGCGTGCGTGGCAACCCGACTGAATACAGCAACCTAGATATGTGATATACGGAATACCAAGGGGCAAAAATAGAAGCAAAGGCGGAGGATCGGACAAAATAACAAATTCTCTAACGATCCTTATTGCTTCTTCGACCACTGGGTGCGTGTATTCAGAACTCTTAAAGTAAGCCAAAAACAGAAGCAAAGGACAAACCTCGAATAAGATACCCAATTGTCTAACAGTCCTTATTGCTTCTTCGACCACTGGATGCGTGCAGACAACAAAACGAGGACAAGAAGCAAAGTCTGTCAAGGGACGACAGAGACGAAGAGGGGGAGAGTGTTGCAGAGCAAAGAAGAGCACAAGGCAGAGAAAAAGAAGGGCCCCGAAATTTTTCCGATTTGGACATCATATTTTTGTATCATAATCATTCTTGTAATATATTTTCCGTTGTAAAGGCACTAGAGGAGTCCTCTAGATGCATCCCCACAGAAGATTAGAGATTTGCCCATGTAAAATAGTAGGAAATTAGCCCGTTAGTGAATAAAGTTCCGGTCTCTTGTGTGAAAGGACCATTTTTAAGGCACTAGTATATAAGTCAAATGCGACTCTTTGTAAAGGACTTTTTGCCATTGTGAGAATAGAGAGCACAGAAATTCGAATTTGTGTCTTCTTCACTCTGTATCTTCTTCTCTGTGAGCTTGTATGCATGTGTATTGCTTGGAAAGAGTGCTTGTGAGTGTTGTCTATCTATGAAAGTGTTTATTTGCTGTAGGTAAAGTGTGTGCGAAGTGTAGGAAGTGCTGAAGTGCAGGAAAGTATTTCCTGTGACTCAGTATTTTGCTCATAACTTGAAGTAGGAGTGTCGGAATTGAGTGAGACCACTGCCATTGGATGCATCTTCTCGAGAGCTTCGAAACGCATATGCTATTCGCTATATTTGGAGCTCAGAGATGGGAGAAACGTCCAAAATACTGACGGCTGCTACATCAAGTATCGTTTCGCCTTGACCAACAGTTGGAGCTTGTTTGGATAAGTCTTTGCCTTATTTACACTCTTTGAGTAGTTCATTTGCATTGATCATTACATGATTGCATGTCCTCATACACTCGGTTAGGTTTGTATACTCTTTGGATTGATAATTAAAAGCGTGTATCCCCACTATATGCACTTGAGAGGGGATTGAGGTATAGTCTCTTTCTCCGCAAGTCCCTAAGTTGGTACTTAGGTCAACACACTCATTCATAGGAAGGATGATGAAAACAAGCAATGCACATTTGAAATGTTTGTGGGCTCATGCTCCAAATGTAAGCAAGGCTAGCAGAACGGGCAGGCTGAGGTGGCTACGCAGAGAGTACAGGGATTCTATGAATGCGTCTCGAACACTTGGAGATCCTCAGCGCATCTCATTACAGGTGCCTGGTGCAGTGGTGCGAACGCAAGAAGAAACCAGTAGGTCCCACCGCTGATTTGGTTCGTGGACATGCACACGCACACAATGGGATCAACCAGCATGAGCACGGGAGTAACACCGGAGTACCAAAATCATAGCCTACCCAAAGCATAGGAATAACGAATCAAGCGAAAGCCTCAAAATGAGCTTATCATCGCCGCCTATCTAATTGGGTCTCTCAGCATCCAATGGTGTCTACCGCACCCGGGATGGCACCGTAAAACACGGAGACACTAGAAAAATCGAAGCTTTAGAGACTAGAATCATCCGGGTATCGTCGGACTAAGTGAACAGTGGAACATCAGACTCGACATCATAGCGATGCAGAAAACACTAGAACCATCATGGATAGAAGCGCATTGGCATTTTTTGAGGGCGTGTCGCTTTCGAGGTCACATGGGCAGTTTGGTGGCCCCGATTGATGACAGCAATGCCGAACGACTGTGGGCCGGGTCGTTACAAGCTTCTAGTGGGATGAGGGAAAAGCATGTGCATGAGCGCATGGCCGATGGACTGGAGTCCGAGTGAAAAAAAACAGGCAGGCATGGACGGTGCTAGATGATCACTGTTGAACGCAAAGGTCAAGTGTGGGGCCGAAAGGCCATAGATTACAGAGGCTCAGAGGGTAAACATTGCATGGGACAATCCCATCAAGGGATGTGGGGACGTTCTGGAGGTGATCGCTATCCGGGTGGATCGGGTCCGATCATGGCACACACAGGGTGTATGAAGCTAATGAATGTTGCAAGGTTTAAGGACGTGAAAGTGAAATTAATGTTGAGTATGGAGAAGAGAGAGATGTTGAAATGATTATGGGAATAGGAATGTAGGAGTGCAAGTTAGTTTGACGAACATGAATGATAAGAATGAAAGAGAACCATACACACGAATCAAATTTGGAAGGAAGAATGGTCCATTGAAGGAGCTTCTTAAACACTTCCTAATTCCAATCCATATGCATAGTCTTCTTTGGATGTTATGTATGCATGACGAGAATAGATGGAATCCTTACACATAAATTAGTTTCGAAAGGAAGAATGGTCCAATATTGGAGCTTCTTATACACTTTCAGAAACTAATCAATATGTATGGGTATGTATGGATTATATGCATGCAAGTATATTATGATGATAGAGTTTACTCACAAGCTCAATGAAACATCCTCAGTGGTTCAACGCAATGCTGCGGAGCCTTCTCACACATAGAAGAAAATAGAAGACATGTAAAAATACTTAAGAGACTGAAAGACAAGAGAGAAGAGACAAGTGACAAGTGACAAGTGACATGAATTAAGTTACATGTATAAGATCGTCATGGTACGTCAAGCTAAGCAGTCTACTGATCAAAGGCGGTTCCGACCTTCAAACCATGACAGTTCAATCGAATGTCACACGTAAGAAGGCAAGTTCCACTTCATTGACCCTATGTATGTCTAGGCTCGTAACATCTAACTAAAGAAGTCTAAGACTCATTAAAACCAGCTCTAACTCACTCACACGCTCCACCAAGGGTGAGTCAAGATAGAGATGCTGGTTTTAAGAGCCTATCCTAGATTGGAGTTCTAACTTAAATTTGAAACTAGGTACTATAGTCATACTAGCCCACCTTGGATCCTCACTCGCTCAACCAAGGGTGATCGTCTCAAGGAAACCGTAAGCTAGCATGAGCCCTATGGATGCCTAAAAATGATGCTCTAAGAGTTTGGAGGGGGGTTTATATAGTTTTCTGAATGAATTTGGGCCTTTGGATCTAGAGAAATCAACTCTCAACTCTAGGATCACTACTTTCAATTACAACCACTTGATTAATCAAATCAATGGCTTTGAATTGTTCTTTCTATCAAATCTAGTGTAAAGGAGTGAAATTTAGGCGCCTTCATTCTCCACCATTGGATTTGGGGATGATCTGGACCGTCGGATCAGTGCCGACATCAGTTTGGATAAGATAAGCCACTATTTTTGGAGAAAATATGCATTATTGATCTTTGATTGTCAAAAAAATCTTCTTTTATGGAAAAACTCATGGATCCTCCTTGCTTTAAGCATAAGTGCATCTCCACCCTTGAATTTGAGCTTATCTTGATCGTACAACATGGCTCAATCAGCTTTCGCCATGTGGTAGCCCTTCAACCCTTCAATTTGCTTAAACTAGAAAACTGCGGTGATCCTGAAAACTGGACTTTATGCTCTTTGACCCTCCAAATAGGCTTTGATGAAGGTGAAACTTTGTAGGACTATGTTTCCAAAGAACTCCTTCAGGAATATGCAAAAAAAACTTCCATCTGAATCTTCCTTGTACAAGTTTGTCTACATTTGGAAGCTTGCAAGGTGGCATTAAGGTCTCTAGGAAGCTCTGATAGCCTTGAAACTTTGTAGAAATATGTAGCCACATATGGTCTTTATACATGCCAAACCATATGGGTAACATAAATTTCTATACAAGAATTTGTAGGGTAAAACTAGAAATATTACATTTTTACAAAATGAACATAGCATATCAATGTGCTACAAAATCCATTTTCTATTGAAATTTGGGCTATAGACTACCTTTGATAGTCTTTACAAGTATATGAATTTTCATCTAATTTGGTGACAATGAAAGTTTTGCCCTAATTTCCTAACTTTGACCATCTTTGACCGCTACCATGGACTTTCTTGATTTCTTTGAAACTCTGTATGTGAGCTTCCTTTGACATCCTTGATGCATCCTGGACTTCTCGGGGAACTCCGGTTACCTTCACCAAATATGTTTTTTGTAGGCCTTCACAAGTGAGAGAGGAGAGAAAATCTCGACGACATTCGTCCCCACTAAACCTGCGGTTCCTCCGGAAGCGCCACTCTAGTGTTCCTGAAAAACATAAGTTTCAATCATCATATTCTTTTAACGGAAAATAGGCAACAGGAAGGAGAGATTGATGATATGCATGAATGAGAAGGCAACATGATATCAAGCAACATATGTATGAAAAGAAAAATTAAAACAGGCAACATGAATATGCATAAATAAATAGGTAACATTTCTGTAAATGAACATGCAACATTGTTATGAATGATTAGGCAACGTGACATGAAGCAAAATTTGCATGAAAGAAAGAATTGAAACACGCAACATAAATATGCATGAACAAATAGGCAACATATATGCAAATGAACAAGCAACATTGACAACAAGAAAGAAAACAAACAAGCATCAATATGAAGTGGAAGTGGATATATTGAGTCGTTTTAAGCATCAATTCCTCTCATCTTGAAGAAAAATTTGTATCTTTTTCATAAAGCAATCTACCTTAAATACAATTATAAACAAATATTTAGGATTTTCAAGAGACATCTTTCATCTTTAGCTTATTTTAGATCAACTCCTTTCCTACATAAATATGAATATGCTCTTTCTCTAATAACATGCAAGGAAATCTAACTAAACTCCACTAATGCATAAATCTACCTATATAGCCCGTAATTTATTCTACTATGCCTCTTTATCCTCCTTTGGCTTGCTCTGTTTTTTTTTTTGATGATGATGTTGATTCGGCAACTTTATGGTTACGATCACTTTTTTAGGGTGGAAGAAAGTGTAAACTTCCTGGTAACATGTAGCTTTTTTTTTTTTGATGACGGGGAAAAATTAAACCCCGATACAAGGTACAACCATTTTTGATGACGGAGAACAATCGTTTAAACTCCGATACAAGTGATGTGAGGTGGACTAAAGATGTAGAAACATGCAGTAGCAGGAGCTAGGACTTCAACAATTATGCTTTCGAGACAGGATATATATGCATGTTTATATATGAAAGTCATGTCACTAAAATAAACCTCCAAATCTACATGTCCTATCTTTCCATAATCCTAGATTATAACCGATTTCTTAGTAGATAAATTACTACTCAAGATACAATTTTACACAAGTAGAGAAATCATCATTTGCCCTTTTTTTGACTCAAGTGATGTGGATATGCAATGCAATGCAAAGGCGGAAATCAAACATGCATGAAACAAGAATGGAAAAAAAACAAAGCAACATGAACTTGAAAAATTCATGATATTTTTTTTTTTTTATAACATGGATACTCTTGTTTATGAATCGGCCTCATTGTTGTCATCTTCTTCAATGTCCTCATCCAAAATGTACTCGTCATTATCACGTTTCTTGAATAGCTTTATCCTTTTACCTGCAATCAAAGTTTTTAGTGAAACACCATTTAATTCACAAAGAGCATACGTACCATTGTTGTTGACTTTTGATACAATGTATGGACCAAACCACCGTTGAGTGAGCTTTTTGCATGCATCATATTGAGATTCAAATGTACTATCATAAATGAGCACCCAATCTCCTACTTCAATTGGCTTGGGACGCAATCAATGAGTTTTATCAAAATAATGCTTGTTCTTCATTCTAGATTCTCTTAATTTTTCAACCGCATCATCAAGTCTTAATTTACCTTGTTCTAACTGTTTAATGCGCAAACTCAAAAAAGCATCAGTAGACATGTTTTCAGACCAAGGCAAATTTGACCATGCAGAAATATGAGACTGAATTGGAAACAATGGTTTTTGACAGTACATGAGTTCAGCAGGCATATATCCAGTAGTATGTGTGCATGTCATTCTATCTGCCCAAAGTGCAAAAGGTAAGAATCTAGGCCATTGTTTGATGTCACCGTTACATGCTTTAGATATGGCTTTCACAATAGGTGGATGCCCTCTCTCTATTTTACCATTGGCCTCTGGATTATATGCAGTAGTGAGAGACAAACGAATACCGTGACGCTCAAAGAACTCTTTAGCTTCTCTCACATTTAACTCTTCACGATCAGCAACTACTTTCTCTATGTACCCAAAGCGACTTATGACATCTTCAAGCAAGAATTTGCAAACATTGTAAGTGGTCTTAGATCGTAGTGCACATCCCTCTACATGATTAGTTAAGTCTTCTCTTACAAGTACAATGTAACACATTTTGTCAATACCTTTAGGCATAGTTACAAGATCTACTACCCACTTGTAGTGAATACAAGATGGATAAGTAGGATGCAACGGATCTCTATGTTTGACTGATGAATGAAGTTGACAAGTAGAACATGTAGAAACATAGCTACTAATGTCAACATACATTCTAGGCCAATAATAGGTACTTCTAATTTTTTCATATGTTCCAAAAAATCCTTTATGACCTGCCCATAACGTCTCATGCATCTCCTTCATTACTTGCAATTGAAGACCTCTCTTTCCTAGGACTCGTTGTGGATTCTTAACCTTACCCTTAGCATGTCTCCAAAGATAACCGTTATGTAGGAAAAAGTTATAAGCTCGTTTCCTAATGTTACGGAATCTATTCGTAGTCCAGCTAGGTAATGGTTGTAGTGTACTTAGATATTTTTCTATGTCTCTCCATTCATTTTCGTACTCAAACTCGTGAAATTTCTCATACTCATATATATGTGGAACATAGTCAACTAAGTTCACATTCTTTATTAGATCACTTTCAAGATTATCAAATCTAGCTCTCGATAACATATCAACAACTGAATTTGACTTACCTGAAATATGAACTAACTCAGGATTTATGAACTTAATATATGAGATCCATCTAAGCATGGCTATATCAGGAGATGAACAATTGGCTATCATTCCAATGAGAGGCAAACAATCAGTCTCAACTTTGACATTTGCATCAATGAAATATTCTTTGTCTGTTTTCAAAGTTGTTACCATACCCCATAGTTCTCGTTTGATCTGTGGATATTTTTGTTGTGTTTCATGTAGAATTTTGGCACCAAATCTAATTGCATATCTATTCCCTTCACTATCATCTTGACTTATGTCCCAACCTATACCAATAGGACTAGTATCAACAGTCAATATAATAGGTTTGTTAGTAGAATAGTCTACACGCTTAAGGATTGGAGCTTCAAGCAATAATTTCTTCAATTTACGCATAGCTTGAGTGTGTTTGTCAGTCCAAATAAATTTTCGTTTCTTCCTCAACAAGTCATAGAGACAATCAGCAACATGAGCAAAGTGTGGGATCCAAATAACATAAAAGATGCAAGCACCAAGAAATGTACGTACCTCACTCATGTTGTTACATGTTTCAGAAATCTTGCTAATGGCATCAACTTTTTGTGGGTATGGTTTTCGACCATAATGGCCACATAAATGTCCAACAATAAGAACCTCGTTGACACCAAAAACAGATTTTTCTATGGAAAATGTGAGACCTACCTCTTCAAATCGTTCAAATATTCTTTCACAATCAGAGATATGATCAAGAACAAATTTACGACATCCAGATGAATCTAAAGTAATGTCCTTTACACGTTCCTCACTCCCTTTAATTGGAATATCATCAATGAATGGCATAGTTATATGAGGGATAAAATCATGTAAGACCATATTCATAGCACTCATCATATGAGCCACATAATTAGTCGCTCCTTGAGGTAAAGTATACATTCGCACTAAGCCTAAAGGAGTTTTCATTGTGGTAATGTCACGACTATCAATTGCTAATTGGAATTGGTCATATCCAGAATATAAATCATCCATTGAATAGATAGAATGTCCTGAAAATGATTCAACAAACTCATCTACAATGGGTCTTGTTCCTACATTCCTTATGGTGACTTTATTTACAGGTTGGAGATCTTGAATAAAACGTAGTTTCCCATTCTTTTTAGGCACAGTGAACCACCTATTTGAGTAAGGTGCAAAAGATGGCTCTAAAATTCTCATGTTTATCTTCTCCTTAAGTAGTTTCATTAGCTCAGGTAAGTGAGCCTTTGGAACTGGTATAGGACGAAGATTCCATGGAATATGTGGAATAGTAAAGATTATCATGGGTGCAACTAGCTTAGGATCTACACAACCAATCTCATGAGGATACATAGTAAAGGCTTTTCCATGGCTACGTATAACTCTCTCAAATTTATCTCTCTCTGCTGGCAAAAGAAAGTCATCATTTCTACCAATTTTCACTTGTTTGATTGTCTCATCCGTGAATGTATGTCCTATGTTTTTCTTATCCCGAAGAGTTGGATCGTTTTTCACATCAATAATTTTTTCATTACTTCCTTGAGGTAATGGTTGAGCTATGGGTTTGATTTTTTTGTCTACAGTTTTGTACTTCGTTTCAACTAAGGCATCATGTGTTTGGTTAAATTTTGAGCACTTGTCAACATTGAGAGCATACTCTTGGATTAGAGCATACTCATCAAGGGAAGAAAGAAGAATAATATGGGAATTAGAATTTTGTTGAAGACATAACTCTAACTCCTCAAGAGTAGAGAAACAATGAGATGTTTCAATCACATGCTCAATGTTCTCATCATGTTCCATGATTTTGTTGTTTTTATAATTTTTTTGGGTTTTTTGGTTGGATGCGAGATGTCAAACCAATATCCACTGTTGTCCCACTCAACAATGGATTCTACCCAAAATTTTGATCATATATAGCTCCAAACATGAATCGAGGTGCACAATCACTACAAGCATGCTCATAAATCTGAGTAACAATAGGTTTCTTTCTAATTGACAATCGATTCCTAGGATGATTCACTCCTACTGTCATGACTTGAAGTGATTGCATTCCATCCTTAGACTTAAATCTAGCATAGGTAGACCCATCATCCATGGCTTTAGTTTCCATACGACTCTCACAAATAAAGGGTTGACCTAAGAGAACTTCATAGGAGAAATTATCTTGAATAAAAAAGTGAAAATCTTCTATGATTCCTCCTATGGAAGCACAAGCTCCATACATGGTACCTACACCATTATCTGCAGTTCTCATACGCCATCCACAATCTTTATCTATGGGCCATCGAAACTTATCATAAACTTCTCTTGAAATCACATTGATTTCGGAGCCGGAATCTACTAATGCATTTACAGTGATAGTGTTCTTATCATTTCCTATTTTAACATGCATCTCTGATGTACCTCTAGACCAAAATGTTCTTTTAAAGTGACTTTCAGGATTGTTTTCATGATTTTCATGGTCAGGTTGAATAGGTCCTAAGAAATTTTTATTAACATTTACTTCATCATCATCAAAGTCCTCTTCATCAGATTCATCAAAGTTTAAGGCTTCATTCATAGCTTGATCTTGATCTAGAGAATCTTGCATCTCAGTATCTAGATTAAGCGGAAACCTCTTCCTTTTAATTAGGCCGATAAAGTTATCTTTAAAAATAGGCTTTGCAATAGAGAAAACTTGTTCTAAAGACATAGTCACTTGACTCTTAAGCAAAATGTCATCTAAAATCTCCATAGGATCTATTTTTCTCTCAATTTCTGAAATCAAGATGGCTTTAGGTTTTCTCTTTGGTTTCTTTTGTTTTTGCTCAGGGTCTTGTTTTTGTTCATGTTCTCGTGTTTGGTCTTCAGTTTGTTTTGATTGTTCTTGTTTATCCAAAGGCTTTGGTTCTGTTTTTCTTTGCTTTGTCTTCTTCCCTTTTTGTTTCTCCTCTTGTTTTTGTTCATTGGGTTGTGTTTCTTGTTTTTTATCTTTGGATTGTGATGTTTCTCCCTGCTCTATGATTGTTTCTATTCCCTCTGAGGTTTGTTTTCGTGTTACTCTTCTTTCACTAGGCTCAGCTTCATCTCTTTTTCGTTTTTCTTCTACATTGGATACGTGAGAAATAAGAGATTGATCTTCTATCGGTGACTCCCAAGCCGTTATTCTCCTAATCTCATCTCGTGCTCTTACTAAAGCCTCTATGGAAAAGTCACCTTCCTTAGTGGGTTTACTTGATTCTACTTGTTGTTCATCAAGAGCTTCTAGTTTCACTCCTCTAGTTCCTACATCCGTTATGGTTATATTTTCATAATGTTTTTTCATTCCTCCCTTATCATAATTTCCTTGCAAAGGTAGCATAGATCGATAGTCACAAATTTTCTTGTCTATGTCTATTACTAGTCGTTGCTCCTTAGCAGCCTTCAATAGTTCACAATCTCTCAAAAAGTGCTCTAACGAATCACACCAAGGACACCTACGAGGGCCACGCACAAAACCATTTTGATTTTGAGGATTTTGATTAACTTGTGATGGGAAATTTTGAAATTGAGGATTTTGTTGATAAGGTATTGCTTAAACAAGATAATTAGGATTTTCATAAGGCAATTGATGTATTTGAGGAGCTTGGGGAGCAACATGTGGTACTTGAGGTGCAAGAGGAGCTTCCATATTATACGGTTGATGATTTTGAAAATTTTGATTTTGAAGATTTTGAAAAGCTATTTGTGAAGCTTGAGGATACATGTTTTGATACATTTCAGGATTTTGCACATGAGGATGAGGATTTTGCATTGAAGGATTATGCATTGGAGGAACTTGATATGCTTGAGTAGGAGCTACTTGTGGATTTTGATTGGTAGCTATAAATGTTGATTAGGCTCTTGAAAAGACATTGGGCTCATTTGATTTTGGAAAGTTTTGGTGTAATTAAATTGTAAAGCATCTATAGTCTTGGCCAAATTGGATTGTGTAGCAATAAGACTTTCCATTTGCTTAGTGAGAATTTCCACTTGAGATTGTTCAATTACACTTTTATTTGGCTCTACTTTAAAACCTTGAGTAGGCTCCATCATTTGAGGAATAGGAGTAGAGTCAAAAACCATAGCATGGGATTGTTCTCTAACTTGCTCCTTAGTTTGTGGAAGGCTAGCTTGAGGAAGACTAGTTTGCTCATAAAGCATGGATTGTCTTTGATGTCTATGGGCTACAACCTCTACTACTTTACGCACTTTTTGCCAATTGTCAGTAAGACCATAACGCTTATCTGGTTCTTCTAATCGCCGTTCAACTTCCCTACGAGTTTCAGGATGAAGAAGCTTAAGAAAATTGATCACAAGATTAGGTTCCAAAGTTATCTTATCCTCATCAGGAAGTTGTTCATAGCGTTTAATATACTCATTTTGTAAGTGAGTAATAGAGCTACTAGGCTTTGGTGAATTGACCCATCGTAAGAATCCATCCCGATTATGTTGGCTATAATCTTCAAGATAGAATTCTTTGAGCATCTCCTTTCTAAAATCACTCCAAGGAAGACTATCAAATTGAGTGGCATGGTTTATGATAGAGCTATCAACAATTCGTTCAAAGAATGATATCAAAAGATCTTTGGGAAGACCAAAAATCATAGCTTGCTCTTCAAACAAATCTAAGTAGCTTGTGATGTTGATGCCATTGCAAGTGATGCACGATGCTCTAGATCTCTCACAAATGCGTTTACTTCATGACGAAGATGTGCACAATACTGTGAGAAATCCAGTGCAACACTCAAGACTGATGATGATGAAATGATGAGGATGAAAAATATGAAACAAAGGATATGGATCACAACCTCCCAACAAGATCAGAAGCAAATGCCACGAAGCATTTCACGTCGGGTTCAAATGTGGAGGTGATCGCAATCTGGGTGGATCGGGTCCAGTCGTGGCACACACATGGTGTATGAAGCTAATGAATGTTGGAAGGTTTAAGGACGTGAAAGTGAAATTAATGTTGAGTATGGAGAAGAGAGAGATGTTGAAATGATTATGGGAATAGGAATGTAGGAGTGCAAGTTAGATTGATGAACATGAATGATAAGAATGAAAGAGAACCATACACACAAATCAAATTTGGAAGGAAGAATGGTCCATTGAAGGAGCTTCTTAAACACTTCCTAATTCCAATCCATATGCATAGTCTTCTTTGGATGATATGTATGCATGAGGAGAATAGATGGAATCCTTACACATAAATTAGTTTCGAAAGGAAGAATGGTCCAATATTGGAGCTTCTTATACACTTTCAGAAACTAATCAATATGTATGGGTATGTATGGATTATATGCATGCAAGTGTATTATGATGATAGAGTTTACTCACAAGCTCAATGAAACATCCTCACTAGTTCAACGCAATGCTGCGGAGCCTTCTCACACATAGAAGAAAATAGAAGACATGTAAAAATACTTAAAAGACTGAAAGACAAGAGAGAAGAGACAAGTGACAAGTGACATGAATTAAAAGGATTTGAATTAAGTTACATGTATAAGATCGTCGTGGTACGTCAAGTTAAGCAGTCTATTGATCAAAGGCGGTTCGGACCTTCAAACCATGACAGTTCAACCGAATGTCACACGTAAGAAGGCGAGTTCCACTTCATTGGCCCTATGTATGTCTAGGCTCGTAACATCTAACTAAAGAAGTCTAAGACTCATTAAAACCAGCTCTAACTCACTCACACGCTCCACCGAGGGTGAGTCAAGATAGAGATGCTGGTTTCAAGAGCCTATCCTAGATTGGAGTTCTAACTTAAATTTGAAACTAGGTACTATACTCATACTAGCCCACCTTGGATCCTCACTCGCTCAACCGAGGGTGATCGTCTCAAGGAAATCGTAAGCTAGCATGAGCCCTATGGATGGCTAACAATGATGCTCTAAGAGTTTGGAGGGGGGTTTATATAGTTTTCTGAATGAATTTGGGCCCTTGGATCTAGAGAAATCAACTCTCAACTCTAGGATCACTACTTTCGATTACAACCATTTGATTAATCAAACCAATGACTTGGAATTATTCTTTCTATCAAATCTAGTGTAAAGGAGTGAAATTTAGGTGCCTTCATTCTCCACCATTGGATTTGGGGATGATCTGGACCGTCAGATCAGTGCTAACATCAGTTTGGATAAGATAAGCCACTATTTTTGGAGAAAAGCTGCATTAATGATCTTTGATTGTCAATAAAATCTTCTTTTATGGAAAAACTTGTGGATTCTCCTTGCTTTAAGCATAAGTGCATCTCCACCCTTGAATATGAGCTCATCTTGATCGTACAACATGGCTCAATCAGCTTTCGCCATGTGGTAGCCCTTCAACCCTTCAATTTGCTTAAACTAGAAAACTACGGTGATCTTGAAAACTGGACTTTGTGCTCTTTGACCCTCCAAATAGGCTTTGATGAAGATGAAACTTTGTAGGACTATGTTTCCAAAGAACTTCAGGAATATGCAAAAAAAACTTCCATCTGAATCTTCCTTGTACAAGTTTGCAAGGTGGCATTAAGGTCTCTAGGAAGCTCTGATAGCCTTGAAACTTTGTACAAATATGTAGCCACATATGGTCTTTATACATGCCAAACCATATGGCTAACATGAATTTCTATACAAGAATTTGTAGGGTCAAACTAGAAAAATTACATTTTTACAAAATGAACATAGCATATCAATGTGCTACAAAATCCATTTTCTGCTGAAATTTGGGCTATAGACTGCCTTTGACAATCTTTACAAGTATATGAATTTTAATCTAATTTGGTGACAATGAAATTTTTGCCCTAATTTCCTAACTTTGACCAGCTTTGACCTCTACCATGGACTTTCTTGATTTCTTTGAAACTTTGTATGTGAGATTCCTTTGACATCCTTGATGCATCCTGGACTTCTCGGGGAATTCCGGCTACCTTCACCAAATATGTTTTTTGTAGGCCTTCACAAGTGAGAGAGGAGAGAAAATCTCGACGACAATGTGAACATGCAGGCATGGCAGTGTGAGCCGCCGGAATGGAATTTACAATTTCTGTAATGTAATAATGAAAAGTCTCATGCATACCAAAAGGTCGTAGCACAAACAGTTGTAACCCTTTTTCGATTAATGTAAGAAGGGCGCGTATGAGATAGAGGGTGACGACGTCGAACTGTTAGTCTGGGCGAAGCGCCTGAAGTGGACCGTGTCGCATTGACCATATCTTGAATATTCTGAGTATTCTGTAATTTTGTTTAATTGAATTCAGTTATTAATTTAGTCTCTGTTGAAGTATTAAGTTAATTTGATATCATGGTAAAGTGACGAAGTTGCGCATTCATATGTCTTGTGGTGAAGAGTGTTGTAATGTGCAGAACATATACGTATTTGAAAGATAGTTTAACTCTGAACACTAAGTCGGTGTAGTAGTATATAACTGAATCTGTAGATTTGGGAAAATACAAACACGTCCTCCGTTTTACAGACCTCTAACCATCCCAAGAACCCAGATCTGATAACAGTTTAAACCTTATTTAACAGGGAGGTAACCCATCCTAGTTTGTTCCCCCTAGAGCTCGCTTAATTGACAATCTCTTGCCACTAAGATCACTTGTGGTGCTTAAGAAAGGGAAAGACTAAGATTCAAATTACCTTGACCATGTTTTGGGTTCTCAAAGCTTTGTTCTTTGCTTTCAAAGCCTATTTTGAAGCATTTTTGGGATGATTTTTGGAGTCATTTTGGAGTATGTTTGCACATAGTTCTCATTACACATGTTCAAGAACATCATGAAGAGTGCTCTTTTGTAATTCTCTGACAATGAATATTCATCTTCAAGGCTGTGTTTTCAGCCATGATAGTAAATCTATAGGTTTCTTGACAAACACTTGCAGGTGTTGTTGGCTAGTGTTTGGGATGTGAATTCAACATTTTAGGATCATTTTATTGCATATATTGAGCACATACACACTATGTACACGTTTGTGGGTACCGCTTATCTACATCCATGTGGCCATTGATATAGTGATTACATATTTGCATAAAGCCTTTGACATTGATAAAGAGGGTCATGGTGAGGTTTTCTTAATTGGGAGACACCCAGATGTTGGGGTCTCTTCGGTGATGCAAATGGAAGACTTACCCAACCTCGCCATAGGAGATGTATGATAGTTTTTCATAGGTGCTTGGTAAGCCTAGATGGCTTCTTTTGGTTAAGTGGTTATATGTAGTGGAGTCAGTGATTCACCATGTAGGTTCACATGTCAGTACTTGCAGTTTAGTGAGTGTTTCTTACAATGTCCATTGCTCATTTTGCAGAGGAGACTCTGGTAAAATTTTTCTAGATTTTAGTTTTTCACAACTATATAGTGGTCATTTTACTCCTTGACACACCTATTCATGTGAGCAAATACATTCTTACATAATTGTTGCCATTAATTTGTCTTCGTGCTCCCTATGTACTATGTTTTTCTGTGTATTCTATAGCTTCTGTGTGGAGTACTTTGTGTGGACTTAGGAGCTCGATTTTCTACTCCGAGGATATCATCGTGGAGCTCTCAAGAAGGAGAGCACATCATGGTGCATCACCATTGATTTACTTCACTGGTATCAGAGTAGTTCGATGGAAAAGCTTTGTTCCTTTTGTGCGAGTGAAGCGAGTACCCCCCTCGGCTTTATCCAAGGCTTATGACTAAGGCGGCGACCAAGGCATAGACCTTGGCATACCTTTTCATCCGAGTCACTAAATTCACCATTGGTTCCATTGGCTACATGCAAGGGAGGACCTCAATGATCAAGGAAGATAGAGGTTCCTAGTACTTCTCGGGAGGTCACCCATCCGAGTATTGTTCCCCCCAGAGCTCGCTTAACCATGGCAATCTCTTTCCACTAAGGTACACTCTTGTGGTGTCTCAAGAAGGGGAGAGACTAAGGTTAACATTAACTTGAACATGTTTTGGTCCCTCAAAGCTTCATTCTTTGCTTTCAAATCCTATTTTTGAAGCATTTTTGGGGTGCCTTTTGGAGCCATTTTGGAGTACTTTTGCATAGACTTCTCTTCACACACGTCCAAGAACATCAAGAAGAGTGTTCTTTGTACTTCTTTGAAAATAAATATCAACCTTTGGGGCTTTTTTTTCATCCACACATAAAACTACAGGTTTCTTGAAAGGTTTTTCAGTTTTGGTGGGAGTAGGCATTGCAAATTTATGCAGGTCTTTTGAGCCTAAAACATCAGAGTTGATAGACACTTGTAGGTGTTGTTGGTTAGTTTTTGGCCTGTGCATTCATCCTATTAATTTCATTTTACTACATATATTGAGCACATACACACCATGTATGCTTCTATGGATACTACTTACATACGTCCATGTGGTCATTGATATAGTAGTTATGTTTTTACATAAAGCCTTTTACATTTGATAAAGAGGCTCGTGGTGAGGTTTTCTTAACTAGGAGACACCCAGATGTCGGGGTCTCTTCGAGGATGCAAGTGGAAGACTTACCTATCCTCGCCATAGGAGATGTATGATAGTTGTTCATAGGTTCTCGATAAGCCTAGTTGGCTTCTATTGGGTAACTGATTATGTGCAGTGGAGTCAGTCATTCACTATGCAGATAAACATGTCAGCACTTGCAGTTTTATGATATTTTGACACTAGCCATATGCTCATTTTGCAGAGGATACTCTGTCAATTTTTTTCCAGATTTATGGTTTTAATCAACTATATAGTGGTCGATTTACTCCTTGATACACTTATTTGTTAGTGTTTGGACTCTTCTAGCTCCATTATCATTCCATTCAGTTCTCTACCATCATGGCATCAGAGGTCTCAAGCATATTTGGTGGATCAGGGTCTAGTGCCAATGTTCCAAGGAGGAGATATAACTTGCAGGGCAAAGACCATTTTGAGATCCGAAAATTTGATGGCACAAACTTTGCTCTATGGAAAAATCAGATTAAAGGTATGCTGATTCAAAGGAGGCAATGGAAGCCAGTAAATGGGATTTCAAAGAAGCTTGGTGACATGGATGAAGATGATTGGGATGAGTTAGATGAAATGGCCAGGTCTACCATTCACTTGCACCTGGCAGATAATGTTTACTTTACAGTATTAGATTGTGAAAGTGCAGAGGAGCTTTGGAAGAAGTTATGCAATACATATGAAAAAGAGATGGCATGACCTTTGCACGAAGGATATAGATAGTGTTGCTGCTCATCTAAATGAGTTTCATGTTATATTCTTCCAATTATAGGATCAAAAAATGGATATGAATAATGAAATGAAAGAAGTGTTGCTATTATGCACCTGCCATCATCATGGGATATGTTTTGCATAGCTATCAGCAATAGTGCACCTAGTGGTAAACTCGTCTATGATGACATATGTGGAGCACTCTTGAGTGAGGAGATTTGTAGAAAATCTACGGTTGGCACTCAGAGTGGAGATGCATATAATGTTCATGATTCTTACCAAGGAAAGAATCAACAAATGGCAGGAGCAAGAACAAGGAAAAGAATGGTCAATGGAATAAGCGTAGAAGTAAATCAAGGAAGAGGGATATCGAATGCCATTATTGTCATAAGAAAGGACATATGAAGGAAGACTGTTGTGCATTAAAGAATGCTAAAGGTAAAGGACAAAATGTTGATGGGCATGTTAAACAGTTACCTGCACCATCTACTTTGATTGTGAAGATTGAAGAAATTAATGCTATTTCTGATGATGTTGATGTGTTGAGACTTGATAGTATTATGCCAACTAAGGCTCTTATCGTTGATTCTCTTTCCCACATGTGGCTACTAAATTCTGGTGCTTCTTTCCATGTGACACCACATAGAGAATGTTTCTCTAATTATACAGCAAAGTCTCTTGGTGCCGTGAGACTTGGTGACTCTTACCAGTGTGACGTTGTGGAGATTGGAGATGTGGTTGTGCAATTAATTGATGGTTCAAAATTTACTATGCATAATGTACATCATGTACCTCAATTATCATGCAATTTGATGTCAATTGGTCAACTTGATGACCTTGGTTACAAGATGGTCTTCTATGCTATGTCCTTTTGTATATCAAAGGACAATATGGTTATTGCAAAAGGAAGCAAAGTTGGCTCACTTTATCCTTTATTTGTATCACAGAAAGAACACTTGTTAGCAATTACTGAACAGCCTATGGCTTGAATTTGTCATGGTCGTTTGGGACATATATCTCATAGTGGAATGGGAAATCTTTCTCGTTCTGGCTACTTACATGTGTTGTCTTTCTCTAATTTTTCATTTTGTGAGCATTGTCAATATGGAAAGCAAACCAGAAATGTGCATAGAACACACATTGACTCTTCAATTCAGCCTTTAGATCTCGTTCATACAAATGTGTGTGGTCCTATGCCCACTAGGTCCTTAGGTGGTTCTCTTTATATTGTCACTTTCATAGATGATGCTACTAGAAAAGTCTGGGTATATCCTATCAAATTAAAGGATGAGGTATTCCCTAATTTCAGAAAACGGCTTGCTTCAGTTGAGATTGAAAAAGGAACTAAGCTTAAGGCTTTACGTTTAGATAATGGGGGTGATTATACCTCACATGAATTTAGCCTTTTGTGTAAGTCTAGAGGGATTCGTAGAGAGTTTACAGCTCCTTATACCCAAGTACAAAATGGTGTAGCTAAAAGAATGAATAGAACTATTCAAGATAGAGTAATTTCTATGTTGCATCATGCAAACCTCTCACAAGGTTTTTGGGTAGAAGCAGTATTGATTGCAGTTCATGTGATTAACCTTTCATCTAGTACTGCCAAAGGTCTGAAAGTGGCACAAGATTTATGGACAGGGAAGCCACCATATTATGATCATCTTGTTGGTGCAAATCACAAGCCTACACATTTGGCTTGTAGCTCATACACATATGAAGTTTCATGGAAACCATTGCTAGTAGAGGATTACTTATTTACCCTTTCTAAAAGTCATTTTTTGACTTGAGAATCTTTGTTATCACCTACCAAGAAAAACTCGTGGAATAGTTAGAAGTTAATTGAGAGAATATATCCTAGGATGAAGGTTCACTTTTTAGAGAGAGCCAAAATTTGAATTCAAATTCAAATGAGGATAAAACTCTTATATATACTCTCTTGAAAAAGTCGCGGGGAGTGTGTCATATCCCGAGTTCTTCATTGCCATTGTGTATGTGTGTAAGGTCTACATTGTAGCCTACACCTTTTTTCATCATAAGGCTATGATTACCAAGCCTATGACATTGTACAACATTGTTCATTAATACATGATACTTACATTGTTCATCTATGATATCTCTGTTATAGTCATTTTCTACTGTCAACTTGTATTGAGCATATCTCACTCATTTCTCCACCAAATTCAATGATCTATAGCTTGTTGGAACCAGATGCAAGTTATCTACATGCTGACAGATTTGAAGCAAATCTATTAAGCAAATTGAGAGAAATTGGCATCGAAGGACTCACTGGTCAATACCTACAGAAGTCCTAAAAAATTAGGGCTAAAGATTTCTCTGAGCATAATTAATCATTTTAAGTAATTCCACTTGGAAGCATTAGCTTACTTAGATATATCCCTAAAAGGAATTTTTCCAATTCCTATTGTACTAGTTGTACTGAGCATTACAAGCAGCAGGTGTATGACTCAAAATAGAACGTTTTCTTGGAGTCTTCTATGTTGAACTAGTCTGTTTTGATCAAATCTTTTCATACATCATTTCCAAAGTACATAGGCACTTTTATGGTGTCATTGGAAAGCTAAGAGGGTCCACTTATCAACTCTGAAGCATCAAAGGGCTGGATACAATGTTCTCCTAGACTTTTGAAGCAGTTGTTCTTGTTTTGCCCAAGAGTTCGAGGTACTTGTCCACTTCTCCCTTTGCCTTATGCCACACACACAAGAGTTCACAATTAATGGCCAAAAAATACCCAACAAATTTGAAAATATTTGAAAAACCCTAATTTTGGTGTTTTGCCTAATAGTCGTGATGGTCAGACACAATTGCAATGGTGTGTCACCATCACGATGGCGTGACACCCATGATGGTTAGAGGCCACGATGATCAGGCTATGAGGATCGCAATGATCAGAGGATGATGGTCAGGACCATGACGATCAGTCACAGCCTGACAATCGAGTCACGACGGTCAAGCTATGATGATCAATGATAGTCACAATTGTCAAGTCACGACGGTCAGATGATGACGATAAGATGATGATGGTCACTCAGGATCACGCTTATCAAGCACCATCGCGATGGTGTGTCATCGTCATGATGATGTGACACAATCACAATGGCATGAGCCAATCCCCACGACAATCAGTGACCATCATGATGGTCAGACACAGTCGCGATGATGTGTCATCATCGCGATGGTCAAAAAATCATGCAATTTCAAAAAAGTACTTGTGGATCTATGCAAGCACTTACCTGGACTCCTCCCTCATGCAAAAAAATCACCCAAATATAAACCTTGGTCTGACAGTCATGACGGTCAGCTTTTACGACAATTTCTGAGAAGAAAATGGAGTTTTTACCTGTGTTTCTTGCAGATCTGTGATGTCCAGAGGCTGCCCTACAAGATTAGTACACCAAAAAACACAAAGAAACACCTACAAAATCTCTCTCTCACTCTCGCACACACACAACTTAGGGAAAGAGAAGAGAAAGAGAGAATATGATAGATTTTTGGTGATTTTTTGGAGTTTGAGATGATGGGGAATGAAACTAAAGGAAAAGTGCAGTAAATGTGTGTAAAAACTAACCACAAACAACAAAACAACAAAAAAAGTTTACCTTCCAATGATTTTCTCCAACACACTTACCATCACATGCTCAACCTAGAGCTCTTCCCCAACAATGGCACCAAATTTGGTGTCACTCTAGTACAATGGTGAGTACCAACGTGAGGAGCTTCACTTCATAATTTTCAATCTATGGAGAGGTTAGGCCGATATGAAGATCAAGAGCAAGTGATGTGCATGAAGGTGATGGTGAGAAATGTGATTCCATACACACACATGCACACACACACATGCACACACACACACAAGGGAAGTGGCGATGGACATCAATGGAAGGCAAGGAAATTACTCATACTCATATCCATCATCAACTAATTACAATAGCTCTTCTAGTTACTAGCTCATAAGTTCAACAACAACCTCAAAATGACCTCTCTAGCTCTATTTATGGTTTTTGCCTATTTTTGATCGGTTTCACAGTTCTACATCTAATTTGAGCTACCTAGTGGCTTCCAAAAATTACGAAAATTGGTATGACCTCTCTACTTAGACTCCTCAAGCTCAAGGACTCCTCGTCTTGCACAAAAAGGAGTCGGACATGTGGTAATTGGATGTATGTACATATATTACATTGTTTTAGTGATAAAAATCACTATTGAGATGATGAAGTAATCTATGAGCAATTTATGTGCTCCCTCTATGCCTATGACAAGATCCTGTGCTCAATCCTTTGCCTTGAACACCCTTTCAAAATGAAGAGAGGAAGGGAAGAGAGAGAATGCATTCCCATCCCTCAATCCAAGGCATTCACTCAAATTTGTCATGCAAGGATGGAAAGTGATGCCAAATGTGAGTGTGTGAGAGTGTGTGTATGTATGAGAGTGAGAGAAAAGGGGGTTAAGGGGGGGGGGGTGTTTCTCATTCAACAATAGAAATGAACATAAATTAAACTACAAGAATGAAAAAAAATTGGGTGGTACAGTTATATTCCAGAGATGTACATGTTTGGAGGAATAAGAAGTTCCTTTCTCGGGGGATAGCCAAGGCCAAAAGCTAGAGAGTTCATACGAGTTACCTACTCATGATGGTCTGATGAGTAGAGGGACCTTAGAGAGAACTCTAGATGGTGACTAGACAAGGACTATAAATGGGTTGGGAGGTGAGTCCTAGGCATGTCATTCTCCACTTCTCACATTTGGTATCAGAGCATAGAGAGAGGTTTTGGGGAAATCTCGTAACTCTCTTTTCTGGTCTTCCTTCCCTTGGCTTGATGGGCATGGATACAGTGAGGAATGAGTGTCCTAAGGCGGTATGCAGATATTGAGAGAATTTTTCCATGCATCAATGGCTTCATATGTGCATGGTGAGCTCCATTGTGAGGTAAGTATGTTTCCACCAAACTTTCGATCATGTTTTCTCTTTGTTTCTTGTTGTTTTTGCAAATCTATCCACGTTTCCATGTGGAACATTCCATTCCACAAATTTTGGTATGCAACAAGGAGCGAGTGATCTCAGACGGTTAAAGAGATACTACTTCCAAAATTCTGTAGCACATTCAACTTCAAATTTAAAGAAAGAAAGAGGAAAGATTTTTATACTCAAGCATACATACATAGAATTGCATATGTTTACACACACATATACACACTCATGTTTTCTCACATAACGACACACATACATAATCTAATTATGAATGTACTTATGCATTTGATTATGTAGATGGGGTCTTGTTGGGCTTCGTGGTCATGCTTTGTTGGCGTAATATTTCCTCCTGCTTGTTTAGCTCTTGACTCATATTCTGTCGGACCTTCTTTGGAATCCACATATGTTTCCGTGTTTTCTAGGCTTCTACCAATGACTTTGGAAGCCATACTTTCAGGAGTCATTTTGGTTCTGCTTGTAATGAAGAGAATTTGTTGTTTCCCCTTGCCTTCATAGGGTGAGTGACCTGTATTAGTGTTGAGCCAGGAGGCAAGTCACATAAAGACCTACTATTTTACAAGTATTATGTTACAAGGATTTGGGGTTTATGCATCTAGAGGACTCCTCTAGTGCATTTACATAGTTTCTGCAACACTCTCCTCCTCTTTCTCTCTGTCGTCCCTTGATAGGCTTTGCTCTGTGTCTGCAACTTGTCTAGAGCTCCTGAATACATGCACCTAGTGGTCGAAGAAGTGATAAGGATTGTCAGACAATTTGTTACTTTATCCGAGCTTAGTCCTTTGCTTCTATAAGCCCCTTGGTATTCCTTATATTCATAAATCTCAGTTGTTGTATTAACTCGGGCTGCCATGCACGCCATCAATGGCTAAGAATGTAATATTCTTAGTCACCCTCTTCAACTTTTCAGCCTCGACCTCTTTCTAGCTTTTGGTCTTAGGATATTGCTTTGTTCTCACACATCTGACCCTGTTGTATTTTCTATAGCCTGTCTACTTCTTTCCATTGCACACCCTACTTTGCAGGCCTTTGCTCTCTTTTGAGTTAGCATTACGTTTTAAAGGTTCTATTCTTAAATATTCTTTTTCATCCTCTAGGGCGTGATGCATTGCTTAGCCTCTTCATTTCTTTCCACCGCATGCACTTGGTGGATGAGAAAGTCGTCCAATGTTCAAAATTTTGTGCTTCCTGAAATGAAACACGTTCAATCTCATCACTGAGACTATAGGTAGCCATAGTATAGCAATCTGATGCAAAAGAGGCACTATGAGAGCCTGACTGAGTACGATATGATAGAGGTTCATCTAATTTGCTATCACGCAAGATTTGCACCAGCCATTTTGGCGTAGTTTATGCCTGCTCAATATAAGCTCTCTCATCAACAAGTGCATCATATAAATCCACATTAGAAATGGAATGATCTGCATCATCACATGAAACCTATAAAGGCTGAGAAGTTGCCTCATTAGGACCAGCACTAGACTCTCCACCTGTAAAAAGAGGCAACAAATTATCATAGATGTCTTTGGAGCTAATAGATGTCTCCTTAATACATGAAAGCAACGGCTGAATAACATCTTCCACAAAAACAACATCACGGCTAACCAAAATGCATTTAGTATGTGGATGATACAGATGATAGCCTTTACTTTCAGAATTGTATCCAACAAAAATACATTTTATTGGTTTATCATCCAATTTTTTGTGATGTTGTTTAGGCGCTAATGCATATGCCAAACAACCAAAAACACGTAGATGAGCAACAGATGGCTTGCAACCATGCCAAGCCTCATCTGGAGTGGAGGTAATATGTTTGCTCGCCCCACTATCAAAGTACCAAATGTTGCAGAGAAAAGAGGCACAAAAGAGGAGCCCCAAAATTTTCAAATTAATGAGCACAAATTTTCTTCTTCAAAATCCTAAGAAATTCCCTTGAAGCTATGTAAATGCACTAGAGGAGTCCTTTAGATGCATAAGCCCCAAATCCTTCTAAGATAACTCTTGTAAAATAATAGGAAATTAGAGATTAGTCAATAAAGGGTTGGTCTCTTGTGTGAAAGGACCATTTTTTAGGGCACATGTATATAAGTCACTTTGTGACTCTTTGTAAAGACTTTTTACCATTGTGAAGAAGAAGAGCAAAAATTCGAATCTGCTTCTTTTCGGCTCATTTTCACCTTCTCTATGATCTTTGGTGTGTGTTTGATGCTTAGAATTGTGTGTAGGATTGTTATCTATCCCTTCCCACCATTTTTGAACTACTCTACTGTGTGTGTGAGCCACCACGAGTTGCGGAGCGAGTGTTGGTGTTTCTTGCCATTCACTATTTTGGCCATAACTTGAAGAACATTTGTCAGATTCGAGTGAAGATACCACCAATAGATGTGTATCGATGAGAGCTTTGAAATGAATGGATTATTGGCCATATTCAGAGTTCGAAGCTGGGAGAAAAGTTTAAATTAGTGCTTACTATTGTAAATGGTATCACAGCATACATTTTCAGAGAGTTAGTGAGTAGGAGAGGTAGTTAAGTCTTTTCACATGCATTGCAGCTCAACCACTTCAATTTTCATCATGTGTGCACACGTCCTCAAACACTTGGTTCATGTGGTTCTTCGGATTGATAATTAAACGTGTATCGATCCACCACTATATGCACTTGTGGGGTGATTGAGATTTAGTCTCATCGACACAAGTCCCCAAGGCTTCACTACTTAGGTACACACATTTTTGGTGCCATTGCCAGGGAACAAACTTGACCAAGGTACCTTCGTGATGGTTATAGCTCTGGAGTGAAGGAATCGTACTTGTAGAGGTGAATTCGTTCACTCGCAAGTAGTCAAGCACTTCAGCACTTGTTACTTCACATCCTTGAGGTATGTGTAATGAGTTTTTAGGTTTAGGGTTAGGAGTGAGGAAGAAAGGGAAGAGTTAGGGTTAGGTTAGAGAGAGGAGTAGAGTAGGAAGAAGAGAAGTAGAAAAAAACCAAGAAAAAAATCCCAAAAATTGTCAGAATTAGTGTAGAGTAGGTCTCAGGTATCACAAAACTATAAAAAGCAAAAAAAATTCAATTGGTTTGACTCAAGTTTGAGAACTGGTATCATGAGCAGAGCAGCAATCAGTATCGCCTGAGTGGTATCGTGTCTAGCAAGCTAAAAAGCAACCTTGAGAGCTCAAACATTAGGCAAGACATCCTTGAAGGTAAGCTATAACACGTTTTTTATATTAAAGCTACTTCAGAAACACACATACACATGATTAGAGATGTTTTTGGTATTGTAGGGTAGAACAGAGAGTTTTTGGAGAGTCTTTGAGTGATACAGAGGGTCAAGAGTGAGGGGTGAGAACTAAACAT
The DNA here is from genome assembly GCA_020310875.1 of Ceratopteris richardii. Classification (NCBI taxonomy): domain Eukaryota; kingdom Viridiplantae; phylum Streptophyta; class Polypodiopsida; order Polypodiales; family Pteridaceae; genus Ceratopteris; species Ceratopteris richardii. The sequence goes on from CM035411.1 coordinate 66,050,836, forward strand.
AATTGCACAAACATTTTTGAGTTTAGAGTCATTTTGGTTGAGGTATTGCAGTCGGTTGAGCTTTCGTATCGCGATACCAAAATTCCCTGGTATCACGATACTCGCCTAGTATCGTATTGTGGCATACCAACTTGAGGTATCGTGATACCATTTTGGTATCGTATCGTCAAGTTGGTATCGCAATCGCGATCGGCCGGTGGTATTGTATCATGGTCCACTCAATATCGTATCGTCCCGACCATGGTATCGTATCGTCAACTAAGCGGTATCATATCGCGTGCAAGATTGGTATCATATCGCCAGCTTAGTATCGTATCGTGCATAGTACAGTATCATATCATCCTCTGTTTTGGTATTGTCACTTGTACTAGTATCATATCGTGTGAAAAACTGGTATCGTATCGTCCGATCAATCTGGTATCGTATCATGAGGAATCTAGTATTGTATCATCCTCTATTTTGGTATCGTCACTTGCACTAGTATCGTATCATGTGAAAAACTAGTATCGTATTGTCCGAGTAGTCTCATATCATATCGTGAGGAATCCAGTATCGTATCATCTAGTGGTCAGGTATCGTATCGTCTACAAACTTGGTATGGTATCGTCGAATACAAAGGTATCATATTGTGTCAATTATGGTATCGTATCATCTCATTCGGTAGTATTGTATCGCTAGAGGTTTCTGGTATCGTATCATGTTGAAACCGGTATCGTATCTTCTGTCTGGTATCTCCAAGAGTGGTATAATCCAGGACCAATCAAGCCATTTGAGGGAAAAATTGGGAGTGGTTGAAGAGCTAATTGTGGGGAAGTCGGAAGCCGACATAAGACCATAAGGGTGAATGAACTTGAGATCAAGACTGGTGCTAAGTAGCCGGAGGAGTGTCATTTCACCGGTAGGAAGTGCAACCCAAGCAAGTCATCACTCTATTTACACGGACACCTCTAGTGATTCAGAGGAGGAGATACCTATGGCCTCAAAAGACATGCAGTGGAATTGGAAAAACTTGGAGCTTCCAAATTCGAGCAATTATGAACATATATGCAGATAAAAGGAGAAAAAAAACATATCATGATGTTCATATTAAAGAAAAGGATTTGCAAGCAGGGGATCTAGTTTTGGCATATACCTTGAAAGAACATCAGAAAAAATTTCAGAAGAAGGGACATGGACCTTACTTACATTAGCAACCAAATTAGTAACAGTGGAGCTATCCAATTAGCTAATATAGATGGAGAAATCATGCCCAATTTCATAAGTGGATGTAGAATAAAAAAGGTATGATTTTCCATTAACTACTTTGAATGGAGAAGAATACATCAAGCTCAAAACAGGAAAAAAGAAGAGGAAAAAATCAGGTATGAAGCTCAACAAGAAGCAAAAGAAAGAATAAGAAAGGCTAAGGAGCTTAGAGAAGTTTTCTTATGTGAAACACCTTCAAAGGTGGTGAGGGAGCATTTGCCTATTATAATAATGAATTTTCATAATGAGCAAATCAAGTTTTTGATAGATTCAGGTGCACAAGTTAATTTGATAAGTTCAGGATTGTTGGATAAATTAAAATTCAAGAGGAATAAGAGCAAAACATTTATCAAAACACTAGATGGCCAGATAATACAAAGTTTGTCTTCACCATCTATTGAAGTTAAGTTCAATGAAGAAAATATGAAAATAGACTGCGAAGAATGGCTTGATCATATGATGACTGAGAAAATGATTTTAGGACAACCATGGTTGAGGCAAGGTAAAGTAATTTTGGATTTTGAAAGTATGAAGCTTAAATTGACAGTAAATGACAAAAGGTTTTTAATGTTCTTGTTGGGTAATGAAGAACATGGAATTCAACAGGAAATCTATGACTTGGATTTGGAAAGATTTACCTTTCCAATAGAAGATACAAAGGAATCACAGAAAGAACTTCTCCATGACCAAAGCCAATTTAGAGAAAAACTGTTGGATGAACCTCTCTTTTTTATAGACTTTGAGAGAGTGTCACAAGTCATGTCTAGTCTGTTGGAATTGGGCAAAGGAAATGATGCATACTTTAGGTGTTCAATTAAGGATAGGGAGAACAAAGAAGTACATATAACCATTAAAGCAGAACACATCAGGGTAACTCTTCAAATTTTTCATATGGGAACAAAATTAGATGGAAGCTTTGTCAAAAAGAATGCAGCAACATATGTTGGATATTCAAAGTTCGTGGACTTCAAAGGAAAAGAGAATGAAGAATTTGCCACCAGGATGTTTCTTCAGTACTTATGTTTTCCAAAATTGCCAAGATATACAATGCCACATAAACCAATTACATTGATTATGTTCAACAATAAAGACACGACTAAACCATTTGGAGTAATGGATGTAACTCCCTACATTCATGATCAACTAAAGGAAGCAGCAAAACATTGGCAACAAAGGAAGTTTATGAATGGAGCACAGTTTTTGACAAAAATCATATACCACATTCTAGATATGGAAGATCAGTTGAAGCTGGCTCCAGAAGCTCAATATTTTAGGAGTTTGATGGTAGGAATTAAAAGTCCTTCAAAATTAATGTCAATTAGAGAAACAGAAGTCCAAACAAGCATGAGAGGATGAGGAAGGAAAAGGAAAGTTGCTTTAGAAGAAATAATCCCAGTTAAGAAGAGAAGAATGGATCCTAGGAATGTAGTATTGGAATAGGAAGAAGCGACAAAAGAGGAACATGAAGTAGCCCAAAAGGAAGTCCAAGCCTCAAAAGAACCCCATCCACCTCAAACAAGCAAGGAACAACTTTATTCCTATTTGACTCAAGGTAATGATAAGAGGGCAATGTATGAAGCTCAATACCAAAAAATGTTGGAAAATTATTCATGTAAAGCAACCGATTGGATACAAGAGGGGATGGAAAATGATGAAGAATTACATGATCAGATGATGGCTAGAAAAATTGAAGAAGTATTTGTCAGGAAAGAAGTGGAATTATTGGCTTATTTCAAGGAATTACAAGGACCTCCAAAGACTAGAACTACAATGGTGGTGAAAAAGAAAGTCCAGAAAAAGCCTGCTCAGAAAAAGAAGCCAACCAAGAAGGATAAGGGTAAGGCAATTGAACTGAACAGGTTGAACGGTCAGTAAAAATATCATCAAAAGAAAAGAATCAGAAAAAATCAATTGGAATAGAAGAACAAAGTGCGGACAAAAAAGGAGTAGCTGCTTCCTCAAAATTCTCATCTGATTCAAAGAGTGATATTGAGAATTTCCATTTGAAGAGTTTAAACCTCTCAGTACCTAGTACACCAGTTAAAATAGTGCAAGCCTCCGGAAAAAATGAAACACCAGAAGAATTGAGCCAAAAGTCAAAAGGGATACAAATCTGTGAAGATTCAACAAAACAAATTAGTCTTGGGAAAGAAAAAGGGAGATTGAAAGGTAAAGAAGTAATGATGGAAGAAGTGGATGAAGCAAGGAAAGAACTATGTAGTGGACTGGTGGACATAGGATTCAAAGCTATATGGGCAAAACCCTCACAACAACCTCATTATCAACCATATGAGGAAAAGCAAATATTGGAAAGAAAAGTAAAGCTATACAGCCAAGTGCATAGTTAAGAGGATATAAGGCCAAGTTGAAGAAAAAGGGGAAGTGTTAGAAAAGATAGACTTCAAGGAGTACAAAGAGGGGAATACAGAAACAGAAGTAAATCAAAGAATAGAGGAGGTACTCTTTGATCTAGGTCATAATGAAGATCCCACACATATAGATAATCAGGAAAGGGAAGTAGAAACATATTTTATGGACATAGATGAACAGGAGATGGAAGTAAAAGAGTAGCAATTGAATGATCAAATAAGGAATCCAATGGAGCATGACTCAACCTTAATACAAGAAAACAAAGTCCAGGAAGAGGAATTACAAGTTATTCAAGAGAAACAAAAGAAAATTGATATAAAAGAGGCAGAAATAATGGAAGAAGAAACAGACTATGAGAAGGAAGAGAATCAGGTAACAGATTATGAGGAAGAGGATGTAGAAAAAGATGAATTTAAGGAGGAAAAGCAAATAGAAGTAAAGCAAATAGAATTGGAAACTGGTCTTGAAAGGATACCTAAGGACATCAGATCTGCCTGTAAAATCATCATGAGTAACATAGAGAAACTCAGACCTTCTAGCAGAAATATGATCGTATCAGGGATGGTTGCTGAATCAGAATTTGTAAAAGGTAACAGAATTATTACTGAGCAGAAAAAAGAAAAGGAGCAGCTAGAGGACCAGATAAGAGTTGTAAAAGAAAAGAATGAAAGCCTGATCAAAAGACTAATTTCACTAGAAGAATATGTTCGGTAGACTTTAGGAAGTGTCCGATCATAGATAGTAAGATTGTGAAGCGTAAATAGATTCTTGATAGAGTTCTTGAGCGTAGTATATTGCTGTGTGAAGTGGGAAATTTGGAAAAATCAAGAACAGGGCCTCTGTCTAACAGACCCCTTCCACTCCCAAGAACCCACTAATTGTTTAAACGCGTCTCTGACGGTTAGTTCTGCGTTTAACACTGGCGCCGTCTGTGGAAACTGCACAGGAGCAAGAGTCAATTCCAGTAACCGACACATCGTCTTGAGAATCGGTGAAAGAAACAAGTCAAGTAAATCAAGCATGGGAAATCTTATCGAAAGCATCCATTACTCTTCCTCTTGGACAGTTACTTGCACTAGTACCAAGAGTCCGTCAACAATTCCAACAACAGTTTAGTACTGAGTCTGCTTGCATTCCAGCAACAGCAATAGTACAACCAGAAACTGACGCTATGGTGGATCATTCGGTCCCATTGATTATGGTATGGTACAAAAATCATAAAATTAATCAAGTACTAATTGATGGAGGGTCTGGTGTAAACATTGCTACTGCCGCACTGTGTAAAAAGTTAGGATGGACGAAAATTGAGCCTGTCCAATTTTTTCTAAGGATGGCTGATCAGTCCAGAGTCCACCCAGTAGGACTAGTACAAGATGTTCCCATAACTCTACAAGGTACAACATTTAAGATGACTTTTGTCGTCTTAGAGCTACCAGAGTCTAGCTTGGATTATAATCTGCTTTTTGGTCGTCCTTGGTTGAAACAAGCCAAGGTGATACAAGATTGGTCCGCACAGGAACTCACTTTCAAGGACAATAATCGTAAATATGTTGTAAAATTAGATGCTATATAGCCTTGTTGTGAATTAGATGTTGTAAAATTAGATGCTATACAGGAACTCACTTTCAAGGACAATAATCGTAAATATGTTGTGAATTACATGCTAGACCTTATTTTGCAGAACCAGTTCATATGTTAGATGGTTTGTCAGATGATGAAGAAGAAGAGTTTTTGAAGAATAATATTGATTTGATCTCCCTAGGAACTGTTGATCTACAATCTGTTGTAGATAATTGGAATCCGGCAGATTGTACGATGATGCCTGTGACGGAAGAAGACAAGAAAGAAGATACTGATGCTATAGATGACGCTGATCTACAACAACTTTTTAACCCACCCCATGATACAAAGAAGTCCCGACAATTCTATGTTCCAGAAGATCAGTTGATCACCTATAATTTAGGTGATGAAGTTAATCAGAGACCTGTAAAAATAAAGGAAGGATTGCCTGAAATGTTTCAAGCAGAGTTAATACAGTTGCTTCGAGAGTTCTATGATGTTTTTGCATGGGATTACAAAGATATGAAAGGTTTGGACCCCCGCATTTATCAACATAGGGTCATGCTGAAGCCGGAAGCAAAACCAATCAAACAACCCAGCTACCGAATGAATCCGAATTATGCAACACAGGTAAAGGCAGAGTTAGATAGGTTATTAAAGGTTGGATTTATTGTACCAGTAGAGCATGCTGAGTGGATATCACCCATTGTTATTGTCCCTAAAAAGAATAAGCAACTGCGAATATGTATGGATTACCGGAAACTGAATGCAGCTACGGTGCCTGATCCGTTTCCTCTACCTTTTCTTGACACGATGCTTGACAGAATAGCAAGACACGAAATGTACTCATTCTTAGATGGATACAGTGGGTATAATCAGGTCAGAATGGCTGAGGAAGATATACCAAAAACAGCGTTCATCACCAATTGGGGTGTCTTTGCTTGTACTGTTATGTGGTTTGGATTAAGAAATGCCCCCAGTACTTTCCAGAGGTGTATGCAAGAAATATTCTCCCCTTATCTTACCTCGTTTATGCAAGTATATCTTGATGATTTCTCTTTGTTCAGTAAGATGGTAGCACACTTGTTCCATTTACGGTGCTGCTTTGAGAAATGCAGAGAATACAGACTCTGTCTCAACCCAAACAAATTTGTGTTTGCGGTTTCATGTGGTAAGTTGCTTGGCCATATTGTATCTGCAGAGGGCATACAAGTCGACCCAGATAAGGTAGCAGCTGTGTTAGAAGCACCTGTACCTACTACACCAAAGGAAGTAATGCGTTTCATGGGTCAAGTGAGATGGCATGGTTGTCATTTACGGTGGCTCGCTCATTTAGCCATTTCACTCAATCGTTTAATCACGAGTACTCCTAAACAATTTGATTGGACTCAAGAATGTCAAACAACATTTGATCGTCTAAAGTGTTTATTAACATAGGTCCCAATTTTACAACCACCTGATTGGGAACGCCCATTTCATGTTTTTGTAGACGCATCAGATATCGCCATCGACAGTGTGTTAATGCAACAAACTGATAAGTGGTTCCGGCCTGTTTATTATGCGAGTAGAAGACTTGCTCCTGCAAAAAAGAATTACTCTGTAACTGAAAGAGAATGTCTGGGTTTAGTGTATTTAGTAAAGAAATTCCGCCACGCTTTTGGAGATTCAAAATGGCAACTAAGAATTGGAGTGCCGATCTCTCATGTTCGGGGCGACAGAGGATTACATATTCGTTCGAGGAGTATCTAGGGAATAGTTGGATCATGGTAGCTATCGGTAAATTCGGGCCATTTTCCCGACCTTGCGGAGAGAGCCGAAATGCATCAACGAAAGATTGCAGGGTGATTACGGTTCTAGCGGGTAAAGATGTGATAGGCCAACTCTGCTCGGTAGCAGGTGTGGCAGCGATTGCGGCGATTATCTGAGCATAGAACGGGTGGCAATCCACTGAATGCCAAGGTAGTTCAGCGAAATTGCCCAACCCTCGTATGCGCAGGAACTCTCCTACCTCGGCAGGGAGTCCGTCACGAAAAGCAGTGAAATTTGCCAGACCTTCCATGGCGCACACACTAAACGCAAGCACAAGAACACAAGGCATCGGGTATACAGACAGCACAAGCACACAATTCACGCAAACACAATAGCGACTAATAGCGAAAGGAAAAAGGTTAAGTAGATACTTGGTACCGAGAAGCAATTAAATTTGTTAATCATCGCGTGATATTGAGATGATAACCTTCATAACTGCGATGTGCATGCATGAGCAGAATGATAATCCAGGGCGGCTGTTGAGTATAATTAGGTATCAAAATGAGGATATTTACAGACTTATTTTATTAAGTACACAAAAAACAGAAAAAAGCAAATAAATAAAATGAAAAAACGTTGAACACGTCAGCGAGAGCCAGATGTTTGATGATACGGCCACAACTTTGAACCATTTATCACCTTCGGAAGAGGACTTTCGATCAAAGTAGTCAACCGAAACGTAGCTGGGCCTACTTGTTCAGTAATCCGATAGGGACCAAACCATCGTAACTTGAACTTTTCAGCAGAGCGATTCGATTTTGCATTGTAAAAGAGTACAAGCTGCCCCACTGAAAAAATTCGAGTTTTCAGATATCGGTCATGTGTTCGAGCTTGTCTTAACTACACTTCCTGCATAGTCAGAAAACTTTGCCATCGATGCTCATCCAGTTCTCTGAGTGTATCCAATCGAAATGACAGAGATTCTTTAGGTAGTAGTTTCTGAGTGAGGGCTACACGTAAACTTGGCACAACAATTTCCATTGGTGCTATGGCCTCCAACCCATAAGCCAGTTTGAAAGGTGTTAGTCCTGTTGCTACCTTGTAGGTAGTCCGGTACGCCCATAATATTGCAGGTAACAGTTGATCCCACCTTTCCGGTGATTCCAGAATCAGTTTTCGAAGCATATTCAATAGGGTTTTGTTTGTACTCTCAGCCAAACCATTGGCACGAGGATAATAAGGAGAACTGAATTTATGCATTATCTGAAAAGAATGGGTGAGTACTGTCATCAAGTTGTTAGCAAAATGCGTTCCTTGATCTGTAACAAGCTCTAGGGGTAAGCCAAAATGCGGAGAAATATCTTTCATTAGACACTTTGCCACCGAAACAGTTGTGGCGGACCTTAAAGCCCATGCTTCTGCCCATCTGGTAGCATAATCTGTACATGTTAGAATATAACGATTATTACGGAGTATGGCTGGAGGTGTAATAGGTCCAACAAAATCTAGTCCCCACTTCTGAAAAGGCTCCAACGACAAGACAGATTGGAGAGGGAAAAAATGGCATTGTAGAGGTTGTCCAGACCGTTGACAAGTATCACATTGTTTGACAAACTGAGATACATCCCTGTACATAGTAGGCCACCAAAGTCCACTTTGCAAAATTTTTCAGTGCGTTAAATCTGTTGCAAAGTGTCCATCGGAAGGAATTGAGTGAGCCAGAATAATGACTGAGTTAACTTCATGCAGAGGAATACAACGAAGTAAAATTCTAGTGTGATCCATATAGTATAATTCTCCAGCAATTAACTGGAATCTGCGACTGTACACTGCAATCTTTCTACGCATTGCAAGAGAGGTTTGCGTAGGAATACATCCATCAGTAAGAAAAGTTAATATCTGATCATAATATGTAGATGGCATAGGAGGTTCTGCAAATTCACCATTAGTTGGTTCAGTAACATAAATCGCTGGTGTGGTGTCATCTACACCGACTGGAGCTTCACCGGAATCTAAGCGAGAAAGGAAATCTGCTAAGGCATGTGAGCTGCCGGGCCGATCGATTACTTCAAAATCAAACTCTTGGAAAAGTAGAACCCAACGTGCTAATCGACCACATGTACTCACTTTGAGACAAACTTAACTTCTTTTTGAGAATTGACAAACCATAAGAGGACTTCCCAGCAATCAGCATATCTTCAACATAAAGTATCAAGCATATCAAGCTGCCATTTGAGCATCTCTTTGTGTAGAGACAATGATCCTCATTGCTTCGAGAATAGCCTTGAGACTTCATAAAAGCATCAAACTTTTGGTACCATTGTCTAGGGGACTCTTTAAGTCCATATAAGCTCTTCTTAAGCTTACAAACTAGACTTTCCTTTCCAAGAACTACATAACCCTCTGGTTGTTCCGTGTGGATCTCATCTCTAAGATCTCCATGAAAGAAAGCAGTTTTCACATCCATTTGGACTAGCTCTAAGTCCTCCATTGCAACGAATCCAACATGCGTAGGGTAGTCATCTTGACGACGGGAGAGACGATTTCCTCAAAATCAACACCATATTGTTGCTTAAAACCCTTTGCAACAAGTCATGCTTTATACTTTGGAGAAGCACTATCTGATGTGAATTTCAGCTTATATACACATTTACATGGTAAATCTTTCCTGCCCTTTGGCAAAGGTACTAAATCCCAAGTACCATTCTTGTGAATATAATCCAACTCACTCTTCATGGCATGCTCCCACTTGACATGATCCTCTTTCTGCATAGCCTCTTTGTAGCAAGAAAGCTCACCGGCATCTGTTAGCATAACAAAATCTAAACTTGGAACATATCTATCAGGTGGATGTGAGACACGTGCAGAACCTCTCAATGGTTGTTGAATAAGAATATGTGCAGACTCATTTGAATGATCAATCTCTTGAACATCCCTATGTCCAGCATTTTTATGCATGCTAACCGGAGGACTAGCATCCTCAAACACCACTCTTCTCACTTCACCCTCCTTAATGGGCTGCATATGCATCTTAGACTCATTGAAAATTACATGACTACTTCTGATCACTGACCGTGCTTCAGGATCCCATAAGCGATATCCAAATTGTCCTTCTCGACCATATCCAAGAAAAATGCATTTCTTTGACTTATGATTCAACTTTTTTCTAAGATTCTTTGGTATATGAACATATGCTTCACACCCAAAAACTTGAAGATGATCATAATGTGGTGGCTTCTCTGTCCATAACTCTTGTGCCACTTTCAAACCTTTGGCAATACTACGTGAAAGGTTAATCACATGAACTGCAATCAATACTACTTTTGCCCAAAAACCTTGTGAGAGGTTTGCATGATGCAACATAGAGACTGCTCTATCTTCAATAGTTCTACTCATCCTCTCAGCTACACCATTCTATACTAGGGTATAAGGACCTGTAAACTCTCTATGAATCCCTCTAGACTAACAAAAAAGGCTGAATTCCTATGAGGTATACTCACCCCCGTTATCTGAACATAAAGCCTTAAGCTTAGTTCCTTTTTCAGTCTCAACTGAAACGAACCATTTTTTGAAAGTAGGGAATACCTCATCCTTCGATTTGATAGGATATACCCAAATGTTTCTAGTAGGATCATCTATGAAAGTGACAAAGTAAAGAGAACAACCTAAGGACCTAGTCAGCATAGGACCACACACATCTTTATGAACGAGATCTAAAGGCTGAATTGAAGAGTCAATGTGTATTCTATGCACATTTCTAGTTTGCTTTCCATATTGACAATCCTCACAAAATGAAAAATCGGAGAAATATAACACAGGTAAGTAGCCAAAACGAGAAAGATTTTCCGTTCCACTGTGAGATATATGGCCCAAATGACCATGCCAAATACAAGCCATAGCCTGTTCAATAACAGCTAACAAGTGTTCTTTCTGTGATACAAATAAAGGATAAAGTGAGCCAAGTTTGCTTCCTTTTGCAATAACCATATTGCCCTTTGATATGCAAAAGGGCTGAGCATAGAAGACAACCTTGTAACCAACTAAGGTCATCAAGTTGCCCAACTCACATCAAACTGCATGATAACTGAGGTACATGGCATACATTATGCATAGTAAATTTTCAACCATCAATGAACTCCACAACCACATCTCCGATCCCCACAACATCACACTGGTAAGAATCACCAAGTCTCATGATACCAAGAGACTTTGCTACATAATTAGAGAACCATTCTCTATGTGGTGTCACATGGAAAGAAGCACCAGAATCTAGCAGCCAGGTGTGGGAAAGAGAATTATCCATAAGAGCCTCAGTTGGCATAGTACTATCAAGTGTCAACACATCAACATCATCAAAAATAGCATTAATTTCTTCAATCTTCATAGTCAAAGTAGATGGTGCAGGTAACTGTTTTAACATGCCCATCAACATTTTGTCCTTTACCTTTAGCATTTTTTAGTGCATAACATTCTTTCTTCATATGTCCTTTCTTATGACAATAATGGCATTCAATATCCCTCTTCCTTGATTTACTTCTACTCTTATTCCGTTGAACATTCTTTTCCTTGTTCTTGCTCCTGCCACGTTGTTGATTCTTTCCTTGGTAAGAATCACGAACATTATATGCATCTCCACTCTGAGTGCCAACCATAGATTTTCTATGAATCTCCTCACTAAAGAGTGCTCCACATATGTCATCATAGACAAGTTTACCACCAGGCACACTATTGCTAATAGCTGTGCAAAATGTATCCCATGATGATGGCAAGGTGCATAGCAACAATAGTGCTTTCATTTCGTTATCCATATCCATTTTCTGAGCCTGTAACTGGGAGAATATAGCATCAAACTCATTTAGATGAGAAGAAACACTATCTGTGTGCTTCATGTGAAGGTAATATAATTTTCTCATCAGATACACTTTATTTGATGTCGTCTCCTTTTCATATGTATTGCGTAACTTCTTCCAAAGCTCCTCTGCACTTTCACAGTCTAATACTGTATAGTAAACATTATCTACCAAGTGCAAGTGAATGGTATACCTGGCCATTTCATCTAACTCAATCCAATCATCTTCATCCATCTCAACAGGATTCTTTGAAATCCCATTTACTGGCTTCCATATCACATGGACACTAGCGGTAACAATTATCATGATCATATAGGAAGTTTGTGAGGAGAAAGAAATTATATGTCAAGGACAGATCTCTAATCCTATTTAGAGCCTATCAACTCATTGACTAGAGTCCACCCCAAGGGTTCCCTATTTGTCTTGCCATCACAAATACATGCCATCCCATGGATTTCTCCTAGCCCTTGTCCCATGCTATCTCCCAAGCAAGAATCTTCTAGTTCCTCGAGGCACATACATATCCAGAATATAACACACTCTCCCCTTTCTGGAGATCATTATCCTTCATGATATAGAATGAGCTACCATAATTGGGGAATCAAAACATATGAGCCTAGGTAACACAAGTAGAGTGTGTTGGGTGTCAAAAATATTAGATACTCTAAAATGGAGAAGACATACTAGTCTCTGTCATCCTATCTAGTATTTACACCAATAAATAGAATTCCTTGCCTTGATCATACTCTAGGAATCCTTCCGAGGACAAGTTAGTTAGTTGAAGCTAATTGTGAGATAAATAAAATAAGTTACTTAACTAAAGTAAGGAATATTGTTGTGCTCATCCAAAAATATAAGCTACATGTGGAGCTTCTACAAACTTATTTAGTAACTAACTCAAACTAGAATTCCAAAAGGTTCCAAAAGATAAAGTACGAGGAAACTTTCTAGCTGAACCTATAATAGTTTGAATTTAGGGAATTTATCCATAAACAACCTCAAAAGGTGGGATATATGTAGATTTATGCGGCCAATTATTAAGCAAACTCAATTAAACGAATAAAAGTATCCAATGCTTCTTAGATAAAAGAACACTATCTAGTGCATCACAAATATCAAATTTACGAAAAGTCAACTCACCTTGAGTTGCTCACAATGGGACATCAAAAACTGAACATCAAAAATTGAAGTGTAAAATTATATTTTTCCAAGCACTATTTGAGCATGATGACCATCATCAATTTCTCTCAATTTGTTCCATGAAAATGTAATCAGTTATCTTAATTATTTTTTTGGAAATTTGATATGAGCCATCTTGCTCAAACTCTCACAAACTAAACATATGTGTAGAAAATTTTTGTTTTGGAAACCAATTGGCACCTAATATCTATGATGCCCCAAGTGAGGTCCATCACTCTTTCTCAATAGTTTGTAAGATTTCAAACTAGTCTTGTCTACTAGACGAAAATGATCATCTTCTATGTCATAAAAAGTATGTGTATATAAAAGTTGTGGTTGAGGATATCTTTGACTTCACACAACTAGTGAAATCAAATTCAATCGACCTACTTTATTGAGAAATAGCTGAGCTCCAAAAACTTCATGTCACAAGTCACCATTTGAACTATCATATGAAATGATGATTCACTATTGTGTCTGTAACTTTATAAAAATGAGAATCCAAAATGAATTAAGATTAAAAAATGTATCTACAAATTATTAAGAGTGTTATCACTCATGAACTTGATGCCTCTCTAAGGATGTGATGAAAATAAACATCCTCGGAGAAACTTGCCCCAAATCATTTACTACCTTCTTGGAAATCACAAACAATTTCGAATGCCAACTTGGAAAATGTAGTTTCTATATGTCGTAGTCCATGGTACAAAATAATCAATAATTTGGAATAGATTGATCACACGATTTCCATTCTCTTTATGCAAACAAAAATAAAAGACTCATGGCACCTCTCTCAACTTTGCCATAACAACCACTAGGATAACTCTAAGATGTTTTGCATCTTCTAAAAACCGAGTCACTAACCACTATCCTAAAGAAACACAAATACTTCTTAAAATATCATTAATCATAGAAGAAATATTCTCTATGATGCATTGGCATCGAATCCACATAGAACTACACAAAGACCATAATATTTAATATAGATTCCTTGCACAAAATATAATGAAATTCAATGTAAACATATTATAAATAGTTACCCTATCAACACCCTTGAATTCATCTTGTTTGGAGTTGTGAACTGCAAGATACAAAAGAAATAGGTAATGCATGTACCTATGTGCAGACAATTGATTGCCAAATAAAGTGAAAATTAAATGATTCTTTAACAATAAATGAACGAATTCTAAAATATGGTTAAGGTGTAACTCTATTTTTCTCATATGCTACACCTAGACTTTACAAAAAAATTGGAATGATGAAACAGAGAATTGATTTTATCATTAGATCCATGAAATGAAGTCCAAACGACATAGACTTTTGCACCTAGTCTATTTTATTTCACAAAAGAAAAATCCTCAAATTGGATACCATATTGTTCATATATTTAAGCAGTGATGTGTGTGAACACACTAGGACCACCAAGGTAGTTTTTTCCCTCTTTAGGAGGTTTTTTCCCCTCGGTTTTTAGGAGGTTGTTGAGGATAAGTTGAATGGTACCAATTACCCATTGTGGCCTTATATGATGCGACATATGTTGTTTGCAAAGGACTGTGGAACATTGTGTAGGGTGTTGAAAAACATCCTATTACACCTACAAATATAGGTATTGAAGCTGATGTAGATGGCGTTGAAGATGCTGATATTCTTCAGATTACTATTCATACTGCGGTTTCTACTAGACCTACTGCAGAGCAAATTTGTTGGGATGGTAGAGATGCTCAGACACATGCATTGATAGCCTTGTCTATCAAATGTGCCATTATTCCTCACATTCACTCTTGCAGAATAGTTAAGCATGTTTGGGATACACTTACCACATTGTACCAGGCTAGGAATGAGGCTTGTGTTGCTTACCTCCCAAAACAGTTGGAGAGTGAGCATATGAATGAAGGTGATTCTATGGACAATTTTCTAACAAAGTTCAAAAACTTGAAGGAAGAGTTGATTTTTGCTGATGAAGTTATACCAGATAGCTCACTTGTGCACACTGTTATGAATGGTCTTCTTGATTCATATCAAAGTTTTGCTTCTACTTTTCATTTGATGATGAAAGGCAATCCAAATGCCTTGTCATTTGAGGAGTTAGTCTATGTTCTATTGCAGGAAGATCAGTCTATGCAAAACAAGTTCGTTATGCATGTTGTAGATCAAGCTTTCATGGCTAGTCACAAGGGCAAAGGTAAATGGAGCTCATCTATTAGTAAGCAGAAATCTGCAAATGCTGCACATTCGAAGAGGGAAGACAAAGATGAGAAGAACTCAAAAAAGCAAAAATTCTTTTATAAGTACTGCAAAGGAAACAATCATGTCATAAAGAACTATCCAAAATTGGTTGTAAAAGAGGCAAACAAAAAAGAGGTTGGAATGGTTGTTGCAGAAGCCTCTACACCAAAAACAGAGTTTGCTAATCTTG
Organism: Ceratopteris richardii; assembly: GCA_020310875.1. Lineage (NCBI taxonomy): Eukaryota > Viridiplantae > Streptophyta > Polypodiopsida > Polypodiales > Pteridaceae > Ceratopteris > Ceratopteris richardii. The sequence continues at coordinate 66,066,205 of CM035411.1, forward strand.
TGCAGCATGAAGAATGATCATTTACTATTGTTTGTAGTTTTGACCCATCTTCTCTTGAACAATGTATGTCTACAGTAGACTCAGATGTTTGGTACTTTGATAGTGGGGCAACCAAACATATTACCTCGTTGTATAGTTTCTTCACTTCACTCGAGCCTGCCCCTACAGGGGATACTGTCACATGCACCAAAAAATCCTCTTATCCTCTCATGGGAGTTGGTAAGATCATTCTGACTACTGTTGATGGTAGTTATTTCACTTTGTGGAATGCTTTATTTGTGCCAAGGATCAAGAAAAATCTATTATCAGTTTTTGCATTAGCCAAGGTTGGCTTGGCTATGAAATTTATTGATGATAGATGTATAGTTCATGATCTATCAAATGGTGACATGATTATTGTTTCTGGCATTTTATGTTGTGGGCTATACAAGCTCATAGACTATGAAAAATCTATGAGTGATTCAGCATGTGCAGTACATGATTCTCAGGCTATGTCAGATTCAAAGCTTTGGCATGCACTGTCAGGGGAGTACTAATTGTGCTCTCTGACTACACTAGACCACATTTTGGAAATACACTTTTTATTACAAGAACACCCACGTAGGGAAAATGATACAAGAATATGTAACTGATACAAGGCGTCCCACAATCCAGGACTGATAGGTATGAATAACTTGTCTAGAGATGATACAGGAGATCCCACAACCCGGGATTGTAAGTATGAAACAAGATATTTAGATTACAAGAACTCCCTTTTAGGAGATGAACTAGATACAAGAAAGAACTCGACAAGATCTCGTACTATGAGATTACAAGAGGACAAGACATGATGTCCAAGAACTAGACTACACAAGACTAGAACAAGGAACAAAACAAGAACTGGAACTAGAACTTGGAGAGTACTTACTTGGCAGTCACGAATCCTTGAGCTCCCAAGATTGGTATTGGCAAGATTGATTATGCATGTGGCCAACCCCTCCTTATATAGGTTTTCAAGGGTGGTTCATGAAAGGCGGTTATGAATTGATTATGTCATTGATGATGTCATCAATTGAAAACATGAGCTCTGGATATTTGAATGAGGCAAGTAGATAGTCAATCTTAGGGTTTTGACATGCTCTAGACACAATGGAAGTATTGGTTTCCCCAAATTCTGAGCCAATCATGAGATATAGAAGTCACATGGAATCTGAGGTGTAGGATGGTTTCCTTGTCCATGGCATCACCTCCCCCTCAAGCGACGAGTTCCACGAGGAGTGGTCATGATCTCTGGTCTTGGCTTCATTGGATTTTTCTTATGAAATTCTCAAACCTTGATTGGTTCTCTATGAAGATTCTCTATAGGTTCCCAAGTGCGATCACTCATGTCATACCCTTTCCAATGAACAAGATACTCCAATCTTCCTCGGGATATTCTTGAATCTAGGACATGCTCGACCTCGAATTCTTCATGATCATCAATCTCAATAGGTGGTGAAGGACTTGGTCTCTCCCCCCTCAATGGTGAAATCTGATAGGGTTCCAACATGGACACATGGAAAACTAGATGTATTCTCATGGTACTTGGTAGCTGGAGCTTGAAGGTAACTAGATTAATCTTGGCCAAGATGGTGAATGGACCAAATCTTTGATGATCTAACTTTGCACAAGGCCTTGAAGTTTGCAAATTGTTTATGAGTAACCAGACTTTATCCCCAATTTGATACGATGGATTTTGAACACGATGTTGATCTGCATAGTACTTATAATGTTCTTGAGATTTATGGATCTATTCCTTGAGTTCTTTGTGAATTTCCATGAGGTATTGGGCCTTATCTCTAGTAGCTAGGTTCTTGACATGATTTGAGAGTTGTATATCCATCCTTCGATGTTGCCCATAATTTGCAAAGAAGGGAGTTTTCTTAGTAGATGCATGAACACTATTGTTATAAGCAAACTCTGCAAAGGGTAACAACTTAAACCAGTCATTCTGGTGATAGTTGTTGGTGCAATGGAGATATTGCTCTAGGACTTGATTCACCCATTCTATTTGTCCATCAGTATGTGGATGATTTTCTGTAGATAGTTTAACTTGGACACCAAGGAGCTTGCAAAGACTGTTCCAGAAGCTGGATATGAACTGTGGACCTCGATCACTGATAATAACATCAAGCAATCCATGAAGCCTAAAGATGTATCTGAGAAAAATTCTAGCACTGGCTGCACTTGTGATTGCCTTGGTAGTTGGAATGAAGTGTGCCATCTTTGTAAATCTATCCACAATAACAAGAATGGCATCATACTTATCTGACTTTGGTAGATCTGTGATGAAATCCATGAACAATGAAGCCCATGGCCTTTTTGGAATAGGTAAAGTTTGCAAGAGGCCATGAGGTTTATGTTAGGGTACCTTAGATCTATTGCAAGTGTCACAGGTTTGGATATATTTTTTGACTTCCTTCCACATTTGAGGCCACCAAAAATCCCTTGATATGAGTTACGTTGTTTTATTCACTCCAAAATGTCTTGCTGCAAGGTTGTCATGATGTTGTTGAAGTACTTGGATCCTCCGCTTTCTTGGAGGGACATACAATAGGTCCTTATAGAGTAGTAATCCATCCTTTTCTTGAAATTCGTTTACCTCTTGGACTTTTCCTTCTTGAGATTTCTGCTTAATGTTACAAAACAATTCAACTTGTGGTATATTCTCATGGATCAAATGATTGAAGGTTGAATCTTCATGATGGCTTGACAAGATAGCTACTAATTGGATTAGGCTTGAGTAATACACTCTCTTGTTGATCAAAGGCCTCTTCACCCTTCTTTGGTGCAAGGTAAGATCTTCTGGAGAGGGCATCTAACTGATATTGTTGACATCCTGGATGGTATGTGATGACAAAGTCGAATCTGGATAGAAAGTTACTCCATTGAGATTGCCTTCTATTGAGAACGTGGCTAGTCATAAAATACTCTAGGTTCTTGTGATTTGTATACACAATAACTTTATGAGCTACTCCTTCTAGATGGTGATGCCAGGTATCAAACACGTCCACTATGGCAAGAAGTTCTTTATCATGAATTTCATAATTAATTTATGGAGGGGAAAATTTCCTTGAATGATATGCAACTTGATGTAGGTGTCCATAATCTCCATATTGGGAAAGAATGGCCCCTAGGGCAAAATCTAATGCATCTGTCTCTAGGAAGAAGGGCTTACTGGAATCAAGATGAACTAGAATTGGAGTAGATAACTAGATGTAATGGGCTCGATATTACATTGAAACATATGTGGGGATTCATGGTCACCAAGGTGTACTCTTAATGGTGTGGTTTCCATGGTTATATTCCCAGATGCTAGAGGTCCTCCATCTACTACTTCAGCTATTACTGGTTTGTTCTTCCAAAGTATAGGAATTCCATGTTTCTTAACGAATCCTCCATCGATGAAACATGAGGAGGCTCCTGAATCTACTAGGGATGTAAGGGAAAGGGTCTTCTTGGGCATGATAAACTTGACAGGTACAAGACATGTTTCTGTGGGTGTAGCTGGAATTATGAGACCCTTTCTTATATCATGGTCCGGCTGCACGGTCTCTTTTACAACTCGACTTCATCGTTTCCCTGCTCTACAAGGGTGGCTGCAACTCTGGAGTTTGTTCTCTTGTTCGGACAATTAACAGCAATATGTCTAGGGTTTCCACAATAGAGGCATAACTTGTTAACTTGTTTCTCTTGTGGTGTTAGAGGCTAAAACCTAGTTACATCTATTTGCATAGGTTCAGGCATAGACTCATCTTTAGGAGTGGGCTGGAAGGGTTTCCACTAGCGAGGTCTTCCTTCTACTTGTTTTTCTTGTTTCCTTTCCAAAACTTGTTTATCACATTGAATAGTTTGCATTATATATTCATTCAATGTTTTAACCTCTAGCATCGTGAGCAAAAGGTCCTTCACTGTTAAACCCCATCTAAATTGGCTTATGAATAATTTTCATGCCAAGTGAAATCACATATCAACTACCTAAATTCAGATGCATAGGTAGAGGCAGGGCAGTTACCTTGATGTAGCTTCCAAAGTTTTGTTTCTGCTACTCGACTTGTGTCTGCACCTCCAAATGTGGCGGTGAGTTCACGAAGAAACCCCTCATAGTCCTGAAGTACTACCATGTTCTTCTCCAAGATTGGGCCAAACCATGATAATGGTTGGCCACAGAGCAAGGTTCCAATAAACCCAACCTTGGATGCCTCATCAGGGTATCTATCAGGTTGCATACAGATGTACAATTTAACTTGCTGGAGAAATCCACGCAACTTTGTGCGATCCCCATCGAACGTTTTTGGCATGTGAATCTTGGGTTCCTTCATAAATGATGTACTAGGCCATTGATTCACTTGAATACCCCCTTGATTTGCTTGAATACTCCCGATTCATTCTTGTAATTCTTGGAGGAGTGCACCTATGTGCACTGGATGTGCCATCTTGACTTGTGTCTGTCGATGAGTTAGGTCCTCGACTTGTTGTTGGAGACTCTGAAGTCATGCTACAATATATTCATAAGCATTCTCCATGATGCCTGGTCTTGGATAGAAGCTAGTCTTGCAAAAGTGTCAGGGGAGCACTAGATTGTGCTCTCTGACTACACTAGACCATATTTTGGAAATACATTTTTGATTACAAGAACACCTAGGTAGGAAAAATGCTACAAGAATACGTAACTGATACAAGGCCTCCCACAACTTGGGACTGATAGGTATGAATAACTCGACTAGAGATGATACAGGAGATCCCACAACACTGGATCATAAGTATGAAACAAGATATCTAGATTACAAGAACTCCCTTCTGGGAGATGAACCAGATACAAGAAAGAACTTGACAAGATCTCATACTACGAGATTACGGGAGGACAAGACACGATGTCCAAGAACTAGACTAGACAAGACTCGAATAAGGAACAAAACAAGAACTGAAACTAAAACTTGGAGAGTACTTACTTGGTAGTCATGACTCCTTGAGCTCCCAAGATTGGTATTGGAAAGACTGATTATGAATGTGGCCAACCCCTCCTTATATAGGTTTTCAAGCGCCATTCATGGAAGGCAGTTACGAATTGATGATGTCATCACTTTAAAACATGAGCTCTAGATATCCGAATGAGGAAAGTAGACAGTTGATCTTACTAGGGTTTTGCATGCTCCGAATGCAATGAAAGCATTGGTTTCCCCAAATTCTGAGCCAATCATGAGATATAGAAATCACATGGAATCTGAGGTCCACGATGGCTTCTTTGTCCATGACATGCACGCTTTGGTCATCTAAATTTTGCTAGTTTGCTATGCCTGTAAAAATCTAAAATGGTGTCCTCTTTGCCCAAACTAGAGGCACCCTGAAAACATGTCTGTGAAGGTTGTATTTTGGGCAAAATGTAGCATTCCTCCTTTCCAAAAGATGGTTCAGTTTGAGCTACTTAGAAATTGCAGCTTGTTCACAGTGATGTCTCTGGTCCTATGCAAACACCCTCTTTTGGAAACTATCTTTACTTCGTGACTTCCATTGATGGTTTTTCCAGGCATGCATGGGTATATCCATTGAAAGCAAAATCTCAAGTGTTTATGTGCTTCAAACAATTTTTGGTTTGGCTGAAAATCTATCAGCATGTAAAATAGGCACCCTCTATTCTGATTGAGGGGGGGAATATATGTCTTCTGACTTTAATGCATTTCTCACTGAACATGGGATAAAACATCAGTGTACAGTGTTGTATACACCTCAACTGAATGGAGTTGCTGAATGGAAGAACAAGTCACTCATGGAGATGGAAAGGTGTATGGTCAAGAGTCAAGCTTTACCACATAGTTTCTGGCTTGAGGTTGTCATGTGTGTAGCATATGTACTTAATAGGTGTCCCACAAAAGCACTACAGTCTATCACTCCATATGAGGATTGGCATGTAATGCATAAGTAAATCAATCATCCAACAACCTACTGATAGAGAACAACATCAAATGCATCTCCAGCATTATGAAGACTAAATCATAAACCCGTCTTCATAGAAGTGGCAATAGGTTTGCAGTCTTCAAGGCCAAAAGACTACAACAATGTGTCAATATATAACATTTGACAGAGAGATATTATGCCATCAACTTGCATAAACTACTGCCCAAATAATGATGCAAATGCCCCAGATCTGACATCTCAAATGAGGCATGCATATCAGCCTTAAAATCAATAATTTTCTTCTCATGAGGACCAATGAGCAGCATTTCATCAACATAAACAACAATGTTTAGAAGCACATCATTAGCATGCTTAACATATAAGGTGCTTTCAGTTGGAATGTTCTCAAAACCATGTGCAATCAGATAGGCATGTATCTTTTCATACCAAGCATGTGGTGCTTGCTTTAAACCATATAATGCCTTCTTTAACCTACACACTTGGTTTTCAAGCTCTTTTTCCACAAAGCCACAGGGCTGAAAAACATACACTTATTCATGCAAATCACCATTCAAAAATGGAGTTTCAAATCCCACGTGATGTACATTCCAACCATGATGAGCTGCAAGTGAACAGATGCTACGAACAGTAGTCATTTCGCAAGTAGGAGCAAAGGTCTCATCAAAATCAATGCCTCTTTCCTCAGCATAACCCTTTGCAACAAGCTTAACCTTATACCTATCAACTATTCCATCATGCTTACGCTTAATCTTGTATAGCCACTTAGTGCCAATGGCCTTCTTGCCAAGAGGCAAGTCACATAAAGACCAGGTACCATTTTTCACTATAGCATCATATTCAGATTGCATAGTAGCCATCCAATTTTCTAAATTTTGTGCTTCATCGAACAAAACAAGTTCATTCTCATCACAGACACTAGAGGCAGCCATAGCATAGCAATCTGATGCAAAAGAGGCATTATGAGAGCTTGAACAATTACGATATGACAGAGGTGCATCTAATTTGTTGTCATGCAAATTCTGCACCAACCATTTTGGCATAGTTTTTGCCTCCTCAATATCAGCTCTCTTATCAACAAGTGCATCATGCAAATCTACATCAGAAATGGAATGATCTACATCATCACATGAAACTTATAAAGGCCAAGAATTGCCTCATTAGGACTAGAACTAGACTGTCCAGACTGTCCACTTGTAAAAAAAGGCAACAAAATATCATACATGTCTTTGGAGCTAACAAATGTCTCCTTAGTACATGAAAGTAGTGGCTGAATAGCATCTTCCATAAAAACAATATCATGGCTAACCAAAATGCATTTAGTTTGTTGATGCTATAGACGATAGCCTTTGCTTTCAAAATTGTACCCAACAAAAATACATTTCACTACTTTATCATCCAATTTCTTGCATTGTTGTTCAGGCACTAATGCATATACTAGACAACCAAAAACGTGCAAGTGAGCAAGAGATAGCTTGCAACCATGTTAAGTCTCATATGTAGTAATAGACCGCAATGCTTTAGTGGAAAAACTGTTAAGTACATATGTTGCACACATGATAGCCTCAAGCTAGAAACTATGTGGTAAAGCCTGACTCTTGACCATACACCTCATCCTCTCCATGAATGACGTTCTTTCGTTCAACAACTCCATTGTGTTTGAGGTGTATATGGCATTGTACACTGATTTTTTATCCCACATTCAGCTAGAAATGCATTAAAGTTAGAAGACAAATATTCCCCCCCTCAATCTAAACAAAAGGCACCCATTTTACATGCTGACATTGTTTGAAGCACATAAACACTTCAGACTTTGCTTTCAATGGATATACTCATGCATGCCTAGAAAAATCATCGATGAAATTCATGAATTAAAGATAATTCCCAAAAGAGGGTATTTGCATAGGACCATAGACATCATTGTGAACAAGTTGCAATTTTTTAGTAGCTCAAACCAAGTCATCTTTTGGGAATGAGGAACACTGCATTTTGCCCAAAATACAGCCTTCATATACATGTTTACTAGGTGCCTCAAGTTTGGGTAGAGAGGACACCATTTCATATTTCTACAAGTGTAGCAAACTAGCAAAATTCATATGAGCAAAGCATGCATGCCAAAGCTTTGCATGTCGCATAGCGTAAGAATCATATTCTGCACATGCCAAATCATTCATAGAGCTTTCATAGTCTATGATCTTATACAGCCCATGACATAAAATTCCAAAAGCAATAATCACGTTGCCATTTGACAAATCATGAATTGTACATCTATCATCAACAAATTTCACAAACAATCCAATCTTGCCTAAAGCTAAAAATGATAACAGATTCTTCTTGATCCCTGGCACAAATAAAGCATTTGGCAATGTAAAAGAACTACCATCAGCAGTAGTCAGAATGATCTTATCAACTCCCATGATAGGATAAGAGGAGTTGTTGGTGCATGACAGTATTCCCTGTAGGGGCAGGCGCAAGTGAAGTGAAGAAATTGCATTACGAGGTAATATGTTTGGTTGCCCCATTATCAAAGTACCAAATATCTAATTCTACTGCAGACATACAATGTTCAAGAGAAGATGGTTCAAAACTACAAACAGTAGTAAATGCCCATTCTTCATTCTACACTAGATTAGCAAACTCTGTTTTTGGTGTAGAGGTCTCTACAACAAACATTCCAACCTCTTTTTTATTTTCCTCTTTAGCAGTCAATTTCGGACAACTCTTTATGACATGATCATTTGCATTATAGTATTTGCAAAACAATTTGACTGATCTTCTTGCTATAGAACAAATACTAACTTCTCAAATGTAAAGGCATTTGGATTGTTTTTCATCATCAAATGAAGAGTGGAAGCAAAACTCAGATATGAATCTAGAAGACCATTCAAAACAGTCTGCACAAGTGAACTGCCATGTAAGACTTCATCACCAAAAATCAATTGTTCCTTCAAATCTTTGATCTTTCTCAAAAAATCTTCCATGGAATCATCTTCATCCATGTGCTCACTCTCCAACTATTTTTGGAGGTAAGCAACACGAGCCTCATTCCTTGCTTGGTATAAAGTGTTACGTGTATCCCAAGCATCCTTAGCTCTTCTGCAAGGGCAAATGTGAGGAATAATGGCATGTTTGATAGACAAGGCTATCAATGCATGTGCCAGAGCATCTTTGCCATCCCAATAAAGTTTCTCTACAGTAGGTGCAACATGATCTACATCACAAATAGGAACATGAAGAATATCGTCATCTTCAATGCCATCTGCATCATCATCAACAACTATGTTTATAGGTGTAATACAACATGGAATATTGTCACATGTGCTAAAGACTCCTCTTATCATGTTATGGGAGTTGGCCAAATCATTCCTACTACTACAAGTTAAGCACATTCACATTATTGATTCTTTACATGTATCAAGGATAAAAAATAGTATGTTATTAGTGTCAACATTAGAAAAAATTGGTTGTAGTGAAATTTGTTGATGAAAGATATGGATTTCATGATCTTTTTAATGGTGAAAAAATCATTACATCTAGAATTCTATGTTATGGGTTGTATAAGCTCATAGATTATGGAAAATTTCTTAATGCTTTAGCGTATGCAATTCAATATTTTGAAGGTATTCTAGATGTAAGGCATGCATGTTTTGGTCATTTGAATTTTTCTATTTGCTTCATGTGTAAAAATTTGAAATGGTATCCTCTTTAGCCCAACTTGACGCATCTTCTAATCATGTTTGTGAGAGCTGAATTTTTGGTAAAATTTAGTGTTCTTTGTTTCCCAAACGTGGTACCGTAAGAGTTGAATGAAAATTGTATCTTTTCCACAATGATGTTTATGGTACCATGCAAACACCTTCTTTTGGGAGTTACCTTTACTTTTTGACTTTAATAGATTATTTCTCCAAGAATGCATGGGTGTATCCATTGAAAGCAAGTTCTAAAGCATTTATGTGCTTCAAACAATTCCTATTTATGGCCAAAATTTTGTCATCATATAAAATGGGCACCTCCTTTTTTATGGAGGGTGGGAGTACATGTATTCTGAGTTTACTGCATTTTTTACTAAGCATGGTATTAAACATTACTACAAAATGCCATATACACCTCAAAAAAATGGATTTGTTAAGAGCAAAACTGGGTCTCTCATTGCAATGGAGAGGTGTATTGTAAAATGTCAAGCTTTAACACATAGCTTCTAGCTTGAGGCTATCATACGTGTCACATATGTACTTAATATGTGTCCCATTAAAGCATTGTAGTCTATAACCCCTTATGAAGCTTGACATGGTTGAAATACATCTATTTTTAATCTATGTGTTTTTTATTGTTTTGCATATGCAATGCAAAAAAATGGATGAAAAAGTTGTGAATATTATTTTTGTTGGATATAGTTTTGAAAGTAAAGGTTATGGTGTGTAATACAATGACTAAATGGATTTTGGTAATTCAATATGTATATTTGTGGATGATACAATTCACCCCCTACTCAAAAGATCGGCATGACACTTTGTTGCCTTTGTTCACTAGTGGGAATTCAAATCTATTTTCTAGTAAGGCAACTTCTCAACCTATCAAAGTTTCCAATGAGTATAAAGACCATTCTATTTCTAAGGTTGATATGCATGATGCGCTTTTCGATGAGAGAGATGACATTGAAGAGGCTAATATTATGCCTAATGTTTGGTGCAAACTTTGAGAGATAGCAATTTAGATGCACCTTTTCCATATTATACATGTTTAGGCTCTCATAGTGCCTCTTTTGCATCAAATTGTTATGCAGCAAATATTTCTAGTGTTTGTGATGAGAATAAGCCTATCTCGTTTTATGGAACATTGTTATAAAATCAAAATGTGTTGCTATTATGAATAATGGTAATTGGTCTTTACCTCTTGTATATCATGCCTCTCATCAACAAGTGCATCATGTAAATTTTCATCAGAAATGGAATGATCTTCATCATCATTTCAAACCTGTAAAAGCTAAGAAATTGAATCATTTGGACCAACATCTATAAAAAGAGGTAGCAATATCATACACAAAAACTAATGTCTCCTTGGAACATGAAAGTAAGGGCTGAATTACAAAAACAACATCATGGATAAGTAGAATGCATTTAGTCTATGGATAATATAGACAATAGCCTTTGCTTTCAAAATTGTACCCAACAAAAATGCATTTCAATGCTTTATCATAAAGTTTTTTGTGTTGTTGTTCAGGCACTAATGCATATGCCAAATAATCAAAGACATGTCGATGAGTAAGGGATGGCTTTACTTGCGCTCAAGAAGAGTGAGATGAGAGTCACCAGGTTTATTGATTTTCATAAGAGAATTCGACAGTTAAGCAATGACATATGTTACTAACAATCATGGCATCAATAGTGGATTAAGAAGAATGGATTATCAATGTTAGACATCAGCTCATAAATAGCGTAGCGTTGTAAGTCATGAAAAGCCGTATAGTTTGTGTGCCATATGAAAAGATATGCGGAATGTCAGACACATAACAAAAGCTAATTCAGAGAATAACCAGGATTACAATACTCACGATTGATAATCACCAAGTTAAAAGATACTTGCAACCTTGGTTAGTGTTGGAGTTAGACATCTGCGGAAGCATGTGAACAACACAAGGAAGAAGAAGAAGAACCTTGGAGCACATCACACAATACTCAACATATTACCACTAGAATGTACAAAGATAAGTAATCCATTAGGGCTATAGACATATATACAAGCCGGGCAAAAAAACCTCCTAAAGAGGGAAAAAAGTGCCCCAGTGGTCCCAGTGTGTTCACACACATCACTACCATAATATATCAACAAATCCCCTTGGCAGTGATGCAGTGAACAAGGAGTTGGCACTCATGTATAAGGAAGGGCCAAGTTATGTGGAACCAATCCACAAACGGAAGTGAGCCCAAAGCTTTGTGGAAAGCTTCAAACTTCTCCCTAGGCAAAGCCTTCGTGAAAAGGTCTCCAATGTTCTCTTGCATGGGCACATATGCCAAGCTAATCTCTCCAGTAGAGAACTTCTCCCTAACATAATGATAATGCACCTCAATGTGCTTAGTGGGAGCATAGAACACAGGGTTCCTCACAACTGCCAGTGTGCTCTGACTATCAGTGAAAATGGTGGTGGAAAAAGACTAACCAACACCCAAATCAGCCATAAGGCATCTGAGCCACACACACTCAACATTCACTATGAAAGTTGCCCTATACTCAGCCTCACAACTAGAAGTGGCCACAATAGGCCACTTCTTTCTCAACCAAGATATACATGATCTACCAAGCATGAAGCAAAAGCCACTACTGGACACATGAGTGTCATAGCAACCAGCCTAGTCTGAGTCGAAAAAAGCATGCAAATATGAAGGTAGTAGCAAAAGATGCGCTTAATCGCCTACAAATACTTGACACCTAGGCAATGCATAAACTTGCTCATCTGTGAGATAGAAAAGTAAATATATGGCCGAGTAATGCATAAGTAAATCAAGCATCCAATAGTGTGCTAGTAGAGAACAGCATCAAATGCATCTCCAACATCATGAAGACTCAATCGTAAACCTTTCTTCATAGGAGTGGCAATAGTTTTACAGTATTCAAGGCCAAAACACTACAATAATGTGTCAATATATTTTGTTTGACACAAAGCCATTCCACCATCAACTTGCATAAATTGAATGCTCAACTAGTGATGCAAAGGCCCCAAATCAGACATCTCAAATGAGGCATGCAAATCAGCCTAAAAATCAGCAATATCCTTGTCATGAGGACCAATGAGCAGGATGTCATCAAGGTACATAACAATGATCAGAAGCACATCATTAGCACGCTTAACATATAATGTTCTTTTAGTTGGACTATTCTCAAAACCATGTGCAACTAGATAGGCATGTATCTTTTCATACCAAGCACGTGGTGCTTGCCTTAAACCATATAACACCTCCGTTAACATGCACACCTGGTTTTCATGCCCTTTCCGCACAAAGCCACAGGGCTGAAAAACATACACTTCATCATGCATAACACCATTTTGAAATGTAGTTTTATTGTTTAACTGATGTACATTCCAACCATGATGAGCTGCAACTGCACACATGCTACAGACAATAGTCATTTGGCATGTAACATCAAAGGTCTTATCAAAATCAATGCCTCTTTCCTGTGCATAACCCTTTGTAACAAGCCTAGCCTTATACATGTCACTTGTTCCATCAGGTTTACACTTCAGGTTGTATACCCACTTAGCACCAATGGCCTTCATACCAGGAGGCAAGTCACATGAAGACCAAGTACCATTTTTCATGATAGCATCATATTCAGATTGCATTACAGCCATCCAATGTTCAGAATTTTGTGTTTCATCAAACGAAACAAGCTCAGGCTCATCATAGAGACTAGAGGCAGCCATAGCATAGCAATTTGATGTAAAAGAGGCACTATGAGAGCTGAACAAGTACAGTATGATAGAGGTGCATCTAATTTGCTACCACGCAAAGTGTGCACAAGCCATTTTGGCATAGTTTTCACCTCCTCAATATCAGCTCTCTCATCAATAAGTGCATCATGTAAATATTCATAAGAAATGGAATCATCTACATCATCACATGAAACCTAGAAAGGCTGAGAAGTTGCCTCATTAGGAACAACACTAGACTGTCCACCTATAAAAAGAGGCAGCAAAGTATCATACATGTCTTTGGCACTAACAGATGTCTCCTTCATACATGAAAGTAAAGGTTGAATAGCATCTTCCATAAAACAACATCACGCCTAACCAAAATGCATTTAGTCTCTGGATGATATAGACGATAGAATTTGCTTTCCAAACTGTACCCAACAAAAATACATTTTACTGCTTTATCATCGAATTTCTTGTGATGTTGTTCAAGCACTTCTGCATATGCTAGACAACCAAAAACACAGAGGTGAGCAATAGATGGCTTACGACCATGCCAAGCCTCATATGGAGTGATAGACTGTAGTGCTTTAGTGGGACACCTATTATTAAGTACATATGTTGCACACATGACAACCTCAAGCCAAAAACTATGTGGTAAAGCCTGACTCTTGACCACACACCTCGCCATCTCCATGAGTGACCTATTCTATTGAGGTGTATATGGCACTGTACATTGATGTTTTATCCCACGTTCAGCGAAAAATGCATTAAAGTTAGAAGACATATATCCCTCCTTGATCAGAACAGAGGGTGCCCAATGCTGATAGATTTTCAGCCAAAACCAAAAACTATTTGAAGCACATAAACATTTTGGACTTTGCTTTAGGATATACCCATGCATGTCTGGAAAACTCATCATTGAAAGTCACAAAGTAAAGATGGTTCCCAAAAGAGGGTATCTGCATAGGACCACAGACACCCCTATGAACAAGCTGCAATTTTTGAGTTGCTAGAGCTGAACCATCTTTTGGGAATGAGGAATGCTCCATTTCACCCAAAATACAGCCTTCATATACATGTTTTCCAGGTGTATCAAGTTTGGCCAAAGAGGACACCATTTCAGATTTCTGCAGGCATAGCAAACTAGAAAAATTTAGATGACCAAAGTGTGCATGCCAAAGCTTTGCATCTGAATAGCTTGAGAATCATGTACTACACATGCAAAATCATTCACAGATTTTTCATAGTCTATGAGCTTATACATCCCATGACATAAAATGTCAGAAGCAATGATCATGTCGCCATTTAATAGATCATGAAATGTACATCTGTCATCAACAAATTTCACAACCAAGCCAATATTGGCTAAAGCTGAAACTAATAATAGATTCTTCTTGATGCCTCGCACAAATAAAGCATCTGACAAAGTAAAAGAACTACCATCAACACTAGTCAGAATGATCTTACCAACTCCCATGATAGGATAAGAGCAGTTATTGGCACATGTGACAGTATTCCCTATAGGGGCAGGCTCGAGTGAAGTGAAGAAACTTCACTGCGAGGTAATATGTTTGGTTGCCCCACTATCAAAGTACCAAACAGTTGAGTCTACTGCAGACATACACTGTTCAAGAGAAGATGGGTCAAAACTACAAATAGTAGTAAATACCCATTCTTCATTCTGCACTACATTAGCAAACTCTGTTTTTGGTGTAGAGGCCTTTGCAACAACCATTCTAGCCTCTTTTTTCTTTCCTCTTTAGTAGCCAGTTTTGGACAGTTGTTTATGATATGATCGTTTCCTTTACAGTACTTACAAAAGAATTTCTACTTTTCTGAGATCTTCTCATCTTTGTCTTCCTTCTTCAAATGTGCAGCATTAGTAGTAGATGAGCTCCATTTACCTTTGCCCTTTTGATTAGCCAAGAAAGCTTGATGTGCAACACCCATTATGGACCCGTTCTGCCTAGACTAATCTTCTTGCAACAGAAGAGAGACTAACTCCTCAAATGTCAAGGCATTTGGATTGCCTTTCATCATCAAATGAAGAGTAGAAGCAAAACTCTGATGTGAATCAGGAAGACCATTCAAAACGGTCTACACAAGTGAGCTATTTGGTATAACTTCATTAGTAGAAAATTAAATGTTCCTTCAAGTCTTTGATCTTTGTTAGAAAATTGTCCATAGAATCACCTTCATTCATATGCTCACTCTCCAAATGTTTTCGGAGGTAAGCAACACGAGCCTCATTCCTAGCCTGGTACAATGTGGTAAGTGTATCCCAAGCATCCTTAGTTGTTCTACAAGAGTGAATGTGAGGAATAATGGCATGTTTGATAGACAAGGTTGTCAATGCATGTGCCTGAGCATCTCTGCCATCCCAACAAATTTGCTCTATAGTAGGTGCAATAGAAACCACAGCATGAATAGGAATCTGAAGAATATCACCATCTTCGACACCATCTGCATCAGCTTCAATGCTTGTATTTGCAGGTGAAATAGGACATTTTTCAAGACCCTGCACAATGTTCCACAGTCCTTTTGCGACCAATACATGACGCATCATATAAGCCCACAATGGGTAATCCGTACCATCCAACTTATCCTCAATAGCCAACATACGAAATACATCACTGCTTTCAACCATGGCCACTGACTAAAATACCCTGATGTAGAAAAATGATTGTATCTGAAAAAGTTAAACAAAACTACCCTCATGAGTTTTGCTAAACTTGTAGCAAAATTTGAGACACTTATACTCACGAACCAAAACTTGTGTATATCTTTGGCACAAAAAGACAAAATAGCCTGCATAAGCACTAGCATAGTGCGTTTGAAGGCGAAAATGAGCCCAGATCGCAATTTTGGCACCGCTTAAGCCTATCGTTTTTCGCTTAACCACTTAAGCCTATCGGGCTAAAGAAAACCATGTTGTAAAGTCAAGGAGGGAACATAATGAAGTTGTTTTGATCTCCTAATCAGCTTGAGTATGCACACCAAATTTCATGTGATTCTATGACTGTGATCGGAGGGGTGTCGATGACACCCTAGATGAAGCGGATGCTCTGATACCAATTGTTGGAGTTAAACGTCTACAGAAGCATGCAAATAGCACAAGGAAGAAGAAGAAGCTTGGAGCACAACACGGAATGTATTACCACTAGAATGTACAAAGATAAGTAACATATTAGGGCTATAGGCATATATACAAGCTGGGGAAGAAAACCTCCTAAAGAGGGAAAAAAGTGTCTACACGGTCCTAGTGTGTTCACACACATCACTACCTAAATATATCAATAGTCAAAACAACATCTTCTAGCAGTCCACTATCCTAGAAGTCTCTAAGCACTGTTGTATATACCCTCCTGGCATCAAATCTCTGTTGCATTCTTGTCGCCCACCTCTATCATATCATACTTGTTTAGCCTCTCATAGTGCTTCTTTTGCATTAGATTTCTATGCAATGGTTGCCTTTATTCTTTGTGATGAGAAGGGAGCTATTTCTTTTGATGAAGTAGAAAATTCAAAAACATGGATGGCTCCTATGCAGTCAGAATATGATTCTATTATGAAGAATGGTACTTGGTCTTTATGTGATTTTCCTTGAGGAAAAAAGGCCATAAGCACTAAATGGGTATACAAGCTGAAGTGTAAGCCTGATGGAACAATTGACAGGTATCAGGCTAGTCTTGTTGCAAAAGGTTATGCTCAAGAAAGAGGCATTGATTTTGATGAAACCCTTGCACCCACATGTCGAATGACTACCATTCGTAGCATTTGTGCACTTATCAGCCCATCATGGTTGGAATGAACATCAATTGGACATTAAAACTACATTTTTGGATGGTGACTTACATGAAGAAGTGTATGTTTTCCAGCCCTATGGTTTTGTGCAGAAAGGGCATGAAAACAAAGCCTGGAGGTTGAGATGTCTCCTTCGTACATGAAAGTAAAGAGTGAATAGCATCTTCCACAAAAACAACATCACGGATAACCAAAATGTGTTTAATCTGTGGATGATACAGATAATAGCCTTTGCTTTCAGAACTGTACCCAACAAAAATACATTTTACTACTTTATCATCCAATTTACTGTGATGTTATTCAGGCACTAATGCATACGCTAGACAACCAAAAACACGGAGATGAGCAATAGATGGCTTGCAACCATGCCAAGCCTCATATGGAGTGATAGATTGCAGTGCTTTAGTGGGATAGTTGTTAAGTACATATGTTGCACACATGACAGCATCAAGCCACAAACTATGTGGTAAAGCCTGACTCTTGACCATACACCCCACCATCTCCATGAGTGACATGTTCTTCCATTCAGCAACTCCATTCATAGTTTAGTGGAACCTTCATCTCGTTGAGCATGCATCTTGCAACTTCTGTGATGTCTATTTTTCCTTTCAGCAATTCCATTTTCTTGAGGTGTGTACTTACATGTAAATTGTTGTTTGATGCCATTTTCATAAAGAAAATCTGAAAAATCTTTGGAGAAATATTCTCCTCCTCCATCAGACCTCAAAATCTTTATGTACCATCTTGTTTCCTTTTCAGCCTATGCTTTAAATCTCTTGAACATAGAGAACACATCTAATTTTTGTTTTATGCAGAATATCCATACTTTTCTTGAATGATCATCAATAAAAGTGACAAAATATCTATAACCAGCCATCGATGGTTGTTGTGATGGTCCCCATATATCCGTGTGTATCAAGTCGAGGAAATTCCTTGCCACATAGTTGCTCATCTTGAATGGTTGTTGAGTTTACTTTCCTAGTTTGCATGCTTCACAAAATTCATGCAGTCCAGCATCATTGAATCTTGGAAGACCTCTTACCACTTCATGGTTGCTTGTGTCCTTGAGCTTGGGAATGTTGATATGCCCAAACTTTTTGTGCCACAAATAGATTTCAACAATCCTCTTGTTTCCAAACTGAATATACATCACCTTCCCATGTGGTTGTTGAATGTCCAAAGTGACCATCCTTCCTTGAGAAATTACCTTGAATCCTTCTTTTGGATTCTTTATAAAGCAGCCTTTTACATTGAAGATAACATGATATCCTTTCTCTACCATTTGTCCTACTGAAATCAAATTCTTTGCAATAGTAGGAACATGAAAAACATCAGTCATCTCCAAGCTTGATTTCTCCAACATGCTCAATTGTGTCTTGAGTTTCATCACCCATTTCCACACATCCTTTTCCACTTCGAGCTTGTATGCTTCCCAAACTTCCTTGGTTGTCTCTAGGCTTTGCACATGACCAATCATAGTGTTAGAAATAAACTTGTGAAATGAGGAACATCATCTTTTGATTCCTCTCTTCTCAATCTGCAAATTGTCTCCTTTGTGTTGGAGTGATGTTGGGATCTTGAAGGTCTACTGGTTGTCGATCATCTCCAATAACTAGACTCCATAAACCTTTACCTTTAAAGTAATTTGTCATTCTATACCTCCAAGACTGAAAATTATCTTTATCTGACTTCTCAACTTGTTGTCCTAAATCAGCCATTGAAAACTTCCAAGTTTAAAGTTTACCTCAATATGTTGTGGTGCTCTGTCTTGAGTTTATGAAGCTCCCCCTTGATTTGTAGCTTCTCCTTTGCTTTACTTCAGCTCCAATGCTTTGCCTCTTCAAGCTCCAATGCTTTGCCTCTTCAAGCTCCAATGCTCTGATACCAACTGTTGGAGAATTCCTGTCCTATGATGCAGCAAAAAGTGTAGAAACCTTCTCAGGATCAAGACTTTTACCTATAGCTAAAGCTTAGAATGAAAACTAGTATCAACTGAAAAAGACAATGAACTTGAAACTTTGGTCCCTCAAATTGGACACTAATAGCTTTCAAATGAGGTATCAAACACTCAATTTGGAGTAGATTTGGTTTTTCAACTCTTTGTCTCAAAATAGGCTTTCTGTATGCTCAGTTAGGCTGAAAACTAGACTTCACTAAAAATTGAATAACTCACAAAACATGGTGAATCTCACAAACCTGTTTTAGATAAAGGAAGTAAACAAGATAAGATTTCCAAGGAGTATTTAAACTCAAAAAAAATGGATACATACATTGAGAGATATGTTGATATATTTAGGTAGTGATGTGTGTGAACACTCTAGGACTGCTAGGGCACTTTTTTCCCTCTTTAGGAGTTTTTTTTCCCTCGGCTTGTATATACACATATTGCCCTAATGGGCTACTTATCTTTGTACATTCTCTAGTAATACATTCACTATTGTGTGTTGTGATCCAAGCTTCTTCTTCATCCTTGTGTTGTTCGCGTGCTTACGCAGATGTCTAACTCCAACAATTGGTATTAGAGAAGGTCGCAGCTTCATCTAGGGTGTCGTTGACACTATTCGGTTGTAGTCTCAAAATCGTACGAATTTTGGTGAGCATACTCAGCGTGTTTTCGAGATTAAAACAGCTTTGTTGTGTGGTGCCGAAATCACGATCTGAGCTCCTTTCGGCCTCCGAACGCACTATCGTAGCGCTTGTGTAGGCTATTTCATCTTTTTGTGCCAAAGGTATATACCTGTTTCTGTTCGCTAGTATAAGCATCTCAAAGTCTACTATAGGTTTAGCAAAACTCATCTGGGTAGTTCCGTTCAACTTTTTGAGATACAGTCAATTTTCTACATCAAGGTATTTTAGTCACTGGCCATGGCTGAAAGCAATGATGTATTTCGTACGTTGGCTATTGAGGATAAGTTGGATGGTACCAACTACTCATTGTGGGCTTATATGATGCAACATGTATTGGTTGCAAAAGGACTGTGGAACATTGTGCAGGGTGTTGAAAAACGTCCTATCACACCTGCAACTGTTACAACAGTAGGTACTGAAGCTAATGTAGAAGGTGTCAAAGATGATGATATTCTGCATATTCTTGTTCGTGTTGCAGTTTCTACTGCACCTACTGCATAGCAGATTCGTTGGGATGGAAGAGATGCCGAGGCACATGCATTGATAGCTTTGTCTGTCAAACGTGCCATTATTCCTCACATTCGCTCTTGCATAACAGCTAAGGATGCTTGGGATACACTTACCACATTGTACCAAGCTAGGAATGAGGCTCGTGTTGCTTAGCTCCGAAAGCAGTTGGAGAGTGAGCACATGAATGAAGGTGATTCTATGGACAGTTTCCTAACAAAGATCAAAGACTTGAAGGAACAGTTGATTTCTGCTGATGAGATTGTACCAGATAGCTCACTTGTGCAGACCGTTTTGAATGGTCTTCCTGATTCATATCAGAGTTTTGCTTCTACTCTTCGATTGATGATGAAAGGCAATCCAAATGCCTTATCATTTGAGGAGTTAGTCTCTATTCTGTTGCAGGAAGATCAGTCTAGGCAGAACAGGTCCATTATGCGAGTTGCAGATCAAGCTTTCCTAGCTAGTCAGGAGGGCAAAGGAAAATGGAGCTCTTCAACTAGAAAGCAGAAATCTGCTAATTCTGTCATTGCTGAACAAAAGAATAGGTCACTCATGGAGATGGCGAGGTGTATGGTCAAGAGTCAGGCTTTATCACATAGTTTCTGGCTTGAGGCTATCATGTGTGCAACATATGTACTTAACAGGTGTCCCACTAAAGCGATGTAGTCTATCACTCCATATGAGGCTTGGCATGACCGCAAGCCATCTGTTGCTCATCTATGTGTTTTTGGTTGTTTGGCATATGCATTAGTGCCCGAACAACATCGCAAAAAATTGGATGATAAAGTAGTAAAATGTATTTTTGTTTGGTACAGTTCTGAAAGTAAAGGCTATCATCTGTATCATCCACAGACTAAACGCATTCTGGTTAGCCGTGATGTTGTTTTTGTGGAAGATCCTATTCAACCATTGCTTTCATGTACTAAGGAGACATCTGTTAGCTCCAAAGACATGTATGATACTTTGCTTCCTCTTTTTACAGGTGGACAGTCTAGTGCTGGTCTTAATGAGGCAACTTCTCAGCCTTTATAGGTTTCATGTGATGGTGCAGATCATCCCATTTCTGATGCAAATTTACATGATGCACTTGTTGATGAGAGAGTTGATATTGAGGAGGCAAAAACTATGCCAAAATGGCTAGTGCAGACTTTGTGTGATAGCAAATTAGATGCACCTCTGTCATATCGCACTTGATCAGGCTCTCATAGTGCCTCTTTTACATCAGACTGCTATGCTATGGCTGCATCTAGTCTCTGTGATGAGACTGAGCCTGTTTCGTTTGATGAAGCACAAAATTCAGAAAATTGGATGGCTGTTATGCAATCTGAATATGATGCTATACTGAAGAATGGTACTTGGTCTTTATGTGACTTGCCTCCTAGAAAGAAGGCCATTGGCACTAAGTGGGTATACAAGCTGGTAAACCTGATGGTACAGTTAACAGGTATAAGGCTAGGCTTGTTGCAAAGGGTTATGCGCAGGAAAGAGGCATTGATTTTGATGAAACCTTTGCACCTACATGCCATATGACTACTGTTCGGAGCATCTGTGCACTTGTAGCTCATCATGGTTGGAATGTACATCAGTTGGACATTAAAACTGCATTTTTGAATGGTGACTTGCATGAAGTGTATGTTTTTCAGCCCCGTGGCTTTGTGCAGAAAAGGCATGAAAACCAGGTGTGCAGGTTAAAGAAGGCATTATATGGTTTAAAGCAAGCACGATGTGATTGGTATGAGAAGATACATGCCTATCTGATTGCACATGGTCTTGAGAATAGTCCAACTGAAAGCACCTTCTATGTTAAGCATGCTAATGATGTACTTCTGATCATTGTGGTTTATGTTGATGACATGTGCTCACTGGTCCTCATGAGAGGCATATTGCTAATTTTAAGGCTAATTTGCATGCCTCATTTGAGATGTCTGATTTGGGGCATTTGCATCACTATTTGGGCATTCATTTTATGCATGTTGATGGTGGAATGGCTTTGTGTCAAACGAAATATATTGACACATTATTGCAGCATTTTGGCCTTGAAGACTGTAAACCTATTGCCAGTCCTATGGAAACAGGTTTATGACTGAGTCTTCATGATGTTGGAGATGCATTTGATGTGGTTCTCTATCAGCAGGCTATTGGATGCTTGATTTACTTATGCATTACTCGGCCAGATATTCAGTTCGATGTCTCACAAATGAGCAGCTTTATGCATTTCCTAGGAGTCAAGCACTGGTAGGCAGTTAAGTGCATCTTTCGCTACTTGAGTGGTACCCGGCTACTTGGTTTGTTTTATCCCAAGGGGGGATCACTACCGCCAGATTTGCATGCTTTTTCTGACTCTGATTGGGCTAGTTGCTATGACACTCCTGTGTCCACTAGTGGCTTTTGCTTCATGCTTGGTAGCTCATGTATATCTTGGTTGAACAAGAAGCAGCCTACTGTGGCCACTTTCAATTGTGAGGCTGAGTATAGGGTAGCTTTCACAGCGACTATTGAGTGTGTGTGGCTCAGACGCCTTATGGGTGATTTGGGTGTTGGTTAGTCTTCTGCCACCACCATCTTCACTGACAGCCAGAGCGCATTGGTAGTTGCGAGGAACCCTGTGTTCCATGCTCGCACTAAGCACATTGAGGTGCATTATCATTATGTCACGGAGAGGTTCTCTGTTGGGGAGATCATCTTGGCATATGTGCCCACGCAGGAGAACATTGCAGACCTTTTCATAAAGGCTTCGCCTAGGGAGAAGTTTGAAGCTTTCTGCAAAGATTTGGGCTTACTTCCTTTTGTGGAGTGATTTCCACATAGCTTGGCACTTCCTTATACATAAGTGCCAGCTACTTGTTCACTGCATCACTCCCAGGGGGGATTTGTTGATATATTTAGGTAGTGATGTGTGTGAACACTCTAGGACCATCGGGTCACTTTTTTCCCTCTTTAGGAGTTTGTTTTCCCCTGGCTTGTATATATGCCTATTGCCCTAATGGGCTACTTAGTGTTGTGCTCCAAGCTTCTTCTTCCTCCTTGTGCTGTTCGCGTGCTTCCGTAGACATCTAACTCCAACAAGATATGACTCTCAGAATTAGACTATCCAAAAAATGATATGGGCTGGACATAATCTATGAGAGTAAAGAAAACGAAAATTGAAACCACATGAACTACCTCCAAGGGGATTTCAGTGCCTTCTTCCTCTATTCTTGTGTGTCCTTCATTGCCTCTTTTTTAACCAAATGATCACGAGCACTTATGATGGGTTTTAGAGATCTTCTCCATAAGTCCTCCACTACTTTGAGCAGCCACTCTTCTCTTTCGGTTCAATTTTTGGATTTGATTCTCTTTTGCCCTCCACTACTTGCTGAAGTAAATGCTTCCATTTTTCATTTTTTGTATTGTCGTCAGGATCTTGCTCATGCTCAAACAGAGGTTACGAACGCAGAAAACACACAGAAGAATAGACACAACAAGAGACGAGACAGAACGCGGATTGGGTGCAATCTCCCCCCATGCACTTTGTTTCGACAGTCCACAGAGTGCATGTATTTATAGGAATTTTGATTACGTTGAAAAGAGTGGTTACATGAGAGCGGCTCTGAAAAGCAAACGTGAAACTAAAAGTTGGTAATTTTTACAGAAAGCCATTGCTTTGAATAACAGAAACTGCGGTCTACAACGACCCTTCTTCTAACCATTACTTTTCTAATAATAGAACCTTCTACGAACGTTTATTTACAAACTAAATAATAATTATTCGGATTATTGATATCCGCCCTTTCACGCCTTGCACGCTCCTCAAGAACCTTCAGCTGTTATATCAAAAACATCAAAAACACATTAATACATTAATAATATAACACTTTAACAATGCATTGTTCAATAATATACAACATGCCTCTCAGTTGACAAGCAACTGACCTCAGTTGATAAAATAATTTAACACTCTAACAATTACAATGCATTGTTCAACATATTCCATGTTACATTCCAACAATAACAATGCATTGTTCAACATATTCCATGTTACTGTTACAATCCAACAATGCATTGGCCAACATATTCCATGTTACTATCCAACAATGCATTGGCCAACATATTCCATGTTACAATCCAACAATGCATTGGCCAACATATTCCATGTTACAATCCAACAATGCATTGGCCAACATATTCCATGTTACACTCCAACAATGCATTGGCCAACATATTCCATGTTACAATCCAACAATGCATTGGCCAACATATTCCATGTTACAATCCAACAATGCATTGTTCAACATATTCCATAAGTTATAACATGCCCCTCAGTTGAAAAAGCAACTGACCTCAGTTGATAAAATAATAAACATGGATGGCTAGTCACATGTTTCATCACTGAATAAAAAGAATAGGCATGTGCCATGTAAAATCACATGCATGGAAATGTTCATGGAGCTGTTACATTAATGTGTTATTGAGTACTTGTGCATGTAGCAGTGACATCATGATCAATGATTGTCTCAAGAATTAGAAACGTGATCTTGAGCAATAAAATCAGCCATCAGAATGTCGGTTTGGGTGAGGGACATGGGAGTGGGATGCTTTTTACCAAAAACAATGTTAAAATCTAACATCACGATCAGATAACATTAGTTTAGGAAATCCATGATGTGGGAAAAAGCATTTTATGAATAATTGTGCAGCTTGAGGTGCAGTCAAAGTTTTTCTACATGGAATGAAATATGCATATTTACTAAACCTATCAACTATTGTCCAAATCATATCAGGATGTGATGAAGAGATGGGAAGACATGTGATAAAATCCATAGAGATTTGTTCCCATGGTTCATTTGGAATGGGAAGTGGCATTAATAATCCAAATGGTTTACCATGATGACGTTTGACACGCTGACATACAATGCATTGAGAAACATAATGTGCAATATCTTTTTCCATGTGTGGCCAAAAGAAGAAATCCTTGCAAGCAAAAATGGTGCTTTGTATGCCTCTATGACCCATGTAAGATGGGTCATGCATTTCTTTAATGACAAAATCTTTAAAAGCTTGGGTTATGCACAATCTATGTTGAAAATAGAGAAAACCATTATGAAATGTATAATGTTCATCAGATAAAGATGCACCATTGTTGAAACCATGCCATGCACGTGAAAAATACAAATCAGATGCATAAGTGGAAACCACTTGAAAAGAATGAATTTGGATGGCAGAAATATTATTCAAAACAACAGAATGCAAAGGAAAATGACTAAGAGCATCAGCTACAACATTAGCTTTACCAGGTTGATATTGTATCATGGGTTGGAAATTTTGAATGAATGATGCCCATTTAAGATGCCTATCTGAAATTAAGGGCTGATTTAATAAATGCGTAATTGCATGTTGATCGGTTTTGATTAAGACCTCAGAGCCCATAAGATAGTATTTCCAAATTTGTAAAGCATGCACAACTGCTAACAATTCTTTATCATACGTACTATAATTCTATTATGAGGGCTTAAGCTTTCTACTCTTAAATGCGATAGGATGGTCATTTTGCATTAAAACAACACCTATTCCTGAACCACTAGCATCAGTAACAACATGAAAGGGTTGTGAAAAATCAGGTAATTGTAAAACAGGTGCATGTGAAAGTGCATGTTTGAGTTTTTTAAAGGACTGTTGTTGGGTAAGTCCCCATGCAAATTTTATTTTCTTTTTCAACAAGGTAAGAGGCAATGCTAAATAAGAAAAATTTCGAACAAACTTCCTATAGAAACTAGCCAACCCAAGAAAAGAACGAACATCATTGACAGATTGTGGTGTAGGCCATTCTACGATAACTCTAATCTTTTTCGGATCCACATGCACAACTTCACTTGAAATAATATGTCCTAAATATTCTAGCTTATGCTGAAAGAAATAACTCTTTTCAGGATTAGCATAAAGTGTGTTCTCTCATAACAAATGAAAAACTGTTTCAAGATGCTTTTCATGTTCGCTATCATTCTTATTGTAAACAAGTATATCATCAAAGAATACAAGAACAAAAGCTTGGTAATCAAGAAAAATATTGTTCATCATTCGTGCAAATGTCACAGGGGCATTAGTAAGTCCAAAGGGCATTACCATAAATTCATAATGGCCAGTTTGAGTTCTAAATGCAGTCTTAAAAATATCACTTTGTGTCATACGAATCTGATGGTAACCCGATTTTATATCAATTTTACTAAAAACACGAGCTCCTCGTAACTTATCTAAGAGATCATCTATTCGAGGAATAGGATATCTATTCTTTATTGTGCTCTTGTTAAGGGCTCTATAATCAATGCACATGCGATAAGTTTTATTCTTCTTCTCTACTAAGAGAATTGGTGCTCCAAATGGGGAAGAACTAGGCCTTATAAGTCCTTTCTGTAGTAGGTCTTTTACTTGGTTTTCTATTTCCTTTTGGTGTAGTGGGCCATGTCTATAAGGTGCTTTATGAGGAGGAGAACTACCAGGGACTAAATCTATGCTATGGTCAAAAGATCCTCGAGATGGTGGTAGTTCAGAGGGATACTCAAACATAAAACAATCCTTATAAATACGCATGAAAGGTTTATATGCATCAGGAAGTGTATGAGTATAATCATTGATGACATTGACAAAAACAATGCATGAGTTGAATCCTTTCCTAAATGCACGTTTTACTTGAGTTTGACTAATCAGTGGAAACGACTGAAAATCATGCCGTGCAGACAAACTAATGACTTGACCTTTGAATTCAAAGTTAAAAGTATGCGTATGGTAGTCAATACGTGGGTTATAATGGTGACGAAAAGGCATACCTAGTATAACATCGTAAGATTGCAATGGAATATTATTTACATGAAGAGGAGCAGTAAAATTATTTGGAGAAACCACATAACACACAGAAGAATAGATGCAACAAGAGACGGGACAGAATGCAGATTGGGTGCAATCTCCCCCCATGCACTCTGCATAGTCCACTGAGTGCATGTATTTATAGGAATTTTGATTACGTCGAAAAGAGTGGTTACAATGAGAGCGGCTCCGAAAAGCAAACGTGAAACTAAAAGTTGGTAACTTTTACAAAAAGCCATTGCTTTGAATAAACAGAAACTGCGTGTCTACAATGACCCTTATTCTGACCATTACTTTTCTAACAATAGAACCTTCTACGGAGGTTTATTTACAAACTAAGTAATAATTATTCGGATTACTGATATCCGCCCTTTCACACCTTGCACGCTCAATAATATACAACATGTATTTCCTTCTATTTGAAGAAAATCCTTTTTTGAAAAATATATACGACCTTGCTTCTTTATTTTTTAACACTCTATAGTAGGTGCAACAGGAACCGCAGCACGCACAGGAATGTGAAGAATATCAGCATCTTCAACACCATCTGCATCAGCTTCAATACTTGTATTTGTAGGTGTAATAAGACGTTTCTCAACACCTTGTACAATGTTCCATATTCCTTTTGCAACCAATACA